>CM052702.1:61211666-61226666 GCA_028551405.1 Uromys caudimaculatus | reverse complement strand
GAATCTTCTAGAAGCCCTGCTTGCTCAGCAATGATAGGACAGACCAGACTCAACAAAAGAATGGATCCAGTCCCAGCCCCTAGGACTCAAAGCGCAGAGCCCTCCAAAAAGAGCCTGGTCCGCCTGGCCCTGAGGCACACCCACACAAAGACCTCAGTTCCAGCTCAAAGACTGACTAGACTTTAGGACATCTGGCAGGCAGAGAAACTATCAGGAGTTGGGGTGAGGGGGACAGCTATCTTCTAGACCAGTTTCTGCCTGTCCGGTTGGTTTCACTTTCTTCTAAAACTCTTGGCTAGTTTTTAGGGGTCCCAATAAGCAGAATGGGTTGTTCTTAACTCTTCCCTCTAAATTACCAACCCATTTCTCCCTTCCTCTGTGTGCACAGCGCTCTGCTAGGGTCCCACTGCCTTGTTTCCCCGATCAGGTCACCCTACCACCCCACCCAGCATCATCTTTTGTGTCCAGCTTACACAGGAGGCTGCTGTGTGACAACTCTAGGTAAGCCTCACACTCATTCTCTGGGGTTTTACTTCCTCAAACCACAAAGGACTAGCAACTTAGATCAGCACCACCCAGCAGACATAGAATATCAGCCCAGTGGGTGATTTCAAGGATCCCAGGGGCCGCACTGTCGTGTTGTTGTTGCTGTTGTTGTTGTTGTTGCTGCTGCTGCTGCTGTTGTTGTTGTTTTAAGTAAATGAAGGCTAAGGGAGATGGCACAACCAGTAAAGTGCTTCCTGTACAAGGACCTGAGTTCAATTCCCAGCACCCACAGGAAAAGATGAGCATGGTGGGGTCCACCTATAATCACAGCACTGGGAAGACAGAGCCAGAAGGATCCTAGGGCTCAGGGTCAACCAACCTAGACTGACTGGTAAGCCGTAGGTCCCAACGGGAGACCTTGTCTTGAAACACAAGGTGGACAGTAACCGTGAATGACGCCTGAGGTTGATCTCTGGCTTCTACTTGTGTGTGTGCGCACATACACAGAGAGACACAAAATATGCACACAGACATACACATCTAAAAAAGTGGGATGGGTAGATGCATGGAAGGAAAAGGAAACCAGTGAATGAACTTGAATAATATATTTCATTTACGCCATTGTAGAAAAGCATCTCCATCTGTCACCGATATTACAAATTATAATTGGCATCAGTTGGACTTTTTTCTCACTTAAGTCTTTAAAATCTGATGTGGGTCTACTGGCCACATTTCAGCTGGTGGTTTCTAGAATATACTAGAGGGCAGGGGCTCAGACCATCTTCATGGTCCTGGTATAGACTCAGGCAGAAAGAAAGCCAGATACACAAGCAAATTCCACCTAACGCCAGTGGTACGCAGAGGAATCCCTCCCCAGGGGCCTCATTCCAAGCCAGTTTCAGGTTTGTTTCTGATCAGTTTCGTGCTCTGTTTTTCCAGCATCCACTGGAAGAAACACCCACATGAACATACTTAACTTTTGATAGTTATTTTCTGCCAGATGATGAAATTAAAAGAAAAAAAAATCCCCAATATCCAACTATGTCTTCATTTCTTCTCTCTGGCCATTCCAAGCATCCTGCTTACATCAAGTTGGCTCAAAAGAACTCTGAGCCCAAAATAAAGCCATACACAAATTCCTCACAAAATGTATCCAACGACAATTTCCCAACCCTCCCCCTTCCAATTTTCTAGAAAACTACTGGGAAGATGAGGGTTTGGACACCAGGGCTCAGAGCTGAAAGATGAGTGGCCAGCTCCTCAGATGAGCTGTCCTGGACATTACATCCAGAGCGTGAAGCCAGAACAGTTTCTGACTTTGAATACGATGAGCAAACTGTGCGCCAGGGACTGAGGTACTGCCAGCCTTCACTCCTCCCTGGCCCTATCCCTAGGCTGCTACCCAAGAATGCCAGCCCAGCCTGCATCCCTGCCCAGGTTCATAACACTAACAGAGATGTTCTGTGTGGTCCACAGCCCAGTGGGAGCCTGGCATCACCTGACTCCACCTATTCTCTCTAGCTCATATGCGGCTCCATTCTGCTTGGTCAGCTAAAATATTTATATCATTTTTCTGTTGACTCAATACCATTCTCACCTCGTTTTCCCTCCTACCCTGTTTAAGAAAGATCAGAGTCATCACCAGTGTGCTCCTCCAGGTCTCTTTGGTTCCTGAAGCACTTCAGAGTCTCTCACATACTAAGAAGCACACTGAAGCTTTGGAGTTTAAAAAGCATCATCAAACATGTCATCTCAGTTCCTTCCTGAGAAGGAATTTCACCAGCCCATTTCTCAGATGTGGAAATTAAGACAAGAAGATCCAAGGCATCCCTCTATGGTCTCAGTATACACACAACAAACATGCCACAAGCCCACACCACTTCCAGAGATGCCAGGGCCCACCATGCCCCTTTGCTGTCATCTACACTGTGCCACTGATGGAGAGACACCCTCACTATGGCCCCATCAGTACCCTGCCTTTGAAACTTGATCAGTCTGCTTGGTTCAGGCTGAGAAGCAGGCCATCTAGCCCAGCTTTGATGACAGCCCCAAGGGTGTCTAATTATAACAAGGAAGGGAGGAGCCAGGATTCTCTGGCTATTTCTCAAGATCAAATTAGCTTTAATTCCTTTTAACACAGGGTATGTGCAGACTGCAGGGAAAGGACTCGCTGTAGAGTCAAGAAATCTGAGGTTTTTAATCCTACCTCTCTGCTCAATTGCTGAGTTTAGGGGCAAGTCACTCCACCTTCCTTCCTCAGCCTGCACTGCTCTGTTTGTGTGTTGGGGGGTAGGGTGGGACATAACTTAGCTCCAGAAGGACAAACTGGTTCACGTCTCATGCTAAACTCAAGTGACGGAGAGCCTCATACTAAGATGAGGTTACTGATCAAGTCAAAGGAAAAGCAGGTCATGATTGATTAGTAATGTCTTCCATAGGCTTGAAAATGGGAGGTGATGGAATGTATGCTACCCATTTACCATCCCCGCATCAGGAAGCAGGAAAGCAGCACGATAATGATAGAAAGCTCCCTGTCTGTTATAAAAGTTTTTCTCACACCCAACAACCATAAGCACCACCATCATCAATGGGATTGTCATCCCCATACTACAGATAAGGAATTAAATAACCAGCAAAGAAATAAACAAAGATTTCCATCGACCAAGCAGTGCAGAGAATGAGGACTGAGCCTTGCCCCTCCTACTTAGATCTGTTCCATCAGCCCTTGGGAATGTCACACTGGCGTTCCGCAGTGGGGAAGACGGCGCGTCATGTAGCTCCAGAGAAGGAGCTACTCATTCTCAAGGCTTTACCTCTCCCCACAGGGTTGTTTGCCCCTTTTAGAAAAGGTCATAGCACCCAAAGATGGCCACACACCCAGAGAAACAGCAGGAAAAGGAATCTGAAGTCAAGAGTTCCAGACACTTGTACAGGAGAAGGACTATCCTCTCCGCACTGGTGCCAAGGCCAGCCAAGGCAAGGAATCAAAAGAAGCGTCTGGAACTCTCTAGGTCACAGCATATGCCCCAGAAGCTGGGCAACTCATCTGTGGAAGGGACATTAACCCATAGAGGCAGCACCTCACCTCAGAAACATGAAGAGGTGTGGCCAAAAGAGACTGCTCAGTGGATGACATGCTTGGTACACACAAATGAGGGCCCACATGAACTCTACACATAGGAGCATATGCCTGTAACTCTAACACTGTCTCAAGAAACAGGCTGGAGAAGCAACTAAGGAAGACACCTGACGTCAAACTCTGGCCTCTACATCAGCCTGTACACACACATGTGCGCGTGTGTGCATGTGCACACGTGCATACACACATACACACACATCCACACTCATACGCACACATCCACACACGTCCACACACATCCACACACACACACATACACATGTACACACATACATACACACAAGTCTACACACATACACACACACACACACACACACACACACACACACACACACACAAATATGAAAGTAGAACTGAAAGTTAAAGACACATGAGCGACCTTAAACTGAGGTTCCTGCTCCCTTGGTGAACTAGGGCACAAACTGTCAAAATGATAATGTTTCATATAAAAACAGAAAGAAATTAAGCAAACAAACAATATTCTCAGTTTTCCATCATTAATTTTAGTCGGAGTTTGTCATCTGCAACACAGAGCTGGACCAGAAATGGGTCTGGCTGAACATCAAATCACACAGCCAGCTGAAGTCTGAGGGCCCTTGTGTCCAACGTTCGCCAAACGGCCCCCTGGCAAGCAGCTAAGACTCTCCACAAGCAAACACGGACACAGCTGGCATGTCACCTCCATGAGGTGCTAGCTATGCCCCACTCACGTTCGCTGTACCTCCACCAAGTGGAGGGTGACTCCTGCTGGCTTACAACTCAGTCTAAAGAAATACTAAATCCTGAGACTGGGGAGATGGCTCAGTTAGTAAGTACTTGCTAAGTATACATAAAAGACCCCAGTTCAACCCCCAGAACCCACATTTAAAAAAAAAAAAAAGCCAAGTGTAATAGCCTATAAACCCAAATGAGGATCCTTAGAGCTTTCAGGCCAGGCAAGTTAGCTGAATGGGAAAGCTCCTATCGCCAAAAAGCAAATAAACACAGCAGAGCAACTGTGACTATTCCATGTCACCTGACTACAAGCACATGTGTGCACAGAGAAATACTGAAGGCCCAGAGAGCTGCCCTAGGAGGTAAAGCACCTGCAGTGCAAGCATGAAGTCCCGAGTTCAGCTCTCAACAGTACTTGTAACCCTGGGGATGTGGTAGAGACAGGAGGATCCTGGTGGCTTGCTGGCCAACCAGTTTGGCTGAACTGCGAGCTCCATGTTCAGGAACTGTGAGCTCAAAAAAGGTAGGAAGTGCTGGAAAACACCTAAAGTGGACCTCTGGCCTCTACATACACACTTCAGGGCAGCACATATGTGCTCGCTAGCTCTCTCGTTCTCTCTCTCTCTCTCTCTCTCTCTCTCTCTCAGGTACCCATACATGCCTACACACATGCCTGCCACATCTTACTGCATTCCCAGCCACTGTCATTTTCAACCAAGAGAACAGGGGCATGGCCCACTCTGACCAGAACTGGTTATACAGAATGATAGGCCTGATGACCGCCAGAGACTGAAATACTCAAATGGGACTCAGGGATGAAGTCCTAGCAATGACGCCACTGGGGTTGAAGACCATTGCTGACCTTCTGAAACTAACTTGAACAACAACCAGACAGAAAGTGGGTCTGGTCCTGAACTGCCCACTATGGTCACTAGCCACATGTCAATAATTAACATAAAAAAACATAGCTGCCAGTCAGAACTAGGAGTCACTACTGGAGGAAGATGCTCACAGATTTCCAATACCTCATATCCTCCCCCCCCACCCCAGAAAGAGTGCCACATTAATTACTTTTTATATTGATAGCGGGTCAAAATAGTAGCGCTGTTCAAATACATTTCACTAAAAATCAATGTCACCTGTTTCTTTTTATTCTCTTTAGTAGATTACTAGAGAATGCTAAATTACATATGTGGCAGTAACTTGTGGTTTGAATTCTATTTCTCTTAGGCCACATTGCTCTGTCGCGTCTAAAGGATGAGACAACTCAGGAACTACAGAGGAAATTCGTTCACACAAAAAAAACATAAGCTTCCAGAATGATTAGAACGTAAATACGTGGGCTAACCCCAGACAGACTTCTCTGGCAAACTTACAAGAAAGTAGAAAATCAAAGTAACCATGACAGGCGTTGGGCCTACCAAGACAGAGACCCACACCACCTTCCATCACTTCTCCAGCACTGGGGACCGACCTCCCGCCCGTCGTCCATCCCATCAAGGCCAGCAAGCAGGGATCGTGCCTCCCGATGTACACAGCCAAGAATTCCCAGGTGGCTGAAAAGCGGTTCAAACTGGAAACAAAGTGGGTGGCCCAGGGCACCTATCCTATATAGTTCCCCTACAGTCAGCCAAGCAATAAATGAGAAAACACGACATAAACAAGGACGTTCAAAATACTCCCAGCACATCATGGGAGTTCACTTGTCTGGTACCTTTGGTTTTGGAATCTTCTGACCATGAGCAACTGTAGGAAACGTACTTCCTGTCATACACAGACATCCTCAAGTATAAGTTTCACAGGACGAAACCTGCACATTGAACGAAACAATCTGTCCCTCTGTGTTCACTTCTGTCCTCCCTTCTCTAAGGCTAATTTACCAAGTGACTCTACAACACACCAACAGAGTGTGACTCTAGGTCTGAGACATAGTAATTCAGAGCTATGCATGCCACTGGACCACTGGACCTCTGTTTCCATAATAGGGAATCCAGATCCGGTCTCAGCAGCTTTCTCTACACCGTGATGAAGCAGCTACAACCAACTCCGTAAGAGTCGGAATCAGCAAGGAACCAATGCATTCCTATCCTCTAGCTGGGTCTTTATGCTCATTTCACAAGCGCAGCTCTACAAGAAAGAGTGACTTTCCCAAGACCTTAGCAAGACCTTGAGAGAGGTAGCCCACCACCGAGGAGACACAAACTGTCAAGAGATGCTACAACACGCAAGTGCTGAGAATCTCCTATGCGCATGAAAAGACAGCTTATCTACACCAAGTCAAACGGGGCAAGAAAGTTCTCCTCGCCCACAAAGGAGAAAGAAGGATTCCGAAGTCAGAGGAAGCAATATACCAACAGCTGAGGCAAAAGTGGAGAAGAAACCCTATCAAACCCTGGAACAGTTCACAACTGTTCGCAAGTGGTACAAGCCATGGGCTGTGTATTTTCTAGAGCCAGAAGACCAGCTATCTTTGCTGTCCTGCAAAAGCAAGCCTTGTTCAACTCTACCTCTGTGTAAGGGCTCAAAGTACAAGCAAGCCGTTCTTCCTGGCTTGGTTCAAGTCAAACTATAAAGCGAGTCCTTGAAATTTCAAACCTTATTAGAAAAAAAAAAATCTCCTTAAGCAGGAATCAAAACATTAAGTAATAAGAGTCTCCACTGTGAGAGGGAATAAAAATGACCTTTCTCCAAAATAACCCAGGCCATCATCAAATTACCACCCCTCAAGTCCAATTTGCCAAAAAAATTGGCCAACATTATATGAGAATGATAAACAGAAGTGAACTAATAAAAATAGCTCCGATATCCATTTCTAGCTTCCCACACTTCATCTGAAGGAGTAGATGCAGAGACAGAGACCAGGCCCAGGTCAGCACTCACCTCAGCAACACCAAGAGAAACAAAAGGGAACTGGCTACACCCCCAATAGGACCAGCATGCACTTCTATTTTTCTATTTCCTTCAGAACAAACATGATGAGAATAACCAATTCTGTAAAAAAAAAAAAAAAAAAAAAAGAGTCTACAAAACAAATGATTTGCAGTTTCTAGCCATAAACCATAACTACAGACAACAAAACAAAATTCTCACCAGAATAGATTGTAGACGTCTGAGTGGCAAGGCAGACTGCAGGCTACACAAAGCAATGAGCTCCAACATTGTCCTCCCTTTGCAGGGGGGATAACCTGTGCTCTCCAGCCCCAACACGTGCTGAGATGCCCTTACCCCATTCACCTGTCCCTACGTCCGTCCTCCTCCAGCCCTGGTCAACTTGAGCCCACTGTCTCATGAGGCCTCTAGAACTCCTAAAATTATAAATTCCTTGACTGTCAGGACATTGCCCTAAATAATTCAAGAGAAGAAATTTTAATTATGCACTTAAAGGAAAACAACAAAACAACAACAAAAAAGCTTATTCCAAATATGTCAGAATGTGGCCAATCAGTCCTGAAGGATTTTGTTACAAAAAAAAGAAAAATGAAACAAAAATTAAATTAAAATTTTCCAAATGCTATGGCAATGATGGGGACTATCAAACCATGCCAACGTTAAATTCATTCTACAAAATTAGCAGCCCTTCAAAACCCAGTTTCCATAAAACAAATTGGTAAGGCACGGACTAGGGCCACCAAGCCTCTAAGACCCGCTAGCTGTTGATCACAGGTCCAGGGTGCTCCATCCCCACCCCCAGGTAACCCATCATAGCTCCAACCCCAAGTCCTACAAGGTCCCCCCAAGAGCTACTAACACACTCCTTCTGGATTGAAAATTTTGAACTTTTTTTTTTTGACTCAAAAAAAAAAAAAAAAAATCTCAGCACATCTGATCATTCTAAATTATCACAAATTTCCCTTTATCTCGGGGCAGATCTTATTCTCTTGTGTCAAATTTCAACCCAGTCAATATTTGTCCCTTAAAATTTTTTCCCTTTTTTGTTTCACCTCCATTTGATTCATCTTAAGGCCAAAACCTCCACATAAAATATTGTTTGTAAAAATGCTTTCAAATTCCCAAGGCAAGCATCTCTGGGTTTGGCTTTTGTGTGTATTCTGATTAGTTTTTCTTTCAAAGAAAATCATAAATTTTGCTGCTAGAAACAGCTGAGTTGGTGTTTCAGCCCATTGCTTCAGCAAAGCGCTCTTACCGAGGAAGATGGATTCAAATCAGAATTTTCATCTCTGCCATTCTCTCTCCCACCTTTTTTTCTTACTGGGTCAGTAAAATTTGTGGGATTTTCTGTTGTTGTTACAAACCCCCTCCCTTCAACACACACACACACACACACACACACACACACAATCTCCAAATGATCAAAGCTAATGGATTTCTCCTCTTTTGACAGTAATAAAAAATTTGAAAAATGCAAAATATTAATGAATTATCCAACCCCACATCACAAAGAAATCTGAAGCCAACCTGAATTTTTAAAAAAGGAACTGATAATAATATTCTAATTGGATGAGAAAACAAAATTGAGGAGAAATTCTCCTCTTAAACAAGGATTTTTCTAATCCTTATCTCCATCAAATGATTCACTTGTGTGTTGTAAAAAAAAAAATGGGCTTCTGTGAATCCACTGTTAGTTTTTCATAATAATGTTAATTATGCATATCTTATTTTAATGGCGGCCTCTCCTACAAATCTGTGGGCTACTCAGTTTGTACAATATATGAATTGACGTTTTTCTCCACTGAATATTGCTCAAGAAAAGGTCCCTGACATTTTCTAGATAAAACAACAACAAAACAAGAAATGCCTAGACCTTGCAGCAAACAAAATCAGGAAACAGTCATAATTATTCCATCAAAGCAAAACACACACACACACACACACACACACACACACACACACACACACAAAACCTAACAAAAAACAGGGAAAAGACCCGCAGGATTTCACTCTAACTTTTCCAATTTCTGTTTTTCTTTAAAATCTCAGGAGTTAAATGCAGTAAAATGTAAATGAAAAAAATTTGAACCTACAATTTTTGGGTGTGTCCAAAGCCAACATTTTAGGATCTATTTTCTCTTCTAAACCCTTCTTTCTTGGAAATAGAAAAACTTTGAACGTTGCCAAATGGCAAAATTAGTCATTTTTGCCCACAGAGCAAAACAAGTCGCAAATTATAATGAAACACAATTTCTAAATGCTTCATAAAGCCAGTTCTCCCAGCTTTCCCTAAACTGAACTATTTCCCCCCTTCCTCATCCAATTATTATTTTTTTTTTACTCAAATTAAAATGACTTGGGTACCTAAACTGTCTTTGCTTTTAGGAGGCATTTTTGCTTTCTCCACTTCAAGAATTGAATTCATTCAAATTCCAGCTTAATTTTCATTTACATATTATCTGGATTTGGCTTCAGAAATAAAAATTGTCTCCATGTTCCTTCAACGATCAAAGTAAAATTTTTCACTCCAAAAAAGATAGAAAAAAAGAATCTTTCCCCCATCCACCAGCTTGTATATGAAACTTTGGAAAAAATAAGAAATAAAAAATATTTCTTTTCAATTTTAATTTCTTTTTTTTTTTTAATTTACAAAATAGTATCCTCTAGGTGGCGTCGTTTTAATGGGAAAAAACTACCGTTTGAAGAAAAATTAGAAAAAAAAATTGAGAGAAGGAAATATGGCCTTTAAAAAAAAAAAAAAAAAGATTGTTGCAAAGATGGGGGCCCTGGAAGGAAAGCTCTCCTGGGGGGTCACCAGGGACCCTGAGTGCAGAGAGGGTCAAGGGGAAATTGCAAATTTCGGGGGAGGGAAGAGATCTGGAAGAAGGTTTCATTTTCGCAAAATCTGAATTGTCCAAACTGCAATGGCTGCTCCGTGCTCTCGCCGCTTTGTTTCTGGACTCCGGTCCGAGCTGGGGGCGGCGGGGGGCGCCGGGGGGCGCCGGGTGCGGGGTCCCCGTCAGCCTCGGCCGCCGCCCCCGCGTCGCCCGCGCCCCGCAGCGTCCCAGGGGGCCGCTCCCGCACCCCGACCGCCCGGCCCCGCTCTGGAGTCCCCCGCCGGCGCCCGCGCTCGCCATCCCGCGGGGCTGCCGCGGCCCCCGCCCCGGCCCCGGCCCCGCGTTACCTGCGGAGCCGCCGCGCCGTCCGGCTGGCTCATCGGTCCGTGCGGGAGGAGGCGGCCCTGGCGCGTCCTGCTCCTCCCGGGCCGGGCTGCGCCGCGCGCACAATGCCGCTGCCACCGCCGCCGCCGCCGCCGCTGCCGCTCCCTCCTCCGCCCGCCCCTCGCGGGCCGGGGGGCGGGGGCCGGGGGCGCCAGGGGGGACCGCCGCGGGGACCGCAGATCGCCCCGCCGGCCCGCGCCCGCCGCGCTGCACCGCGCCCCGCACCGCCCCCGCCGGCCTCCGAGCCGCTGCTGGCCCCCGGCCTCTCCTCGGCCTCCTCCGCCGGCCTCCGCGCCGCCCCACGCCGCACACAAAGCCGCCGGTCCCCCGCGCCGCCGGCGGCCCCCCAAACTTTCCCGCGCCAGCCCCGCGCGCGGGGCATTTGCTCGCATGAGGCGGGGGTGGGAGCACAGGAAAGTTTTGGGGACCGGCCTCTGGTGGGACAGAAGGGGTTAATGGGAACGCCTCTCCCCTCCTCACAAGCCCCCTCACCCCCTAAATCAGATTGATTTTCTTAAAATAAAAGTTTTGAGGAGCGCAATTGGAAAGCTTCCTGGGAATATTCGGGTAGCCTAGGCTGCTCCTTCACCCCCCCCCCCCAAGATAAGTTTGAGAACTGAGAGCCAAGGGGACCCTCTCTAACCTCCAGCAAGTCTGATTTTAAATTTACTATTTGAGGAGCCTCTCTTCTGTGTGATGTCAGTGAAGCGACTTTTTTACCCTCCCCTGCCAAAAAATTTCAAGTTATTTAAAAAAACAAAAAACCTGGCCCTATGTAAGGAGAGGTTGAAGTTTGAACAAGGGTCAGTCCCTCCTCCCAGTTAGAAAAAGAAAATTTTGACTAATCCCTCTTACTTGAACTGAAAGGTGAAAGAGGCCAGCTCTTTCAAAAGTCCTAAAGTATAAAAATACAAAATATTTCTTACTTGAGGAACTTCCTCATTATGACTTTGGAAGACTTAAGAGAGTTTGCTTTGTCCTCCCACTCCTCAAAATAGATTTAAAAAAAATAATGAACCAGAAAGGCCTGGCCTAAATGGAAACTAGAGAGATCCCTGGATTCTTCTCCCACAGCAAGCTGAGTCTTAGAATAAGTTGAAGAATTGCTATTTATCAGATGAGAAAGGAACCACCATGTTCCCTTACCCTTCCCTTGAGAAAACAAGAAGCATAGGTTTTTTTTTTTTATGGGAAAGGCTAGTAAATGGGTGCGTTTTCTGACTCCACATTAAGAAAACATATATAGGAGGTTTTTAAAGTTTAAAGAGCAAACTCCACTAGACAGAAAGGGCTCAAGAACTGCCATCCCCTTAGATTAAACCCTTCTTCCTTCAAGTTAGTTTTTAAAGACACCACCACATCCTGGAAGAATCAGTCTGTGGGAATTTGGCCTTCTGTAGAAGAAACGTGGTGAAGAAACTCACCTTTCAAACCCCAACCTGGCAAATACATAAGAAGTTAAGAAGTATCTTCTGGTGACATCTGGAAACCCCTAAAGCCAGTGATTCATTTAAGATAAAAAGTGGCCATTTTTTTTCCCACCCCCTTATCACGCTTATCACGTCTGGTCTTGGAAGAGATCTGTCAGCATCTTCCAAGGCCCATAAGGATCAAGTGTGGAGGAGAGCTGGCAGGTGGGCAAGCCTAGCAAAGCCTGCCTGCTTGCCTCTCCTCCTCCTAGACACTAGAGCCTTAAACTGTTTGCAGAGTACCTGCCTCCTGGCCAGGCCTCCTCCTCTGTCCAAGCTAAGCCTGACAGGATTCCCTGGAATAGTAAGGAAGCAAAACAGTGGGATGGTTATCGAGAGAAAAGCCCTACTCTGAGAGTCAGGAAAAGGGGGTACAGTAACTGTTCACTGAGCAGTTATTATATATATATGTGAAGCAAGGCAGATAAACTGTCAAGAAGAGCTTGCCCCAGCCCTTCTCAAACTTGAACCATCCAGATTGGCAGGTCTCACCCAGGAGTTCTTAAATTCATTCTGTGGAGTTAAGGAGCTGATAATGTACATTTCCATCAAGTTTCCAGCAGCTGCTTCCCTAAAAACATCCTTTTGCAAACCACTGTAGTACCTGAACGAGGTAAAGAGAAAGGGCCTGGTCCACTCAGGAGCACAGCAATGATTCCAAGTTATACCTGATTGGCTGGTGATCCTCCCTGCAGGATCTTCATCACATAGAGAGTCTCTCTAGAGCAGGAGTTTGGGTTCACCTATCCTTACATAGGTTTAGGGATCCAGAAAATAACCCCTAAACAAAACTTCGTCTGCACATACATTTGGATGGAGAAAGCGTGAAAAGCGTTTTTGGGGCTGCTTGCTTCTAGACACTTGGCGGGAATCTGACTTTGGGCCAGACCTCAAGAAATAGGTCCAGATTAAGAACATTAACATTTGAGTTACTGCAAAGAACAGAGCAGCCTCAGTTTGTGTGGCATTCCTTTTGTCTTGGTAATCCTGACTAGCCCCTGGAAAGGTGTTTACCGGATTTTGTTTACTGCCTTGCTTGACCCAGAACTGATCTTATCATTTTGCATGTACTTAAAGTGGTATGAAAGCAGACTGGAAAAAATACATTTGCTTCAGCCTCAGAACTGGCTGGGGTCATGTTATAATGTTGTCTAATTGTATTTTTTTTTCTTCTTTTAATTCTCGCTCCTGCCTAGGAGAATCTGTTGACTGACTGAGCTGGCTTGATCAAGAAAGTATCTTCCACCAGTTTTCCAAAAGAGTTCAGTTACTCCCAAAAGGGAATGATAGACTTCCTGTCACCTCTAGCCTGTGAAATCTCATGATCCTCCACAGCCTTTTCTTTCCAGAATCATTGCAAGTCGCTTCTGCGTTTCCATAACCCAGAGGTCAGATGACCTGAACATTCTGTCAGCACATTTGGACAGAGAGCCCCCAGGAGTATTCAGCAACAATGTGTAAAGACACTCTCCCTAGGAGTCACAGACCCAGAGATGTTCCTGCTTCATGCTGTCCTATCCGGGCTGTGGAAGGGATGCTAAAGGTGTGCCATCTAAGCTTAAGAAACCCAGGTTATAATTGAACTAACATTCCCTAAGCCACTGCAGAAACTACACTATCACCTGCAGTGACGGGGTAGCCTCACAGCCAACAGGACACATGTGCAACTCAGAGAGTGCCTGTGGACCTCCAGGATCAAGAGAGTAGGCGCTCTAGGACCCACCGGAGACCCTCACTGGTAGAGAACAGTGGCACCATGACCAATATGACAAAGAGACTCAAATCAAGTCATGCAGAGGGCTTTGAGGGAAGGATTCTGACAACACAGGGGGCCTCTGAGTAAGGTGGTAGGTAGAAGAGTCAGGGCAGCTTGGGACGGTTCAGTGAGCAAGTCCCAAACTGCCCAGTGATGAGCCAGGCATGTTCTTGGGTGCTGCATTGGCACAGCAAACACTGGTCAATCTAAGACCCCATTGGTAGATACACAGTACAGCAGGCACCTCCAAAGGCTTTCTCATTTTGGGCCTGGGTTTTTGAAAGTTTGGAAACATCTGATTCTTCCACATGCAGCTCTCCATCCCCCAGACACCTGCAGTAGGGTATGGTTTCTAGGAGCCCAGTCTACAGAGCCAATTTGCCCTCCCTAGCAGGGCAACCCTGGCCTCCCGGTGTGAGAGAATGAGGGGCAGGAATTCCATTGTTTGGCTGGTATGGAGACTTCTGCCTTTCCTAGACACATTTTGGGGAGTTTACCTGTGTTTCTCACTTAGGCCTCAGGGTGCTCCCACCCACCCATCATAAAGTAAATGGTGTTATCAAAGTCATTTGAAGACGAGGCCAGAATTATCTTCTTGAGATCACGAAGTTGAGGCCAGAGCTAGGGATGAGTGGGGTGGACCCTTAGGATCTGTCTCTGACCAATGGGATTAAAAAACCCCACCAGTCTTGTGAGCCCTCTCTTTAGTTATAATCAATAGAACTAAATCATACTATAAAGGAGACTTGGCTCCATCAGTAAACTGCTTAGAACCTGAGTTGTGTTCAAAAACCTACTAAAAAATAAAAACACAACAACAAAGCAAGCATTGACATCACATACACTAATCTCAGCACTAGGGAGGTAGAGCCATGAGGATCCATGGGACTCACTGGCCAACTGACCCAGTTTATTTAGAAAGCTCCAGGCCAGTTAGAGACCTAGCCTATAAAAGGAAAGAAAATAGAAAAGAAAAGGAAAGAAAAGAAAAAAGAAAGGAAGGAAGGTCAGTGACGGCACACAAGATTGTCCTCTGACCTCTACACACAGGTAGACACACACTCATACAGGTTTAAAAACAGAGTGTTATTTTGTTGAATTAGGAAGTGGGTTGTGGAATCCAAGGGCCATCTTCACACAGAGAGAGAGAGACAGAGAGACAGAGAGAGAGACAGACGGACAGACAGACAGACAGACCAGACACAATCACAGAGAGAAAGACAATTGGGGGGAGGGGGGAGACAGACAGACAGAGACAGAGAGAAACAGACAGACAGACCAGACACAATCACAGAGAGAAGGACAATGGGGGGGGAGAAAGAGAGA
>CM052702.1:61170590-61204545 GCA_028551405.1 Uromys caudimaculatus | reverse complement strand
TGGCGCGCCCCGGGAGTGGGCAGTGATTAGTCACGTACACCCTTAATGCGCAGGCGCTTCGGGCGAGCCACCCCGCGCTAACCACAAGCTTCCTTAAAGTGACAGTGCCATCTGGTAATGGCGAATACTCTAACCGCTCCTTACAGTCCTGGAACTCACTCTGTAGACCAGGCTGGCCTCAAACTCACTGAGATCCACCCACCTCTTTCTCCTGAGTGCTGGGATTAACAGTGTGTGCCATCGCCATTCTGCTAACTAGCAGAGGGTTTCAAAGTGCATGTTACTGACTTTGCAATCCACCTTGAACTTTCAGCTCTTCTGTGAGAATGTATTCAAGGCGGTCTTCTAGAAGACCAGAAGAGAAAGGTAAAAAGATGTTATGCTAGCCTACTACCAGATGTGTGAATATCCAGCCAATCTCTGGCCATCCATAGGGGCAGAGAGGACCCTGGAAGGACCATCTGCAGTGTATTCTGAGTCCATATACTTGTGCACAGCAGAAACACCTGTTGCTGTTTGTAACTGGGTTTTGAGTGCTTTGTTACATAGCATTATTAAGAAAATAGATAACTGGTGCAGTCTTTCTTCCCCTGCTGAGTAGCTGCAATTTCTAGATCTATCAGAGGAGAAGGAGGCTATCGATTTCAGTGTTCTCATAGAGCTGTCATAAGATATAAATGACAGATCCAGATAGATTTAATATCTGACAGCTACAATCCACAGGCCTAGTTCTCTCATCCATCTTAAAGGTACTGTCCTTTGGTTTATAAGGAAGGTGAACTGGAAAGACTGTTTCCATTTTCCTTTCTCTGGTGACAGTATCTCAGTTTATCTCCCAAATTGTGAAAATAAGTCTTGATTGTCAAGGTCTGAATAAATGAGAAATACCTAGAACACTAGTAAACCCCACCCGCAGGTATGTAAATCCCCCATGTGGGAGATAGGAGGATCTGTCCTGAAAATGGGCAGCATCTTACAACAGGGTGGTGGCCAAGTGGGATGAAAAAAGAAGAAGCCCTATCAGGCAGCCATGTTCTCTCCTCTGGTTCCTGGCCACCATCATATGAGAAGCCTCTGGCATAATCCTGTGACATGGGATTCTGCCTCACCTCAAACCCTGAGCCATGGGTCCAGACAACCATAGACAAAACTCCCTGAATGCAAACCAAAGTTCCTCTTTCTATCCTTGCCTATTCTCTTGGGTCTTTTATTCACAGCACACAGACATCTGATTCATACATAGAACATACCCTTATGTGCTCAGACTCTCTCCTCATGGAGTTGCT
This sequence comes from Uromys caudimaculatus, assembly GCA_028551405.1. Taxonomy (NCBI): domain Eukaryota; kingdom Metazoa; phylum Chordata; class Mammalia; order Rodentia; family Muridae; genus Uromys; species Uromys caudimaculatus. The sequence goes on along the minus strand of CM052702.1, from coordinate 61,203,259 downwards.
CTAACCCCGAGTCCCACTACCAAGTCATCTTGGTCTGGCCAGTTACTGCATTCCATCTCCTTTGTCCACACATTGGTTCAAGGGTCATGTGACAGACAGAGTCAATGAGATTTGGATTCAAGGGTCTGAGTGGCCTGTTTTGTTTCCCACTAAGGTTGCTAAGAAGACACAAAGGCTACAGGATCTCAGGGTACCCCGTAAATAAAGCTACCTGAGGTGCCATTTGCTTTTCTCATTGAAGTGACTAAAGCAACTTAAAGATGGAAGGTTTCTTTTGGTCTCTGTGTTGGGAAAGCATGGTGGCAGGCATGGGGATTGGATGGGTCAAACTGTGCTATAGTCAGGATGTAGAGGGAGATGAGTGTGACTGTTTGGCTCATTTCCTTCTTTTTATGCATCCCAGAATCCCCACCTATGGAATGTACTGGCTATACTCAGAGCGTGTCTTCCCACTTTCCCTCACAGACACAACAGTGGTCCATCACTTAAGGCAATTCTAAACCCCAAAGAGTTGACAGTCAAGGTTAACCATTACGCCTAACACAGAGGCAAGCTGGGCCTGAAGATGGGAAGAATGGAGGTCTGATGACATGGTTAGAAACCCTCGATCCATCCAGGAAGTTTTAATTATGTGCATCAATAAACATTCCTTGAGTTTGCTTTGTGAAAGTAATTTCAGTAAGGAGTCTGTGACTTGGGAGTGAGTGGTTTTCCTTACATTCCTGATAGCCATGTTCCTCACTGCATACTCTCACCATAAGGCTCCTCCAGAATCCTCAGAGTCACACTACTGGACCCCTGGGACTCCCAGGCCAAGCCTAGACAGGAACCCCAAAGAGGGTGATTGATCAGGTCTATGTTGATGAGGTATGCTAGTTTATTCTAGACTGTTCTGTCAAGCAGTCCAATGTGATTACTGAGAGCACTATGTTTCACTGTGGTAGTGTCACTGCTTGGATTTAAAAAGAAGTATATGGTCACCCTTAGCAGACCGCTAGTACTTCTGCTGTCACATCTGTATTCTCTACAACCCTTGTCACAGTTAGCTTACGTTGTCAATTTTTAACATCTGGTTGGAAGGATCCTCAAGTGAGGAAGTGCTTCCATTGGACTGTCCTGGGGACACATCCATGGGCATTTCTTGGACTAACAGTTGATGTAGGAGGACAAAGCTGACTATGGCCAGTAACATCCCTACGTGACTAGGCCTGGTATGTATAAGAAAGGTAGCTAATTCACTACCCCCACATACACAGACACATGTACACACATGTGCATGCACATGCACACACATGACAGAATTAGACCTAGAAAAACAATTAGCTTTATATCCTCCTTTATTACCCATGTCCACTACCCATGGATAAGTGCATACAATATATTCAATGATGAAATTATGAAGTTTAATGTGAAGTTCTGCAGCTTCCCTTCCAATGCCAATTCTAACTATACAGAAGTCCATAGAGTTGTATAGACTTTGAGTCTGGTAAATTTTAGTGTGTGGTGGTTTTATCTATTTGCCAGGGGAAACAAAGCAGTGAGCAGAATTCCTCTGTGGTCTCAGTTTCAATTCCATTGAATTGAATTCAATTTCCATTCCAGATTTCTGCCTTGAGTACCTGCTTTAGTTTCCATCCATGGTGGACTGTACATGTAAAATGAAATAAACCCTTTCCTCTTCAAGTTGCTCTGTTATTGTGATATTTATCAGAGTAACTGAAAACAGACTAGGATAACCCACACACAACAGTGAACAATAGTTTCAGACTGGAATGATTAGAGTCTAATGGCAGAGTGTGGCACAATCCACAGATGCCATCCATGGTATCTGTCCTGGCTATTTTTATGTTAACTTGACACAAGCTAGAGTCATCTGAAAGTACGTGGTACTACACCTGGACTGGTGGTCCTGGGTTCTACAAGAAAGCAGACTAAGCAAGTCATGGGGAGTAAGCCAGTAAGCACTTGCTTCTCTATGGACTCTGCATTAGGTCCTGGTTCCAGGTTCTTGCCCAGTTTGAGTTCTTGTTCTGACTTCTTTTGGTGACAAATGGTGATACAAAAGAATAAGCTGAATACACCCTCCCCCCCCCCAAAGCTGCTTTAGTCATGGTCTATCATTGCAGCAATATAAACCCTAACATAGATTCCCCTCACATTTGGTCATGGTGTTTCATCATGGCAATATTAACCCTGCCTAAAAGAAATTGGTACCAGGAGTGGGGTGTTGATGTGAGTGACAGACCTAACCATGTTGTTTTGGGGAGGATTTTGGAAACTTTGAGCTGGAAAATCCATTGAGTGTTGAGAACTAAGTGGGCTGTTCTATAGGATCTTGGAAGATAAGAATGTTGAGAGCAATGCAGACAATGGAGGCATAACTTACGACGGTTCAGAGGGAAGCCAATATTCTACCAGGCCATTTGTGTGAAGAATCAGTGGTCCTTGTCAGCTGGAGCTGAAGGATCAGCTGTGATTAACAAGATATCAGAACCACTAAAGTAACATCTTTGTTTGCTGGGACAATGCATATTAGTCATCTTGGATTGAAGAATCAGCCGTGATGAAGAAGAGACCATCATCGTTGAGATGAAGTTTTCCTGGAAGTATTTCTTTCAGGTCAGTACGCAGGAGTTATGTTCCAGAAGTGGCTAAGGTTGTATCTTCTGTTGGCAGCTGAACTTGGTAGAATGAGTCATCCAGGTGGTACTGGTTTTGAAGGCATGAAGGGGTCATGGAGAGAAGTTGAGGCTTGGCACTGTGTGGCAGGGATGGAGTCCCTGAAGAAAGTCCAGGACGGGCCATCGGTGAAAGTGCAACCCAGTTGCAGTAGAAGACCCAGCATTTTGGAGAGTCCAGTATCATGGGATTGCCACCAAGAACAGCAGCAGATATGGAGTGAAGTTGACCTGAGCCTAAAAGACAATCTGTATGCGCTGCAGCGGGCAGAGCTAGAGAAGAGACTCCAGCCCTTTGGAGGAGTCGGAAAGATCATGGATTCCAGATAATTGGATACTAAGTTACTCACACTGTTGCAGTTTGGTTTTGCTTTGTTTAGACTGCAACTATGCTCTGGCTCTTCCCTCTTGAAGTAAGAAAGTATTTAACTTGATTTATTTTTATTTTTACAGGAACCCACAGTTGAGAAAATAAATTTTAAATGAGATTTTAGGTTTTAAAATATACTTTGAATTTTTAAAGAGACTGAATTTTAAAGTTTTTGACTGTGCAAAGACTGTGGGACTTTAAAAGTTTGTAAATTGTTTTTATTGTAATGTTGATGTTAATGTGTGATCTTGGGATGGGCAAGAAAGGAAAAGTTACAGCTTAACAGTGATATGCTTATGTGTCAAGTTGACAAGAGGGTTCAAGTGCTTTGGCTAGTTTTATGTCAACTTGACACAACCTAGATTCAGCTGACAGGAGGGAACCTCAATTGAAAAAAAAATGCTTCCATAAGATTACAACTATAGGGCATTTTCTTAATTAGTGCTTGTGGTGGTTTGAATGAAAATGGCCCATAGGTAGTGACACTATTAGGAGGTGGTCCTACTGGAGAAAGTGTGTCACTGGGGGTTTGGCTTTGCTGTTTCAGAAGCTTAAGCCAGGCCCCAAGTCACCCTCTCTTCCTGCTCCCTGCTGATTCAGATGTAGAACTCTCAGCTACCTCTCCAGCACCATGTCTACCTTCGCGCTGCTATGCTTCCCACCATGACAATAATGGACTTACAAAACATCTAAACTGTATGCTACCCCTCAATTAAATGTTTTCCTTTATAAGAGTTGCTGTGGTCATAGTGTCTCATTATAGCAATAAAACCCTAAGACAGTTATTGATGGGTGAGGGCCCAACCTATTGTGGGTGGGGCTGCCCCTGAGCTGGTGGTTCTGAGTTCTACAAGGCAGACTGAGCAAGCCATGAGGAGCCAGCCAGTAAGCAGCACCCCTCCATGTCCTCTGCATCAGCTCCTAGTTCCAGGTTCCTGCTGTGTTTGAGTTCTTGTCCTGATATCCTTTGATGATGAACAGTGACATGAAAACATAAACCAAATAAACTCTTTCCTCTCCAAGTTGCTTTGGTCATGGTTTTTCATCATAGGGACAGTAATCCTGTCTGAAATAGTACTCTTCTTCCTCAAGAAATGAAGTCTCTCTTGTCCTCAAATTTGAATAAGCAAAAAGTCAATTAGAATGACTTCCTCAGACCCAGCATGAAAGATAGTGTGGTTTTCAGTAGAATTTTGTTAAACCTGAAGTTTTCAAGTCATTGGGAATGAAACCCAGTTGCCCCAAGGCTGCCATGTTGTGGCAAAATATGGCAAGGCACCAGAGACAGTGTCTGGCAATTGCCATACTAGTCCTTAATCTCAACCCACAAGTACCTGAGGCCTTCAGCACTCATGTAAGTGCACTTAGATGCAGACTTTTCCCTTGCTGAGCCCTCTGTAAAACCTGTTGTCCTAGTCAGGGTTACTATTGCTTTAATGAAACACCATGACCAAAACAACTTGGGAACGAAATGATTCGTTTGGATTATGCTTCCACATCACTGTTGATTATCAAAAGAAGTCAGGATGAAAACTCACACGGAGCAGGAACCTGGAGCCAGGAGCTGATGCAGAAACTATGGAAGGGTGCTGATCATGGCTTGCTCAACCTGCTTTCTTATAGAATCCAGGACCACCATTCTAGGGATGACACCACCCATGATGGGCTGGACTCTCTCCCATTAATCACTAATTTAGAAAATTCCTTACAGCTAGATTTTATGGGGGCATTATTTCAATTTAGGCTCCCTCTCTCCAATGGCTCTAGCCTGTGTGGAGCTGACATAAAACAAGCCAGCACACCTGTAATTACAATCTTCAGAGAAGATTCCTGACCCATAGTAGCTGTGAGAAAATAGATACATGCTCATCTCACAGCTAGCTGATAATGAGTTCATGGTCCTAGTCTTCAGGTTGCCCCTGTCCAGGCACCATACATACAAGCGGTGAGCCTCTGAATCATTCTAGTACCTAGATATAGACTCCCCTCCCCGCATTCAAATTTCCCCTATGACTCTAGACATCAGTGAGCAGAGGCAGCTCTTTCTTCCACGCCACACCCCACTTCTAACCTTATAACCCAGAAGTTTAATAGAAGGGTTGTTTAAAACCTCTACAGTTGGAAGTTGTAACACAGCCATAAAGAATAGAAGAAAACTGTATCAACTATGATGTCCAGGAGGATATCAGATGGCAGGAGGGAAGCTTTAGTTGCCACTGTCACGGCTGTGTCATTGAATTCTTCTCCTCCCATAAAACACTCCCTGCAGGCAGTTCCCACTGGTCTTCCGAGGGCATGGTTTTACAGACTCAGGCTGTCTGTCGGCTGTGAGTGTCTGTGCACCACAGAGTCTTGCTGAGGTTTTGATGTTACATCCTTACAAGGACCTGGCCAAATCCTAGACTCTATGCCTCTAATTTTTACTTTTTTAGGGTGAATAGAGGTGGTTTCTCCTAACATCCAAGGCTCTGACTAAGGACCGGGAAGTGCTGTGGAGGGAAAGAGAAGGAAAGACTAGTCAGAGGAACTCAGAGGAGTCAGCGGGAGGATGGAGATAAGCTCTTGTTTAAACCACATCCACTCTGAGACAGGACATGCACATACATGCATGTGGGAAGACACACATGCACATGGGAACACACACAAGCACCCTTGTTCATACACATACACAAATGCTCACATACTCCATGCACCTCCATCATTTGCCTTCCCTGTCACAGCAGAACTAAAGCCGTTGGCCCACATGCAGATGGCACAGTGAAAGCCTTCAGTGTCTGCAGAGACGCTTTCACAGGAGGTGTTCAAGAAGCAAAGGACTTCCTGTGCATTAAACTCATATTTCAATAACTTGGATTTGGATTTTTTTTAAAAATCGGGTAGCATTATTCCTCCCGCCCTTCCTGAAGTCCCACGTCCAGCACTGCTCCCAGCCTAACTAGAAGAAGTAACAGAGGGCAGGAAATTTGTACAACGGAGTGTATTTTCAAAAGAAAAATGTGTTTTCCTCCCTATTTTTGAGTATATATTTGGTTCGTAAGAGTTAATGACCACCTACCTGAATGCAAACCAGCCTTTCCATGATGCAAGTGTACCCTTTCTACCGAATGACAAGCATAGTCTAGATGTCCCCAGCAGTTACCAAGCCTTGAGCATAAATGAGGTCACACTTTATTTATTTAACAAATACTAACTCAGGCCTCACAATGGGCAATTCAAAGTGTGTTAAGATCAATTGGGTTTTGCTAAAATGTCAAGAGCACACAGGGGGCATAGGATAGGTTCTTCTATAAATAGTGTTGGGAAAACTAAGTATCCACGTGCAGAAGAATGAAGTTAGACCTTTATCTCATGACATGCACAGAAATCATGGACTAAATGCTTACATGTAGACATAAAGCTGTCGGTTAGTTAGGAGAAAACATAGAATGCAAGCTCCATGTCAGTGCCTGGGCAGTGACGTTTTGGTTATCACTGCAAAAGTGTATGTAAGACAGACAGCAAGAGGAACAACGTCAACGACAAAGCTTCTGCATAGCAAAGAAGACAAACCACAGGGGAAAGAGAGAATTTACAGAATAGAAGAAAGAATAGAAAGAATAATCCAGAGTATAATAGAGCAGTACCCCAAATAAACAAGAAACTCAAATACCTCGGTGCAAGAAAACAAAGAACCCCATTAAGCAATGGCCAAAGGGCCTGAATAGAGATTTCTCTAGAGAAAATATGGAAGTGTCCAAAGGTGTGTGTCAAACTGTTTGGCATCACTGATCACCAGGGAAATGCCAGTCAAAGCCACAGTAAGACACTACTTCATATCTGATACAATGGCTACTTCCTCAAACTCAGAAAATAACATGTGCTGACAGAGAGGTGAAGAAGGAACTCTAGAATCAGCTAATAGGAGTATAAATATGTAGCCATGGTAAAATAAGTATGGCGATTTCCCACATAATTAAAAATAGACCACGTGATCCAGCAGTTCTCTTACTTGGCACATAGCCTAAGGAAGTAAGATCAAAATGTCAGAGATGTTTGCATTTCCATGTTGATTGCAACAGTATTCAGACTAGGCAAGATATGTGTTTGATCTAAGTGTCTACTAAGGCATGAGTGGATAAAGAAAACATGGTGTACATATCTAATGGAATAGAATTAAGAAATGGACACTCTGTCATCTGTGATAATGTAGACAACCCTGGAAGGCATTGTGCTAAGGGAAATGAGCCAGGCGTAGAAAGACCAATGTCCTATGATCTCACCTATTATATAGAATCTGAAGGAGGGGGAGCTCGTGGAAGGGTATAGAGTCGTTATCATGGACTGAGGATGATGCGAACAGAGCTAATGATAGAAGAACAGAGATTTCAACCAGAAAGCAGAAGGTCAAGGTCTATGTTGTACAACCCAGGGAATATCATTAACAACAATGTACTGTGTAGTTGAAAATTTCTAAGAGAGTAGATTTTAAGTGTTCTCTCCAGGAAAAATAAAGCAGCGAGGTATGCCTAGGACACATAGATGTATGCTAATTAGTTTGGCTTAGCATTCATTTCATAATACATATTGTGTTGTATACTAAAAATGCATATTTTATTTGTTGATTTAAGTTCTTTAAGATTTAAAAAAATGTATTGTTCTTTGTCAGAGCATTATGAGATGGCTGCTGTTTATTGCCTCCCTCCCTGTCTTACAAGTGAGGGACCCAGGACCAGGAGCTTGAATTATCTTGCTCAAGGACACACAGCACACAAAAAGATCTGGGCTTGGACCCAGATGCCCCACCCTAGAGCCTACACTCGTACCTGCAATCTTCTCCATGCTGAATCTCAATGATGCAGATCCTTGGCCTTGCGGAAGAAGTATTTGAATGTCACCTTAAAGACTCCTTCCTTTCCCTCCTGGCAATGGGTAAGAGACACCTTGGTGCTGGTGGTGTTCTTGTATCAGCAGGGTCGGGGCAGATGGCAGTCCTTTCTTCATCCTAGCTTGCTGCCTGGTTTGGTGGCCAAGGCTGCTTTATGCCTAGGTCTCATAAAAATCAAATCAAATCAAATCAAAGCCAGGCAACATAGCTCCCGAGGAGAAAGGAGACCTGTGGACCACAGATCTGCCCTCCAGCACAGGACATGGGTGTGTGTGTGTGTGTGTGTGTGTGTGTGTGTGTGTGTGTGTGTGTGTGTGTGTGTACCACACCCTCTTGCTGCCATGCCACACAGTGTGGACAGAAGATGTCACCCAGGGGCCCGCCAGCCACTTGGTCAGTCTGCAGCGGGAGCCACCACAGTGTGTGAGTCTGTGGTACTCAGATGGGAGAGAAAGAGAAGAGAAGCAGCTTGAGCATTGTGGAAAGAGATGGAACTGGAGACTCTGGGGTGGAGAGGAGTAGCCTGCTGTAAGTGGCCCATCTGGGGCCATGGTGAGGTTCCCAGCCCAAGCTACTGCTGAGAGCCATGTCTGAGTCTATGGCTATGCAACAGCAGGGCTCAGTGTCAATGTCTGTGCTTCATTTACTACTAGAGAACATGCAGACGGGCCATCCATGTGGATATCTAGGGGCTGTACAGAAGTGGTCCTGCCCCTCACCGGCTGTACTCTGGAGAGCTGGCCTCAACCCTCACCAGCTGCAGCACTCAGGAGAGCAAGTAGGACTTGCACGGAGCCTGGACAGCAAAGTAGAGCTGACCCTGGTGGTGGGGACACAGATGATCCACCTGGAAAAGCTGGCCCCACCACTTGTCTGTTCTGAGGCGGTGTGGTTGTGAGGTGATGCCTTCCCCCTCCTCGCTCCTCACCACCTGTGGCAGTTGGGGAAGCCACCCATAGGGTCATGAGAGCAGAAGAGCTAGTCCTGCCCCTCGCCAGTTACAGCACTTTAAAGAGTGGGCCCTGCACCTTGCCTGAGCAGCCCAGTAGAGCTGGCCCTGGTGACAGGGGCCCAGGTGAGCCAGCCCTGAGGGTGTGATCCAGGGAGAGTTAACCCAGCCATTCCTCTACTGTAAGGTGGCTTGGGGGCGGGGCTGTGCACCCTCCACTTCCTCACCCCTTGCCAACTGAAGAAGTCAGGAGAGCTGGCCCCAGGGTCATGAGAGTGGGTGAATTGACCCTCCCTCACCAGTTGCAGCACCTTGTCTGAGCAGCACAGTAGAGTTGGCCCTGATGGCGAAGGTGTGAATGAGTGTGTGTGTGTGTGTGTGTGTGTGTGTGTGTGTGTGTGTGTGTGTGAGAGAGAGAGAGAGAGAGAGAGAGAGAGAGAGAGAGAGAGAGAGAGAGAGAGAGAGAGAGAGAGAGAGAGAGAGAGAGAGAGAGAGCTGGCCACAGGCTGCAGCACTTAGGAGAGTGGGCCATGTGCCTTGACTGGGCAGCACAGTGGAACTGGTTCTGTAGGCATGGGGGCAGATGAGCTGGCCCCAAGGGCATGAGAGCAGGAGAGCTGACCCTGCCTCCTGTTGATGGCAGCTTTGGGTGGCCTAGCCAGAGCAGTGCTGGAGAACTCACCCTGGTTGTGCAGATAAGGGAGAGCAGCAGCACTGACCAGGTCAGTTAACACCCAGGTCCAGACCAGGGCTCTGAGATGGCCCACCCCCAAATCTACATCATCTGTGAACTGTTGGGATGCTTGAAAGGTCAGTGCTGCTGTTCCAAAGCTGCAGGATCTCCATGACACAGGGCAACAAGAGGATAGCCAACTGGGAGGAGTCCCAGTGAGGATCCAATATTGATGGTGTCACAGAAGCCAGAGAGATCTGGAGCCAGACAATGACTCATTGTGTTGAACATTTGCAAGTGAAGATGTGCGGACAGAGGGATAGACTGTGGGACACACTGCGACATACTACCGCTTCCACGATGAGATTTTTGTGTGGTTTTTATTCTGGGGCGGGGAGGTTGTAAGAGTGAAGGGCAGATATGAGAGGAAGGGGAGATGAACCGGACTGGGATACATGATGTGACACTCACAAAGAATCAATACAGTTTTTTTTTTAATAAGCATGTTATTGAATGATAGGTTGACATGTCTATGACTATGTCAACCTAATTTAGCAGCTGACATAAAAATCACACACACACACACACACACACACACACACACACACACACACACACACAAAGACTCCTTCTTTTTTCCAATTCTCACCATTTCCAGAGGCCTTGGGAAATGTAACATGTGGGTTCAGTGTTCCCAAAATTCTGTTCCCAGAGAGCAAGCTATTCTATTTCTATTCCTATTCTATTCTATTCTGTTCTGTTCTGTTCTGTTCTGTTCTGTTCTGTTCTGTTCTGTTCTGTTCTGTTCTATTCTATTCTATTCTATTCTATTCTATTCTATTCTATTCTATTCTATTCTATTTCTATTCCATTCCATTCCATTCCATTTCACACACTGTTCTTTTCTACACACCATCTATTACCTAGGATTGCAGTGTAATAAACATCCTTTAAACACCATGACTTCAGATAAGAAACAGATTTCATTCATCATTCTGCAGGTCGGTTGAAAGGTTCTGGTGCTGGCTGGGCCTGGTCACATGTTTAGGGTTAACTCTAAATGGACTCTTAGCTGACCTGTGTTGGCTGGGACATGCTGGGGTAGTTGGTTCTGAACCACATGTATCTCCCCTTCCAGCAGGCTAGCCCAGACATTGGCAGAGGGGAAGAAGCAGATGAGCCCTTGCACTCACAAACCTTTTGTGTGGATTCACCTTCACTAACCTTCCATTGGGCAAAGCAAGTCACACAGTTGAACCTGAGTCCAATTAGAAGGACATTGTGGTTAAACGGCTCAATAGAATGGAAACAGAGAAAGATAAGAAATTGGGCTGTGAATACACACAGTCCGTGACTTATTGGTTTTCTTAACTAAAGATCAGAACAAAAGTGTGTGCATTTGTGTGCACGTACACATGCATGTTCATGTGTGTGAATGCATTTGTATACACAGGCACATGTGAAGATCAGAGGACAAGCTCAAGTGTGCCTTGCATCTTGAAGCAGGGTCTCTCACTGGCTCCCTGACTAGGCTAGTCTGGCTGGCTGACATGTCCCTGAGCACATGCCCCCACATCCATCTTTTTATTTCGGTAGTGTCGGGATTGAACTAAGATCCTCTTACTTGGGCAGCAAGCACCTTATATACCAAGCTTTCATGCCTGCCTCAGAGCAAAATTAAATTTCAAGTAAAAAGTCAGTTAGATAAAGCACGCCAAGGGCTCATAAATTATAGTTGAGTTCTGAAAGGCAGCAAATAGGGGACCACAGGAGGAACATTGTGCACAAGTGGGTTCTTTAGAGAAAGGAAACAGACTTCCCTCTGCACTTTCAGGAAACTAACTCGAGAGTGCAGAACTCAGCCAGCGAGATCCCCGTTCTGGAGGCAGCAAGGTGGCAGTCAGTGCCAGCCACTATGCCAGTGTCTGAGCAATGAAGTTAGTGTAGACGCGACATCAGAGCAGGCAGCAGCACGGAGTCCGATAGCGATGTCTTAGCACATCAGCGTCTCGTTTTGTTTTCTCCTGTAGAAAGCTCAAGTGTTGGATGATTCAAAGTTGGCCCCCCAGGCAACCCAGCACTTCCAGGAGGGCACGAGTGAGTATCTATTTTCTTTCTGTTTCTGGAAAGCAGAAACTGTCATTTTCTGGGCTCACACATCCTGCACACAGGCTGATTATAATCCTCTCCCTGAGAAATGGGGGAACCCTAGGAAGTCTGCCAAAATGACTCTCCAAATCCATGGCTGTTGCTTCTCTGGCAAGAGCCACCAGAAACGGTCACCCTCCTGAAGAAGGAAAGGTCAGGGCCTGTGGGTGAATACTGACTGGTGTAAACTTTGCATCTTAAATCAAAAAAGCCTCAGTAGTTGGAAACAACTTAACCCAAACAAAAACTAAACACATGAAAGTGAGCCAACGGGCACTCTGCTTTCTGTCACAGGGATGCCAAGACAGTCTCAGTGACAGCATTGCCTTCACTGGGGGCATTGAGAGAAGGAAGGGGGCTGCTTGGTGGTGACTGGAGGCAAGGGGGATCTTGGCTTCCTTCCCAGAGTGCATCATTTGGGAAAGATCTTCAGAATCCTCAGACTCTTCTTCAAATATTTGTCACATACTGGCTTTTTATAGTCGTAATCTCAGACAGCTCTCGAAGAATCCCCACAAGGGGTTGGGGAGATGGTTTGATTGACAAAGCATTTGCAAGCATGGAGACCTTAGTTTGGTCCCTAGCACCCAGATTAAAAGGAAAAAAAAAAAAAAAAAACTTGGCCTGGAGTCATGCACTTGCTATCTCAGGTCTGCAAGGGTGAACACATTGGATCCCTGAGTCTAGCTGGGCAGCCAGGCTAGGCTTTTTGGCAAGTTCCAGGCCAGAGAGAGATGCTGCCTCAAAAAGGCAAGTGGATAGCACCTAAGAAAAAACACCCTTGAGGCTGGCCTCTGACCAGTGCACACACGCACAAGAGGAGCGACGAGCCCAAAGTAGAGCTGTATGCATCTCCGTTTTTCAGACTGTGAAACTGAGGCAGGATGATTCAGAGATCGGAACTGCCCAAGCCACACAGCCCATGGGTCTCTGAGAAACCGCCTATTGCACAGGTGCCCTTCAGAAACCACTGGCTCAGGGTCTTCAGGCCAGAGCCGTCCCTGTTCTCTGGGATACAGTTAACAATGGGATTGGCCAGAGCAGGGAATTGGAGAGAATCCGTGTCTAGAGTTTCCGAAGCTGAACTACCCATGGCTCCCAGGGCAAGGAGCAGACCTGGTTTACTTACTCATCTCCTTCAGCATCCTTCTCAGTTTCCCACTACAATTATTTTCATGTGGGTTTACGGAGGAAGGATGAGGACACATGTATGGGCATGTATGCACATGTATGCAGGTGCACATAAAAGTCAAGGACTGATATTCGGTGTGTTCCTTGACTTGTCTCCATCATATTTTTTTGAGGTGGTCTCCCTTTGAGCCTGGAGCTCACTGATTGGCTAGCCTGTCTGGCCAGCAAGGTCCAGGGGGCCTCTTCCCATCACCTCCCTCCAATGCTGGGATGATAAATGCACACTGCTGTGCCTGGGTTTGCACACAGGATGTGGGTCAGGTCCTTATGCCCGTGTAGCAAGCTTCTTTTTCTTTTCTTTTTTTTCATTGAGCCATCTCCCCAGCCCCCTACTCCAATTCTTACTGTGGGGAGAGAGGAAACGTCTGAGTTTGGGGCAGGGAGATATCTGGTTCCATATATTTGGGGGAACAGAGATTCCTTTAATGGAGACACCATATCCTTCCTTTTCATTGAGATGCGTATTTCCTTTCATCTGACTTTTCCTATTTAACAATAATTCAATTTTTGATTCACAATGTCCCCAAATTGATTACATTAATGACTCAATTAAAAATATATGTTCTTAATATACATTATTATACATATATAATATGTATAATATTATATGTGTATGACATTATGATATGTGTGTGTGTGTGTGTGTGTGCCTGCCTTATGGTCCCTTTTACAAAGCACATAGTCATTTAGCTGTGATGTCAAGATGATACAGGTGGGTTTTGTTGGCTTCTTTCATTCTCTTGGCCATAAGTTTATCATATTTGCAGCCTCCTAATTTTTATTAGCACATTGTTTCTTCAGAGCAATTTGTCTGAGTTTGTGTTACAGTACATGTGAAATAACAAGACATGGACTCTTGGGTGCTTTGGTCCTGGGCTTCTTCCCTTCTTCTGTTTAAGGGCTTTCTGAAAGCATATTGGTGGAGATCATCTTTATTTTGCTAGCTCTTGGGGGTCCCAACCACTGAGGCACACCGGTGTCCTCACAATGACAGTCCAGGAACATCTTTTTTTCCTTGTTTTATAATAACAAAGTTGAGAATGCTCAGATTGGCATCCACAGTGCATTCCCAGACGGATCCATGCTTCCTGTCTCCAGTCACCTTGGTCTGTAAGAACGCCCCTTACTCAACAGCGAGCACACATTACCACAGGTCAAGGCATCTTGCTTCACAAGGAAACCTGGTTTGTCACTCCCACCACCGATCTGGACCACTCAACCCTTCACTCTACCGAGTGCATCAGCAGCTACTTCTGTGGCCATGTGCTTCTCATAAAACACACAGAGCTTGTGTCCAACATCCACCTCAGTGAGCTTTTGACCAGTGGCTGGGAAGGAGGTGTTGAGCTTCATCTTGACACAGCCAATTGTCTAGGAGGTGCCATGAAAAAAGAGCTATGTGTTTTTATTTGCTTTTCCTCAGACTGAATGTGAGATTTATTACTAAATATGGCTTGATGGAGTGTAAGGACAGCCCCCTTAGAAGCCCTGCTGGGCAGTGGTGGCAATCCATATAGAAATAGACCTGTTATACTACCAAGGACGATGCTGTTCACAGCCACTGCAAACCAGGCCCCTGGGAGTAAAGGAACCTGGTTGGTTTAGTTGGTTGCATCCAAAAATTACATAGGATATTGACACTGCATTGGGTATATTTGAAGAAATGTTCATATTTATCAGCTGTAGCATGCTGTATCCTTTATAACTATTAAAAATGACAGCACATTTTAAAAAGTGTATCATTATGGAGATTTTTTCACAGTTCCTTTCAAGGCACACAGGAAAAAGATATACAAATGCCTCTGATTTTATGCGAGCACTTTATACAGGTGAAGCTCTTGAACTCAGAGTGTAGAAAGGTCATATAGCAAAGCAATAACCAAGCCAGCCACACCTGCAAGGTCTCAGAATTGCTTATTTGGCCTTTGTATTAGCTGCTTTTCCTTTTGCTGTAACAAAATACCTACCAAAAGCAACTTAAGGAAGATAGGGGTTTGTCTGCTTGTGGTTCCAGAGGACGGTCAATCCTGGGGATGGGGAGGGGGGACAGCAGCTGGAAGTCCTGGTCACGTCCTGTCCACAGTCATGGAGTGGAGCTTGCTGGTGTTCGGCCTTTGTATTTAGTCCAGGACACCAGACCCTGGCATGGTCCTGCCCACAGTTAAGATGGATCTTTCAGATTCATTTAGTTGCATCTAGATAGTCCTTCACAGATATGCCCAGAGGCTTGTCTCCTAAGTGATTCTAGAGCCTGTCAAATTGGCAATATGAACTGTCACGACATTAGGTACTCCACTAGGAGTGCGTAAGCAAAACTAGCTATCAATTTCAGAGCTGCATACAGTTCCAGCACTCGAAAGGAAAGACATGAGCATTCATCTAGATCAGGGGTTCTCAACCTTTCTAATGCTGTGAACCTCCAAAACAGTTTCTCATGTTGTGGCAACCCCAACCATAAAGTTATTTTTGTTATTGTTTCAAAACTGTAATTTTGCTAGTAATGAATTGCAATGTAAATATCTGTTGTCTTGGGCAACTCCTGTGAAAGGGTTGTTTGACCCCTCTGATCTAGAGCATGTTTGCACAGCAAGGTCAGAAGCAGGTAAGGACATCAGAGGCTAGTAAGTACTGCATTAGCAGTGCAACACACACCAAGAACTAGCAATCATGTCCCATTTTGGAGCCTGAGGAGATATAGGAACCTCCAGGACACTATGAAGTCTGCAGCCTCAGCAGAAAACCACCCACAGTGGTGGGTGTTAAATAGAAGATCGTGGTCACTACCAAACCAGAGTTGAATGTGATAAATCTCCACTTTTCTTCCTAGTATCTTCCTTTGTTCAAACCAATCAAAAGCAATGGGGCCAGAGAGCCAGTGGGCCGCTCAGCGGATGGTAATTTCATATCTTTAATCCCCTTGGTCACAGTGTACAGGCCAGAGGGAGAAAGACTCCATCACACTCTCCGTTTTGAACTGGACATTTGTATGTCCAACAAAGGACATAACAACAAGGGAAAGCCACAGCAGAACCAAGATATCTGGGCCTAGAGGATGTGAAAGCGCATTTTGCTGAGGTAGAGGGGTTTCCCAGCTCTATAGAAGGTTTTTATTCTTCTTGTAACTCTGATGCACACATATTTAGTTATTTGAACATTATTAATTCTTTGACATCTTCTTTCATGGGAAACTGATCCTTATTCCTTTAAAAAATTGCCTGATTAAATCTCCGTTCATGGAAGCTTTAATAATCTGCTATAAGCTTTAACCAAACTCCAGAACTGAAGGGAAGTTCCTGAAAAAAAGCAATACAAATGGACATTTTTAAACAGAAATTTATTATTAAAGATAATTATATGAATTATTAATAGTTATCTATTAAAGCCAGATTAATCCTGCTATAATTAGAACAAAAGAATGTATACAACTGCCATAAACCAAACTTTAAATTCCCTTTCTAAGCAACTTGTTATCTCTTTATGATGACACCTATGTCCTCTAGGGGCAGGGAGCTCCGGGGACCTAGTAATAGGGATGAGGGGGGAAATTAGATGGATTGTGTACCCAAGTCATCACCTGGGAAGCAGAAGACACAAGGTCAGGTTCAGGCCAACTCACTGACTCATTGTCTAGCCTTGGCTAATGTCTTTCCCTTTGAACCCAACTTCCTTCCTCTGTGTCGCCTCTAGGATCTCTTACACTTGAGGATGTCCTTAATTCTAAAGCTAGAATAAGGATGGTGAAAATGTATTGTCCTGAGTTCTAAATATAAAGGAATACTTGGAAATCCCTAAGTCAGCTACACAGAATGGCAGAAAACCAAAAACATATGCTAAGGATCAGGGTCTGGGCTTAAAACGACAGCCTGGATTTGAAATTATGGATTAACCTGATTCGGTGGAGCATGCCTGTAGTCTTAGCACTGCGGAGGCTGTGAGCATGAAACTTCAAGGACTACCCTCTCACAGAAGGGAATGGGCAAACCAAAGTACTGAATGCTGGGTAAGCCAAAGGGCAGTGCCTTAGCAGTGCCTTAACCTGGGGCTACTTCAGAGCACACCATCCCATCTCAGCTGGGGCCAACATTCTGCTGGAGTGTGGCAGACTGTGAGGAAAGACAGTGGTATGTACAGATGAAGCCAGGGGACTTTCTTGGGTCGCAGTCAGAGGCACACACATGCATTAGCACACATGAAAGGCTGCCTTTGGCAACGGTTGAGCGTGGAGGTGAACAACTCTATTAGTCTGAGATTCTGGTCATGGTTAGGGTAAGCATGTTTCTGGCTGGGCTGCATGTACAGGCAGCAGAGACCAGATGATGACACAAGCCAAAATATAAAGTTCTGGCTGGTTTCCCAGGCTGTACACATGTGTGGGCAAACCAAAAGGGCTTAGCAGAGAAGAAATGCTGGAGTAGACTTAGACGTACCCTGATTTTTAAGTCTGTTGCCTATTGGTAGATGTCAGCAGTGGATGAAAGCCTTACTTGCTTGAAGTGTCTCAATATAAGTTGGACAGTCATTGACTACTAAAATACAGACCTGGGACTGGCCCTGAGAACGATAAAAGAAAAGCAAGAATCAGAATAAAAAATGGGATCTGGGGAGATGGCCGAGTCAGTAAAATCTCTGCCATACAGTCATGAGGACCTGAGTTCAGATCTCTAGCACTCATGTAATATAAGCCAGACACATGGCAGTTTGAACCTGGAATCCCAGCTCTGGGGAGACCGACAAAGGCAGACCCCGCAGCTTACTGTGCAGTCAGCTTAGCTGAGTAGAAGAGCACCAGATTCAGTGAGAAACCCTGTCTCAAACATTAAGGTGGAGATTGGCTGAGAAAGACAGGCAGCACTGACCCCTTGACTTACACACACACACACACACACACACACACACACACACACACACAGCCACAAAAGAAATGATTCCGCACGTTTAGAAAGGACATTAACTTCAACCCTGCTTTTTCATATAATGTAATGGAAACCAAAAGGGCATATTAAAAGGGACTGGGTGAGAAAACACTAAACCTGCCAAGAGAAGAATTCCACAGTAATCAAAAATACCCTTCAAACAACAGCTAAATAAAGACGGTCCCAGATTAAAATATAAGTCAGTGGATAAAAGGGCCAACAGCAGTGACGGCTCAAAGACTTGTCTTACAAGACTTTATAAAAGGTCCTCTGGGCAGAAAGGGATTGAAAGCAGATGGTAATCAGAGTCCACAGGAAGAAATGAAAACTGCCATAAATGATAAATATGTGAGTTAATATCACAGTCTCTCCTCCCATTTCTGTTCTAGTCCCTGCGCTTTTGCAAAAGACATAAAATTGTGTAAAAATAATGTTACCCATCTATAGTTATGTTTATTCCATGTTACTGTATACATACATTAGCACAATTAAGAGAGGGGCAAATGTACCTAAGCAAGGGCAAGGGGTTTGTATTTCTCCAGAATTCAGTGCACACTGGTTAGAAGTTCCCAGGGGCAAATTACCACGTGTATTGTAACCTTAGGGAAGCCAATAGCAAAATAACTAAGAAATCTGTAGAAGTCAAAATGCTATGAAGAAATATTTATTTGTTACAAAATAGGGAAGTAAAGGGACAGAAGAAAAGAGACAGATATACATAAAACGTCCAAAATGGCAAATATAACTGTCATTACAACTGAAGGGTCTCATCACCCCAGGAAGAAGGAGCATGGCAGACTGGGCCGCAAAGTGCAAGTCACCTACATGCTCCCTAGCAATGACACGTGTAACACATGGAAGAAGACTTAAAAAGAAAGGATGGAAATGGACAGGCAAAACAGACAGTAAGCAGAAGAGCTGGCTATATTCATATTGTGAAAGCAGATGTGTAACAATACAAAGAATTATAGCAATAATGATCATTTATACTACATCTCCAAAATGCTTAGCAGTAAGGTTTCAACAGTATTACCAATCAAATGATGTAACTAACATCTTCTGGACATTCTATCCAATGAAGGCAGACTTCACACTCTTTTTGAGTAGATATGTACCTTTTTCCAAGGTAGACAGTAGATCAGGCCATAAAACAAATCTCAATAAATGCAAGCAGATTGAAATAATGTAAACTGTGTCCTCCAAACACAATCAAATTAAGTCAGGATTCAACGATGGAAGGGAATTTTGGAAATGAATAAATATTAGGGAATTAAAAGATCCCTGTAGAGGGCCTTGTTGGCCATCAGGGGGAGGAGAGGCCCTTGGGTCTGAGGGTGTTAGAGGCCTCAGTAAAGGGGAATGTCAAGGTGGGAAGATGGAAGTGGGTGGGTGGGTGGGTGGGAGGGGGAATACCCTCAATGAGGCGGGGGAGGAGGGAGGGGATAGGGGGTTTCCAAAGAGGAGACCTGGAAAGGGGAAAACATTGGAAATGTAAATAAAGTATCAAAAAATTAAAAAAAAAATCCCTGTAAATGACAAACTGGTTAATGAAACCACATGGTAGTTAGACAAGTATCTTCTGCTTGCTGGGAAAGAAAACCCAGCAATGCTTATGGAATGCAGCTAAAGGTGTCCTGAGAGGAAAACATGTATGTGTCAGAGATAAGATCTGAAGTGGATGCAAAGTCTTATCAAGACTGTTCTTGTGTTTGTATCAGTAATATAAATTTTGGCCTTCAGAAACTAGACAAATGAAAGGAGAAAACCAAACACACACACACACACACACACACACACACACACACACACACACACACACAAAGAGTAAGTAATATAGATTACAGGAAAATGGAATGAAATAGAAAGCATAGGAATAGGAGAAACATAGTCAAAAGCTGATTCTTGGGGCTGGAGGAGAGATAGTTCAGTAGTTAAAAGTGCCTGCTGCTCTTGCAGAAAGCATGATTTGGGTTCCCTGAGCCCTTTTGAGGCAACTCACAGTTACCTGTGATTCCAGTTCCAGGGGATCCAACACCTCTGGCCTCCACAGTCGCCTGTATTCATAAATACATACTCCCCACACACACAAACACACAGAGGAATACATATAATTAAAATAAAGTGTGTCTTTAAAAACGTCATTCTTTGAAAAGTTCACATGGACAACCTTTAGCTAAACTAGCCAAGAGTAAAAGATAAAACATATGAATTACCAAAATCCAGAAGGAGAGAGGAATCTGAAGGGATGGCTCATCAGCTCAGAGTAGGCTCTTGCAAAGAATCTTGGTTCATTTCCAGACGCCAGCAGGCAGTTCCCAATACTCTGTAATTCCAGCTCCCGGTGATCTAGTGCCCTCTTCTGGTCCCCATAAGTGACTGCACTCATGTGCGTATCCCCACCCCCACCTACACCATGCATACACATAATTTGGTCATCATGGGAAACTTTACCTAAGCGAAAGGATTAAAAAGAATATTTGAATTCTTTGTGTCAGTGCATTAGATAATTTCAAGAATTCAAGTGTTAGAAAAAAACAGATGATCAAAATGAGTCAAAAAGAAACTGGAAACCAAAATAGACACATGTGACACATATAATAAAATAATCTGATTAGCAATTAAATTCTTCCACAAAGAAAACACTCAAGTCTTGAAAACTTCTCTGGTAAGCTCTGTCTTACATTTAAGAAAAACATAATATCACAAAATATATGAGGAAGACATTCCTTTCCTTTTGTCTTTTTCTCTTTGGGGATACGGTCTCACTATATAGGAGGCTACTTTCACACTTACTATATAGCTCAGTCTGGGTCTAGAACTTCTACCTCCTGAGTACTTGAATTGTGGGAATGTACCACCACACCAGGATATGCTTACTAACTAATCCACACAGCCAATCTTATCCTGAGACTAAGCAAGACAAAGCCATCATAAGAAAATTACAGAGTGTTGTCTTTTCTGAGTCTAGACATAAAATCCTCAACAAAGACTGGCATGGTGAACACAACATATTCAACTAATAGACTGAGAGAATTTTATCCCAGGAATTCAAGGTTGGTTTAACATATGAAAATCAACATAGTATTAAAGGAAAAAAATTAAATCTCCACAATTAACTCTATAGATTCAGAAAAGATATCAGGCAAAACCTAATAGCTAAGGTTATTGATGAGATACCAAAAAGCTAGGAGGAGAGAGGCATCTACAAAACAGCCATGGTTGCCTTCATACTTAAAACCTTGAAAGAACATAGTGCTAAGATCAGGAACAGAGGAAGGCGATCTGCTCTGTGTAACCACACAGGCCGGTTCCAGCCGAGAAACAAGGCAAAGGACAAAACCAGCAAAGCTAGAAAACAAAAGGAAGACAGACAAATCCACAGGAAGAGTGTTTCCCTCATCTGAGAGATGGTGGAAGCCTCTGCAACCAAGTTCCTCAAGGAGCCCCTCACAGAGCAGCCGGAATCAAGAAGCATTTGGAAACATGGTAGCAGATGACAGAAAAGATGCACAAAAGTAAATGATCTTTTGACTAACAGCTGGACCAAGTGATTCCATGTACAGTAAGATAAATCCAGCCCACTTGCAATAAGATACAAAAGGAATACAATGTTTCTTATAGTTTAACAAAAAAAGTGCTGGATCTATACATTGGCAACTGTAAAATGTTACAGATAAAAACACAAAGAAAATCTAAGTAATAAGATAAAAGACATCACATGGTCATGGATTGGAAAACCAAGTGTTTTCAGCTCGTACCTCTTCCAACCACTCTGCAGATCCAGCCTTTTCACGAGGAACTTTCAAAAGCCCATTGTCTCACTCCTTCCTTACCAGGTGGTTGTGAAGATTAAATGGCTCAACCTGATGCCATCACGGTCTTCATGGCATCTGTCACAGAAGATGGAGCCAATGAAGAAGAGAGGAAGTGGGGACACCTCAGTGTTACCTCAGAAGGAGGTGTGAACTATTTTAGTGAGGTATCTGCATTTCTGTTTCAATTTGATCACTTTTGCTAAATTTAATTATTATCAATTAACTTCCCACTTTATAGGGTTCATGTTAATTGCTATGAACAAGTTAAACTTATTCCATCAATTGGCCAATAAATTCATGTCTAAGACAAAGGATTATTCCAGACTGTTTTCTGGTTGATATTCATGGAAATGAAATTACATGACACTGAAATAATTTAAAAACATTTTAACTAAATCTATTGAGAGAGAGAGAGAGAGAGAGAGAGAATATGAATGCATGTGATGCATGTGCGTATGGAAGTCAGATGACAACTTACAGAAGTCACTTTTTTCCTTCCACTGTGTGGATCTTAAGGAGATTGAACTCACATGGCCAGACTTGGCAGCAAGCACCTTTACCTGCTGGGCCATCTTACCAGCCCCAATGACACTAAACTCCTTAGCAAACTTGTTTATTTTTTTTTCAATGGCTTCATTATAGGGCCTAGGGTGTACCGGCGTCTATAAGTACAATGGCCAGCAAACATGACAAAGTGTTTCAACCTGAGTTCATATTCCAGAGAGGGAGGCAAGTGAGAAACAGGTGCAGAGAGTTCCAAACAGTCAGATGTACTGTGTGTTAAGTCCTGTGAAGAAGTGAGTCAGGATGGAGGTATGAAGTACTATTTGAGCCAGGGGCACCCTGCAAATCCTCTCTGAGAGAAGAGAGGAGACTACCTCAGATGCTCTCTCATATGTGGGACCTAGGTTTAAGGCATAAAGTAGGCTGACTACTTGGGGTAGAGATGAAACCATGGAAGGGGAAGGAGGAGACAAGGGAGGGTGAGAGAAAGCCAGTGTGAGCAAAAATCAATGATACACATCTATAAAAATGTCCTAAAATCGTCCACTATTTTGTACACTAAAACAGTTAATTTTTAAAAGTTGGACTCTGATCAACTGCAGTTTAAAAGTATGAGGTAATGGGCTCCTTTGTTAAATACTCTTTGAGGTTTTTGTTGGTCAATTTTCAGGGAGCATTTCTGTGAGAAAAATGTGGCCATGGAGCCCTCACCTCCAGAGTTATGGCAAAGCTGCCATTCTTCGGATTAAGGAAGTACTGACTGGAGTCCGCAGGGAGTAGGGGGCATGCTGGTCCTTACAAGCCAGTGGGTTTTTTTGCTTTTGTTTTTCTTTTTGTTTTGTTTTTTTGTTTTTCGAGACAGGGTTTCTCTGTGTAGCCCTGGCTGTCCTGGAACTCACTCTGTAGACCAAGCTGGCCTCGAACTCAGAAATCCACCTGCCTCTGCCTCCCAAGTGCTGGGATTAAAGGCGTGTACCACCACTGCCCGGCTACAAGCCAGTGTTTTAATGCCTAGGTGCACCAAGCTTAGAGTTCATAAGCCATACAATGTACAGACACACTTCCACGCAGGAATTCCAAAACAATTTTGTTGCCACCTAGAAGGGTTGCCCACTGCCAAGATGAAACTTCAAGCATAAAACAGCAAGGGGAACATCATCCTACCTTCACTACCTACTGACGGCACATTGGCAGCTATACTAACAAAACCACGACTAAAGCAGGAGAATGGGGCAAGTCCTTACCCCAAAACTTATGTTTTATAAAAGACTCAGTTCTTCTTCAAAGGGGACAGGGCTTTATTGGTAAGCACCAGCTTAGGAGACAAGAGGTCTGGGGCTTGGGCCCATGTCAATAGGATTACTGGGTGCTCTTAAGCAAGCCACACATCCTCTATATTTGGTACCCTCACAGATTCTAGGGGAGTTCTCAGGTCCCGCTATGACTCAAGTGCAAGAGAAAAGGAGGCAGTGGTAGGGTCCAACCAATGTCCACCATTGTCACCAGACTTAACTCTTCTAATATAATCACAGGGAAAATGTCAACAACAGTTAAGGAACCACTTACTGGGCCCCATTCTATCAACTTCACATGCACCATTTCAATGAGTAATGGTCAAAGCAACTCCATAATGTGTGTTTACTCTGTGTCCTAAACTTACAAGCAAAGAAACAAGCTTTGAAATACACAGCCAGTTGCCTAGGATCACACCATTTCTATGGCTGCTCTAGCAAAGGACTTTGTCCAAAGACCGTCTATATAATCCAGCTTGGACACACACATGCCCTGGATTACAGTACGATATGGCTCGAATACAGACACACCCTTAGCACACATCTTTAATCCCTAACAATGAAGGTATGGTTAGTTTGTAGAAGGAAACAGTCATGTTTGAAAGTGATGTCTAATTGAGGGGCAGACAAAGCGATGACTCAGAGACAGATCTGACAGGATGAGTTGAAGATAGGATTCGCCCAAGTCTCACAAGAACAGACAAGAAAAAGAGGCTACTTAAAAGCAGTATAAGGAGGGAAGTGTTGAGGTCAGTTGAGTTTCTGCAGTTCTGTTCAGTTCTGTTGGGTTCCTGCAAACTGTGCAATTCAGTACATGAGTTCAGAGGCAGCCTTTCCAAGCAGAGCAATTCAGTCAGAAGCTGAAAGAAGACAATTTGTATCAATCAGCTTGGAGAGGAGGAGTTTGAGCCAGAACCGTTGAGTTGAACTAGCTAGCCAGAGTTCAGAGAGAGCTAGAAAGAATGAGTTTATTCAGCTGTAAGTCTCAGAGGCACAAAAATTCTAGGCCTAGGTTAATAGATGGAGGTTGGAAGCTGAAGCCTTCAAGGTCTGGGCTTGCAGAAAATTAGATTGCATAGAGAAGAAACTTCCAGGCTTAGGCCTAGGGATAATTAGATAGAAACACTCTGGTCTCAGCTCAAGCCATGTACTCATAAAGCTTGGTTGGGTACAACTCTCATCTCATCCCTTCATCAGAGGAAATACAAGAAATATTTACAGTATATTTATATTTAAGCCCATCCTTAAGCCATTAGTATTTTAGTAAAAGCTCATAATTATTGTCCATGATTATCAGTGATTGCCTTAGATACAGTTACTATTGCAATGAAACACAATGACCAAAAGCAACTTGGGAAGGAAAGTGTTCATATAACTCCCAGTTCATATAACAGTTCATCATCAAAAGCAGTGACAGCAGAAACTCAAAAAAAAGAGCAGGAACCTGGAGGCAGGAGCTGATGCAGAGGCCATGGAGGGGTGTTGCTTACTAGCTTGCTCAGTCTGTTTTCCTACAGAACCCAGGGCCACCAGCCCAGGGGTGGTATTACCCACAATGGGCTGGGCCTTCCCCATCAATTACTGATTATGAAAAGGCCATACACCCCAATCTTATGGAGGAATTTTCTCAACTGAGGTTCCCTCCTTTCAGATACCTCTAACTCATGTCAAGTCAGTATAAAACTAGCCAGCATGGTAATACAGAAGAATGATAGTAAGTTTTAATAACAATGAAATCCTGATCAATGTTTGCTTGGAATGGTACTGTATCATGAAGTCAACAGGTAGATATCATATTTAGGGATAGCTAAATAGTTTGTCAGCATGAACACAGCCTTTATTTTATGGTATCTTTGAAATAGCATGTAGCATAGAAAAACATTCACATATGATATAGTATACATAAACATACTAAATCCATATTATTGATAATTTTTTTTCTTGAAGGGGCAATGATTGCTCAAATATTCTGAGCACATTCACCTTATTATGAACCTACTGGAATATTTCCTTAAAGATGAAACTGTTGGGTCAGTGAGATGGCTCAGTGGAGAATGGAACTTGCTGCTAAGTCTGATGATTTAAGTCTGACCCCTGTGACTTATATGGTACTACATTGCAAAAGGAGAGAAACAGCTCTGGAGTGGATTGTCATCTGACTTCTCGACACATACCTCCTGTGGCACCTGTGCATATGTACACACACGCACACGCACACACACACACAAATAAATAAATAAATAGATTTAAATTTTTTTGAGAAGTAGAACGCTGCATCATGGATTGTGTACATTTAAATAATTCTTCTAAGTACATGAACTTGGTCATCCCTATGTCCACCCCAAACACTTCTAATTTATTCTTTTCTTATTCCTAGCTTTAGCCAATAGATCGTACAATTCCTTTCTCACTCAGAAAATATGGTCAGTGGAAACTGGATTCTGGAGTATTTGGGTTATTTGCTTCTTTTGCAGTACTGGTGATTGAACCCAGGACCTCATTGGCAGCTGAAGGAGCACTCTTGTATGCAGGCATCCCATAGACTCAATTCTTTCTCTACAACCAAGTCAGACATCATTCCTTGCTTCCTGGCTGCCTGTGTTGACTTGCGAGTAGGCCAGTGTCCACTCCTCTTTTGGAACGTCTGACTTATTGATTTGGCTCTTTCCTTACTTCATGCATTACTTTTCTGCATCCATTTTCTTCTTATGTGGTCAGATCTATCACTTTGTGATGCTTAGAAGAGCCGATCCTATCTCATGACTCCAACTGTTCTTCTGTATTCTTGTACAGTTGCTCTAAATGTCTCGCTAATGTTTAAATCTTTAATGTTGCTGGGATTTATTTTGGTGTGTACTGTAACTTAGGCATCTTAACTTTTCCCTCAAAATAGTAGCCAGTTGTACCGCTATTTATGGAATAGTTCTTTTTTCATCGTAGGATCTGAGAGTATACATACCGGGTCTTTGGGGGAAAGTGTCTGTTCTGTTTTATTTATGTGCTCATGTATTCTGGTCTGAGAACTGTGCTAGTTTCATACTGCGATTTTAATACATATTAGCATTTAACAGAGCAGACCAGATACTCTGTCTACAGCATCCTTTCTGACTCCCTCCCCCTCTCTCTTTTCTTTCCTTTCTTTTTTGTTTTCTTTTTTTGCATATATTTTGTCAAAATTTAATACCTACACAATGTCTTTAAGACAATTTTATCAAGGATAAAAATAGCATATTTTGATAGAAATGGTATTGAATATAGACCATTGGACCATTGAACCCTTTGTTTTGGATAATAATATAGTTTCTTTTATACCCTGAATCAAGTTCTGCTCTTCATATGTGTCATGCATATTTTATTACATTTAAATTGCCCTTGTTATTCTGGAAAATTAGACATTGATATAGAGGTTGATATTCCTATACATCTAAGTGTGTGTGTGTGTGTGTGTGTGTGTGTGTGTGTGTGTGTGTGTGTGTGCGCGCGCGCATTCTTGTGAGTGGATTAGGCATCTTTGATTTCTCTTCACTTTAGTTTTAGAGACAAGGTCTCTCGCTGGACTTAGCTGGCCTTCCAGGTCCAGCGTGCCTCTTGTCATCACCTTCTTGAGGCTGTGATAACAGACAGGCACCACTACACCCGGAATTTGACACGGGCTCTGGAGATCCAAACTCTGGTCCTCATGCTTGGGTGGCAAACACTTTGGTGACTGAGCCATCTCTGACTCTCTTACATATGCAGTTTTAAGCAACAAAATATTTTAAGGTTTATTTTTTAAATTACGTGTGTGTGTGTGTGTGTGTGTGTGTGTGTGTGTTCTTTTTGGCTTTCATGTGGCCTCATATGCTTACAAGAATGAAGACTGTAATTTCCCTCATTAAATATTTAAAACCCTAGGCAAGACCAATGTTCTAATGGTGCTTGCTGTCCAGCTGCCTGTCCTGTCTTTACCTTATGAAATGTATTTGAATGTTGGTAAACGGTGTATCAATTACAGCTAAGTGCAGCAAGACCAGTTAAGGACACACGTTCTATGTCAATTGGTTACTTCAAATCCATGGTACCAGCATGTGACAACACCTGCTAAAATAACTTGGTGTCTGTCACACAGTAGCATCTTAGCAATTTCTTCAGCCATTTTGCTCCATTTCAGAGATGGCAGCATGGCTTTCTGGCACAATGCAGAAGTGTATACTATGTTTAAATCAACGCTTATAGCATGCAGGCTGGCCTTAGGGACCCCTCAGGGTCAGGAGAAAACTACTTTTATAGTTGAAACACAAAGACTCATTTGCCTCTTTTCCCTGTTTTTAGCGTAGATGTTTTTGGAATGTTCTGAAGTCTGCATGACATAAGGTAATCCATGTGCAGGGAATGTTCCAGAGAATGTTCCAGAGGCTGCATGACATGAGATGGTCCATCCTACTGAATATGCAAGCAGATGGGAGGGGCCAGCTGATTTCCATTAAGCCAAGCATCAAAGCAGTTTAGAAGAGGACAATGACACTGTTCTCGCTATATTTTCTTTGTTATAGAAAATATAGTTATTTTCACAAGCATGTTATTTAGGTTAACATTGAATAACTTTATTATTGTTAGTGTAACTAAATAAATAAGCAAAAAAGTAACATTCTGTCTTTACTTCTAACATGGTAAGTATTGATAGCCATAAGTCATACAAACCAAATTTCCATAGTTATCTTAAATCATTTTTAACAATGAGAAAGTATTTTGAGAATAAAAAGTTTGGGAATTGTGGCTTTAGGCTAAATTACACAATTACTCCTGCTTCTAAATAGAGCCATTCCTGCTTTGGTTTTATTGTTAGTGAGCTATAATTAGTTGTGTAAGTAGTAATTGTGCAGTGTTTTTGATGTTTATAAATTCAAGACTTCATAATAAAATATTAACAATGAAATCCAGATTGAAGATACAGAGAGTTTGGGATAAGTTCCTCCATGTTCTTTGTAAGTATTAAAAACACGAATTTTCTGGCTGTGGGAGAACAAAGAAGCCACATTCTTAACGTTAAACCAAGTGGGGGAATAGCCTCTGATACTGTGCAGAGACCAGAACTTGGGACCTTTAGAAACCGTAGAAACGGTCCAAAGGAGAACACCCAACAGAAATGAACACGATGAAGACAACGGTAAACACAAAGCAGAGGCTGCTCTTGGAATCAGTCTGTCTCCCAGATTATAAGAATGTTCAAAACTTGTACATTTATAAGTTCAAAATGCTTGCCATACAGGGCATGATGTTTGATCCCCAGAACATACAATAGAAGGAGGAGCACAACTCCCCGAAGTTGTCCTACACACACACACGCACACACAGGCAAGCATGCATACATTAATAATACATAAAATTTAAAACTAAAAGAACAAAGTCGAGGGCTAAAAAGATAGGTCAGTGGCTAAGAACACTGGCTGCTCTTGCAGAGGACCTGGGTATGATCTCACAGCAAATGTTACTTCTGTTCTGTGGGATCTGACATCCTCTTCTGACCTCCATGGACACTAGGCATGCACGTGGTGCACATACATACATGCAGGCAAACACTTACACACATAAAAATTAAATCAATACATCTAAAAAATAATTTTAAGTTGAAAATACAATGTTTCCACATTTCAAAAGAGTGACAATTATGTCCTGTTAAGAATTTCAATTTAAATAAAGAGCAATTTCTTTCATCAATAAGGAAAATCATAAAAATATGAATCAGCCTCACATGATAAGTATTTGTAATAAAATTTCTTAAAGCTTATCAAAATGTTAACAAAGCAAACGAGAAACATCTAGAGAATGCCATATATGTGCTTAAAAATAATTGTATATCCTCAGACATAAAATATTTAATAAATTTCAAATAAGGAATGCCATTGATATGGGCTTATCATTGCAATCTAAATATATAGACTTGCTTGTTGCAGAAATATTTATCTACTGAGAGATGAAAACAACATTTTGGAAAATATATAAATCAAGGCAGTAAAATGTCAATCATTATTGATGAAGCCTCAACCATTTCATATAAAATAGTTTTAATAATTTATTTAACACAGGAACTTCAAGAGTTTGAAGATAATTTAATGGCTTTTGTTGATCTCATGAGGCAGGAAGGAAAAGCACCTGAAATAATTTATCAAAATTTATTGTTGACACATGAGAAAAATGATCGTGACGAACAATATTTCCATGGAAAACTTATTAGATTTTGTACAAACCTGAGAAGATCTGGGGAGAGAACCACAGTTTCAAACAACATTTTAGCAAACTTCTTGGACATTTTAATCAGGTAGTGTCTGACTCACCGAAGTTGGGTATCCCCGTGTGATGCCTGACTTGTCTAAAGTAAGTAAGTGATTATGAATGTCTTCTAAATTAGTATTTGATTTACTGTCATGCATTCTATAGTATCAGGGGAAAATAACAACAAAGCCCAAAGAGTTGAATGTTGCCACGATGGGACTTAGCACACTCGGTCATGATGGGTGGGAAGACAGTTTGAAACTTTCCAGTTTATCAATTTAACAGAAATGGTGCAATAGGAGCAAGCATTGAGAAAATTGTCCTCTTTTTTAGAAAGATACTCCAGTGTAAGTTAATTTGAAAGTAAAATAGGAATAGTGAAAGTTTAATGTGAAGTTTTACTGATGATTGGAGGCAGATTAATGTGGCAAACACTAAAAATGTGGGAACACAGAAAACCAAAGGGGAAGGAGGCTTAACAGAAATAAAGATAATAGACGCTTTCCGGTGGGAGAAAATATTAATTTAAAGAGAAAATGAATCTTTTCCATAAATGGACATAAAATGTACTTGGTGTTTAATGTCAAAAGTAAAAACACCGCAGGATGGACTGACAGGCTCGGGCAGTTGTTGAGTGAGACTCAGGGAGACCGTCTTCACAGATGACCAGCTGACATGCAGCCTGTCCCTCATCAAAATGTGCTATGTGGCCTATGATTGGACAGCATTGTAGCCTGCGATTTCTGTATGTCTTCAAGGATGACGAATTTGAGAACATAAAAACCGAGTGTTTTCAAGGTTTCGACTCATGCTGCGTGTTCATGGCAGCTGAGAAATGAGGCGGCATTTGGACACTATTGTGATCTTAAGAGATGTGTGGTACCAGCCAACCACTGAATCCTAACTCCTGGAGAGTGGCTGGAAGAACTCAGCATGCTATGTGTGTCAGACTATCACTCACTTAATTAGTGATGGTCGTGTTCCTGAAATTGCACCAGCAACTTCTTGAAATCAGCAAATGGTTCAGAAGTTACTAGAGTAATCTGGTAACAATTTAATTTTCAATCTCTAGGGATTGCAAGAAATGTTATGATATGTGGGTAAAGACAGCTTTTTTTCCCTAGAAAATACAAAGGAATACATTTTGATATTTTTAATATATATTAATTTTATTACAGACTCGTTATTTAGCCTTTTGAATATCCATGTTTTTATTGGGCTTTATCGCTGAACTGCGTTGGCAGGCAGTGGTGGGATGAAATTAAGGACACTAATGGTTGGGGCCTTGTTGTTTTGTTACTTTTACTGAATTTAATTATAATGTTTTTAGTACTTTTCATAATAGTAATATTTGATTGAATGTAATTAAAAAATCAAATTTTGTGAGCATTATTTCTGTTTACAAAGACTTTAATATTGTTTGCCATCTTTGACACACTAATATGGTTAGTCAAAATTGTAGACTTTTAATATTGAATTGGCCTCTTATTTTCATAATGAGCCCTATTTTGGTGGTAGTATATTATTTCCTTAATGTGCAGCTGGATTCAATCATCCTTTTTTAAAAAAAAAAATAATAAGTAA
The DNA here is from genome assembly GCA_028551405.1 of Uromys caudimaculatus. Classification (NCBI taxonomy): domain Eukaryota; kingdom Metazoa; phylum Chordata; class Mammalia; order Rodentia; family Muridae; genus Uromys; species Uromys caudimaculatus. Next base: position 61,172,026 of record CM052702.1, on the reverse strand, counting down.
ATTTCTTATCCACATCCCAAAGCTTTCATTAGCTTTCTTCCATGAGTTTGTCTATAAATGTTATCAGGGCTTGAATCTGAATTATCCCTAAATTAAACAACAGAGGAGTAATACTTTTTATTCTCTCTTTAAAAAAAAAATCATCTCAAGTTCAATTACAGTTTTTAGTCTATGCGAGCTACTCCCTGTGGTGGTTTGAATATGCTTGGCCCACGGCAAAGGGCACTGTTAGAAGATGTGGTCTTGTTGGAGGAGGTGTGGCCTTGTTGGAGGAGGTGTGGCCTTGTTGGAGGAGGTGTGGCCTTGTTGGAGGAGGTGTGGCTTTGTTGGAGGAAGTGTGTCATGGTGGGGGTGGGCTTTGAGGTCTCCCAGTGCTCATGCTCTGCTCAGTGTGGAAGAGACCCTCCTTCTGGCTGCCTGTGGAAGCCAGTCTCCTGCTGCCTGCAGATCAATATGTAGAACTCTCAGCTCCTTCTCCAGCACCATGTCTGCCCGCAGGCTGCCATGCTTCCCACCATGGTGACAATGGACTGAACTTCTGAACCTGTAAGCCAGCTCCAATTAAATGTTTGCCTTTATAAGAGTAGCCTTGGTCATGGTGTCTCTTCACAGCCATGGAAACCCTATCTAAGACATTCCCACTCTTTTGTTTATCTCCCTTCCCCTGCCCCATCTCTCTCTGTCTCTGTCTCTGTCTGTCTGTCTCCCTCCTCCCATCTTCTAAGTGTTGAAACTGTGAATTGTGCTCTATTTCACCTGGTTCATTAGGCAGGGGCTGGGATTTGAACTAGGGTCTTCTCCCTAACCTTTACCACTGGTTTGGTTTGTTTGTTTCAGTTTTTTAATCTCTTTTCAAGTCCATTTTAGAGAGCTAAGTCTTACAAAAGAATCTACTTCATCAAAAATTTCAAATTTTGAAAAAGTATATTTTTTTTATTTTATATGTATGTGTGACTTTCTAGTGCATGTCTGTGCACTATATGTGGGAGGGGCCAAAAGAGGGCAGAAGTGGGTATCAAATCCCCCAGAACTAGAGTTATAGTTGTGAGCAGCTATGTTGGTGCTGGGAACTGAACCCGGTACAGCCAGTGTTCTTAACCTCTGAGCCATCTCTCCAGATCCCTGAACGGTTTTTCTTTGTTAGTTTGTTTGGGGTTTGGTTGTGGTTTTTTGTTTTGCTTTTGTTTTTGCCTAGCAGTTATTTCTGCATAATATACACTTAAAAATGACACTTTTCTCTAGATCTGTGGTTAAAGCAGTTTCACCATTCTGAATAGAACAATTTAAAACCTAAGATACAATTCATAAACCATAAAATTGACCCTTTGAAAGTGGACAGCTTTCTGCTTTTTGCTATTTTCATCAACTTTATGACTATCATCATGGCTTAATTCCAGAACACCGCTATCACTCAGAAGAAACCCCTTAAGCTCCCC
>CM052702.1:61086425-61170490 GCA_028551405.1 Uromys caudimaculatus | reverse complement strand
TTTATGATTAAATACTATTCCACTGATATGTGGATATGTTGATTTTTCTGTCATTTTTGATGGACACTTATATTATTTACACTTTAGAATGTTATAAATAATGCTTAACATTGAAGTTCATGTTTTTGTTTGTGGATGCATTTTTAATTGTCTTCTGTATGTATCCATAAGTGACATTGCTGGATCATACTGTCACTCTCATCTTTTGAGGAACTGACTGCTCCAAAGTGGCTGTACCATTTAATAATCCTTCTGGCAACCAATTTTCTCTACACTACCCTTTTAATCATGTAGTTTAAAAAGTTATGACCATTCCACTGAAGGAATGGAATAGACTTTATCTGTATTTCTTTGAAGACTGGTAATGTTGGACTTCTTGTCACACATTCATTCACAATTTGTGTATCAGTATTGGAGAATTCCTCTTTTTACTACTTGTCTACTGAGTTGTTTGTGCTTTTATTGTTGATTCCTAAGAGCTCTTTACATATTCTGTGTCCATGTTACTTTTTGGATATACTACTGTCATCTACATATCGGATTCTCAAATATTTTCTCCATCCTGTGGGTAGCTTTTTAACTGCTTTCATTATTTATTATTATGAGGTCAGGTGCCCAAGGAAACCAGAAGAGGGCACCAGATCACCTAGGACTAAAGTATAGGCAGCTGTGAATTGGCCAGCCTGGGTGCTGGGAATGAACGCACACCCTGGGAAGGGCAGAATGTGCTGTCAATATTTGAGTCCTCTCTCCAGCCCTTTTTCAACCTAGGAAACTACTGGTTAATAGAAATCATTTATGCTTTTCCCTGATCGTTTTGCATGGTGTTTTGTGTTTGTCTTTGCTCCATTTTGAGTTAGTTTTTGCATATGTTGTGAAGTAGGGACCCAACGTAATCCTTCTGCATGTGACAGCCAGCTTTTCCACACCATTGCTCAACAGATTCTTCTTTCCTCATTGAGTTTTCTTCTCGGGGCCTGCAAGATGGCTCAGTTGGTAAAGGTGCTTGCTGCCTAGCAAGACAGTCTGAGTTCAAGCCCCAGATCCCATGATGGAAGGAGAAAAATGACTCCCCCAAAATATCCTCTTATTGCCACACATAGCACACACTTTAGAATTTTAAAAGAATCTCCATGCTGTTTTTTTAAAGACTAATTGTATTATTTTTGTCTTTGTGTATGAGCATATGCCAAGTGCATGTGTGTCCTCATGGAAACCAGCCGAGGGCGCTGGATCCCCGGAACTGCAATGCTGCTGGGATTTGAACTCATCTTTTGCAATAGCAGTAATGCTGTGGATCGCTGAGCCAACTCTGTGAGTTTTCTTGTTGGCAATAGGATGTCTGGAGCTACATGCATTCATTTTTGAATTCTCAATTTTCAGAACTGCATGACTACCTTTTGTTGTTGTTGTTGTTGTTTGTTTGTTTGTTTGTTTGTTTTAACCAACTTGCTGTCCTGGTTACAATAGCTTTGTAAAATCCATTCGGAACATGAAAATTACGAGCCCTCCAACTTTGCTCTGTTGATATTTTGAATTTTCTCAGTTCTCTGAATTTCATATGAATTTTTGGATCAGCTTCTATATTTTGAAGTATGCAGAGGAAGACAGCTAGAATTCTAATGCAACCTTGGGCTATGCAGGGCTCCCTCCAGTTTCTCCACCTGAACTGGCTTTCTCTATGGTTTTCTCTGTTGCAGTCAGGAAGCCAGGAAGTCAAAACACGTGCTTTCGATTGCTTTTGACAAACACCTATGGGAAAGATGATTTTTGTACTGGGTGATTACTGCGTCAGGTCAAATAATGATAACCCAAGCATAGACGATTCCATAAACCACCGGAAAATTCACCAGGAAATAAGCTTTGAAGGGGCTCCAGCCCTGTTCCACATTCTCTCTGGTAGCCACCAGGCGACTGCTTTATCTGCAGATCAAGAGTTTTCAAGGCATTTGCAGAGTTGCAGAAGGGGTGATTGGGTTACAACCTAAAACTGCACACTGCTGCTAGCCTTTGGCTTGCCCTTAGAGCCCTGGCGTCTGATAGAATTTCCCAGCTTCTTCATTGTCCTCACAGAGGAAATTCACAGAAGTCTTTGCTGTTTTCACAAACATTGGTCCAAGCCCCTCCCTCCCTCCCCTCCACCCCACACCCCTTTTCTTTCTGATTGATCTTGCCAGAATCTTGTTTCCTTGTTCATATTTTTAAAATTAGAATCCATCAGTTCACCTTTCATTTCTTTTCCAAGTCACTGGTTTTAATCTTACCAACAAGTCTTTTCATTTTTTAGTTCAGTCCGTTTTGCTGTGCCTTAAAAAGAAAACAAAACAGAAACAAAAACCTTCGTGAGATGAACGTTTACTTTGGTCATTTGGATCTTTCTCTGCTTCATGGTGAACAATGTTCAAAGCCTGGATTATCCAGGAGGCACGAAGCACACATCGCTCCTGAATCCCACCCACACCACACGCGCCGCTCGAATTATCCTCTCGGCCCTGTGCTGTGATTTTATTTTTTACTTTTTTTTTTTTTTTTTTTTTTTCCTAAGGGCATTTTTAATTGTCTGGGTGATTTTTATTTATTTCGTAGCCTGTTTATTTGTTACATTGTAGTGTAGGTCAACAAACTCCTCCCCCTTTAAAGCCACTGTTTTCCTCCGTGACTCCTGAAATCATTAATTTAAAAATGATTGCATGAACAGTTGGGAATAGCACATTCATAGGCCGCCCTAGTCACCCCATCCCCCATCTATCTAGTGTGATCAGTATTTGGCCTCTTTTTCCTTATTTGATCCTTACTGACTGACAAATCTCCCAGAATTCTTATAACGAATTTAATTTCTTCTTGTAAGTTATGAGATACTCGCTTACTTGTTTCATATTGGTTGAGCTGCATTGGTTTGTGCATTTCAAAGGTTCTAGTCTATTTCGTCTAAATTTTGAAGATACCCTTGTGCCATTTGGATGGCTTGTGTAATGTCGGTGCATGTGTGTGTGCGTGTGTGTGTGCGCGTGTGTCTCTGTGTGTTCAGTGTGTGCAGGTGTGGCACTCAGAGGCTCAATCTCCCATAACTTATGGTTGCAGACCATCTTGAGTTTATAGGCTCTATCTGTCGCTGCCTCCCCAGTGTTGGGGTCACGGGCACACACTGCCACATCCAGGTTTTTATGTGGGGGTTGGGGCTCAGAACGTATGTATACCTTCTTTTTTGCACAGCAAGCGCTGTACCCACAGGCCATCACCCCAGCCCCCACCTAATGTCCTCTTGTGATCTGCACAGTCCGTAGTGGTTTTCTTTTTGTTGCTGATACTGGAAAATGTGTCATCGGTGACTATTGCCAGTTTTTTAACTTTATTGATCTTTTCAAAGAATGAGTTCTTTATTTCATTTATTTTTTTCTATTTTTAAATTTTCATTGATTTTTTTTCCATCTTAGATTTATTATTCTCTTTTGCTCTCTTGCTTTGAGTCTATTTGAGTTTTTGTTTTCTCTGGATTCCCGAAGGAGCTTAGACTGTTGATTGGGAGCCATGCTTCTACTTATGCAAGTATGCAGTGTTGTAAATTTCCCTCAGCGTTTCCTGGCTGTGTCCACAAATTTTGATACATTGTATTTTCACTTTATCAGTTCAGCATATGTTTTTATTCCTCTTGGAACTTACTCTCTGTCCAATGGGGTCAGTGAGAAGTGAAATGTGGCTCAGTGTCCTGGTGTTGGGAGATTTCTCCTTTATGTCTCTTACTGACTTTTAGTTTGATTCCGTGTGGCTGAAGAAATCTTCGGTGTTGCTATCCTTATAAAGCTCCTGGTGCTTTTTAAAAACATAGTTGTTTATCTTTAACATAGTTTTTAAAAATTCCTTTTTTTTATGTATAAATGTTTTGCCTGCATGTGCATCTGTGCGCCGTGTGTGCAGTGCCTGAGGAGACCAGAAGAGGGCATCAGATCTCCTGGAAATGGAGATAGAGATGTGAGATACCTTTTAGGTGCTGTGAAAGAGAAACCAGAGCTCTTAACCACTGAGCCTTCTCTCCAGCCCATTTGGTGCTTCTTGATAGTCTTACTTTATATGTTTTCTGAGTATATTTCAACCCATGTCTGTTCTTTAGGATGAGTAAGTTCTAGTGTCAAAGTTAGCAGTTGATAACTGTTCCGTCTGGCTACTCTGACTTAGCCCTTCCTTGCTTCAGTTCCTGCACTGAGCTGGTACTTCATCCTGCTTTTTACTTTTTACATATGTCGTAATCTCACACCCTCGTATTTGCTTTAGATAATCAACGGTCTTTTGTAGGGATGTCACTAATAAGAATTTTTTTAACCAGGGAGCTGTCATCTGGGAGAGTCTTCATTCCTTTGGTAGAGTCACACTATTGTATATTATCATTGTTTCTTTGAAGGAATTTTTAAAAGATTTATTCTCTCTTTGTCTCTCTGTCTCTGTCTGTCTGTCTGTCTGTCTGTCTGTTTCTCCGTCTCTGCTCACCCCCGTGTGTGTGTGTGTGTGTGTGTGTGTGTGTGTGTGTGTGTGTGTGCCTTTGTGAATGTGCCTGAGGTAGTTAAAAGAGGGCATCAGATCCTCTGGAGATGGAGCTACACACAGTTGCGAGCTAATCTAGGTGGATGCTAGGAACCAAACTCTGCTCTTCTGAATGAACAGCAGGGCTCTCAATCGATGACTCATCTGTCCAGTCCCTGAAGAATAATAATTATATTTAAAAAGTCGCTGTTATGATCTTTAATTCTTCAAGATTATGTCTGAGGATTATTTTGCCTTTTGTTATTCGGAGATACTGTGGTTGGCTGTAGAAGTAGATCATGAAAGGTCTTTCAGTCCTATATGGCTGCAATAGACCCCACCTTGGGCTGTTTGTGATGAGAATTCCGACGTCACTCTTATCTGGTTCGTCTGCATGGGATCCATCTTTGGATGCCATAGTTCATAGTTTCTCCTTGCTTGTCTGTAAGTACTTTGGGTGTGCCCCTCAGTGTGGCTGTGCAGTGCATTGATTTTTTCCCTCACAATTGGTATTCTCTACTTCCTTATAAAGCTGATAAGTTTTTATTAGATGTCAGGCCAGACTGGCTTGACAACAGTTGATTTGTCAATTCTGCCAAGTTTCCTAGCTATTTATAACAAGAAGGGTATCTCGATTTAATTTTTCTATCATGGTCCGAAATGAAGGGATAGATATAGTAGTGCCCATATCTCTCATCAAGTTAACTGCATCTGCATTACAATTCCATGTTATTTAGAGGCTAATGTTTACTATTCCTTATAAGGAGAATTTCTCTTTTGCAAAAATGGCTTAAGCCTGTTGTACCATTAAAATATCTGGTTTGAATTAAGATTTTATATTAGTATTGTTACAATACTCCTTCTGACATATTAACAATCATATTATATCTTTTGCCCCTTCTTTTGTTTTAAGTGTTCTTATACTAGTTCAAGTGGAATTTGCTTTTGTAGTCAGTATGATAATCTTTGTCCTTATAAAGAGAAGTTTGATCTATTTATACTTATTGTAATGTATCTTTCTGTTAATACTGTCATCTTATTCTATGGTGCTTCTGACCTTCCTCCTTACCCTCTGGTTATTGGATTCATGTTTTCCACTTTCTTTTCTTTTTTTAAAAAATCGCCTCATAAGTTACATGTATTGTTATTTTATTTTAATTGACCCTATTTTTAAAATGAAAACCTTACTAATTATGGACTCATTTTGCATATTTAAAATATTTGAAAACAGGGCGTGTCTAGATGCGAGTTATTGTCACTAACTTCCCCAGCTCTGTGCACGCACTTCCAGCCTCGGACTGTTTTGGTTTTGCCAATTTCAGGTTGGCGCTGGCATTTTCTTTCATTTCTCTATGCATCTCTCGGAATTCTGAGAGATTATCTTTTTTTTAACAGATGATTTAAATTATTCATTTCACTTCCTTCAATTTTTAATGTGCTCCTCATTGCTTCATCTACATTTTCAAATCCAACAATCATGCTTTTCATCTCAAAGTAAGATGGTCTAAATTCATACAATCACCCTTTGAATAATATGGTATATTCTATAATCCCGTGGAAAATGTGAATTTGATAATAGAATTTTCTTTGTATTTCTTCTGCATGGAAATATTTTTCTGGTTTTTCATCTGATTTCACTCTCTGTGGAACGTGGACTTTCACTCTTCTGCGTGGGACCCTAGGCAGGCTCTGTTCATCCCCTCAGCTCACTTCTTACCTTCCCTCAGTTCATCCCCCATGTCACCCTCTAACTCCAGGCATCAGGATAAGGTCTATGGGATCAGCACCAGTGGGTACTGATCAGTGTTTCATCCAGACTCCTACAGAGCTCTGATCATCCCTCTCAACTCAGGGTACCATCCTTAGTGCGTCTCTGGGGAAGACGAGAAAGCTGCTTCAGCCCCATGCTCCAAGTATAGCATTTCTCAAATCTTTCGTTTGCTCGTCATGATCAGCAAATGATCTCAGATCAGATTTTGAGGTTTCTTTGTTTCTTAGGCTGAGCCTTCCTCATTTCACTCATCCATTTCCCAATGTGATGTCTACTAAGCAGTGACCACAAGCCAAGTACTGTGCTGACACTGGAGGCTCAGCAGCAGAAGAAAGGCACACAGCTTGTGATATAAACAAGAGCTATAGCCCACGAGGAGAGTGAGCTGGTTCCCATCATATTAGTGTATGATACGGTCCTCATCGTTCAACAGTGATAGGAATTCTGTATTCTTCATGATGGGATTGGTGATAGAGTCAAGTCGTGATCATTACTGTAAGAACCAAGTATTTCTCCAAAGAGTAAAACATAAAGAAGAGACAGGAAGAGAGGGCAAAGGAAGAGGTGGGAAGGCAAGGGTGGTAAGTAGAGGAAAGAGACAATGGTAGAGGGGAGGGGAAGAGAGGAAGAGGGGAAAGGAAATTCCCAGTTCAGCACAGCAGCTCCACAGACCCTGTGGGTCTCAAATAACACATCAACTAACTAACTCTGGATCCCTGCATTTGAACCATGCTCCCCAGACTCTGTAGGGCCCTCTCTTCCTCAGAGTCTATGATAACATCATGTCCTCCGCGTGCTTTGAGTGGGATACATAAAAAATAAAAGTCTCTCTGTCGTTTTTATTAACTACACAATGTCATCCCCCATTCTCCTTTTCCTTTTAAGGTAAGCAGAGCATTCAATTCCATTAAGTCCTGAGTGGTTTCCCGCTCCCTCACCTTCATCTGAAGAGATCCTCTGCCCCTGCCGTACCCTGGTATGAAGAGTTCCGCTTTCACACCAACGTTGCCCTTGAATGAAGCCATGAAAGTTGCTCTTCAAATTTATTCCATGAGTATGAATTCCAAAAAAAAAAAAAAAAAAGCCTTTTAGGCTAAAAAGTATTGATGTTGTAGGGCTGGTCTTGGGTTTTGAGTGACTTCAAATAGGGGACCAGAGTGAGGCAGTTTTCCTGGAAACTCATCAGTGGGATTTTGCTTTCTGAAATCAGCTGATAGTGTAGAGGAAGAGAGCTGGGGCATTATTTAGTGCCTATTGATTGTCTGTCCTTGTTCGCCATTTCTATTTTCCTTCGCAAAGAATCCTCTGATCATTCTTTTTGCTCATTTATTTCTTTGGCCTTGGTTGTGTGGGAGGGTCTTAATTATTTTTTAATGTTATTTGCTTTTTCTGGATGAAATATTTTCAACCTGGGTTTCAAGGAAAGGTGTGGAGATTCTACTGGTCCTAGATGTATGAACCATGCGTGCATGTGTGTTGACGTCTATATGTGTTTATCTGTGTCAGTGTGAGTGTGTATGTGTGTGTGAGTATGTGTGGTGAGAGTATGCATGTGTGTGTAAGTGTTTGTGAGTGTGTGTATGTGTGTGTGAGTATGTGTGGTGAGAGTATGCATGTGTGTGTGTTTGTGAGTGTGTGTATGTGTGTGAGTATGTATGTGAGTGTGTATATGTGTGTGTGTGTATGTGTGTGTGTATCCATGCAGGTAAACATGTTCATTTCCAATTGTTAAGGGTTTCTTAACTTTCCTCAGATTCTCATAGAGTTCAAATTTAAATTTAAAAAAAAAGGTTAATCCAGGCAAAGCATGACGGTGCACACCGCAATCTTAGCACTTGGGAGGTCCTGGCAAGAGCATTGTGAGTTTGCTGCAGTCAGCGTGGACACAGAGCAGGACTCTGTCTAACCCAACAAACCAGCCAACCAACCAACACCCCTGAAAATGGGAATGAAAGAGCAAAAGAAGAAATGTTGTAAGAAGGAAGAAGATGGCGTGCTATGCATGCACAGAAGTACTAGACAACCTGAAGGTCACCCAGGGACAGTCGGAGGACAGCCATCTCATCAAGTGGGTGATGGTGGAGAAACACCAGTGTTACTAACAGAGCCAGAGAGGAAACCTTGGGGACTAGAGCAGGAGGCGGAGAGTCTCAGGTCTATTCCGGAGGACTTGGGCTGACAGAGGAGTGCTGGCCTCACACAGTGGGAATGCAGCTGCAGAGGGGAGGACTGGGTTAAGATACAGAGAAAAGCCAAGCTCAGCAGCTGATCCAGCAGCAAGAGGGGCAGTGTTGGCATTGCACTAAAGCCATGGGAAGGAGCCATGTGCAAAGGCCCCTGCTGAGTTGGTAGCTATAGAGGCAAAAGTCCCTCACCAAGTGGCTCTTTCTGAGAACTGAGTCTGTACTCTGAGGCCTGGCTTGTCTAATTGTACCTAGAGAGAGAATAAACTCTGAGTCAGAACACAGAGCTCCATGTAGTGAGCTGGTCTGAGGTATAGTCCGGGTGGACCTCTGTAACCCTCATGGTGGAAGGAGAGAACTGACTCCAGCAAGTGAGGATCTGCCTTTCACCTGTGTTCTGTAGTGTGTACACACCACCACAGACAAATGCATGTAAAAACAATCGGGCTCACTAAGGTGGTTCAGTGGGTAAGCACTTGCCACATAAGGCTGATGGCTTGAATTCCATCCCCAGAACCCACCTAAAGGCTGAGTGGGAGAATCTCTGACCTCCATACACATGATGTGGCACATGTCCCCTAATAATAATAATAATAATAATAATAATAATAATAATAATAGTAATAGCAATAGTAATAGTAAATAAAGAGTTGGAGAAATCTCAAGTAAATTAATAAGAACAAACCAAAACCATAAAGAGTAAACAGAAAGAAATAATAAAGATCAGAGCAGGAATTAATAAAATGCAAGTGAAAAGAACAATGTAAAGAGTCAATGATTCTCTACAAAGCTGAACAAGATTGAAAACCTTGTAGTCAAACTAATCAAAAGAGAGAGACGACACAGAAAATCAAAAGCAGGCGTTCCAACAGAAAACAATGGAACCCAGGGGCTCACTGGGGTACACCCTGAGAACATACATTCTAATGAGTTGGAAAACCTAAGAGAAGTGGATAAATTATCAGTAACCAAACTAAACTAAGGCTATAAACAAATAGATCTATAACAAGCAACAAGATAGAAATAGAAATAGAAAGTTTTCCAACTAAATGAAAGTCCAAGCACAGGGAGATTTGTTGCTAAGTACTGTTCGGCCCTTACATCACTCCATAAAGCGGGGAAGGAAGGAATGCTGCCAGACTTGCCTATGGAGCCAGGGCTACCCTGATTCCCACACCTGGCGAGGACACAGCAAATACGGAAAATCATAGACAATCTCCCTGATGATCACGAATGAAAATTTCTTAATAAAAGTATTTGCTGACCAAATTCATCTTTACAGATCATTCACCCTGATTGAGTGTGCTGCATTCTGGGAATGCAAGGATGGTTTGACGTATGCTAATAAATACATGTACCGTGTCATATTAACAGACTCCAGAACAGAAGACATGTGATCATTTTAAGTGTTGCAGCAGAGATCTTTGACAAAGTCCAGCATCCCTTTGTTATTGACAACATAACAAAGCACATACATTACAAACCTGTCATCAACATGACATAAAACAGGGGAAAGGTCAAGAGGTACCACTAACATCAGGAACAAGAGAAGGATTCCACTCCTCCACTCTCATTCAGCAAAGTCAGTCTTTGAAGGCTTAGCTAAACCACAAGGCAAGAAAAGAGAATGAATGGTACAAAGATAGTGGAGAAAGATGTCCAAGTATTGCCATTTGCAGAGAAAATGATTCTGTACAGAAGAGACCCTAGATTCCCAGAAAGCTCTCTGCACTAATAAGCAACTTCAGAAAGATACAAAACCAGCGTATGAAATTAGAATTAGTAGCTTTTATTTTTGCCAACAGTGGAAAACACTGAGAAAGAAAACAAGAAAACGACCTCTTTCAGAATAAACCACAAGACAAGAAGCCTGGCAAGGGTGTGAGACTCTACGCTGATGATGTTAAGACAGAAGAAACTGAAGGCCTGGGAAGGTGGGAAGCAGCCTGTGCACACTCAGTGGTGGACTTAATATGGGGAAGGAGTCTAAATTACCTAAGCAAACCACAGTCTCAGTTCAGCCCCAGAAAAACTGTAATGACATTCCTCATAGAACTGAAAGCACAGTCTTTTTAAATGCTTTATTTTATTTTATTTTCTGTGCATTGGCGTTTTGCTGACAGGTATGTCTGGGTGAGGGTGTCAGATCTTAGAGTTGTGAGCTGCCATGTGGATGCTGGGTATTGAACCCAGGTCCTGTGGAAGAGCAGTCAGTGCTATAACCACTGAGCCATCTCTCCAGCCCCTAAAAAAGCACAATCTTAAAATTACTGAAAGGCTGTGGACAGTGAGAGGAACCCTGCGCAAAAAGAACAAGGGTGAAGGCATCACAGCACCAATTTCACATTATACCAAAAGCCATAGTAGCAAAAGGAGGGTGGTACTGGTTCAAAAGCAGACACATGGGTCAATGGGATAGAATAGAAGGCCCAGAATTAATCCTGCACAGCTACAGTCACGTGATTTTTGACAAAGAGACAAGAATATACACTGGAGAAAGGAAAGTCTTCAATAACCTGTGCCGGGAGGACCAGGCCGTCACATGTAGAATGAAGTTAGACCCTTGCTTCTCACTCTGTATTAAAAAAGAAAAACTCAAAATGATTGAGCGGTCTGGACCTCTGAAGTCATTAAAGGAGAACGTAGGGAAGACATGTTAAGATTTGAGAACAGGCAAAGACTTTCTGGGAACGATGGTAAGAGTCAGGAAATAGTCCCGAGACCTGACCATTGGGATTGTGTACAGTTAGTTTCTGTGCAGCAAAGGAATTGCATATAGAAACAGGCTATACACTGGGGAAAGTGTCTGCTAACTATACATCTGACTGAAGATTAATATCCGGGACATATGAAGACCTCAAACCACAATATCACTCCCTCAGCAATACAGCCAATAAATGGATTAATGAAAGAAGCAGTTCTCAAAAGAAGAAATGAAAACGGCCACAAAACATGAAAAATATCCAACATCCTTAGCAGTCAGGGAAGCACTGATTAAAAATCACACCATTGTTCCTCCTCACTCTGATCAGAATGGCTTCATAAGAAAACAAATAGGAAATATCAGACAATTTATTTTTACTGTTTGCTTGTTTGTTTGTTTTTCAAGACTGGGTTCCTCAGTGTAGCCCTGGCTCTCCTGGAACTCACTCTGTAGACCAAGCTGGCCTTGAACTCACAGAGATCCACCTGCCTCTGCCTCCCAAGTGCTGGGATTTAAAGGCGTGTGCCTGTCTTATTTTTACTTATTTAATTATTAATGTGCATGAGGTGTGTCTGAGTGTGCGCGTGCGTACAAGGAGGTCCTCTCGGGGACTAGAAAGGGAACTCAGAAGCCCTGGAGCTAGACTTACAGGTTGTGAGCTGCCTCATGTGGGCCCTGGGAACTAAACCCAGGTCCCCTGCAAGAGAGCATCTCTCCAGCCTGACAGCAGGTCTTTAAAGAGGGTTATCACAGCCTTTGAGGAAGAAGCTTTCCTTCTACCTCTCCATTAGCTGTTCCTGTGGTTTCTTTTTCATGTCTTATCACACCAGCTTGAATCATCAGTATACTATTAAATAAAAAAATGGCAGCATACCGCTCACTTTCCACCCCCCTTCCCTAATGAAAACGTCTCTCACTTTTCCCATTAAAGTTGCTAGCTTGGATTTAACTAGATCTTTATTATGATAAAAAAAAAAGTGTCATACTGTTCCCATTTAAAAAAAAAATGTTTTGACATCTATTGAAATACATTTTTGGCACATGCTACAGTGATCGTATGGTTCCTATTATCTAATCTATTGATCTGCTGCGTTGTATTAATAGCTGTCCCTGAGCTGACCCTTCCTTGTGTTGCTGGAGACCCTCCATGGTCATGGAATTTTATTCTTCTAATAGACTGCTGAAGCGAATTCTCTGGGACTGTATTCTTAAGCAAGATTGAATCCTATTCCTTTTTTCTTTGAAAAAAACAAAACAAAATAAAACAGTCCAGTCCTGTATCAGAGCTCAAAATCAGAACTGTATTTGCTTTGCAAAATGAATTAGCAGGGAAGGTTGGGTTTTGTTTTTGTTTTGTTGTTGTTGTTGTTGTTGTTGTCGTTGTTTGTTTTTTTGCCATCCTTTCCTTCTCTGTGTTAAAGAATAATTTATGTAACATGGAAATGCAGCGTTCTGTAGAATTTGGGTAGATTTCTCCAGAGACGCTGGGGTGGGTAGGAGTGTCCTTCTCGGGAGTGGGGAAGATCACTCCTTGATATATTTCTCCCTCTCTCAGATTTCTCACCCACATTTCTGTGTCTGTTGCATTACTTTATAATTTTGTAGCCTGTCATCTGTTTAATTGATAATTTTAAAATGAATTTGTTGTAGAATTATGTGTGCTCCCCCTTGATCTGTTTTCATCTTTTTGATTCATTGTTACAATCACTTTCTCATTTCTGATTTCATTTGGTCCTCTTTTCTTCTCTTGATTATATTTGCCAGAGGTTGGTCTCTTTTTTTATTAGCTCTCACAAAGAACCGGCTCTGGGTTTATTTATTGATCCCTCTGTTTTTGTGCCTCCTAATTTGTTTGTTCCTGCGACCATCTTTCTTTTCAGACTCAGGTTTTCCTTAGGATCTGTGTGCGTGCTGGAAGTGGAACAAGAAAAAGCTGCTTCCTGGGGTCCAGAGCAGTGAGCCTCCTGCCTAGGGTTCGTTTGTGCTTTCAATTTTTAAGTTAAGAAAGCCTGTGATGTAGGGTTTATGTCCACTGAGGAGCTAAGAAACTGCCTAGGTTCTTATGTATAATGTGTAACATTGGGGACGTGTAATGGGGGTGCTGTCAGGGAGTGTATTGGGGCATATCTGATCCAAAGATGACCTCAAGGAATCCGCGTGTGTGTGAGTGTGTGTGTGAGAGAGCTGTGTGTGAGTGTGTGTGTGTGTGTGTGTGTGTGTGTGTAAGAGAGAGAGAGAGAGAGAGAGAGAGAGAGAGAGAGAGAGAGAGAGAGAGAGTATGTGTGAGTGTGTGTGTGTGGTCAGAGGACAACTTTATACAGAGTTGGTTCTCTGCCTCCACATTTAGGTAAGTTCTGAGAATCAAATTCAGGTTCTCATGCTTGCACAGAAAACATTGTACTAACAGAGCCATCTCCCCTGGTCCTAGGGATGCTTTTGTGCCAAACACCCTTCCCGTCTCCTGCTGAGCCTTCTTGTCAGCTCCATGTGTTTGTTTGCTTGCGATACTGTCTCTCACTGGCCTAGAACTGTGAGTAGGCAGGCTGCCCAGCCAGTGAAGTGAGTTCCTGTGATGCTCCTGGCTCTGCCTCTCCAGGGCTGGGACTGTATATGGCTGGCTTTCCCCATGGGTTCTGAGGATCCACCTTGAGTTCTCATGCTGTCACAGAAAACATTTTACCAACTGAGCTATCTCCCCAGGCCCAGGAATGCACTGTGTCAGGAACCCTTCACTCCTCCAGCCCCACCCACCCCTCTACCACCTTAGCTGGGTTCTACAAGCGGCTGAGTCTTTGTCTGTATTCATGTGCTTGTAAAACAAGAAATAGACTCCAAAAAGGCTCACGGCTTTATTGTGGGCTGTTAATAAAAAATAGTCTTAAACAACAGGAGGGACTTACAGAGTCCTATTAGAACTCAGGGAATGAGGAAAACACTACATTCCTGTTTTTATTTTTACTAAGCTCTTAACTGAAATGCACCATTCTTTAGACAGACTGAAGCCATGCTAGTCATGTTATGACACGTCTCCAGTAAAAGTCCACAAGTCAATGGCTACAGCCTCAGACACTCACCAATTATAGCCTTACCCAAAATCAATCCTTCCTTCCTTCCTTCCTTCCTTCCTTCCTTCCTTCCTTCCTTCCTTCCTTCCTTCCTTCCTTCCTTCCTCTCTTCCTTCCTCTCTTCCTTCCTCTCTTCTTTCCTCTCTTCCTTCCAAGGGCATCATACATGTCAGCAGACTCTTTACCACTGAGCTACACCCTCTAGGATGCATTTTAAAACATAATGATGAGCCAGGCATGACAGTACACACCTATAATCCTAGCACTGGGGGAGGCCCAGACAGGGGGTGCTGGCTGTTCTTATGTCACCCTGACACACAAACTAGAGTCATCGGAGAGATGGAAGCCTCAATTAAGAAAATGCCTCCATAAGATCCAGCTATAGGGGATTTGGGGGGGGGGGGTGTTTCGAGACAGGGTTTCCCTGTGTAGCCCTGGATGTCCTGGAACTCACTCTGTAGATCAGGCTGGCCTCGAACTCAGAAATCCACCTGCCTCTGCCTCCCAAGTGCTGGGACTAAAGGCGTGCGCCACCACTGCCCGGCTGGGGATTTCCTTAATTAGTGGTTGATGGGGGGCAGCAAATTGTAGGTGGAGCCATCCCTGGACTGGGGGTCCTGGTTTCTATAAGTAGGTGGTACAAACCATGAGGAGCAAGCCAGTAAGCAGCACCCCTCCATGGCCTCTGTGTCAACTCCTGCCTCTAGGTTCCTGCCCTGCTTGTTGCCATCCTTTGAGGAAGAATGATGACTCGGAAGTGCAAGTCAGATAAGCCCTGTCCTCTCAAGTTGCTTTGGTTATGGTGTTTCACTGCAGTAGTGGTAACCCTGACGAGGACACAGAGGGATCAGAATTTCAAGGCCAGTGGGAGTTATATACTGAGTTTGAGGCCAACTGAGACTGTATAACAAGACCCTGTCTCAAAAAAAAAAAAAATCCTCCCTAATGTTGACTCCACATGAACACATACTCACAAAATACACACAGCAGGATTGTATTTATATACATTTCAAATATAGGTAAAATAAAACTATTCTCTCCTGTGGGTGTGTGTATGTGTGTGTACACTCGTGTGAGAGTATGTGTGTGTGGTCAAATGGTATTTTACAGTATTTGATTTTTTTTTTTCCTTCCACCATGTAGATTCCAGCAGTTGAGTTCAGATTATCAGTCTTGGCAGCAAGGGCCTTTACCCACTGAGCCATCTTGCCGACCTCCAAACTATTATTTCTTCATACTTCAAAAATAAGACAATGAAAAAATAAAACCAAAGAGACGAGGGCGCAGCTGCCTGTGTGGAGTGGGGGTGTGGGATGGGAGAAAGGCTTAAGAGACGGAAGTGAGCGGCTTGCCCACTCTCTCCTGAGCTTCATGCACTTCCCATCATGTGGTTTTAAAAACGGTGTGCTGGCAGGGTAGACATTCAGAGACAATTTGGGTCCACCCTCCCAGACCCAGTTTTGCTGAGCAGGTCTTGTGTTTTCTATCTAAAGTGCCAGCTCTCACTTCAATGAGTGCTGAGGTCCGGGGGTTTTGTTTATCCAAGACTGTTCTCTCTCATTCGCCTTCCATGACCCCTGACCAACAGTGGACCCGGACGCAGAGTTCCCTTAGACAGAGACTTCAGGGTACTCATTTGACTGTCAACCAATTACCTTGAAATTCCATCTGACAAGCGTCTATGCCTTTTCCTTCAATTTAGAAAGCCACCACCTTGGGCCGTTGTTCCATTTTGCAGATGAAGAAGCAAGACCAGAAAGGTCAGGGTAAATTGTCCAAGGATGCACAGCAAGCAGCTCAGTGGCAGAGCTAGTACCCACTTGTCCCGTTTGTCTGCCCCTCCCATTCCCAGCCCTCTGTGCAGGGGCTCCTCCAGAAAGCTTGTTCTGAGCTCGGCACCTAAATGAAATGCCACTCCCCCCACCCCACCCTGACTTGCTCCTGCTGAGAGTTCAGTGGCCTCTTCTGGATCCAGATGGGGCAGCCATTGCTCACGGCAGTGAGCAGGGACAGCGGCAGCTCCTGCACGACTTATTGCACCATCACTCTCTCCCTGTCAGGTCTTATTGCACCAGCATCTCCTAAATGACAAAGTTGGATTCATTAACTGTAAATTCAATCAAACTTGAAAGAGAGAGAAAATAAAAGTGACTTGGAACAAGAGGGATGGGGGGTGCTGGTAGGCAACGAGGAAGCAGCCCAGGCCCGTTCTCAGTCTTGGCCACAGGCAGAAGGCAGTACTTACCTAAGCTCTGCAGGGATGCAACTGCCCCCAGCCAGGGTGAGGCCTTGGGCCAATCTCTGGACCTGTCCAAGCCTTGGTGTGCTCCTCTATAGGTAGGGGTTACAGCGTCTTCGTACGAATGCGTGGGGAATGAAATAGCCGAGGGACTTTTATTGGGAAGGAAGGAAGCAGTGGTCAGGGATGCATTTACTAGACATTGCCCACTCCCAAGCACCAGACCACGGGCAGAAGCGCTCTGGTGAGGGGATCCCTGGCTTGGGGCTGTGAGGAGAGGGATCAGACCGTGCACTGCACAGTTGGAGCTATTCTTGTGGGTGGGGGAGGGTTTCTCAGATCTCAACTGTGCATTTTTGACTCCTAAGAGGAGTGCCTTTTATGTCTTGGGAAATGGCTCAGTGGGTAAAGTGCTGGCTTTGCAAGTGTGAGGACCTGAGTTGGGACCCCTGGCACCCACATAAATGTGTCTGTAAACCCCGTGCTTCTGAGGCAAGATGGAGACGGAATCCTGAAGGCCAGCTAGCGGAGTGTTCAGAGCAGCAAACAAGGAGCCCTGCTTCAAACGCGGTGGGAGGCAAGGCTGTCCTCCAGCCTCTGCACATTTCATGACACAAGTGCACCTGTAAACATATACATGCACCACACACAGCATGCACACAAGGAACACAAGCCAAGAATGTCTTTTCTGTCAGGTTGTGCGTGTAAGTGTGGAACCATTTTATGCTGGAGTAGATATATACTACTTTTATTGTTATATGGAATTGATTTTATGACCTACTGTTGAACCCCTTAGCCAAGGTAACACAGCAAGCTGGGGGTGCAGCTGGTGCTAGATTCTGCCCTTTTGGGCCCCCTGGTCGATGCGGGATGCTTCTGATAGCTATCCCTGTCTGGTCTACAGGCCCTTTGGGTGAGCACCTATCTGGAAGCAGAGAGAGGGCAGATGTTGTTACATGAGGCTGGAAAGCACAGCAGACTGCGACTGTAAGGCTCAGGGGAAAGGGCTCCCATAAGCACTTGCACATCGCGGGGGTCTGATAAACAGGGGTTGAGTGAGGGCATTCAGCAAGCGAGCCAACCTGGTCGGATCCTGATGCTGCCACTTTGGTATCCTTGGAGGGGACACGTCTCTCTGAGTTTTCTTTTTACCTTTACAGGTGTGTGGAGAGTGTGGAAGACTGATGTCCCCTACACCTGATTGAGAAGGGACGCTCCAAGTTTCTTTGGACCTCCCTCGGGCGCTTTGAAGCACTGCCACCTACTGGTCACTCCCTCTCATTACATCCCATCAGTTGGGAGTGTTCTATATTCACCCACATCAAGCCAGTCCTATGAATCTACAGATCAACCTTGTAGGAAAAGCAAGTGTCCTTAATTTACCTTATGTATGAGATAACTGGGGGCCAGAGAGGTTAAGTGGATTATTTAAGGACACACAGGAAACCTGCATGGATGTCCTGGCCCCCAATCCAAGGTTGGGATTCAGCTTTAAGTGACAAAACCCAGTAGTCTGCCCAACTCTAGGCTTGATGTGGACTCACTCTGGACAGTGTACATGGATGGTTGCAAGATGTGGCACATTTCATACTGATTAGCTTGCTTCAGGTTCCCAGGAAACCCAAGTGGAGGAATGATGTCACTGGTCTGGGGCAATCACCTGGCTGACATGGTCCCTGCTCAGAGCCTGGAAGGCACTGTTGGTTTCCTGGAGTGAATAAGGATGGCTTCATGGTGACTGGAGGTCAGACTCTGCCCCTGTCATCTTATTGGCCATCTGAACTTGGGCATGTAGGGGAAACTGTCTACAAAGTAGGGAGTCTCTGTTTCTTCATTTGTAAGATGAGGACACAGGTCACATCTTAGCTCACTGCATGCTGTATGGATCGAGGGAGGTAATGTCATAAGGCATTCAGGTGTCTGGCATTCAGACACTTAGCAAACAGGTAAACACTTCTATCAGTGTTGAAACATTTAAAGGACAGCAATCTGGATTCAACTGCTCTTTGTCTCTGGATCCTTTAGTGACCTTGGCAATCCTCTCCTCTGCTGGGTCTTCTTTACCCAGGTAGCTGGGTTGTTGTGTTGAGCTGTCCCTCTGGCTGTGTGGTGACTGTGTCACTGTGGAAGGCCACATTCAAGGTCATCGGGAGGTGGGCTTGGCTAGGACCCATCTGTGTCTCTGGTTGGAATGGCTCTTTTCTTTCTGTTCTTCTGGAACTGTTTTAAATAGCAAGGTCAAGCAAGCAGGACTACAAATCAATTCAAACGAAAGCGCTGAGGCACATACCCTTGAACTTCAGGGACTTAAAATAGCTTTCCCATCGTCTCCAGCCAAATGCCCAATACCTGGGATCCCTGTCATTGTGAACTAATAAACTGTCCTCATGGAAACAGAAGGAAACGCCAGAGTCAAACTGACCGAGAGGCCGGCTTGGCTTCACAGAGCCGCACTGCCTTCTCCCCAGTGCTGGGGCTGCGTGGAGAGGTGGCTGCATCCTTATGAATATGAATATCTTATTAATATAAGCAACACTGACCTAGGCATCTTAGTAATGACCCTGGCTGCTCTAAGAGTAGCCAAGGGTGGCCAGCTGCCTTACACAGTGAGGTTGTGGGGGCTGAGAATCGGATCCCAAGGCTGGGGAGGGTAGCTGAGAAAGTGGGAGTGATTATCTGGAAGGGAAATGAGATGCACAAAGTGCTTCTCGTGTGCCTGGCATGCACAGGATGCTTCAGGGGTGATCAGTTCACGCCCCACAACCACGCCCTGTGAAGGGTGTTTTCATATTGGCTTTAGAAATTGTACCTTTACCCTGGCAGCAGTGGCGCACGCCTTTAATCCCAGCACTTGGGAGGCAGACGCAGGTGGATTTCTGAGTTCGAGGCCAGCCTGGTCTACAGAGTGAGTTCCAGGACAGCCAGGGCTACACAGAGAAACCCTGTCTTGAAAAACAAAAGGAAGGAAGGAAGGAAGGAAGGAAGGAAGGAAGGAAGGAAGGAAGGAAGGAAGGAAGGAAGGAAGGAAGGAAGGAAGGAAGAAATTGTACCTTTATTGAGATAGAATTAATTACTACCAGTTCATCTGGACGTGACGCCCTGCAATTTTAATATCTGTCAAAATCACAAGCGTTGCTACTGTGTTCAGAAACATTACCTGCCTTAGGAACTCCAAATTCGTTACCAGTTACTCCTCACCCTCCCTTCTAGCCTCTGGTAACCATTCATCTGCATTCTGTCACACAGATAACCAAATCTAGCCATTTCACAGGCATGGATTTATATAATATGTGGCTTTCTAAAAGCACTAATAGCTAATAGCACTATGTAGTTCTGTATATAAAACTCCCTATATACCTTAGACTGGGTTTGAACTCATAATCCTCCTACCTCAGCCTCCCAAATGCCAGGATTACAAGCCGGTGACACCATGCCCAGTCTCTATGACTGGCTTCTTCCATGTATCATGGTGCTTTTGAGGAGCACCCATGCTATGATGCTATTTAATGACTGAAATGGCATCCATTGTACAGCTAACATCCACTGTGGTTTTCCAGTGATCAACTGAGTTCCTCCACTGGTTGTCTAGCATGAGAAAAGCAGCTGTGAACATCCTCTGAGCATTTCTGTGTATACATGTATCTTTAATTCCTTTGGTATTGGAGGAGTGGACCTACTGAGTGCTGAACTCACTGGGTCATAGGTCCCTGCCATGTTATTTTCCAGAGGCCTGCCCCTCTGGAGCTCAGTTTCTTTGTGTCTCCGTCAAGTGTGTGATTCTGCATGCTTTCAACTGTGGCTGTCATAGCAGATGTGAAGGAGCCCCGCCCTGCGGTTGCAGTTTGCATTAGCCTAGTATACCTTCCATTATTTGGATGTCTTTCTTAAGCTGTATATCAAATCTTCGGGTATTTGGGGAAATAACAACTTTTAAACCTTCTCGAGCTGCAATCTTTCTTTCTATCTTCCACACACAGATCTCTCATCAGATGTATGAACTGCAGGTACTTCCTCTCATTCTCCTGATAGCCTATTTTTAATTAATTTTTTTTATTTGTTGAAGTCTATTTTTGGAATTTTTTGGTGCTATGCTTTAAAAAGACATACTATTTTACACAAAACACCTCTATTTATACCTCTATTTTCTTCTAAGGGTTTTGCAGTTTTAGCTCTCACATTTAGATCCATGATCTACTTGGACTTAGTTTCAATAACCAGCAAGAGGTGAGCTTATTCATTTGTATATGGAAAGCCTGTATCCCAGCTGACTTTTATTTATTTATCAATAGACAGGACCTCACATTTCCTAGGCTGGCCTTGAACTCACTGTACCTGAGGATGACCTTGAACTTCTGATCCTCCTGTCTCTGCCCCCTGAGAGTTAGGACTATAGGCGTGCTCCACTAGACCTGCTTATGTGGCACTGGATACTGAACCAAGGGCTTCACACGTGTTAGCCAATCACTCTGCCCCCTTGAATTGTCTCAGCACCCTTGACAAACTCCATTGTCAGCCATGGATGGAGGGCTTGTTTATATATGCTCAGTTCTGTGTCCTTGACCTTTGTGCTCATCCTTAAGCCAGTACCATGTTGCCTACTGTTGGTGGACAGCCTCATGTCAACTGGACACAAGCTAGAGTCATTGGAGAGGAAGAAGCCCCAGTTAAGAAAATGCTTCCCTCCATAAGACCGGGCCGTAGGTGAGCCTATAGAGTATTTTCTTAATTAGAGATTAATAAGGAGGAGACCCAGCCCATTGCGGTGGGGCCATCTCTGGGCTGATGGTCTTGGGTTCTGTAAGAAAGCAGGATGAACAAGCCATGAGGAGCAAGCCAGCAAGCAGTACTCCTTCATGGCCTCTGAATCAGTTCCTGCCTCTAGGTCCCTTTCCAGCTTGAGTTCCTGCCCCGACTTCCTTCAGTGATGAACAGTGATGTGGAAGTGTAAGCCTAATAAACCCTTTGCTTCCTGTGTTGCTTTTGTCATGGCGTTGCATCACAGCAAGAGTAACCCTAACTAAGACATTTGAAGAAAATGTTGAATCTGAAAAGTGTGAGTCCTCCGACTTTGTCTTGTCTTTTTCGACATAGCTTGTGTTAAACCGGGCCCCTTGCGTTTCTGTGCGGTTCAGAGTCAGTTTGCTGATTTCTGAAGAGAAACTGGCTCACATTTTGCAGTTTCATGAACGTCTCAGCAATATTAAACCCCCCACAAGAGCAGGATGTCTTTGCGGGGCTCTAGCTCTCCCTTCTTTCCTTTCAGTGATGCTTTGTCGTTTCAAGTGGCAAAGTCTTGCGCTTCTGTTGCTAAATATATTGAGAATTCTTTTTGACTATAATGTGAACATTTTTGTTCCTTTTATTTGTTTGGGTTTTTTATTGCTAGTGTCAAAAATACATCCAATTCTTGTATATTTATCTTGCGTCTGGCAGCACGGCACTGTCGTCCTGAGGAGATAGAGTCAGATGAGGTGGATGGGTGACTTCAGATTGCCTGATTTTTCATCTTTGAATTTTCCCCTTCTTACCCCCATTTCCCTACAAGGAAATTCTGCTTGTGAAGTAGGCTCCTCCACTTCTCCCCATCACCCCATCATTCACATCTTCTCACCACTGACAAAGGAAGTGAGTGTAGAGGGAACGTGACTGTGAGTGGAAGGGAGATGCCTGTGTCCTCACCACTGAGCACCTGGACCCAGCCCTGCCTAAAGCCAGTTCTTCTAGACAGCTAGGGCTTTTCTAACATGGGTTTCTATACTGTCTCATGCAGGAGCTGAATCCTCTCTTACCCAGCTAGTAAAAGGCAAGCGAGTTTGAAGACAGCCCCATGTGGTTCTCCAGAAGCTTCTCTCTCCTGCTCCAGTCTTACCTCTGACACTCACACTACCTGCATGAGTCTGTGAGAAGCTGAAGTACAGAACAGAGGGACAGGGACCCAAGGCCTTGGGGACATGCAAGTGTGTAGAGAGAATCAGGAAAGCATGCACAAAGCAGACCCCAACTCTTATCTCTTACAGAATCCTGGCCACTTTCAATCCCCCTGAGGCCTAGGGGTTTCCTGGGCTAGGATTCTCTCCTGGCTGGCTCGGGGACCCATTCCAAGCACAAAGGCCCCAAGACTAACCATCACAAATCTGGAGATGTACTTGCCCAATCACCTCATATAATTCCCAGTAAACCTCTGAGAGCTACAGGACAGACAATCTTGGCCATTGGACAGATGGGTAAACTGAGTCGAGACAGAATAGAGGGACTTACTTAATGATTCTCAGTTCCTAAAAGACTAAGTGGACCTGGATCTTGAGTCTCCACATCTGATATTCTCACCATAAACCAGGGAGGTTGTGGGGCCTCCTTGGGATTTGCCTGGAGCCTGAGATTTCCCATAATCCAATTAATAAATTGTCCAAGATGGAGGGCCAGCTCCCAATTAGTTCTCCTGCCTCCCTGGTGCCTCTCAGAGCTTCGTGGGTAGCAACTCCCTGGAAAGAGAGGGAAAGCCCCCACCCTGTTCTCTCTCTTTGGGAATCGGGGGTCTGGAAATTAGCTGATTCTTGATAAGCCCTAATTATAAATTAGGTCTTATTATCTGTGGCTCCTGGAACTACGCTGGTGAATTAAAACTCTAGGAAAAGGAATATTTCAATTAACCATGTGAACTCAGGTAATTGCCTGCTGAGGCAAAGCCCTCACAGAGCAGGCAACAGTGCAGTTATGAGGGCATCAGAAGGGAGAGGCAGGGACCAAAGCATGGGTAGGCTACGTGAGGTGAAAGAGAGGGTGGCCCCTGCAAAAGAGTATTTTCCCAGGCCATCAGCCTGGAAGTGATGAGCCTTTTCGATGTATCCTCACCAGGGCCTCAGTCTTGGAATCAAAGGCATGGGTCCTCTCTCTGCTAACTGACACCCTAGAGTCTCTGCCTCAGTTTCCTCTCTTGAAAATGAGTAGTCAGATATAGTGATGGACACTACTAGGAAGAGCAGGGTACTCATCACATATTGGGGCTTTGAGTTCAGAAGGACGCTTAAATGAGTACGTGAGAGTGAGAGTGAGGCAGGATGTACTTGAGTAGACTCTGGGAGTCTAGAGGGAATGGTCTCCATCTTCTCAGCCTTCTGTCTGTCTATCCATTCTCCAAAAGAGCTAGATGCTGAGCAGGGTAGCATGAGACCACTGGCTAGCAGAAATAAGACAGAAGAACAAGTAAGCCCCTGCAGGACATGTCCTCGCTCTCCAGAGGACCCACGTTCTCGTAGCCCTCCTGCGGGATGCGTTTGGACACGGGAGGGGGTATGTGAGAAGGATGCTATACCTCTGAGACCCTGTGGACAAAGACCAGTGTGGGAGTGAGTGTTTCTAGAAAATGCCCTTCTCTCCCACTGTTGCCTCATGCATTTCTAAGATGAATTCTGGAAGCCGCCATGAAGATTGAAGAATCTGCTTGAATCCGACTGGTATAGAGAAGATGAGGATTCCAGGGTGGCCCTGAGGTGGCTCTTTGGAGCCAACAAGAATCTTGAGACTCATTTTTCAGGGACTCGCTTCAGCAGCCATCGTAACTCATCAAGGCACATGGCTGCCCACTCTCTGCTGCTGCCTCTTGGAAACGCTGGTGGAAATATCCGTTAAACTCTGATGAACTTTTTGAAGGTCAGTTGGAGGAGCGACAAGTCAGAGGTGGAAGTAGGTCAAGGGAAACCCGATTTAATTGCTCACAAGGATATACAGGAATTCAGAAAACACTGTGTTGGCAAGCCTCCAGGAACCCTTACCTGGAAAAGAACAGTATAGACAGAGCATGTAAGACAACCCTGCTGTTTGCTACCAGAAGCTTTCATTAAAATTCTATAAACTGCTAAACAAATTCCCCGAAGTACTCTCCTTGAAACTTAGGTTCAAAGATGCCCCTGCGTTGGTCCATCCAAAAGCCCTGTCCCTTGGAAACACAAATACCTTTTCTAATGTTGGAATGATTGGCTAATAGTCTATGCCTGAATACCAACAGCACAACAGCAATGGGGAACAACCTATATTACCTCAAAGAAAGAAAGAAAGAAAGAAAGAAAGAAAGAAAGAAAGAAAGAAAGAAAGAAAGAAAGAAAGAAAGAAGAAAAAAGAAAGGAAGGAAGGAAGGAAGGAAGGAAGGAAGGAAGGAAGGAAGGAAGGAAGGAAGGAAGGAAGAATTCAGATTATTTCCAGAACACTGTGATCACCCTAAAGTTGTTTTTGTAGGGGCTGAACTTGAATCTCCATTCTGGCTGTGGGTAGAGCAATTGCCGCTGTGTTTGTGTCCAGAGCCAGGGTTGTAGCTGCTTGGGAGTCATAAGAACCTTCCTTTCCATGAGAGGAAACTTCCTTCTTGGTATTTGCTGGCGCATCCAAACATTTAATTATAAAAGCTTCTCGAAGGCGATAGATGTTTAAAATTAAGATGAATACACTCATTTTGGCCAATAGCACAGACGGCTATTACTCTGAAAGCCCCAATTCATTACTGGATATTGTAACGGAACGCTAACACTTGTACAACAGCCTGGAGACCTGTCTCGCATGCACAATCAGCAGGCCCTGCCTGGGCCCTTATACCCGAGGAGGGAAACAAGCAAAACCCAAGCACATGCCCTTGGGATGATTGCCTTTCTAGCGGAAACACTGACGGACCATTAATTAACAGCAGTTCCTTTTGCATGATCTGATGGTGCAGCTCAATCTCTGACCACCCTAGTGAGCATGTCTGAGTTACAGAGGACAGATTGAGACTCTCAGTTTCTCCCTAGTCTCAAAATCACCAGATGCACTCTGGCTGCTATTCCCCTCCATCCACTAGGGGGCGCCTGCTATTTTCTAACCACCACCCCACCCCACCCCGCACCCACCCACCCCACCCACCCCCCAACCTCCGTCAGAGTGCTTGTGTCAAATCGATCAATATCAAGGCACCAGTGGACCGTTCTCCCCAAAACATTGGGTACACTACCAACAATGAGCAGCCCTCGAGTGGACCATGCCATCTTATATTTGAAGCCCCCCAATGTCTCTTGCTTCTCCTGAGAGATAGTCTCAAATTCAGTCAGGAATGAACTTTCTGTGGCTTGGCTTCCCATTTAGCTCTTGAGACTCCTACTGTTCTCAGTTCTGTCTCTAGCACTATGAACTGCCTGGACTGTCTCAACCTTTTATACATGGAGCTAATTTCTTTTCTTTCTCTATTATGTTGTGACACAGGCTGGGCCCTCACTCTGATGTTGGCCCTGTGCTGCCTAGACCATGATGTCAGCACTAGAAACATGAGCCAAACAAACCTCTTTGTTTGGTGCACCACTCAGCATCAGGTGTTCTGTTATAGCAACAGAAAACAGAGTAAGACAGCATGGCACAGACGGTCATTATATGCTTTCTTGTTTTCCCTGTTTGGGTGCCTAGTTTTTGTACCATTCCATCCTGAACCGTTCTTCTTTGTATCAAGTATTTGATATAGGCCTTGTGCACAGGAGACAAGTAATACATGAGTGAAAACATACCATACATAATTCCAGATAGTTTATATATATAGCACTCAGGCCCAGAAAGGGCGCTGTTGACTTGGGCTTTCAAGTTCTAGTTTCAGATCTTACATATACCTACACCATTAGGAAAAAGCCAGGGCATTCTAGTTTCATTTCTGTTGTGCTGATAAAATACCAAAAGCAACTTATGAAAGAAAGGGTGTAATTTCAGCCTAGAATTCTTGGTTACAGTCTACCATAGCAGGGAAGTCAAGGCAGGGGCTTTAAACAACTATTCATAGTCAAACACAGAGAAATAAATGGAGGTATGCATGCTTCTTTGCTTCTTTGCTGTGCTGAGTTGTATGTATTTCTCCACTCTTATACAGTTAAGGACCAGCTGCCTAGGGAATGGTGCCACCCATAGTAGGCAGGGTCTTCCAATATCAACTATGTTAATTAAGGCAATCCCCCACAGACATGCCCATAAGCCAACTCAATATATACAATCCCTCATTAAGACTCTCTTCACAGGTGGTTCTGAATTGTGTCAAGTTGACAATTAACCATCACACCAAGGTAAGATCCATCAATTGTCCCCTGACTCCCAGACAAGAGATTTTAAAGAATTGGCTCACCTGCTAATGGCTAGATGAAATTCAAAATCTGAAGATTAGCTTCAAATTCAAAACAGTTTGCCAACAGAATTTTCTCTTCCTCGGAGTGACCCTCCTACCCCTACAGAGACTTCAAAAGGATTGGATTTACTCCATTCTCACAGTGGGGATATTCTTCTTCAGTTAGTCAGTTAGTGTAAATGTTAATCTCATCTAAAAATACTTTCACTGAAAACAGTTAAAAGATGTGTGACCAAATTCCTGGATATTATAGCCCAACCAGATTGATATTTATATATAATTAACCAATTATAGAGGTTACCAGGGAATGAGGAGAGAGTTAGAAGCAAAGAACCCATTCAGTTTGGCTCACGGGACCACTCTGGACTCCAGAAATGTGGCAGCTCAGCAGATTTCCTGGAATCCTTAAGGAAATGTTTGCTGATGGCCTGTCTCTCATGAGAGGAGACCTCACTGAGGGTGCCAAGGATGGCATAAAACATATGCCCACAGAGGACTCTAATGAAGAAGATGGAGATGACATGGTGGCCCTTAGCCTAGAGCAGCAACCCAGGACCAGGTGGGGTGATGGTTCCCCAGTGAGTGGAGAAAAAAGCTGCTGAGGAACCAATGTGGCGAAGATTCCAAACAAGAGTTTATGCCGATGATTTAAAACTCCTGAGAATATGAATGTTACTAGTGGAGTGCTCGTCACTTTGTGTTCAAAGCCCCTGGAAAGGTTGAATCCTGGGATTGGCGCCCTCCTCCACTGGAGGCAAGATCCCAGTCTCTGTAGGGAGGAGGTGGCAGCAGACACTCACTGAGCCTCCCACGATAAGCCCTCTTTACAAAATCCATGTTGTTTAAGCGCAGATAATTCTCAATATCAGTTCAGTGGGCATCTGTGAGAGCTCCTTCTTACAGCAGGGGAAACCGAGGCCCTGGAGGTTAAATGGTTTGTCCGACATCATCCTAGGTGCAAGCTCTCTGGCTCCAGGAAGCCTGGGGATCAGCCTGCTCTATTGCATACCAGCCTTCCTCAGGCTCACTCTCCAAGACGAGGTCTGACGTTCAATATTTTCTCAGCTACCCATATGAGGTATGGGTAGGTCCATATGACCCAGACAAATCATTCTTTTTTGTGCCTCAGTTTACCATTACAGTATAGACTAATGATTCCTACTTCCTAGGGATGTTATAAGAATCAGTGTGATCTTGGATATAAGACATTTGTCTTCAGTAAATCATGGCTATTAATAATTATAGCAGCATAAATGGATGGAGCAGATGGTTCTCTAGACACTATGGTGGGGTCATTCAGGCCTCTCTTATGGTCTGAAGTGTTACCTGAAAGCCCTTGAACTATCACCTGCTGTGTGCTACTTTGGGGCACTTTGGAACTTTCATACATAGGGCCTAGTGGAGGACAGACACAGAAGGTTATAATCAGACTCTGGTTCCCATTGCCTTCTGTGCTTCCTAGTACTTTATCATCCAAACAGTCTCTGTCGCATGCAGAAATGACCTGTGGCTTCAGAAAACACAGCACCGAAGAACTTAGCTGCTAGGTCAGTCATGAAGCAGTGGGCTGGTCACCCTGATTTAGTGTCTGTATTCAAGAGGACAAGAGGGGATGACATTACAGGGAGCACGCAGCATACAGTCCTCCCCACCCCTGAGATCTCAGGGTGAAGAATGCTTACACATCCCCTGGGGACTCAAAGGTTTTCCAAACTAAGCAAATGTAGTTAGAGGACGAGCCCTTGGAGAGGGACTAAGCCAAGAGACCCTCGTCACACGCAGTGCCTCGTCACACGCAGTGCCTCGTCACACGCAGTGCCTCGTCACACGCAGTGCCTCGTCACACGCAGTGCCTCGTCACACGCAGTCCCTCGTCACACGCAGTGCCTCGTCACACGCAGTCCCTCGTCACACGCAGTCCCTCGTCACACGCAGTGCCTCTTGAGCTTCTCACATCAGATTCTAAACTTTGGCTATCAAAATAGAACAGATATCAGGGAACATTGCTGCTTATTATTTTTAAAGAAAAGATTACTCTCTCTCTCTGTCTCTCTGTCTCTCTGTCTCTCTTTCTGTCTCTCTGTCTCTCTCTCTGTGTATGTGTGTGTGAGAGAGACAGAGACACAGAGACAGAAACACACACACGGAGAGAGAGAGAGAGAGAGAGAGAGAGAGAGAGAGAGGTGCATGTGAGGGTCAGAGGACAAATTCTCTGTCACAATTGGTTCCCTCCTTGCTGGGAATTGAACTCAGGCTGTCAGTCTTGGCAGCAGATGCCTTAACCCAGGAGCCATTCCCCTGTGTTCCGAGGCTAATTGTTTAGGTTCTTAGCCTTGCCATCAGGAGGAGGTTGGTTTCTCACTTGAGTCATGGAAGGGCCTAGGTTTGGGTTTCAGGTGTTCTGCCTTAGACTTGTCAGCCCCTCAAGGGAAGAATCTATTAAATGATTCATATTTTAATCCATTCTTTATCCATTCTAGTGCTGACTGAGACTCTGACACGGCAGCATGGAAATGGTGGCCCCTGGAGTGAGGGGCAGTCTTAAGGGGTAACTGAGAAAATCTACTTCTCACCTTGTGCCTTGTAGTATTGTGGCAGATGTAGATTAGCACAAACTAACCTGGTAACAGGGGAAGTTATGGTGACTAGTCATCCCTGTTTGCCTGGGACTGCTTGGGTAAGTCAGTCAGGTTGGGCTAGTGGCCTCTGATGATGGGACTAAATGACTGTAGCTGACTTGCCAGGTTGGCTGGCCCTGAGAAACTCTGGATTATTCCATTTAAGCTTCATGGGAGTCTGTGGGGTGTAATAATTACTCCCAAAGTAGAGTCACACATTAAAGCTTTAAATCGGGGAGTAGAGAGAAGACTCCGAAGCCAGGAGCTCACATTGTTCTTGCTCTTGACCCGAGTTCGATTCCCAGCTCTCATTTAGGGAGCCTCACAACCACCTGTAACTCCAAGGGAAGTGAAGCTGCTAGCCTCTTGGGCACCTGCTCTTATGTGCACATACCTGCACACACATACATGTGTGCACACACACACATGTGCTGAGAGGGGGGGGGGAGAGAGAGAGAGAGAGAGAGAGAGAGAGAGAGAGCGCAGTCTTAGAGTTTTACTGCCGTGAACAGACACCATGACCAAGGCAACTCTAATAAGGACATTTAATTGGGGCTGGCTTACAGGTTCAGAGGTTCAGTCCATTATCATCAAGGTGGGAGCATGGCAGCATCCAGGCAGCCATGGCTGGAGGGGAGGAGCTGAGAGTTCTACCTCTTCATCTGAAGGCTGCTAGGAGAAGATTGACTTCCAGGCAGCTAGGAAGAGGGTTTCAAAACCCACTCCCACGGTGACAGACTTCCTCCAGCAAGGCCACACCTGCTCCAACAAGGCCACTACCTCCTAATAGTGCCACTCCCTGGGCCAAGCATATTCAAACCACCGCCGCCACATACACACACACACACACACACACACACACATACTAAATAATAATAATAAATCTTTTAAAATGCTTTTAAGATATAGCCCTCCAGTTTTTACCCCAACAAATATTGGTTTTGTGTGTGCAGGGGAGTGTGTGTGCTCATGTGTGTGTGTTTATAATGTATAGTGCTTTCATACACAAACACACACACACACATATAATATATATATACATTAGGAATCTCCCTTGACCAATCCCTAGCTTATATTTTCTTTTTCTTTTTAAATATTTTACATTTATTAACTGTGTGTGTGCATGTGTGTACACATGTATATGTGTGTGACACACATAGGCAGGTGTGCTGTGGTGTGCTTGTGGAGGTCAGAGAACAACTTGCAGGTATCAGTTTTCTTCTAACACCCGGGTTCCAGGGACAGAACTCAAACCCTTAGGTGTGATGGCGAGTGCTTTGACCTACTGAGCCATCTCCTGGCCTCATCTCATCTTTTGTGACAGGGGCTCTCACTGAACCCTAGCAACTGGCCCATGTGTGTCACACACATACACGTGTACACACACGCACACACACAGTCTTCCTGTGATGAGCTATGTGACCCCCAGGTAAGTTGCTTTGCCTACAGAACCCAAAATTCCCACCTCTATAGAGGAATTACTGAGATACTTGGATACAGAAAAGCCTGGCACCAGGGGAGCCCTGAGCCAATGAGTTCATTGTTATTACAACAGCTAGTGGGTCTCCTGAAATGGATCATTCCCAAACAGCAATCAACGCCTTTCAACGGAGTCAATGTGCCTCTTCCTCCGCCTCATTTCAAGGGTTCCCTCTTTAATTCTACAGTGGCATTTGCAAGGGAGTTATTTACCATGCAAGGGGAAAAAATGGTTGCCTCCTAAAAATGATTTCAAAATTTTCCTTCGCTTCCTGTTAAGCTATTAGCTCCCAGGAATTGTCGTTCTATATAAACTTAGCGCAGCGGCTGCAAAAGCGCGCCCCATAGTAATTGTGAGTTGTCTTGACGCTAATTACATAGGGGAGCCTGTTTAATTGCCAGTTAAATTGACTGTGTGTGTTTTCTCTAATCTGTGTTTCCGGGCAAGTTGGATGACATCAGCTCCTCGTTGGACTAAGTGTGAATTTGGAAGACCCCCAAGAGGCTTCCTGTGAGGAGGCCCCCGAGAGTGGGTGAAAGGTGGGTGGGGTATGGCAGCTTGTGAACATGAAGCTGTGGATCCAACCTGGGGACCCCAGGAAGATAAGGAATATAAGACTCCTCTTAAGCCAGGTGGGAACTGCGGGCTGCACAGAGCAGAAATGACAGCTTGGAGTTGTCCTCTGTACCAGGCTCAGCATGAGTCCCATCGGTGGTGCCCAACACTTTCCACTGGTAGCCTTCACACACACTAAGCATCGCTCCTGTCATAGGAGTCCCTGAGCTTGCTCCTCACTCTCCTGGTCTCAACTAGCCCACGGCCCAGCTGCAACGATGCTCTTTGCATCCCCTCTACCCAACTCCCGGACTCTTCAGTTTTAGGGTTCCCTAGCTCCCCTCTTGATAGACTGTGAGTCCTTGAAGACAGATCATGCCATGAAGAGGAAGTCCTTAGAGGCTAGAGGTGAAAGTCATAGAGAAGAGAGGAGCAGGGAGGGAGTAGGCAGGGAAAGAGGGGGAGAGAGAAAAGGAGAAGAGGGGCAATGGGAGATGAAGCAAAGAGAGAAGGGAGAGAGGGAGGCGGGAGATCGACCGGCCACCATAGCGACTAATAGTCTATGTGCATCATATGTATGCACACCTGTACACGTCGAGGCAGGGTCTCTCATTGAGCCTGGAGCTCCTGGGTCTGGTTGCATTAAGTAGCTTGCAAGCTCCAGAGAGCCACCTTCTGCCTCCCCAGTACTGGGATTGCAGGCACATACCATCATGCCTAGCTTTTTGCATGAGTGCTGGCGGTTGGGTCCCCACCCTTATATAGCAAGTATTTTACCTACTGAACCATCTCCCCAGGCCCCACCTGATGTATGTTCACAATAGCACTTCCTCATTGCCACCTTCACTGTCCCGAGGTAGGTACCACGATCATACCCATTTTACAGATGAATAGAATGAGGATGCTTAGAGGTTGAGCCCCAGAGCCACAGACCCAGGCGTCCATGCATTCCCGTGTGAGGCTGAGGTGCCGGGCAGGGAGGGTAAGAGGAAAGAAAGAGGGAGAGAGAGGAGCTCCCCCCAACCCCATGTTTAAAAACCTCTCTAGTCTTCCACACACGAGCTCTCCTTAGCTCAAAAGCTAAATTAGAGTGGATTGCACTCTCCTCACTTTAGTAATTTAGATAAAAGTAAAATTTTGTCTGAGAGTAGAAGCAATTACAGTGTGGGTTTTGTGATTAACTTGATTAACACTGTTTCACTTGAGAAGCCCCCCCTCTTGCTGGAGCTCTGTAATCAGAGCCCCGTCTTTCAACTGTGCTACAGCTGCTCTTTCCCCGCCCCCCAAAAGGGTTTTGACATAAATACTTATTAGGGAGGACTCTAGGCTTGGGCTGAGCAGTTGAGTGAAGAAGAGCGAAGGGTGCCCTCTGCATTAGCACCCGCAGCCCATTAAAAGGCTGCCGCCCGCCACCCTGCCCACTGACAAAGATCCCAATTATGTGGAATGAAATATACATATGTGATATGGGAGGCTTTATGCATTTTTAATTTTTTTCAAAGAGAAAACTCTAATTAGAGGTTTTATTTCTTTAAGGGGAAAATGATATGTGCTTGCAAGAGGGATTATCTAGGGTTATCGCTGGGTGACTACAAAGATTTCCCAGTCCCAGCCCAATCCTGAGCCAGGGATGAGCTGCCTGGTGTCTTGTAGGTGCTGGGCTTCTGTACTCCAGATCTTGGGGTTCAGAGTCCAACCGGAAGTGGGACAAGCTAGCTATAGTCACTGCTCTCCAGCCAGTCCTTGCTCTTCCCTCATTCCTCTCCAGGCCTTCCTGGTCATGGTTATGGGAAAGTTCACCACTGGGTCTAGATTGCTCCATCCTGATAACCTCACCAGTCTATATGCAAGCCACCTACGGGAGGTCTCACGGCTGCTGGGTGGCAGAGTTGGATTCAGATCCAGGCCGACTGGCTTCAGAACTCTTCCTGGCTCTCCTTGGCTGTGTGGGCTCAGGGATTGAAGGATGTAGAGAGAGACCACTTAGCCACTCAGCGGAGAAGGCACAGCAGCTCCCAAAGTGAAGTGAGCCAGGCCCTTCTCTTCTGGATCCAGCCACGAGTACCCAGGATCTCACATGGTGACTTTTGACATCTGTGTGCTTGAACCTAGAACCCAGCCTGGGCGAGGACAAGCCAGTGAGAGGTCTCCTTTGCTGGGATGAGAGCTCCTTTCCTGCAGTCAGCTTCCAGGTAATTTCTAGAACCTTCCTGGGATCCTCCTATACCACTGTGTATGTAGAAACCCATTACATATCCCCATCCTCTCTGTACCTCTGTAGCATGCTGTTACCTTACTACTGAGATCACCTTCATGCCAATGATAGGCTTGGAACTGTCTATGTATATCCTTAATCGACCATTTGTCCCCAACATGCATGACACACTCTGGAAATCTTTGGTGTCTCTTTTGCCCCTGTGTTTATTGGCCGAGTTCTCTCAGGACAGGCAAGTCCCGAGTGGCATCTTAGTGTGTTGATAAGACAGGCTATGACACTGGACTCTGTAACCCAGGCAGCCATTCTGTCGGCCTGCTCTCAGTGTCCATCTAAATCAGGACAATCATAATAACGTATAGGTTTCAAAGGCCTGAAGTTTAAAGCTAAAGGAATTTGGAGGCCGGGGTGTAACTCAGTTGGTATGTGCTTGAAGCCTGGGACTCCATCTTCAGTATCACATAAACCAACACACACTGATAACCAGCCCTTGGAAGTTGGAGGCAAGAGCAGAAGTTCAAGGTCATCTTTGTGTTCAAGGCCTGGGATGCATTAGACCCTGTCTCCATTTAAACAGGAGGGAAGGAAGGAAGGAAGGAAGGGAGGGAGGGAGGGAGGGAGGGAGGGAGGGAGGGAGGGAGGGAGGGAGAAAAAGACTTATTGAGAGACAGCCTGAGCCCCTGTGTTAGGACTTGTGGTCACGCGGACAGGTGGAGGTACATGGAGCTGA
Organism: Uromys caudimaculatus; assembly: GCA_028551405.1. Taxonomy (NCBI): domain Eukaryota; kingdom Metazoa; phylum Chordata; class Mammalia; order Rodentia; family Muridae; genus Uromys; species Uromys caudimaculatus. The sequence goes on along the minus strand of CM052702.1, from coordinate 61,136,292 downwards.
AGCTGTCCTGTGTTACCCAGCACCAGTCATTTATCGGCAACGTAGTGTATTCCAGCCTCATATTTGTCTAGCACTCACTGTGGGCAGATGCTGGCTCTTGAGCATGCCAGCTGGGCACGTAGACATAGATGTGGGGATGTGCCCATGGCTGTGAGTGCCAGGAGGGGTTGGTCTACAGCTGGCAGAGAACAGAATAGGAACTCAAACCCAGGCCTGTGTGGCACCCAGCCTCCACTTGGCACTCTGAGCCACATCCCAACTCCAAGTGTGGCATGTCCTCCACTCTACCTTGTCCTCACAGCCAGAGGCCCAGATGATGGTGACAGCCCATGGTGGAGCAACGTTCAGGGAGTCCACATATGTCTTCAGTGACTCACCAGCCTGGAGGGGCTGCCAGGGTCCAACTCTGGCCTCGTCGGCCCCCTCCTGTCCAGCCCTCCTCTGGTCTCCTGATTTCCCATCCTGGGCACCCCTCAGCCTCCTTCCTGCCTCTCCCGGGGCGGGCTCAGGCCTGGCACCACTCCAGAATGGCTTAATCAGAACAAATCCTGAGAAAGCGCATGTATTATTTATTCCTGCAAAGGTTAAATAATTTGATGAGTTTCTTAGGACGCCGCTGGAATGCTGATGGCCTCCCAGAAAAAAACACACAAACAAATACACATACAAACACAATTCTCCTCTCTCTCTCTCTCTCTCTCTCTCTCTCTCTCTCTCTCTCACACACACACACACACACACACACACACACACACACACACACACACACCAGACATTGCCACTTGCCCAGTAATCTCTCAAAAGAGATCAAAGTATGGCTCTTGGTGACACTGGCCCTGAGGCTGGGAGGGGACCCAGGTCTTCCTGTTCATTAGTTGGGGATGACAGCTCCCATGTCTTCCCTCGCATGATGCATTATCCAGAACTGACTGTGCCTCAGCTTCTGTAAATGGCCACTGTAAAACAGCATTGATTACAGACCCAGCTGTTGTCCCGAGGGTTTGTGGAGGCAGCTCCTTGCCTTTGGAGCACAGCAGGTAGTCAGGGTCTGCCTGGGCCTGCAGGTGGCAGGTCCTTCTTTCACATGGTTGTGGTGGTGGCAGAACCAGTTTACACATGATCAGTGAGGAAGCCAGTAGCAGTCACAAAGGAGTAGGAGATGTGTCTCCTCTTCCTTCTTCTTCACCCGACTCTCCGCTCCTTCCTCTTCCTCACCATCCTGGCTGCCCTAACATCTCGCCCTTCCTGTGCCCAGTCCAAGACTGAGTACATTTGTATCTCATGAAATGCCCTCTTAGCACTTCAGCCTTCATTCTTGAGATCAGAAATCCCATAGAGACTTTATGAGTTACCAAAGGGCCTAGGGACACCAAAGGGCACAGAGACACCAAAGGGCACAGAGACACTAAAGGGTACAGAGACACCAAAGGGCACAGAGCTATGAGGAACCAGGCTCCTTGGAGCCTATCCGGATACAGAGCACGGTTTCTTTCTGTTGTCACACAGATGGTAAGGGGACAGAGCTGGGACTCCTCCAAGGCAGATGACAAGTACAGGTGCTGGTTCTCAATGCATAGCTATGGGACCTGGAGAGGTTACCTCACCCCTTGTGCCTCTGTTTCTGGACCTGAATGACCACAGACCATCCTCCTCGGGACACGTTAGGTCTGGGTGGGTTAGTGACATGGATGTTTCAAGGTAAGAACAAGCTGGGCCCCACTTGCTGTCCTTCCTGCCCCTGCCCAGTCTTTGACCAGCAGACTACTCACTCCCTGGGATCAGGTACTCCACTTGGTGACTGCTCCTTTACCACACTGACCTCATTTCATCCTGTATCCCCAGACATCCCATTTTACAGGCAAGAAAGGGTGTTCTTCAGATTCTAAGCACCGCTGTCAGGTAGCAGAACTGGGGTGCAGAGGGGATAGCTCTGGGTAGGATATCTAGGGATATGGACTTGACTCCAGACTATCCTTCTGCTCTGCTTGGTAAAAGATGGTTGTTATCATTCAAGAGCCTCAGTTTCTCCGTCTCTAAAATGGGGTTAATCAAAGACTAGCCTCCACAGGGTAGACCATAGAGATAAGGAACAGTTCTTGGGAAAGCAGACTATTGTGACATGGGCTGGGGCCTTGAAAGAGCATTCTAAACAGTGATCATAAAGTAGGCACACCCTGGAGCCAGACACTGGTTTTGCCTCTTCCTAATTAAATAATCTCAAGGTCATGGCTCAGTTTCCTTATCTCGGAAAAACGAAGCTCATCATGGTAGCTAGCCTGGGAATGCTTGGGACTTCATAGCATAAATCATCACAACAGTGAGAAGTATGTTTTGTTTTGTTTTGTTTTGTTTTGTTTTGTTTTGTTTTGTTTTGTTTTTTAAAAGAGGGCATTGGGAATCATTGAGAACCAAGAAATGATGCTTCATCTCCAGGGACCAACCTCGCCTCTCCTCAGGTATGCTTTGACGATTGGCAGCAGTTTTATGAATTGATCCCTCTGTACTGGTATGAGCAACAAGCCATCAGTTGGGGACAATGGTGTGTGCCCACCTCGAAACCATCCCCCCCCCCCCCCGCAAGCTCTGCTCCCAAGCCATGCATCCCATATCCCTAGGCTTAGGTGGAAAAATTCCATGCAGGAGGCTACAGCACGCTGCGCCCCTGTTTTAATTACTACTTCCTTAATTGAGTCACAAGTGGTGTTTGTGTTCCCATCAGACCCACGAGGACCTTGTTGTTTACGTGAATGACTCTCAGTGGAGTGACAGCTCTGGAACGCTGTTTGCACCAATTCTAACAAAGCGCTGAGCGTTGGCTGCAGACTTCTGATTCCACAGCCTGGCAGTGTACAGAAGGAGTTAGTGTTTCCTTTTCAAGAGAGTTCAGGAAACAAGGATTGGAACCCAAGTGCCACAGGGCCCGGCCATGGAGGCCTGGGGTGTGCTGCTGGGAAGCTCATCACTATGGAAAGTGCTATCTTTTGAGGCAGCTTCTTCCCTGATGTGCCCACTGAGTGCTAAGCAGATCGTGTTGAGTGACAGCTGGAGTTGGGCAGCAGTGGGAGGGACTTGATGCAGAGACGTCCAGCTCTTCTTTTTTGTCCACTTTAGTTAACAGCCATACAGAGAGACTTCCTGAGGACCAAGGCTGTATGCCAGCAGTTAGGGAGGAGGCGTCCAAGCTCCTAGATGGCCCTGTTCTTAAGCTGCCCACGCAGAATGACTAGGGTGTACCCTGTGTGAGCAGTCCTCCTAGAGGAGGGGGTCACAGGATCAGGCCCAGAGCCCAGTATGGAAGGATACAGGAGGATGGGCAAAGAGAACGGCTATACACACCTCAGCATGTCAACACAGCCCCACTCAGTCACCGTGCCAGAGGACTCCTGGTATAAACCCTGGAGGAGGCTGCGTCTCAAGAGCTTCCGCTCTCTTCTCTCTCTCTCTCTCTCTCTCTCTCTCTCTCTCTCTCTCTCTCTCTTATGAAAAGGTAATTCAGGAGACATTATTTCAATCAGGCCCCTACACAGGTTGGGAACGCTAATGCTTCCTCCATTAAAAAGGTGTGGAATGATTAGGGTGCTGATGAAGCCTGGAGATATCACTCTCTGTGCATCCCTGTCCCTCTCCTATCCCCGAGTGACAAATTAATCGGGAACAGAGCAACGGCTGCCAACACTTAGGGGCTGGTGCTTAAATCGAAAGCCAGGTTGTCAAGACTGTGAAGGGTTTCCAGGTCCCACTATGGAAGGAGTCAGGAGAGAGAACAGGCATGCTTCAGACCTATCCAAGGCAGAGAGGAAAGCTTTCGGGTGATGTGCTGGAGCCTGAAATGTTTGACCTTGGGATGCTGCCCTCACTTCTTTGGGGACTGTGAAAAAGTGAACAAGGGAGAACCCTAAAAATGTAAAAAGTTAACTTGGTCTGGATACTTTTCAACCTGGCACTGTACCATGGCATTATTAGAATAAATGCACTTAAACTTTCAGGTCACAGGACAATCCCCCTCTGAGGAATGTGCTAGTCTTATGCCCATTTTAAAGATGAAGAATCTGGGACACAGAGGGAGTAAGGGTCTGACAGGAGGCAAGACAGAAACCTGAATTCTGGTGTTAGCGAACAGCACAATCAAGAACACACTGAGATCTTCAGGGACACAGGTTGGCTGCACCTATGAGAGGCCTTGAAAACCAGCTGTTACAGGTAGAAGTGTGGCCCCGTTGGAGGATGAAGTCCTCACCTCAGGTCCTGTGAGTGTGAATGTATTTAGAGACAGAAGCTTGGCAGATGATCAAATTTAGATGATGTCATTAGGTTGGGTCCTAATTCAAAATGGCGGCTATGCAGTTTTTGTTGTTGTTGTTGTTGTTTTGGGGGTTTTGTCTGTTTGGTTTTTGGGGGGGTTGTTTGTTTTAAGGTAGGGAAGGATAGTAAGATGGTTCAGTGAGTAAATGGCACTTGCCTTCAAGCCTGGTGACCTGAGTTCGATCCCCAGGACCTACATGGTAGAAGGAGAAAATCAACTTCTTTCTACACGTTGTCTTCAAACCCTTCACAGGTGTGCCGTGCCATGTGTATCCCCACCACCACCACCAAATTAATAAGCGGACACACAAATAAGCAATAAACGAAAGTAGGTAGTGGTGGAAAGAGACACATTCAGGGTGAGCATGAAATGAAAACACAGGGAAATGACAGCCTACAAGCCAAGGGATGCCCAAGGCTATACAGCACTCTGGAGGAAGGCAGGCCACCTATCGGTTGGATTCAGACTCCAGAATACAAGATGTACTTTTCGCTGTGGAAGCCACCACTTAGCTTGTGGTACTTTGTTAGGCAGCCCCAGGGAACACTATAGTAGGCAAACGGCAAGTGGGATGGGTCTCAGGGGCTCAAGCAGTAGGAAATCATTGTAGATTTATGAAGTGGGTGAGTCACAGGAGACCAGTATCTCAAAAGATTACTCCTGCGCTGCTTTTCACCCAGGAGGGCAGGAGGGACTCTGTTACCCAGTGAGAACTGGCGCACTTAGGCCAGGGGATGTGAGGTGGCGTGGGCTGAGCAGGGGAGAGACAGCCACCTTTGAGGACTGCAGTAATAAGGTCATCAAAGAGTTTTCTCACTCAGTCAGGTGCACCCCCTTACGTTGCTTCATCCCCAGGGAAGATGGGAACACTGCGTCATGTTGAAGAGGAGGAGGAGGGGAAAGAAGAGAGGAAGAGGGATAAGGGAGGAGGAAGAAAGCAGACTATGAAAGGAGAAGAGTGGTTCTGGGAAAGAGGAAGGGAGGCAGCAGATTTCCAGAGAGGGCACCATTAGTTCCTTCTTCCCAGACAAGACAGCAGAGCCTCTGCAGGGGACCTTAGGTAATAACAAGTGGCTTCTCTCCGAAACAGCCCCCCTGAGAACAGAAAAACCAGTGGTGTCCCAGCCATTCTCTCCAGGGGACTGGGGGACAGCAGGAGCTGCAAGGGTAGGTGTACCCTGTGTGAAAAGTCCAGCACTTGAGTACACACAGCTTAAATTTCTTTTTGCATTAGTAGCCCCAAACATTCCATTCACTTTTTTTTTTGACCAAAGCATGCATTCCTGTGGAGGAACTTGACCAAAGGCCTGACCAAGGATTCTGTCAGGATGCAACAGGTCTGTTCATACAGCTGGTCCTCACATCCAGATATGTATCTGAGCTATGGCAACATCACCTCTCTTGTGATTTTTCTAAAGTCCAGCTGCCCACTGGCATACCATGTGGGTCAGGTAGTGGAAGACACCAGAGGCTTGTCAGCACGTGGCCCACCGCAGGAGGAGCCACTCTGATACACAAGCATGAGGTAGAGAAATGGGGGAGAGAAAGACGTGAAATAGCTTGAGCATTATGGAGAGAGATTGGAGGTTTGAGGGTGGAGAGGAGCAGCCTGCCATGCCACCGGACACCATGATGAAATCTTAGCCTGTGCTGCCACTGAGAGCCATGTCTAGATCCACGACCATGCAGCATCAGGGGTCTGTATGGATGTCCTTGGCTCATGTTACCACTCAAGGCCATGCAGACACCCCTGGTCTGGGCTGCCTCTTGGGAGCATGTTGATGTCCAAGGGCCGTGTAGAGCTGGCCCCACCCCTCACTGGCTGCGGCATTCCGGAGAGCAGGCCCCGTACCTTGCCTAGGCAGCACAGCAGAGCTAACCCCAATGACGGGAGTGTGGGGGAGCTGCCCCTGTCTGCCCTGTGGTGGTATGGGCATGGGAAAGATCCCCTCTTGCCCCTTGCCACCTGTAGCGTGGGAGAGCTGGCCCTGAGGTCCTGAGCGTGGAAGACCTGGCTCTGCCCCTCACTGGCTACACCACTCAGGAGCGCATGACTTGTTCTTCACCTGGGCAGCACAGTAGAGCTGGTTCTGGTGGTGTGGGTGCAGGTGAACCAACCCCTGAGGGCATGAGAGCAGGAGAGCTGGCCCTGCCCCTTACTCGCTGAGCTAACCCAGGATGAGTTAGCTGGGGCAGTGCTGGAGAGCTCAACCCGGTGGCGTGGGTGCTGAAGAACTGGCAGGCGACCAACTTAGCTACCACCCAGAGTTAGCGCTTCCCAACATTTACCTCATCTATGAACTGCCGGAGTATGTGAAGGGACCGGTCCTGCAGATCGCAGGATCTCCGTGACACAGGGCCACAGTCTCCTATCTGAGAGGTGTCCAAGTGAGGAGCCAGAGGCCTTGAACCAGACCAGTGGCTCACTGCAGTGAACATTTACGAGAAAAGATGTGTGGTAGAAAGGGTATACTGTGTGACACACTGTGACACACTACAGCTTCCATGACATGTTTTTGACTTTTTATGCTTTGTTTATTTAATTTTTAATTTTTGTTTTTTATTTTCTTTTGATGGGGAGGTTGCCAGGGCAGAGGTGGATACAGGAGGACAGGGAGATGAGTGGGATTGGGGGTGCATGATGTGACACTCACAAACAGTTAATAAAAGTTAAAAAAAAAAAAAAACAAAGTCCATCTACTCATCCATGCCTGCCATTAAATTAGAAGTCACCTTACCAAGCCAGCTCTGAAAAGCAGATTCCATTTGTTCATTGATATCTGTTATTTCTAATCTACATGTAATAGTTTGTTTTTTTTCTGCAAAACACAACCCCAACACCTAATGGCTTAAGACAACAATCGTCTGTTATTGCTTGGGAATCTGTGGGTCAAATCCCCCATGGCCAAAGCAAGTCACGTGACCACATCAGATGGAGACGTAGACTCAGCCTCTAGATGGGAGGAGAGGTAACATCCTTTCCAAAAACGAGTGTGCTTTCAAGTACGGGGGAACATAGGGTTAATCTTGCTGTCTGCTCTTCTCCTTTTCTCAGAGAAACAACAACAGACATCAAAGAAAGAAGCCTGCTATCATTTGGTTTCAGTTGATGGGAGAAGACACCGACCAAAACCAGCATGGGGAGGATAGGGCTTAGACGGCTTATAGGCCACTGTCCACCATACAGGGCAGTCAAGTCAGGAGCTTGAAGCAGAAGTCAGGGGGGACTCCCACTTGCTGCTGTAGTCCCGCTGGTGCTGACCTACCTTCCTTATTTATCTCTGAATGGGCTGGCCTCTCCCATATCAACCAGCAATCAAGGAAATGCCCCATAGATGTATCCACAGTTGTTGGAGGTCAATCCTCAACTGGGTTTCTTCTTCCCAAGTGTACTAAGTTAACAACTAAGATTAGCCAACGCAAAAAAAGCTAACTTATTTTGACATTCTATTTGTCTGGCACTGTGCTGGGTTCCTTCTCAAGGTCACACTAAAACCAAGATAATACACACACACACACACACACACACACACACACACACACACACAAATATTGTTAAACCACTCTATACTCTATACTGGCTGGTTTTGTGTGTCAACTTGACACAAGCTGGAGTTATCAAAGAAAGGAGCTTCAGCTGAGGAAAGGCCTCCATGAGATCCAGCTGTAAGGCATTTTCTCAATTGGTGATCAAGGAGGAAGGGCCCCTTGTGGGTGGTGCCATCCCTGGGCTGGTAGTCTTGGGTTCTATAAGAGAGCAGGCCGAGCAAGCCAGGAGAAGCAAGCCAGTAAGCAGCATTCCTCCATGGCCTCTGCATCAGCTCCTGCTTCCTGCCCTGTGTGAGTTCCAGTCCTGACTTCCTTTGGTGATGAACAGCAATGCAGAAGTGTAAGCTGAATAAACCCTTTCCTCCTGGTCATGATGTTTGTACAGGAATAAAAACACTGACTAAGACACACTCCTTTCTGTCTGCCAAGTATAGAGTTAAATTCACTTCTGGTTTACTGGTGTACATTGTTGGACTTCTCGCCATATTTTATTCAATTATTTTCTTACCTGTCTCCCCAGTGTGGCCATCCACTCTCTACTTCCTGCCTCATCTGATGAAAAGCTCCCTAACTATAACGGCAGCCTGATTCATCTCAAACTATTACAAACTTAAGCCAGATGAAACTCAGAAACACACCTACCAAAACCAACAGCAGCAGGTGGGAAGGAGGGGACACACAATGCATTGACACGCAAAGCACAGCTGGAATTTTCTTTTCTGCAGCCAAATACAGTTTATCTGAGCTGCCTGACTTCACAATTGTGGTTATCTTTGTCCCAGATCATTTGGAAACTACAATTTGTGATGGCAAAGGAGAAAAAAAGAAAGAAAAATGCAGGAAACCTTAGATTAACTGGGTGATCATACTTTTTTTTCTTAAAGAAAATGAAGATATAGGACTAAATGTGTAAAAGCCTGGTAAGACAATTGTGGCACTAGTGTGATGGCAGTCACCTGTAGGGTTGTCACTTCTGCCTGCCTCCCATTCTGTGAAGGCAGGAGCTATACCATGATGACGTTCATGGAGACACCTGTCCATCCACCTATTTGCTGTGTCAGTCACCAAACACCAAAAAACCTTTTCTAGATTAAAACACTATGGGGTAAGCTAGACAGAAAAACAAATTCTAAGGACCTTGGCTCATGGCTTCAGGGCTTATTTAGCAAGGGAGAGAAGCAGGTGAATCTGATCCAGGGTAAGGGGTGAGTGCCAAGGGTCTAGGTATAGGAAGGCTCAGAGGAAGAAGTGAGCTTATTCTGACAGTGGAGATTAGTCCTGGGTCATTACATTCGTATGAAGTCAGAAAACAGGAAGCCAGACCTGTCCGCTGGTGCTTACATGGGCTCAGCAATCTCTATCCCTCTCTCCTTGAGGTCATTTCTCCCTGAATCCCTCTAACACAAAGACACATGTGTGAAATCTCAGAACTCGAGACTGTTTCTACACAAGTGCATAACTCCAAAGGACTCTGGGATGTGAGACCTAGAGGTCACATATGGCTGGCAGGCTCTGTTCTGGGTGGCAGAGATGTCAAGAGAATGAGGGCCAGAGTTTGGACCACTCTGTAAGATTCTCTAGCTTCCTCCCGGCGGAGGGTTTCAGATTTTTCTCTCAATAAAAATTACCACTGGGCAAACACAAATAAACTTAAAGGATTTAACTGACAGAGTTAAACAAGCAGAAGATAGGGTTTCTCTTAATGAGAATAAACTACTTGCATATGAAAAAGATTTAAAACTGAGAATTGGAACAGAGTCACAGAAGTGGAGGAGGGAAGAGGCACCAGCTGGGACCTCCATCTGGCAGCTGGTGGAGCTAGAAGGTGAGGCCACAGTCCTGGATTGCAGTGGTGATGGTGTGGCCAGGGATGGCTCCTTCACAGAGGCACATGCCAGTCAAGGGCATTAAGCAGGAGCAGCTGGCTTAGGCCCACTCTTGAGGGGTCTTACTGGTTCCCTGTAGCAGAAAATCCCCCTGACAGCTTTTGGGAGTGTAAAAGGAGAACCTAGGTTCTCACTGGTGCTCTACCATCAAGCTGCAGCTCTAGTTGCAGGAGACCCTTCAGGCTGGAAGCTGATGCAATACCAGGCTTGAAGTCATGGTCCTGGAGGTGGAAAGATGCTTGTGGGGACCCCAACACCTGCATTTGAAGCTGTGTAAAAATCCACAGCACTGGGAAGTGGCGATGGGTGGATTCCTGGTGCTCTTTAGCTTATGAAACATTTACCCCAATCAGTGAGAACCTGTCTCAAAAAATGTAGTGAAGAGTGTCTGAGGAAGACACTTGACATTTACCTCCTCTCTTCAAACACACACATACACACACACACACACACACACACACACACACACACACGAGCGCACGCGCGCACACACACACACACACACACACTACCACTCATGCCTGAAACTAGCCTTTCCTACCTTCTAGATGGGTAAGCTAGGACTCTAGTTTCATGATTGGAAACTCCTGATGTGTCCTGTCAACTCTTGTGTAAGGATCCTGGGAAGTGATTTTCATGAATTATCTATTCATTTAATAATTCTTTTCGCAGCTTATGAAGCAGGGACTTTTCCTGCCTCTGGGAACACAATAGTGAGCAAGACCAACAGCTCTGCTTGTGCAGATGCTAGAAGGTTCTGAGGTCGATGTTTGAAATGTCTGAGAGCAAGCAATAAAAAGCCAGTTTGCAGAAGGGGAGCCAAGATGCTGACAGGTTCCCACCATTCAGTACATAACAGGTCCGTGAACACTGAGGAAAAGCCACAGGGCTTGGGTCCTCTGCATCAGCAACTAAGACAAAATACTGCCCTGCGTCCTCTGTTCCTGAGTCTGTCCGTTTTCTCTGCTGTCACTCTTCCTTCATGATTGGCTTCTTTGTCTCCTCATGTCCCTTTATGGTTGGGACAGTCACTGTCACCCAGCTTAGCAACCTCAAGATGCTTCTTTCTGTAACCTCAAAACCATTCTCTCTGGACCCTGCTGGAGTCACACATCTTAAAGAAATTAATCACCATTTCAAGGAAGATGGTGATATAAGGCTTAAGTTACATCCTCAATGGCAGAGGTCTAACTCTGTACCGTAACCAACAACCCTGCCAGAAATGCACGGAGGAGACGTTCTGCAATTAGAAGGAAGCAAAGATCTCAAACAGCAGATGCCACCCCGTGAAAGGCACTTAGTGTGCAGTAAGGGGCAGCTCCCAGAGGTGACAGTGCCCAGTAAACCCTGGGAGAAGTTGCCCACTATTTCATGTGCCATCTTCATTGGTACTTTTGTTTTAGAGACAGGGAGGGTCTCTTGTATCCCAGCTTAGAATACAATAATTAAATACCCCAGGCTGGCCTTGAACTCCTGATCATCCTGCCCCTGCCTTCCAAGTGCGGGGATTACAGGTACACATCAGCACAATGGCTTGTTGATTTTAATGCCATATTATATCCAGCAGGAAAACCACACAGTCTCAAGCCAGGAGAGACTCTTCTTGGGTGATATCTAAACTGTCCGCTACCTTCCTTCTCACTTGGTGTTCTCACGGTGCCATGGCCCTCAGAGTGTATCCCTTTTCATTTTAAATTCATCAGGAGATCAAACTTGGCCTCCTCTCTTCCTGGTTTGAGCCAGTAGCTATCAAAGCAATGACTCACCGTGTCTGCAGCCAGGGCTTGGTGTGTGCTAAGTAAGCACTCAAACTGAGCTACATCACCAACAAGAGCCAAGTGGGGCTTTGGGTAGGCAGTTGGCCTCTCTCCTTTCTTCCTTCCAATTACAAAACAAATAAATAAATCTCAGAAAATGACAGAGATCCATGTGGTCACCATCTAGAATAAACAGATACTAACCTTTTGTTCTGCTTTATACTTTTTATTTATTTAAATGGTACATGTGTATCTGTGTATGTGTACATGAATGCAGTGCTCACAGAGTCCAGAAGAGGGCAGCAGATCCCCTGAAGCTGGAGTTATAGGTGGTTATGAGTTGCTGACCTGGGTACTGGGATTTGAACTCAGGTCTTCTGGAAAAGCTACACCTGATCTTTACCACTGAGCCATCTCTCTGGCTCCTGCATAATTTCTTTTTAAAATGATGCTATGCTTGCTGAAGCTCCTTTGCACCTTTTCTTCCCACCCACAAGCAGCCACTGTCATACATGTAGCATGCTCCCTTCCCATCTTTCTTCATGTTTTAATACAACACCAGGTATCAGTAAACAATGGGGAGAGATTCAGGCAGGATTTCAAATTTCATGCAAATGTCTTGACACTGTATTTTCTGATGAAAACGACTCCTGTCACTCACTGTCTGTCTTAGTCACTGTTCTATTGCTGTGAAGAGACATTGTGACTGAGGCAAGGGAGAATTTAACTGGAGGCTTGCTTACAGTTTCAGAAGCTTAGTGCATTATTATGATGATGGGGAGCATGGTAGCATCCAGGCAGGTACTGGAGAGCTGTATCTGTATACACCCTGATCTGTAGGCAGAGAAATAGATAGAGACTTGGAATGGCATGGGTTTTTAGGTTACAAAAGCCCCCGAGTGACACACTTCCTACAGCAAGGCCACACCTATTCCACACCTTCTAATCCTTCTCAAATAATGTCACTCTCTGGTGACTAAGCATTCAGATACACAAGCTTATGGGAGCCATATTTATTCAAACCACCACGCCTCTGCAGGACCAGCCCATGTTGTTTCTTACAAGCATGGGCATTTTGTCTTTTTTAAGTGCCATATACATTTCACCCAATACTTATATACTCTGTTATCTGCTCCTTATCTATTGAAATAGTTTCCAATTTCGTGATATGCAAACAATGCTGGGTTTGGTCTATATTAAAAACAACTCTATAATCCACTAGTGTTCTCTTGACAGAGTGACAAAGTTTAAAGTACATGCCTTTTAAAAACTACTGTGATAAGAACCTACTGTATGACTTCCACAAAACTTTACATGGTTGGTTAGCATGTTCTCGTTCATAGCATATAGTCTTCCCCATATCTCCAAGGCTGTAGGGCAGGTTTCATAAAATTCTTTCGAGAATCTGGCTTATAGCCTCAGATCTTCTTCTTCTTCTTCTTCTTCTTCTTCTTCTTCTTCTTCTTCTTCTTCTTCTTCTTCTTCTTCTTCTTCTTCTTCTTCTTCTTCTCCTTCTTCTCCTTCTTCTCCTTCTTCTCCTTCTTCTCCTTCTCCTTCTTCTCCTTCTTCTCCTTCTCCTTCTTCTTCTCTTCTTCCTCCTCCTCCTCCTCCTTCTTCTCTTCCTCTCCCTCTCTCCTCCCTTCCCTCTCCTTCTCTCCCTCCCCCCTCTCTCTATGTGTGCACGCGTGCGTGTGAACTTATGTATGCCTGTGCAAGTACATGTGTGTGTGTGTGCATATGGATGGTAGAGGTTGAGGTCTGGTGTCTGCTACAGTAACTCCACTTTCTTTATTAAGGAAGGGTCTCTTGCTGAACCTAGAGCTCACTGCTGCTCTAGTTAGCCTGTTTTCTGGGAACTGTCTCTGCCTCCTGTTTCTGCCTCCCAAGAAATGTGCTACCAGTGGGCAGATGCACTTGCCTGGCTGGTTATGTGGGTGCTGGAGTCTGAATGCAGATCTTCACAACGTGAGGCTAGCCAGTGCCCTAGCCCTGGCAGATTTTTCTCTATACATAGCAAAGTTAACCTGCGGTGAGCTGCAACCCATGAGGGTTTGTTTTGAATGTTATTCCAGAAGGGGCCATCACCGGCAGCCTGAAGGCACTCCTGGAGATACTGTGGGATGAAGGGGAATCCTGACTGGGGCACAGAAAGAGAACTCAGAGCTGACAGCTGTGCTGAGTCTGGTCCACAGATGTTTTGTTTGGCTCAGCTAATGTTTTCAAAGAATTGAGCCAACTTTTAATAATTGGGACATTTTAAATTTTAAAAACGCCAATTTCTGGCTTGTCTTGAAAAACATCAGGAAGACTGACAGGCCCAGATCTGAATTGCCACATGGCAACAATAAGCTAAACTAGGCAACAATTGTGCCTTTGGATGGGCTAGGCACGCCCTGATGTACCTCAGACCCCACCACCCCAGATTGTCTCAAGACCCTGAGACAAACAGTCACCATTCTCTACCATGCTGGCATGGTTGTTCTCCCTGTAGTGGTGAAAACTGGGGAGAGGATCATGCAAGTTTCCTTACCATTGACTCACTTCTGTTCTGGACCCCTCGGCGCGTTTTGTGTTGTGAGTATAATTGGGTTGAGTTATAACTTGTATTAGAGCATCATTTCCTAACCAAGAGAACACAAAGAAGGCCTGGCATTGACCTTCTGGAAATGAGAATCTCCAGCCACATCGCAAGTGCACGCGTATGGCTGGTGAGGGTAGGCGCACACAGGGCTGGAGAGAAAGGAGTGAGATATTATGAAGTTGATGACTGAGCCCTGGTCGGAAAAACAGAACGGCCAGGCCACTGTCCTGACACATGTGGGCAATTTCTCCATCCCCATGGGCTTCAGTTTCCATATCTAAACTCAGAGTTTAGTTCAGTTCAGTTTAGTCTAGTGTGGACTGCATGAGCTGTAAGCTGCTACCCAGTCCTAAGGCTCTGTCTCAGTTCTCTGTCTCTCTTTGCCTCTGTCTCTGTCTCTCTCTCTCTCTCTGTCTCTCTCTCTGTCTCTCTCTGTCTCTCTGTCTCTCTCTGTCTCTCTGTCTCTCTCTCTGTCTCTCTGTCTCTCTGTCTCTGTCTCTCTCTATATACACACACACACACACACACACACACACACACACACACACACACACATATTACTTTTAGGTGTGTGTGTCTGCATGCAGGTATGTGCATATAAGCACAGATGTTCAAGAAGGCTCAAAGCGTTCAGTCCCCCGGAGGAAGAGCAGCAAGTGTTCTTAACCACTGAGCCATTTCCCCAACCCCACTTTCTTTCTACAAGCCATCTTCCTGCGGCACTCAGAGCCAAGTCTGAGCCGTGTGTCTGCTGGAAGGGCACTGAAGCCTTTGAGTAGTGACATGGACTGGAGGGTCGCAGTCACTGAGGAGCTTCTGCCACCAAACAGTCACAGTAGCTGGAGCCAAGAACAGCTGCAGGACTCCCCACCGGCTTTCCTGTGTCCTGTTGGAGTCCATTTGGAAGGCTTCTGGAGCTGGTGGCTTCCAGTGATCAGGACTTGCTCAGACTGAAAGAAGGTAACGGATGGCCTGGTAGTCTGGAGACCTGAGGTCTGCTCCCACATGACCTCATGCCCTGTCGAAGCGCCAGTTCCTATGTGACTCGTCCGTTGTGAGCATCACTTTTCTCACCAGCTTTGCTTTAGTGTGTGGAGAAAGAAGAGATGGCTGGATTCAGACAGCAGAAGCTGTGGCTGGGGTTGAAGACCTCATAGAGTTCAGCACAGAGTGAGGAGGTGGGGAACAGGTGGACCAGATATTGGGCCCTACTAAATCTTGTTGGAGAGATGTCAGCCAGGTCTGGTTCCTGACATTGCTCTTGGGTTGGGTGGAAGCCCTGCCCCATGGTTGCACTGTCATCTCTGGAACCTGGGGATGTGCAGATAGGAGTAGTTACATGGCAGAGGGTATTACAGGTATGAGCTAAAGTTACAACCCAAACTGAGAAGCTGTCCACTGTAACGACGCATGGTTTAAAAGCTGAAAAGTTTTCTGTCTGGAGTTGGAAAACTGCAGGGAAGAGGTGAGAGACACCAGAAGAATGAGGCCAGCTGACCATAGTTGGAAGATCTACCCAGAGTGCAGCACAAAGTAAGACATGCAGCAGCAGGCAACAAAGGCGAGCTCTGACTGGAAGCCTTGATCTAATATCCACGAGGAGTTTGATCTGGCCAGTGACCTGAATGGGTTTAGAAGCAGAGTCATCCTTGGCACCTCCAGGTATGGTCCAAGGAGCTCACATCACAGAAAACACGAGCAGGGATCCAGTTAACTACTGCTGTACTCACAGACCTGCGAGACAGCCACCAGTGTGTGGCAAAGTTACAGCCACAACAGAAAACAACTCCAGACTTCTTGCCATGGTTTGGAGC
Source organism: Uromys caudimaculatus (assembly GCA_028551405.1). NCBI lineage: Eukaryota > Metazoa > Chordata > Mammalia > Rodentia > Muridae > Uromys > Uromys caudimaculatus. The sequence goes on along the minus strand of CM052702.1, from coordinate 61,120,402 downwards.
CAGATAAAGACCATGGGGGTAGACAGCCTAGGGGCTCTATGTTGCATGTCCAGAAAAACAATTGTGGGCACCGCTTAATGGAAGGTGTTATTTCAAAATCAGATTTGGAGATGGACGACTCTCTCTAGGTAGATGAAGATGACTTTTCTGATTGTCAAGGAGGCGCCATCCTACTGCCAAGAACATTTGAGGCTTAAAATGACCCTGTTAAGCAGAGAGGGGATCTGCGGAGGTAAAAACAGCTTTAGCATTCCAGAAGTGTCTCAGGGTTCATGAGTCCCCTAGAGAATCAATATCTCTCCTCAATGGAAATGATGAATGATCATCATGCTAGCCTACCATTCTCTCCCACTGCATTTTTCTTCACATCTGAAAGGCTACGAAATTCAAATTGGTAATGTAAATGACCAGAGAAAGAAATGTTTACAGGATGAAATCCTTCTTCCTTGCCAGCTTCTCAGTCGCTCTACAGTCTCTGGGTACGAAATGGCCCTATGCCATTCACACTGCTAGTGGCTATTTGGTAGCCTTTATGTCCCACAAACCTAGGCTCTGAAGGTGCTGAGGGCACTATAAGTCACTTCTGCATTGCTGGGACCACAGTTTAACGAAAGAGTCTTTTATTATGTCTCATGGTCAGTCCAAAGTCTGGCCCCATGCAGATAGAATATTATAATGACAGGTTATGTGTGGGCCCCAGTGAGGTAGACCAGAAGGAAGCATTCATTCAGGTGGCATAATCCCCTCCCCTCACTCCATTTCATCTTGTCTCACAGCCCACAGGAAGGGACTACTTACTTTCAGAGTGGGTCTTTCCCCTCTGTTAATTCTTCTTGGAAACCCCTTCCCAGACATACCCAGAGACCTGCCTCACTATCTTCTAGGCAGTTCTGCATCTAGTCAAGTTGATAATGAAGATTAAACCTCTTGGAGAACAATGCATATTGGACTTCTCTGTCATCTATGACACGCTCCCTGAATGCCTTCCACTTGGTGAGGAGAGGGGGAGGAAGATAAGAGGACTTTGAAAACATTTGCTAGTTAGCTGGTGGTAGTGATGCATGCCTAAATCCCAGGACTTGGAGGTAGATCTCTGAGTATCAGGCCAGCCTGGTCTACAGAGTGAGTTCCAGGACAGCCAGGGCTACACAGAGAAACCCTGTCGTGAAAAAACAAAAACAAAACAGGAAAGAAAATGAAAAAAGAATGGAGAGAGACACAGAAGGGGGGCCAAAAGGAGGAGGAAGAGGAAGAGGAGAAAAAGGAAGAAGAAATCATATTTTAAACACAATGTTGGGGCTGTAGAAATGACTTCATAGTTGACAGCATGTATTATTTCAGAAGATAAAATTTCAACCTCCAACTAGTGTAATATGATAATCCCATATAGGCATGCCCAAAAGTTCATCTCCAAGACCATTACAGACTTGACAGTCAACACTAACCATTGAAGTCGGTCCAATAGAAAAGAAGAATGTTTCTAATTCTTCACTAATAAATGACAGCTTTAGCATTTAAAGCTTAAATATACTTAGTTTGAACCACACACAAAATACTGTGTGTGAAAGATTGTGTGACCATTCTTCACAGTGGGTCCCTTCTCTCACAGATGTGAACACATGTCAACTAGACCAGAAGACTTTAACCAATTAAACATAGGTAGAACCAACTTGAAGAGTATATCGGTTACTTTTCTGTTCATGTGATTAAAATACCATGACCAAAACCAACTTACGGGGGAAAAGCATTTATTTGGGTTTATATCTTCAGAGGACTGGAGTCCATAACAGTGTAGACAGCTCTGTAGCAGATAGCCAGAGCATGAAGCAATTATCAAATTCACTCACACCCAGGAAGCAGAGAGAAAGAACAGGAGGTGGAATGAGGCTTTCAACCCTCAAAGCCTACCCCCAGTGACATACTTCCTCCAACAAGGCTGCATCTCCTAAAGGTTCCATAACCTCCCCAGACAGTGCCACCAGCTAGGGACCAGGTGTTTGAAAGCATGAGTCTATGGGGAACATTTCTCACCAAACCGCCACACTCAGCAAAACTTGTGAACAGTAATGGCTATGGTATACTAAGCACTGGGAGCCAGGCTTAGCATTTTGTAAGCACCCTGTCGATGATCTGAACACCTGTGAGGATACAGCTACTGTTATTTTGGTTTACTAAAGCAGAACAGCATCTCAGCAAGGTGACTTCCTTTGGCCTAGGTCATGTGGTCTCCAAGCAGCTAATTCACGATTTCAAAGCACTATTGACTGAGCCCAAGGCTCACGCCGGAATCTTGAGGACGTTGGGAAATCTAGAAGCTGTGTCATTCAGGAGTAGGGTGTGATCTAAGCAAGAGCTACACTCCCATCAGGGCCTCTTCATGTGCAAGGACATGGGGGGGGGGGGGGCTCTGGGAGACTGTGAGTGCAAATATCACCATCAAGTACATTGCTATGAGAATGGACATAGGGAGCCCCCAGAACAACAGACAAAAGCATTTCTTCTCTGCATGAGTAGGGTTTAAAAGCTAGCATGTACTTCTACGTCTTTCTCCCTCATTATTCTTGGTTAGCAGCATTCCAGGAAGTGTTACTCCATCAGCAGGAATCTCTGAATGGCAACAGCTTGATGACATCTGAGAAAACCCCCACAAGGAATAGAAGACATGAGTGGGAAGCATCTGTGTCTGGGCACATTTAGATGGGGTGAGGGTCCTTTTGTTACCGCAGCATACAGTTTGCTATCCTGACTGCTACTCAACAATACCCAGGGTGTCTCTCGGAGGCACCTCATTTGATGATGGCTTACGGTTCAGATGTTCAGTCCATTATCATCATGAAGGAAGCATGGCTGCCTGCAGACAGAGTTGGTGCTGAAGAAGGAACTAAGAGTTCTACATCTCCATCCACAGGCAGCCAAAAGGAGGCTCTCTTCCATACTGCATGGAACCTGAGCATAGGAGAAACCCACCCCCACAGTGACACACTTCTGCCAATAAGGCCATACATCCTCCAACAAGGCCACACTTCCTAATAGTGCCATTCCCTGTGGACCAAAGATTCAAACACATGAATCTACGGGGCCATTTCTATTCAAACCACCACACCTGGAGTGACAGCCAGCTGTTTTCCTGATATTACCTCTATCTCTTGAAGTCACCCCCACAGGCCATGTATGTTTATGGAAGACTTTTATTAAGTCTCAAACCCTGGGACAAATGGCTGGGTTGCCTGTTTAACATATCAAAGCAGTCCTGACTGCCAGGTTCTCCCAGCATCCCTCAGTCCCTATTTGTTATCAGTATGGGTGGCATACCACGCCTTCTACCCAGATTTCTCCAGCCTAAGGGCTGGGCTACCCCCTGCCATTTTTACCTCCCCCCCACCCCTATGGCTGCTGCACCCCTATGGCTGGTTCCCTCCCCCCTCCCCCCATCACTTCTCACATGGCCCAGCTCAGCCTGGTCATGTTTACTCTAGACTCTCCCAGATGTTTCTGCCTCTGGTTACACCTTCCCTTTTATCTACATACTTAGGAGAAAGCATGTCCCTCATTTTCCTGTATTTTTTCATTCAGGTCTGACTTACGGTTCAGGTTTGAAGGAAGGTCATTACACTGTAACCTCACTCAGGACTTCATCTTGACCCAGATGCCTCAGGTCATCTGAGATCATCGGAATCATCTGGCCTGGCCAATACAAGATTCTTGTTTTGACTCTATGCAGAGTGTTCTATGTCTTCCTGGAAGATTTTTATTTTCCATTTTCATGTGTGAGAGCACCTGCATATATGCTTGTGTGTGGGAATACATGGAGAGTGTCCTATGTACAGGTATACGCGGTGTGAGTACTATGAATGGGAGAGGGAAGAGTCACTTCCTCGTGCCTTTGGAGTTTATCAATGAAAGAAAGAGGAAGGTAGGGCTAATAGGATCCCTGGTGGAGACAAAGCCCCACATGAGAGGCCCCTAGACTAAGTGCATCTTTGGGGAACACAATAGACCCCATTAAAAACTGAGTCAAAGAACGCAAATCTCCCAAACAAAACATAATTGAGCAAAGAGAGGAGACTTGATCCCATAAATAACCTGCCATAATTAGACCCTATCAACAGTTCCTATTAAAGAAACATCAGGCAGCTGAGAACTGCAAGTCTGGAGAAATTGAGTTCTTAATTAAATCCTCATCAGACTTACTGGTACCCAGATCCCCCACTTCCCGCCTCCCGGCTCTTGTGTGTCAGAGATTCTGGAAACAGCTCAGTTCTGTGTAATGTATGAGATACATTCCACACCTGCCGGACCTTAGCACAGTCTGATGAAGCCCTTTGAAGTGTTGGATCTCAACTTCCGGAGGAACCTGTGGAGTCCTGGCATTCCCAGAGAGAGCCGTGCTTGCAAACTTCTCTTACAGAAATATGTCTCTTCTCTTAATTGCACTCCTGGGTTCCACACCTGCCTTGGTTCCCTAACAGTGTGCAGATGCAATCCAGCTTCCTGCACCTGAAATTTCACAAGGAAATTCCTCCTACTCTCTTCTCTCTTCTCTCCATCCTTTCAATGTGACAAGCTGCTTCTTCTTCTTCTTCTTCTTCTTCTTCTTCTTCTTCTTCTTCTTCTTCTTCTTCTTCTTCTTCTTCTTCTTCTTCTTCTTCTTCTTCCCCTTCCCCTTCCCCTTCCCCTTTCTCCCTCTCCCTCTCCTTCCTCCTCCTCCTCCTCCTCCTCCTCCTCCTCCTCCTCCTCCTCCTCCTCCTCCTCCTCCTCCATCTTCCAACTCTCCTGGAGAGTCTGTTCTCTCATTCTCTGACCACAAAAATCTTACTAGAATTCTAGTGTCTTCATGGAAATGTTCTTTGCGGGGTCACCACTACATTCCTCTATTTAAGACCCTCGCAGTGGCATTTGGTCTGTGGTCCTGTTTCCTGTTTTAAGGATAGACCTGACCCTTGTCTGGGAGTCCGTACTGTGTTGGTTTTCCTCCAGGTTCTTTTCACTGCTCAACCCAGGGTTCTGTCTGTCCTATTGCTCTATCACATGCCCCAGTCTACTTCTCTCTGACAGTAACTCCAGCTCTGTTTTGCCAGCCCTAACCTGTCTCCACAGCTCCAGATCTCCACAGACTCTTCTAGAACAGCCTCCCCTCCCCAGTCCACCTCATCCTTCTCCCTTAGAGGTCTAAAGCTGTAGCCCAGTGAGTTCCGCCATCCACCTATTTGCTCAAACTCAAGGGCTTAGACACCTTCCATGTCTCTCCCCACACTCCCCTGTCCTCTTGGATCAAGGTTGGCAAGCTTTTCCCCCAAGGCCCTGGGAGAGTAGATGCAGGCTTTGGGGCCATGAAGTATCCTCAACATAGCACTCTCTCCTCTAAGGGTGCTGGACTGCTGGCAGAGTGGCCACGTGGCGTGCTTCCTCAGCAAGTCAATAGAGACTTATCAAGCAACTCTATTTGTTAACAGAGGCACATAATATGAACTTCATAGTTATAAAATATACCTAAAAGCCATGCCTGTCACTCTGCCTCCAAAGCCAGAGGATCCACTGTTAGCAAGCATGTGTATATCTTTCCAGAGCTGATGTACAGAGGGGCAACCGCAGGCAAATGAAAGTCTAGCATATACACAGTTCTAAGACTTATTCTGAGTGTATTTTCTTCTTTTCTCCATGCAACCTCAGAAGAATGTACTAGTTTCTCGTTAATGCAAAACTATGGTTTTTTTATTATTTAAATTTTTTAATGTATATGCAATAACCAAGACCTACAAATCAGTTTAAAAATAATATCATGTATATTCATTCACCTTCCACCCTGCTTAGGAAATGAAACATTGTCAACACATCTAACTCCCTTGGTGGATGCCCTTCCACATCACCTCACCCCTGCCTCCTGCCACAGGCAACCTCTGCTCTGCACTGGATCAGCCATTCCCAAAGATTGCCTAGTACAGTTGTTATGTGTGTCCTGTCTCCAAGAAATCATTCTATGTATGTGTTCTACTACTTTCTTTTGTCACAGAAAATGTGACTTCTCTTTTTTGTAAATTTTATTTACTTTGTGTCTCTCTATGTCACACACACACACACACACACACACACACACACACACACACACACACACACACAGAATGGTGGTACCCATGCAACAGTGTATATGTAGAGGTCACAGACAATTTATGGGAGTTGGTCCGGTCCCAGGGATCAGACTCAGGATGTCAGACTTGGCAGCAAGCACTGTAACTATTAAACTGTCTTGCCAGCCCAACATATGTTCTTTTCAAATATGTATTTGTGACATCTATCAGTAGCCATAATTATAACATCAGGCTCACTAATATTCTCAGTGTCATTCTATTATGTGAACATCCTCTGTTCATTTTCCCTTTCCTATTGGTCGATGGTCATGTTCCTGATTTTTCATTATCACAACATGGCCAGGAAGGTTATCCTCTGTGTTCCTCACAGAGAGGAGCAGACTGCCAGGCTCATATTAGAATAACTAGCTGTAATGGAATACGGCATGCACATCAGCGTGGTTTTAAACTCATCTTAATTAGTATGGCCCTTCGCTCTTCCTTATGCATTTTAGAATATTAAGCTCCACAAAATACATTACATGGATTTTGATCAGGAGTACGCTAAATTTGTAAATTCATTTGTGGGGAATTTGCAGATATCCTGCTATTAAGTCTTGTTATTCGTGGGGCTAGAACTCAGACCCTCAGGCTTGGTGACCATTGTCCTTACCTGCTGAGCCATCTCTCTGCCCCACCTCATTTACTATTTGCTTGTTTATTTGTTTATTTTTATTTTTTTAATGCTTGGCTGGTGTCTTCGGTACAGAAGCTTTGCTAGGACCCTTGACCCTTTCCTCAGTTGAAATGATTCACTTCTGACGTCGTACAACCAAATATGCTTGCAGCATGGTTGTTCCCTTCCCAGGGTTAGGACAGTCCTCTGGACCTTCTTCCCGACACCCTCACATCAAACAGTGCTGAGTGTATCCACTGCTTTCTTTTCTCCTTCACTCCAACCAACTTTGCATTCCTGAGTCATAACCATTGGAGTTGTCGTTACCAAATTTGCATTTCTGTATAGTTAATTAGTAAATGTGGCCATCTTCACTTCCCAGTTAGGATCGTAAGGACATTTCTGAGACACGCAGGTCCACTCTACTTCAAGTTGCTTGGAGTCTCACACAACAAGTTCTAGCATCTCCTCTCATTGATGACTTTCTGGAAGAATTTGTAGAAGACTGAAATTGTTTCTTGTCAGTTTCTTAGAACTCTTGTCTAAAATTTACAGGCCTAGTTGTTTTCTTCAAAAACATCTAATTATAAGGGTCTGGTGGCACAAACCTCTAATCCCAGCTACTCAGGAGACTGAGGCAAGAGCGTTAGAGATTTAAGCCTGCCTGGGTTCCTCAGGGAGTTCAGTGCTAGCCTAGGCAAACTAGTAAGACTCTATCTCAAAGTAAAACATGAAAAGAAACCTGGGGACAGAGCTCAGTGGCAGAGAATTTTCTTCACATGCATAAGACCCTAAGTCCACTCCACAGTGCTATGAAAACCAGAAAAACAAAACTATGTGACGCGCTGTTAAGGCTTCTACTTCTTGATTCAGATATAAACAGCATAGAGGTAGACTCGGTCTAGTTTGTCTTACACCTTCCATTTCTTCCATACATCTGTTCATAGTTTCTTTCCATCTGGGGCTGTCCCCCATTTTCATTTGTAACATTTGTATTTTCTCTTTTAATTGTATCAATCTGGCCAGAGGTTTTTCTGTACAAGTAGTATCTTAAATCTTTTCCTTGCGTAATTATTTTCAATTTTATTCATCTCTGCTATTATCCCCTCAGTTCCCTTTTCCTTTCTTGATTGATGTTCTTTCTTCCTTTCTTTCTTTCTTTCTTTTTTTTTTTTTTTTTTTTTTTTGGCATTTCTGTGTAATTGTTGAAAACTACATTTTACTTCCACAGACAAATTTTTAGCAGGTCCACTGATATGTAGAGTCATCATTTTCTTTCTAGTCACACTAGTGAGAGTTTATGGAGACTCCCTTTTAGTGTGTGTGTGTGTGTGTGTGTGTGTGTGTGTGTGTGTGTGTGTGTGTGTGTGTGAAGAAGGCCAGAGAAGGCAGTTACAGGCAGCTGTAAAGGGCCTGCTGTAGGTGCTGGGAATTGAACTCCAGTCTTTGGAAGAGCATCAAGAGACATCTCTCTACCTTGTTAAAATGTTTTATTTATTTATTTGTTTGTGTCTGTGTATCTGTGTGAGCGTGTATGCATGTATGTGTTCAGAGGCCAGGAGAGGAAGTCGGATCACCTGAAACTGGAGTTACAGGTATTGGTGGAATGCCCTTCCTGTGACATGGGAGCTGGGAGCTGGACACTGGTCCTGAACACTGGACCATGCCAACTAGTACTTTTAACCACTGAGCCATCTCAAGAGCCTGCAGCTGAGCATTTTAAATCTGTACATTTGTTTCTGTCCCAAAATTTGTGAAAAATGTCAACCATCATTTCTTCAATTCTGTCAACCCAATTCTCTCTATCGTTTCAGAGTCTGACTACATATATGTTATATTATCTGATATCGTCCCCAAGGCTTATTTTAGAGCAATTTTTATTAAATTTGAATTATTGTGTGTGCATGTGTGAAAATTGGAGAACAACTTGTGAGAGTCTGTTTTCTTCTACCATGTGACACCAAAAGATTGGGCTTGTAGCAAGTAGCCTGTGAGTACCCTTGCCAGCCCTCTGTTCAATAGTTTTTTTAACTTTGCAGATCTCTAGAAACCTTGTGTCTTAAACAGCATGCAGTGTCCACCATTATCAGCATCGGGTATTCAGTGTGGTGCCTTCATCCGATCCACCCATGGTGACAGGGTATTTGAGGCTGAAGCCTGTCCTTTCTCCGATCGCCAGAACACTGCCTCACATCTAGCTGCCACTGCCCTCAGGCTCCGCTGGGTTATGGCGTCTTCTCAGACTACCCTTGTTCTTAGGACATTGGAATTTTAGAACGCTCCAGTCAGGTATTTTGTATAATGTCCTTTTGCTAGGACTACCCTGTTTTTCCATCATTAGATAGGGGCTGTGGGTGGAGGGACACAAGGTAGAGAGTCATTATATCACATCATGGTAAGGGGCCGCCATCAGCGTGACATGCTGCTACTGTAGCTGATCTTGATCTCCTGACCTAGGAATGTCTGTCAGGTTCTCCCCCCATCCCACACTTTGCTCTTTGTGAGGTCCTCATGCACAGTCACACTTCTGGAGGGGATGCTGTTTCACAGACATGAGAATGAAGCATTTATACACACAGTTGAGAATTCTTCTACACAGGAGATTTCTCTGCTCTCGATGAGTTACTTACCCATTCATTAATCATTAATACCAGAATGGAGTAGCAGAGTTATTGGCTATTTTGAGTTATAATGCAATATTACTTTATTTTGTTGCTCAGATTATTCCATCTTTGCCCTGTGGGAGTGCTTTCAGTTGGCTTCTATGTGCTTTTGACCCTGCTGCCCCCATTATTATAAGAATTGTTTTAATTTAATTTTTATTTTAATTTTTTACAGCGCTAGGGATTCGACCCAGGGCCTCACACGAGCTAAACGAACACTCTACCACCGAGCTACAGTCCCCTGTCCTCGTTTTAGTTCTTAGCATTAAAAATGCTCTAGGCTGCAGAAGATGCTGGCCAGAGTAGACATTAGGTGTCTTCCTCAATCGCTCTCCACCTTGTTCTTTGAGACAAAGTCTCTTGTCTCAAATTCAGCAAGACTAGCCGTCCAGCAAGCCCCAGAGATCCTTTTGCTTCTACTTCTTCAGTGCTGGGATTTATAGTTATACACTGCCATGCTGGGTGTGTGTGTGTGTGTGTGCATGTGTGTGTGTGTGTGTGTGTGTGTACTTATGTGTCAAGTACTTTATCACCTCAGCCATCTCCTTAACACTCAGTACTTATTTTCTATATATTAGATAAGACATAGGTGTTACAATCTGGGGCATTGTATACCTTCTTGGTTGCTTTTTTTTATAATGGCTCTTATAAAGTTTCCAGATGAGACTGACGAATTTTCAGTAGTGTGAGACACTTTTTCACTTAGCATACTGTCAACTTGAAAACTTCAAGACTGTGAGTGAAGGTGGGATCCGTGGTGTGGTGGTTGAACAGAAGCAGGAGAGCTCTTCCCCAAGCCGCCGCAGAAGATGAGGGTCTCGGGACCACTGCATCATTCATGAGGGCATTCTGCCTAGAAGTGGTTTTCATTTAGGTTCACACACACACACCCCCAGCATGTCATTGAGGCATTAAAAAGGGCAGCTTTTGCCCAAAATACCACATTTTGATTCATCATCATTTAAGAAAAAAGATGCAATGAAAAAGACAGTAACTTCAAAAATCCTTTTAACTCCACTAATACACATTTGGTTTTGCTCCAGCAGAGAAAGAGGACTGAATTCAGAGGATGAATGTGCTCACAGGACATTGGATAAGTTCACAGACTGACAGGAAACCTGTATTCCATCCAAAGCAGTGCCCAACAGCACGTTCCAGAAGGGACCCACAGAAACATGAGCAGTGTAGCCACAATTACCCCATAACTGGTTCCTGTGCCCCCAGTCCCCATCTCTGGGCCCTGGACTGTGGCTGCTGCCTTCTGCAGCCATGCTGGATGTCCACAAAGTCCTCAGTTCTTTATATCACTGGTTTCTAATTCAAAGTGAGTTGGTGTATCCAGATATCAAGTAAACTACCTACACTCTATAGCTGCAAGAGAGGCTGGGAGGGTGAGTGTCCATCACTCATCTTTAAAAAGGTGAATGGTATCTCAAGAGATGAACCTCTCTAATTACACAGTGGAGCACATGCCTTGCCCCATCATGCTTTGCTTTACTGCACCGAGGAGATCCTCAGTTTTTAAAGGTCCTGTGATATCCCAATGTCAAGTAAGTCTACCAGCCTTGTGGTTTTCTAATACCTTAGATGACTTAGAATTTTTAAGCAGTGGAATATTTTTAAGGATATAGTTTTTAATATACATTGCTTCATACTTAATAAAGTCCAGTTGAGCCTAAACATAACTTTCTGCACTGAAAAGCCAAGACTCATTGATTCTCTTTACTGTGACACTTACTCTGGTGCAGTGGTCTGGGCCTGAATACGGAGTATCTCTGAGGTCAGCATGTAACCGATGTAGAGTGTGGCAGGGCCTGAAACAGAGGTGACAAGCTGGCGTTACACATGCTGAGTTCTAAGGGCCAGGGACAAGTCAGAGGGAACTGGTCAGATCGTTACCTAAGCCCAGCCAAGCAGACTTGGAAGGCAGAAGGAGAGAAAATAATGGAAATAATTTTTTTTTTTTTTACCTGATGAGAAGGACAGTGGTGTCCTCTCCTTGGAGAGAGAATGGGCTCCTTCTTCTCCAAGGTGGTAAAGGACTCACTGGTTACAGACTCCATGTGCCAACAGAGCACCAAGCATCCCCAGTCCCCACCAGGAAGAAGAAATGATCAGGCAACAGAGAGGGAAGATATCCCCTCCCCCCTCCCTCTCCCTCTATCCCAAATCTGCAGGGTCAAAGGTGATTTTTTTGGTTGACATTACCAAATGCTTGACTCTGTGTGCCTGAGAGTTTAACACACACACACACACACACACACACACACACACTCATTTATTTCCTGCAAATAAGCAAAACACACTGTATCCTTAGCAATTCTGCATGCTCAGCAGGATATTTTTGGGCACCGAGGTGGATTGTAATGCAAATGCCCTTGATTTTCTTGGGATCCTCTTCCTCCCTGAGTGACAGGCCCCCTTGAAATAAAGGCATCTCTGAGGGAGGAGTATTCCCCCTCCCTGGTCAGATGTGCTCAGCAGCAGAACGTTGGTTAGATGGGATTTGTTTAACGAGTCAGTGTGCTATAGTGATCTAAAGAACAGAGACCTATGGGATGAAGGGAGGACCTGGGCAGGATTCAGATGGGGTCGGGGTGAGGCTCAAGGTGCACAGAGTGGAAGCTAGGGTCCCCATACTAAGGACCTGGGCCAGAATAGTTTGGAGGTAGTAATCAAATCATGAGTGCTGCTCCAGAGACAGAGGTGTAAGAAGAAAGGGCAGAGCTGCTTCGTGTAGCTCTAAGAGATCACATGCTAACCAGAAGGACCTGGTGCGAAGGCTGTCCGGGAGAACTCATTCCTGAGTTCCTCTCACCTCCAGTAGGCTTCTTGTGCAGAGTGGGAAATTGGACCAGGCTACTGGTGAGATCCCTTCTGTATACGGGTGCTGTGATTCAGTGCTTGCCCACATCTCTCTTCAGTGAAGTACTCCTTCAGGATTCCCCATGGCTTCAGGTGTCATGACCCCGCTCCTGGCCCAGCCTCTTTGGCCTGGCCTCTGCCATCTCTTGCACCATTCCAACATACTGCATGCTTTCAGATTCTGCTTGGAGCTACTGTTAATATGCTCTGTTTCTTCTGCATCAGGACTTCCTTGACCCTTTGCCTGACCCCTCTTGACCTTCATTTGTTCAATTCCTGTCTGTCTTTCCAGGGGACCAATTTCAAAAGACCATGAAATAGCAAACACCTCAATATTAGGTTTCTTATATAAAATGGTGCAATGCTTTCACATATCCTCCTGTATACTTTACTTCTAGGTTACTGATGATATCCAATACAATGTCAATGACATGTAAGGGGCTATAAGGGGCAGGACATGAATGAGTTAGAACACTTGCCTAGCATGCAGTAGCCCTTAGATTTGGTCCCCAGCACCACATAAGTCACGTATGGTGACACAGGCCTGTCATCCCAATACTTGGGAGGTAGAAGTCAGGAAGATCAGAAGTTCGAGGTGGTCTTTGGCTACATATTTAAGTTTGATTCCAGTCTGGGCTACATGAGATCCTCTCCAAAAAGAGACAAAAGAGAAACAATGGCACAGAAAAGGCTCTGTACACGTTTACACGGTTCTAATTCTTTCCAAATATTGTCCATAGCTGCTTAAATCTAAAATGTAAATCCCATGGATTCAGAAGCCAACTGAACAATCAAGAATGTAAAGTTAAAGAGTCAAGAAAATGAAATCCAAGAAAAAGGTCAAGCTGATTGGGTAACAAATGTTAGCAAGTGTTAACAACAAATAGTAGGGCTAAGGCCAAGCTTAAATTATACCAACAAATGCAAATAGGCTTATCTTCTGGAAAAAGATTTTCCAATCAACTCATTCAATAAAATTCAACTCCATTGTTTTTTAAAGACACGTATTGAAAACTAAGTGATCTGGGGCATCTATAAATAAAGGACGGACACAGTCAGAAGAACACTGACAGCTTAACCTATAACAAGGCGAAGTTTGAGCCAAAGGACTTGAAACAAAATGAATCACCTGTTTATCACAGGTTGCAATTCATCTTAAAGATGAAACAGATGATGTGGTGGTTTGAAAGAAAATGGCCCCCCATAGGCCTATAGTGAGTGACTATTAGGAGGTGTGGCCTTGAGTGGGTATGGCCTTGTTGGAGGAAGTGTGGGCGAGCTCTGAGGTCTCAGATCCTCAAGCTAAGCCCAGTGTGGCTCACAGTTTCCTTTTGCTGCCTATGGATCAAAATATAGACCTCTCAGTTCCTTCTCCAGCACCATGTCTGCCTGGACTCTGCCATGCTTCCTGCCATGATGATAATAGACCAAACCTCTGAAACTGTGAGCCATTCCCAATTAAATGTTTTCTTTTATAAATACTTCCATGGTTCTGGTGTCTCTACACAGCAATAAAACCCAAACTATGACACAGGTGAATGCCACTTGGGCTGGAGAGACAGCTCAGTGGGTAAGTGCTCACTGCACAAGTGTGAGGGCCTGAGTTAGAATCCTCCCATCCTAAGAAAAGTGTGTACAGCATGTGCAATCCCAGAGCTCCAACAAAGATGTAGGAGACAGAGACAGGAGAATCCCTGGAAGGTGAGCTAGCCTGGCATACAGAGCAGAGATTGTGGGGGCAAGTTTTGAGGTCTCGGATGCTCAAGCTACACCCAGTGTGGCTCCCAGGTTCCTTTTGCTGCCTGTGGATCAAAACGTAGAACTCTCGGATCCTTCTCCAGCACCATGCCTGCCTGCAGGCTGCCATGCTTCCTGCCTTGATGATAGTGCCTGTCTCAAACAAGTAGGATTCAAAGACAGGAACCTGAGGCTGTCTTCTGACTTCCACAAGAGATCCAGGGCACACATATGTGAGTGCATCACATATGCATACACACGCACGCAAATGTGTGCACACACATGTATGTACACCACAATCTTCAGGAAGCAGGAACAGTAGACATACAAAAAGAAATGTATTGAAGCCTTCAGTCAAAGGTGATAGACTTTAAATAATACCCTCACTCCAAGAAAAGTAAGAGACATTTGGAAAGCTGAGGCAGAGGGATTGTTTCAAGTTCTGGGCCATGCTATGAAGTGAGAATATCTCAACCATATTAATAATAATTAAGAACAACAATAATAAATGAGATAAATCTATGTAACCATCTAAGTATATGCCCTGACAACATCACTTCCTCAATTGTGAATTATGAAACATTCACAAAAGTCAACAACACATTAGATTAGGCCACACTGGAAACCTTAATAATAGGTTACAGAAAAAAATACAAACAAAACATGCAAATAGCATAATATGAGAATGAGGAATATTAGGAATTCTAAGTCAGCCTTAGCTACAGTTGGAGCACGTGGAGTTCAAGTTCAGCCTAGACTACACGAAATTACATCTCAAAAACAAAACAAAACAAAAACTGCCAGTAAAATAGCTTAGGAGCAAAGACAGGAGCCGATAATCCTGACAACTTGATTCAAGCTTAAAACCCCAGGGTGGAAAAAGAGAACTGACTCCTACACCATGTCCTCTGACCTCTGCATGTGCATCTCCTACCCAGGGGCTGCATCCCGCATGTCTTGGTCCTGGAAACATGCCAGGGCAATGAGGGAAGGACGAAACACAGGCACACAGACAGGCAAGCTGGGCAGTGAGCCAGGCACGTTCTGACGGAGATGCAGGTAATACTAAGCAGCCACCTGGAGCGTCCGTGTATTGTTACTTTGTATAGCTTAAAGAGTCTGGATGGGGGAGGAGCCTACGGTTGCAGCCATCCAGGAGGAAGCTGCAGCTGCTAGCTGTGGCATGCAGACCTGAGGAGGATTTCCTTGCTTTTTCATGAGTCTGAGGCATTGCAGTCCTTGTCAATAATACACACTCGGGATGGCCTGTGCTCCTTACACATTCACACCGCACGGGGAGGGGGGAAAAAAAAGGCAGCAGTTTTAATGTAATTTAAAAAATTAAAACAGAAATGATAAGGAAACATACAAGATCAGAAATGCTAGGAGAAAGTATCCAGTGAAACAGAAGAACTGTGGAAGAATTCTTTGTATAACTGTGAACACATGACATTTGAAAGCTTAGACAAAGTATGTAACGTTCAAGGAAAAAGCGTTCAGCTGCTCAGAATTGGCACAGTGGAGGCGGCCTGGATGGATCCAGTTCACAATCAGGAGAGAAAGATACAGACCCTTCAGCCACCCAAGCAACATCAGGACCAGATGATTTGGAAGAGCACCAATCAGGTGATTTCAGTGTTGCTTGAAGTGTTCAAAGAAACAGAAAGCAATGGAAAAGTACAATTTTAGGGGTAAATTCAAAATAAAATTGGTAGGGAAACCTAAACAACACTGTATAAAAACTAAGGCTCCTGGCCAATCTCATGTCTCAGTCATTACACAAAAATCTTAATGAAATTTTATTAAGAAATCCAATAACATATTTAAAATAACACATAAAAATTCAAGGATAGTTCAATATTATGGAATTTATACACCTCTGAATATTAATAAAATGTATAATTAAATTTATCATTAATTAATAATAAAAGTATGTGATCCTCTCCATAGATACTCTTTTACATGATCTTTCTCAAGATAGCTCTCAAATAATAAATTTAGCCCAGTCACAGTAAAAATGCCAATGCTTCCTTTTACCTGGAACAAGACAACTCAATTCTCATATAGAGACATTTGGGAACATTCAGAAAAAAAGCAAAGAAAAACTTAGATGAATGCTCAGAAAGCTAGTTCTCTTGGATATAAGAGAGTAACATCACATAACTTGACAGATACATCAATAAAATGGAGTATAGAGATCAGAAACAGATTTGCTCTACATGGAAATATGTGCTATTAAAGCAAGAAATGGAAATTCTTGGAAGAAATGTGGACTTTAAGATAAATAATACATACCAGTGAGATAGTCTATTCAAGGGGAAATCGTTGGATCATTATATCACCCTCTGATGAATTCATGACTTAATGACTTCAAAGCATGCTTCATTCAAGATTTTTTTAAGTGTGTGTGTGTGTGTGTGTGTGTGTGTGTGTGAGAGAGAGAGAGAGAGAGAGAGAGAGAGAGAGAGAGAGAGAGAGAAAGAGAGAGAGAGAATCCATGTTCATATTGCCAGAGGGAGCCAAACGAGGATGTTGGGTCCCCTAAAGCTAGAGTTACAGATAGTTGTGAGTTGCTAGACACAGATGCTGGGAACTAAACTTGGGTCCTATGTAAGTGCAACACCTGCCCTTTACCTCAGAGCCATCTCTCCAGACCTTAAAAACATAATTCACGATGCCTTGAAGGAGAAAGAGAATCAAGTCAGATGCCAACCCTGAACGAGTCATGACATCAACTCTTTACTCTAAAACTTGGTAATGAAAGGCAAAGAATTAAGCCCTTACTTATTATTGAGGTAGGATATGGTCTATGCTATATATTTGATAGAAAATATAAGGAATAAAGGGAAATGAAAATGATAATACAAAAAATAATCAGAAACTCCAAAATATGCCCAATTCATAAGACAGTAGCCTAGAATTTCCCAAAGTCAGTAAAGATAAGTGTAAGAGATACTCTAGATTAAAGAGAGAGAGAGGCAGCAGAGATGAAAAATACCTAACCCTTGATTGGATCTTGCTTGAGGGAGTTAATAAAAACCAGACATTAGATAGCTACATTTATATAGGCAGCTTCCCAGTATTATAACAAAATGCTGGAGATAATCAACTTATAAAGACAAAATATTTATTTTTGGCTCACAGTCTTGTATCTTTCTTAAGTTCCCAAAATAGAAATCACAGGTAAGCTGAGATGGTAAGACCTGGAGTAGAGTCAGTGCTAAAGCCGGGCTTGTTTCTGCCTTCCCGGGTGTACTGGAAGGAAGAGAGAGTTGACTGAGGAGAGAAAGAGGGGCCAGGCATGGTGGCCTCAGATGCTATGCCAAGAACACCGGCTTTTCTCTGCCTGGCCACAGGCAGCCATTAAGGTTTGTACACAAGGGAAGGACGTGGGCAGACAGCGAGGTGGTCGCCACATTCTTCCTTCCCAGTAGGAGGCCATTTAAAAATAAACGCAAACAAACAAAAACCCACAGAAAGAATTGGAGCAAATTTTTGATGTGTTATTTATGAACTGAGCATTGGTCAAGTGGAAAAATAGAACCTTAACAAGATTAAAAATTGATGTACAAAGAACCACTCGGTGGCTTGTAAAAGCCCTTAGTTGAGAAGGGAAAATGAAAAGCTATTTCATAAAAGATTGAAGCTCCGGGGTACTCGGGCTCGGAGCAGGCTTTCTGGGCACTAAGACTATTCAGTACATTGGAGTGTGTCTGTGGTGGGAAGGCCTCGTGGGGAGCAGGCACTTTCTGTGCTGGTGGGAGCACTGGCTGCTGCCTAGCAGACTGGGAATCACCGAAGAGGGCTCCCTCTTCCACCACATCGCTAGGCAAGATGCCAGAGTCGAGAAGGCCACAGGACCAGAGTCTCTCAAACATAGTGGTCTACTGTGTCCTCTGCACCCTCGGCACATGAGAGGGAGGGAGGGAAGGAGGGAGGGAGGGAGGGAGGGAGAGAGAGAGAGAGAGAGAGAGAGAGAGAGAGAGAGAGAGAGAGAGAGAAAGAGAGAGAATTTATTTCTTTATTTCTAACCAAAAATAAAGCCACCACATCGAACCATGTCTATTAGATTTTGGAAAATATTACAAAGAACAGGGAAGAAATGTTTCTTTGAAAATCACTTGTCATTTTACCACATGGGGGTAATTATACACAATATTTCATACTGTGTTTTGTACTGGGCTTTCCTTGCCTAGTAATATATAATAAGATTCTGCCTGTATAAATGAACAATGTTCACTTAAGATCAAACTTTGATCTCCTTTCACTAGATATTCAATTTGGTCTTGATTTTATTTCAGTTATAAATACAACTATAGTAAACAGTTTTGCATATTCTGGTTAATAAGTGTATATGTGTATGTGTATATATGTATGTGTATGTATATGTGTATATATGTATATATAAAACTATTTTTTTCCTTACCTGAGAATCATACTGTCTTGTAGCTTCCCATCTACAAAATCAATAGTCTTTTTTTTTCTCCTGAGTGCCACTTAGAGTCTGGCTCAAAAAAGTCATCATCCTACCTCTCCTCGGACCAGAATTGTGAGACAAAGACAGTAACAAAATGACAGGCTTGACAGAGGGGCCGTGTTGGGGAAAGACTCAAGGTCTTCAGACACTCAAGCCCTTCTTTCCTTGGACTGAGAATTTTTGTATAATGTCCTGTCATAGACATAATGAGTACCAATAAGGTATGCTCTTATCAGAGGAAAAGGAAGAGGAGAGGGAGAGATGAGGAGCTGTACAGAGGGCACACTCGAGTGTCCTGGTCTGGGTGCTGGAATGGAGCCATGGGCAGAAGGGATTGTGGGTAACTGGCTCCTTCCAAGTCAAGGTCAGATGCCTGCCTAGTGCCCTGCATCAAGATGGGAAGCTGAGATGCAAGGAGGGAGACAGAGGGACCTTCTCTGTGTCTGTATACACACTGCAGGGTTTTAATTCCTGGGATGAAAAACTATAACCAAAAAGTAACTTGGGGATGAATGGCTTTATTTGACTTACATGTCCTAAATCACAGTCCACTGAGCAAAGGCAGAAACTCAAACAGGACAAGAACCTGGAGACAGGAGCTACTTACTGGCTTGCTTCCCTTGGCTTGCTCAGCCTGCTTTCTTATAGAACCCAGGCCCACCAGCCCAAGGGTAGTACCACCCATAAAAAGCTACCACCCCCCACATCCCGAATTAAGAAAATGTCCTATAGTCTTGCCCACAGCCTGATCTTTTGGAGGCATCTTCTCAGATGACTCTAACTTGTGTCAAGTTGACATAAAATCCAGCCAATACAGATATTGAGTATATGTTCAACACAGAGCCCACAGTGAGTCCCTCTGACTCAAAGGCTGCAAGATTGAACGCTGAATCAGAAGATTAAATGGGGTTTGAGTCAAAAAAGCAAACAACATAATGCCAGTGAGACCTCACGAAGCAGGAACCTGGTTAGCAGGAGAATGACCAAACTTCCTGGCCACAAGCAGGAATATTCAGGTGTTGAGCATTGGGTTGACCAGTCAGGTGCTTTCTCCCTACTTTTCCTCACCACTCATATCCCTAACTGTTAAAGTGCCTGATCAGATATAGTTATGGGTATGAACTGTCCACCTTACCACATGTCAGTGCAGACTCAGGTGCTTTCCATGTCCCTGGGCACCCTCCGTGAGGGGGAGACAGCAGCATTCTCTTGAACAGCTATCACCCCAGCCAGAAATCCTTACTTCCAATAAATATTTTGTTGTGTAGTTTTGAGACAAAGTCTCTATATGTAGCCCAGGCTGGCCTCCATCTTGTCACCCACCAGGGTGCTGGAATCACAGTTATGCCCCCACACTTGGATATAAATATTGTTTCTTAATGCTCACGATTTTCAATCCATAATCTATCCCTGTATTTTAGGGAAAGCAATTCCATGTTTTAGGTGAGCTTAGCTGGCTGGACTGGAAGGCTCGGTGTGCTGAGTTGTGTTGACTAGTATTCTGAGGTTTGCTCTGATATGGTGGGGAAATGTCCAGTTAGTGGTAGTACTGATCTGGAGTCAAGGTGTGTGATGTGATCCCAGCTCTAAAGCCAAAGAACAATAAAAGCCAGCCAGCTGTTTCATATTGGTCCTGTCAATACCAAAGGCTAGACTGACTTTATTCCTGCCTTCCATGACTTGTGGTAAGTATTCCTTTATTTTCCCATTGTCCATTGAGAGGTGTGCTTTCTACACTCTGAGTACAGTTAACTGTGCTCTATAAAAGTGAATTCATGTGTTAACTGAAGGCTAAGTCGCTGAGCAATGAGCATCCACAGCATTCGGATAGCTCATTGCCATGATTAGAAACATGGATGAGAGACTATTTCTGTGGCGAGTCATGAGTTTGTCACCTGCCTTATTATTGTCAAGAGGAGTCTAATAAAACATTCCTGATTGCTATCTACACTGATGCTGGAACTTGGGGTAAGGCAACTTAGCCAGACGGAAACTACCCGCTTGGCTGTGGAGGTTTCCTTTGACTCTGGCACTACCCATTCTCCTGGAAATAAAGGACCTTGGTGCAGCTTCACTCTGTAACAGAATGGAAAGCGCACACCATCCCACCATACTCCTGCCTGTGAATGCATCTGACTAAGTACATTCCCTCCCTGGCCATCCCTGGCCATCCCTCACCATCCCTGGCCATCCCTGGTCATCCCTGGCCATCCCTGGCTATCCCTGACCATCCCTGGACATCCCTGGCTGTCCCTAGCCGTCCCTGGCCATCCCTGGTCATCCCTGGCCATCCCTGGCCGTCCCTGGCCATTCCTGGTCATCCTTGACCATCCCTGGCCGTTCCTGGCCATCCCTGGTCATCCCTGGTCATCCCTGATCATCCCTGGTCATCCCTGGCCGTCCCTGGCCATCCCTGGTCATCCCTGGCCATCCCTGGCCATCCCTGGCCGTCCCTGGCCATCCCTGGTCATCCCTGGTCATCCCTGATCATCCCTGGCCGTCCCTGGCCATCCCTGGTCATCCCTGGTCATCCATCCCCTACCTGCTTCCTGACAATTCTCCATTCCTCGAATGTTGTGCATCGGCTGTGTGCCTGGCATGTAGTTGAACCCTCACCATGCTAAGCCCTTGGGGAAGCTTACATTCCAGAGAGGAAAATGGAGGAGGTAGACAGACAAGACATTCAATAAATCATAGAATGAATAATAAGAACGGAGAGACAGAAAGAGTCTGTGATGACAGAGAGGTTGCAGTGCTCAGTGTGGTGGTCTGGGACAAGGCAGGACAAGGTGGTGACAGTTGAGCAAAGACGAAGAGAAGGTGAGGGGGAAAGTAAGAGAGAAACGCAGCGTGGGGCTCAGGAACAATTCAGAGAGTGGTGACAGCAGGCATGTATGTGTACCCTGAAATGGCAGTGAAGAGTTTCTTGGTGTGGAGGTAGAACAGCATTGAGCCTGAGGCAGAGTGTGGACCTGTGAAGGGCCTGGGTACTTCTCCAGGTGAGATGGGCAGCCACTACTGGTAGTGAGGTGATACACCTTTGTTCTGGACCGCGTTGGCTGATGGATAGAGAACAGACGCTATAAATGGATCAAGGATGGAAGCAGGGACCAAGTCTAACAAATGGAGCCCAGAGATAGATATTACCCAGCCAAAGGCACCTAGGAAGTAGGGGACAGAGACAGAAAGAGCCCAGTTTTCCTGCCTGCTGCCACCCAGGGCTTCCCACCCTGCCCTTAAATGCAGCGAGTGCTCCAGCCTTCAGATCTGCAGTCCACTGGGTCAGAAGAGTCTAAAGTCAGCCTCCAAGCCCTGAGTGAGGTTTTCCTGAAGAAACAACGAGAGCGGCTCAATGATTACAGCCTTAATTTTGCTCTGATTCAACACAGCTCTTCCCTCTGGCATGATTAGTCAGGTACCATTACCATTTTGTAATGAGATTAATGAGAGAATTCATTCAGAAGTCATTATCTTACCTAATAATGACCTTACTGATTACTGTATCTCCTTCAACTAGGTTACTGATTTTGATGAAAATATAATAAATATAGCCTGCTGCACCTGGAAATTTGTTCTCTGCCTAGAATAGTTCTGGGGTGAGGACTTATTTTTAAGAATTTCTTGAAAGTGATTAAATATTTTGGTTCTCCTGAGGCGGTATTTCTGTGTTTTCACAGATGACATTTCTGAAATGTATGAAATATTTGATGATAAAATATTTAATAAGCCCGGCGTTCATATTTTTCAGACATCTGTTTCTACTTTGAATCTGTCTGAATGTGATTTTACATGAAATTTCTATTTGCATGTTGTGTTGGTTTAAGAAAGGGGCTTGTGCTCTGCATGACATATGCAGCTCATAAAATAATGAATGCCTACGCCTCGCCATCCAGAAGACAGTGCGCAGCATTGTGGTCTGCATATTAAAATGCATCTAAGCAAGTCATTAAATAAAAGCAGAGCCGTTTCCACAGAACTGTGCCGTGCAACTCTGACTAATTGAGCGCCTACTAGGTCCCACGGGGCTGAAACTGGGCTCTTTCTGTCTCTGAAATGGAAACTCTCCTGGAGACTCGGCTTCAGAAAGCCTCACAGCGGACCTACTCTGTGCCTGATGCACCAGACTCATGTCTCATTTAGAAGGTAAAGTGGCACAAAGGCATAGATGCTCTGTCTCATCCTTTAGTAACAATACCACCCTGAGCAAATACCTTATCCTTTCTGTGCCTCAGTTTCCATATCTGTAAAATGGGGACAAAACCTACTTCTTCAGTTCATTGGAAGAATGGAAAATGAAATTAGAAGACAGGAAGTGAAGAGATGACTTCCCTGGTTAAGAGCATGTATTGCTCTTTCAGAGGACCTGAGTTCAGTTCCCCAAAACCATATTGGGTGGTTTACAGTCACCTATAACTCTAGCTCCAGGGGATCCGATGCCCTCTTCTGAATTCTGTGGATAGCTATACTCACACATGTGACGCCCCCCCATACATAATTGAAAATACATGTTTAATTTTAAAATGAGAAAACTAATCCTACAGGTAAAAGGACTGCCTGCCAACAACACAAGCTGTGCAGGCAGTGAACCGGGCATCCCAGCCCCTTTGACTTCAAGCACAAGGCTTGTATTGTATTATAACAACCTGCTTCTTATCACTGCTGCTCTGCGTCATCTGGGCTGAGAACACAGAGTCAGCCTCCATTTGGGGACTTGATCTAAACTCTTAAGCAATTTTCATAAATCTAAATAGCTTTCCTATAGTTATTCTTCTCTCCAAGTTCATCTTAATCCATGTGTCACCTGCAAAGATGGATGAGTAATTTAGCGTCTTGATTGATGTGGGTTTTGCCTTATGCCTTTTCCTCCAAGTTAATGGGAGCCATGCGGTCCCAGATCCATGAATCAGCCCAGCTGGAAGCTTGCCACAGGAGGGAACAGAGAACAAAAGACCAGCAGGGTGCTGGAGGCAGTCACACTCAGGGATGGGACCAGGGTCATAAAACCCCACCAAACGCTGAAGCTAGCTAGAGTCATAGGGGGTCCCTGCCACCATCTGAATAGAGATGGCTCAGTGTGTAAAACATTCACGCGGAAAATGTGTGGGCCTGTGTTCAGAACCTAGAAACCTGTATAAAAGGCCAGGTGACGCTGCACACCCATAATCCCAGGGCTCTGAGATGGGGGGTGGGGGGGAGACCGGGATGTCAGCCAGCTCACGGGTCAGCTAGCCTGAACTTCGTGAAAGGCTCCCAGTCCGTGAGAGACCCTGTCTCAAACAAGGAGTTGGACTGTACTTAAGGGTGGGGCCCCTAAGATTGTCCTCTGACCTCCACAAGTGCACACCTACATTTGTATCTATCTGTATTGTCACAAGATGCTCACATGGTCCTTTGTGCTAAAGTCACGTGCTGATGGTGTGGGAGATGGTACAGTAATGGATCCAAACGAGGACTCAGGAAGCCAGCCCAGCCTGTGGGAGAGATACCTGGCTTATCTTTTATCAACAGCGAAGCATGCAGTGGTGGAAATCTCGTCACAGACAGTATGAAGAATATTGGAGGCACACACATACAGGGCAAGGCCAGGTAGAACCTGGTGCAGGAAATAAAAATAAATAAATAATAATGAAGGACAACAAGAATGCTCTAAAAGTGTGGATTTAGCCCAGTACAAATTAGACTGACCAGGGTCTCGTCCGAATCCTGGTGCAAATAAGTCATGCGACTTTGTGGATAGCCAGGTGGGGAGGAGACAGTGAGTCAAGTGCCTAGGGCACAAGTTCATGTGGGAAGCTAAGATTTGCAGGACCATGGTTGCACTTCCATCAAAGTACACAGCGCCCCCCAGTGGAAACTGAAAAGTACACACTTGGATTCAGTTTTCTGCACTATTTCTATTGACCTGGTCGCTCTCTACTCTCTTGAAATGCATGATTAAAGAACAATCATTTGAAAGGGGCCTCCCACTGTAAACCCAAGAATAAGAAAATGAATGTGATGGTGCATGCCTAGAACCCAAGCATTTGGGAAGCTGAGGCAGAAGGATCACAAGTTGAGAGGCAGCTTGGTTACCTAGTGAGACTCTGTAGAGTTAGGGGTGAAGAGGAAGATGGAAGCTATGGGGGGGGGGGGTAGTCTCGGGGATGCAGAGGGAGAAGGTGGGAGACTGAATAGGAGACAATGACAAAGAAGGAAGGTAAATCCCAGAGCCTGGGGCCTTGGCACTGAGGTCTTCTGAACAGACTCCCGCTAGCCACGGCCGGGAACAGGTACCGTACACAGGTACCGTTCACCTGTAATGCTTTCTTATAGAAGTCTAAGAGTCTGGAGCTAGTGAGTGGAGGCGAGTGTTGAGAGCTAGACAGATTTAGCCTTGGAATTCCCTGCCACCCTTTATCTGAGGGACTGCTCTAGGGAGTCCTCTAGGGTTGGCTCCCTCTGCTGCCACAGAGCCAAAACAATTCCCTTCTCTAGGGTTTGTTGGACAGAATTCAGGTTCTTCTTGTGTTTTGCTTCCACAGAACTGGAACTTGAAAAGAGTAAGACTCCTGTACCCCAGCCCTGTCACTTCTCTTCCACCTAAGCCCGTAGGGAGAGTATTATCTGACCTTAACCTCATTAACCTTGCTCCCCAGTAAGAGGAACTATTTAATTGATGATTAAAGTCTGAGAGGCATGGGATGGCCCAAGCTGCCTCCCCTGCTCCATTAGGGTTCTAGGAAGGCCCAGGCAGATGTGTGGCTCTGAAGAACCAGATTCCTCCAGTGGGCTGTCCCAGATCTTCACTCAGGAAGAGTGGAAATGGTTGTTGGTTTGATGTTTGACTACAAATATAGACCTGTCCAGATGTTTTATGAATAAAAAGCAAATAACCATCTCTGTTCACTAATCTCCTGGCTCTTATCTCTCATCTGGTCCTCACTTTGAATGGGTGAAAGACAGATTTTTATCAAACCCCTAAAACTCTAACAAGGGTCTGTTTAGAGAAGTTTGTTGTCCTCAGTTTCTTCAGGGGTACCAAAATTTGTAGATGCTCAAGCCCCTTATATAAAATGATGAATCATTTGCATATATCCTACACACATCCTCCAGTAAACTTTAAATCATCTCTAGGTTACTTATTAGCCCTAATACAATGTAAATGCTATGCAAATCGTCGTTCTACTGTATTACTCAGGAATTAATGACAGGAAGTCTATTCACACTCAGCGCAGGGGTAATTTTCTTTTTAGAAGCATTTCAATCCTTGCTTAGTTGAATCTTCAGATGCCTAACTCCCAGATAGGGAGGGTGTCCTGTATACTTATTAACTGCCTGTTTTATAATAAGCATCAAAACTGGATGTGGTGCTGGTGGTACACATCTATAAATCCAGCCTTGAGAAAATAGAGGCAGGAGGACCAGGAGTTCAAGACCAACCTTGGCTACATAGTGAGTTCCAGCCTGGGCTTCATGACACTCTGTTTCCAAAAAGCAAACACATAATAGGCACCAACAAAACACTATTATAACACTCAGGGGACAGAGGCAAGTGGGTCTCTGTGAGTTCCCAGCGAGCCTGGTCCACATGTTGAGTTCCAAGCCATGGCTAGATAGTGTCTCAAAAGAAAAGTTGAGATGAGGAAAGAGATGTGAGGGTGCTCCTAGTTTCTTGTGCCCTGATTCCTGTTTCATGCCTTCTAAGCATGCCTTGCCAATCCACCTTTGATGTCACTTTATTTGTCGTCAGAGTATTTAAGTCTTTACCTTCATTTGTCTGGACTGCTCTCTCTGTGGTCCCAGCTGCATCCACATCCAGGTTCTCCACATTCCTCCCTCTCTCATCATTAGGAGTCTTCTGTCCCACCTTGTTTGTGAGCGTTACTAGGTGAGTCTGATCTGATGCAACAGAGCAAGAAAGTGCAGAGGTTACTCCATCTTGTATTCATGCTGAGGCCATTTTCAGTTTGACTAGAATTTAATCTCTGTAGTAGAGAATCCCACAGGAAATTATCTTACCCAACTCTATTCTAGGAACCCCAGATCAAGATGCACCAGAAAACTTAGCTTCTGTTAAGTTACCTGCTTGTATAATCTCCCTCTATTAGCTAACCACTTATCTCAGCTTCTGTTAGACTGCTTGCTTGCATGAAGTTCCCTCCACTGCCCTGCAGCTACATAGCAAGATGCCAAGATGCTTTTGCCTTCAAAAACTCTTTGCTCTGGACACTCAATGCACTTGGGTCCCTGGATACCTGAGTGTAGTCACAGCTGTCTGGAGTGGTCTTCCAAAGCCTTCCAAAGCCTTCCAACTGTGTCTGAGTGGTTATCTCTGGTGAGCTTCTCATGACACTGTCTGTCCCTGGTACTGGATTGGGCCATGTGAGACCCTGTATCCAAAATGAAACATGAAATGCAGTTTAAAAAGTAAAGAGGTTTGCATGAAACTATGGCTTGTCCCCCCATCCCCAAATCTATATCTCAACACTTAAATAACGAACTTTGTGAAAGGTTTAGAGCACTAACCTCAGCCGATTGGCCAATAGCATTTCTGCTTCTAGACTACTGAGCTAATTGTAAAGATCCAAAGAGAACTTTTTAAATGCAGACACTAATTATTTATGATCATTAGGTCTTCAACAGCATGGTGAAGTTTGTACCTAATCATCCAGGTGCTGTGATCTTCAGGCCTGTGCTCAGAACAACTTCACTGGAAGACATCAAACCCACGTAGACTACACTCTATGCTCCCAAGCTATGCTAAGCCTCTTGTCAGCCTTAGAGGAGAGAAGTGACAGAGATTTGTTATCCCCTAGATGCTTAGCGTAAGTCGTGTCTTCTAAAGGTTCAGTGAATCCTAGTCAAACTAGATCAAGCTAGTTTATTCCATAAACTTCTCCGTTAGTAGAATTTCACTCAGCTGGGGATTACAGCTTTTCATCCTAGTCCATAATAGGCATTCAAGTATTATAATTCAGTGGAATTGTGGGTTTTCTGGGAATTGTTTCTATCCTCCACAGAGCCACTTCTCCTTCATAAAACGTGCTTGACAAAGAAAAGGGGGAGTTCTTTGTTACGGTGATTGGTGCCTTATATCTGTGTTTTCCAAGGAAGCCAGATCAAGATAAGTGCTTGGTGTGTCTGTGTAAGTTTGACAGTCACAGAAATGTCTCATCAGAGAAATACACTAGGGAGTAAGACCCCAGAGCACCCACGAGCCACAGATATGCAGCCCTGAGAGCCGCAGATATGGATTGTCATGTTTAATCATCCAAGGTAAGCCCCCCCCCATCAGGGCGGAGCATCTGTAGATACTGTGTCTAGTTAAGAACAAGTTTCAATCTAAATGGCATCAGATCTTATCCAGTGTGTAGTCAAGATGCCATTGTTTCTTCACGTTTGCCTACTCCTAAAACCCCATTCTTCTTTATCCAACCATATTAATAATAAATAAAACAGAATCCATGCATTTAGTCTATGCCAGGAAGGGTTATTGAGGGTCTCGGTTTGAGGGTACAGTCTGCTGTGGCTGGGAAGTCATAGAATCCAGTTTTAAGACGCCTTGCTTCAGTCTAGGAGCTTAAATTCAGGAGACAGAGCTACATCCTGCTAAGGGCAAGTGTTACACCACCTGCCCTGACATCATCTCAGGTTCTCCATCTCATGGTGGCCTTGAAAATCAACAGCACAAGTTCACTGCCAACCCCATCCGCCTGACATCCGTGCATGAGACAGGACAACACTGAATTCCTCTGGAGTCTCACTCCCAGCAAACTGTTAGCACTGTGTTGTCTAATTCCTCCCTGGAAGACCTTGCAAAGGGCATCAATATCTGACCTGTCTCAAAATGCCAAAACCTTCTCTCTAGATCCCTGAGATCAATTTGAGGGCTGAACGACCCTTTCACGGGGTTCTAATTCAGATATCCCGCACGTTATATATTTACATTTTGATTCGTAACAAGTAGCAAAGTCACAGTTATGAAGGAGCAACAAAACTAATTTTATGGTTGGGGTCACCACAACATGAGGAACTGTATTAAGGGGTCACTGTGTTAGGAAGGCTGAGAGCCTCTACCCTAGATGGTTGTCAAAAACGTTTAGAAGCAACGTAAATCTGTGATATAACCTGGGGTTGTTGGTCACTGGAGCAAACAACAAGCTAAACAAACACTTGAAAAGAAAAGACGGACTCAAGGCTACAGAGGCTTTTACAGGTCTGACGTCAGCCTGGGAATGTAGAGACCCGGCTCGCATGCAGGGCTGCGCACATGGCTCAGCCTCTACACAGGCAAGAACTGAAGGCTAAGGTGGGGTTGCCAGTTTTGTCCATGGTGAGAAAGCGTGTGCCAGCACACGCAGCTGTGTCCCAGAACAGACTGAGCCGAGACTTTAAAGACCACACACCAAGAGGAGCACAGACCTCTTAAAATAAAATAAAACAAAGCAAGCCGAAAGTCACAAAAGAAAGTATGGCCCATATACAGGAAGAAGCATTCTCCAGATCTCCCTGAGAAGACCACATTCTGGTCTTTTAGGATAATTATTTACATAATTACTGTATGTGTGTCCAGTGAGCTAAAGGAAACCATATCAAAGAACCTAAGCAATGTATTGGAATGATGTCTTACCAGGTAGAGAAGTTGTATCAATTTATACTTGTGAAAATTATATTAGCATATATCATTTTCAATAAAATGTAGAAATGATTCTTTAAAATATCATGTAGATGGCCTGTATCTTGAGAACATCAACCCTGAAATAAAAACTTTAGTAAAGTAACAGTATAATTTTTAAGGCAGAAGAAAGAAAACATGTCTACACAGGGCCAGTAGGATGGCTCAGTACAAAATGGTGCTTGCTGCCAAACCTGAACCTGAGTTTGATCCCTGGGACTCACGTAATAGAAGGAGAGAACCAACTCCAGAAAGATGTCAAGTTGGTGAAACCACTATGGAAATCCGTGTGGAGAATTCTCAGAAAGCTCAAAAAAACCTGCTATCTGACCTAGCTATACTACTCCTTGGCATATGCCCAAATGACTCAACATCTTACTTCACAGATACCTGATCAGGCCTATTAATTACCAATTAATTCACAATAGCTAGGCAATGGAAACAATGTAAATGTCTTTTAGCTGATGGATGAATAAAGAAAATTCGGTCTATACACATAATGGAATACTATTCAGCTGCGAAGAAGGATGAAATGATGAGATTTTCGGGTAAATGGATGGAACTGAGAAAGCTTGTATTGAGGCTACTCATACCCAGAAAGAAAGACAAATGGCCCATTTTCTCTCTCACTGGAGTCTCCTCCCTCCAAATCTTCAGATGTGAGCACCTAGTCTGGAGTAACTGCTGAAACCAGGACGGTGAAAAGGGATCGTTGCAGAGTATGGGGTGTCTGGAA
The DNA here is from genome assembly GCA_028551405.1 of Uromys caudimaculatus. Classification (NCBI taxonomy): domain Eukaryota; kingdom Metazoa; phylum Chordata; class Mammalia; order Rodentia; family Muridae; genus Uromys; species Uromys caudimaculatus. Next base: position 61,090,529 of record CM052702.1, on the reverse strand, counting down.
GCAGAGAAGAGGGGATTGTGAAATACAAGTAACCTGACAGAGGAAGTGGGTAAGAGGAGCCTCCTTAGAGAGCAGGGGTGGAGGCAAATGCAGAAGGGGAGGGGTGACATGGCCCTGGGTGTCTGGAAACGCCCTTAGGAATCTCACTATCCGCTACCTACCTAAAACAACCATAACGCACGTAATTCTGGGTATAAATACACATATATAGTTTTAATGAACACTTTTCCTCAGGCCTGACAATAGTCCTTCCAAGAGCCAAAAGACCACCCCACAAAAAAACAAGCAAGAGACTCCCAAAACATACCTCTGTTGTCCTTGGTTACACCCAGAGGTGGAAGGTAAGACCCTATTGCTGAAGCTAACATACACCTCAGAAACAGGGCACAGAGACCCCTGAGCTGTAATTGAGCTGAATGGCCCCTCCCTGAGGACTAGCTGTCATGGTAGCAGAAGGCATCATGCAAGCTTCCAAAGGAGAGAAGCAGCCAATGTTTCCCCCCAGCCATGAGGCCTGTGAACCACAATAATGACTAGCATAGCACGATAACCCTAAGGGTGCCATAGTGACATGCATACATTGGTGGTAACCAGCATCTAATTGTGCTTAAGACCTGTTGGATGAGAAGGAAGACATGCCTGGTACAGGAAACCTAGCCAGCTACTCAGTGCTAGTGACGTCGTGGTTATTGAAAGAGAATCTGTAACCATTAATTTACAAAGCCGGCACAATTCCTAATTTAAATATTTGTCCTCATGAGGTAAGATAAGTGTAGCCACCTAAAACTCATCCCCGGGCTGAGTCTACTCCCTCTCTCGTTCGTTCTTACATCTTTTTAGCATTGTGTGCTCATCGAGTTGTTAGTATTTCATGAACGTGGGTTTTTGTTCATTAGTTGGTTGGTGGCTGTTGCTTTGTTTTACTTTGTTTTTAGCACAACGTCCATGTCTTACTTGGTTCACAACTGACTTGTAAGGAAGGGTCTTAATAAACAAAGGCTATTGTTACAATGAATGGTCTTCATAGTGTCTGGACACCACAGAAAGGTGTTTGAAAATTCTGAAGAATTTCTAACAAACAGCCCAATAAGTCCTTAAGTTATTCAAAAGTAGATTTAAAACAATTACATATTTAGGGATTTAAAAACTTTGTTAGGACTGAGGAATAGAGCCAATTTAACTCCTAGGAACAGAATATTAAGAAGTAACTTCAGTCAGTGGGACAAAGATGTTTAACATGTCATAAGATGGCAGAGTGAGAAAGAAACCACTAGTTGAATAGACAAAATGTAAAAACCCTAAAGGCTGTGTGTGTGTGAATTTATAGGGTTGGTTATTAGATGAATTGACAATTAGGCAAAGTGGCTGCATTTCAGCACAGCCGCAATCTGAATATTCATTTCCTGTTGGACTTGCTTCTCATCCCACATATGATTTAAGCTTTTCCTCATTTGTTGCACATTCCTTATAGAATTAATTGCTGTTTCTGTGACATTTGGGTGTTTTTTTTCCTGATTATTAAAGCAATATGTGTTCATTATAGAAAAATCAAAAAAAAAACCTGTAAGAGCAGAGAGGAGGAAACAAAGCTCACTGTAATCCCTTCATTTGGAGATCACTATGGCTTCACCTTAACAAGAGTCACCCCTGTGTGCTCAGCACAAAGGCAGAGGTGGTAGCATGCCTCCAGCGATACCAAACGCCAACTGATAGCTTATACATGGTGACATAATTCTGTTCTGTACTCTGGATCTTTTTTGTTGATTTGCCTTTTTGCTTTAACGGATAACACCGCAATAAATAGATTTTTAAAAACTGTATTACATTTTACTTAAGTGTTTGCGTGTATAGGTGTGTGGTCAGGCACACGCCATGGCACCAGTGTTGAGGTCAAATGACAGGTCTGAGGAGTTGGCTCTTGCCTTCTACCATGTGGGGCCTGGGAATCGAACTGGGGAGGTCAGACTTAGTGGCAAGCCCCTTCCTTCTGTAACCATCTCACTGCTCCTTGAACAGTTTTGAATGTATAGCTTTCTGCCTTGATGTTTTGTTTTGTTTTGTTTTTCTTTCTGGAAAAAAAAAAAAAACTCAAGTACTGGGATGTTGGAGTCACGAGTTCCTATTAGGTCAAACTTAATTCTGACATTTCTAAAAAGAGAATATTGAGGCCTAGTGAGGTGGGGGCAGGAAATGCATGAGGCATCCAGCCCTGCATAGCCTAAGGCCTGGATCCCCCATCTCCCAGGACCCGGTGGTTATGAGCAGTGAAACCCTGTAGGATGGCAAGCAATCCCAGGTATCAGGAATCCTTCGCTCTCTGAGGCTATTCTATTCGTCAATATCTACCATTAAATATAAGAGCCTATAGAAGGCTTCCCATAACCAAACCTTCCAGAGGAACTGTTAGGAAGTTCTGAAGCCTCAGCCCAGGGCAAACTTTTTGTTTGTTTGTTTTTTTGTTTTTTTGTTTTTTCGAGACAGGGTTTCTCTGTGTAGCCCTGGCTGTCCTGGACCTCACTCTGTAGACCAGGCTGGCCTCGAACTCAGAAATCCACCTGTCTCTGCCTACCAAGTGCTGGGATTAATGGGGCAAACATTTACTAGGCTAAAGTAAATCTCTGCAAAACCATTGTGAGCTTCTAAAAGCCCAGACCTGCAATGGGATTTTTTTTTAATTACAAATTAAGGATTTTAAATAACAAAATATCATAAAATAAAACAAAAAATAATACATCTGAATAGGACAAACAGCAAACAGAAGGAAAAGAGCCCCCTCCCAAAGAAGGCCACATGATAGATGCAGGAGCCACTCATTCAGACGCTCATTCAACTCCATAAAACACTAAGCTGGAAACCTTAATATATACTGAAAGGACCTACTGGGTAAAAAAAACCAGAAACATACATACATACATACATACATACATACACACACACACACACACACACACACACACACACACACATATATGTATGTGTGTGTGTGTGTATATATATATATATATTTATACACACACACACACACACACACACACACACACACACACAAACACACACACACATATATCCCCGGTGCCATCCAGAGTAATTTCCCTTCAATCCTTCCCCTAACTCTTCTGGGAGAGGATATGCCTAATTCTGTAGAGGCTTGGTGCCCCAGAGAAGGGGGATATGTGGAGGGGTTGGGGGGTAAGTGAGGGGGCTGGGGGTGGGGGAGCAAAGAGGAAGAGGGATGGGGTGAAGAATTCTTGGAGGGGGAACCAGGAAGAAGAGCGATATCTGGAATGTAAATAAATAAAACAATTTTTTAAAAAAGGAGTAATTCCCCCCCCCCCCCCGTAAGACTCCATTGAAAAAAAATGTAAATTTTCATTGGCAGATAGTTATACTATGGTGATATTTTGTAGCTTTCAGTATCCTGCCTCCTTGTGACACTTGTTTCTAAGTATCTTAGTCTCTCTTCAAATTTCCCTTGGGATTGTTTTTTTACTTTCTGTCTGGGATTGATTGTTGTTAGTATGGGGAAAGTCAACTGAGTTTCGGAACTTACTTTTTGCCCTGTAACTTTGCTCAATTCATTTGTTAGTTTTGGAAGCTTCCGTCAGTTCTTCAGAATCAAGATCTGGCATCATATCAGTTGAATATAAAAATTGCTTCTTCCGAATCTGAGTGCTTGTAATTTAATTTTTAATAATTTACTTTTTCAAGAAATCTATCATACAGCCTAGTAACTGTGGGTAATAACAATGTATTGTATGCTTGAAAATTGCTAAGAGTAGTTTTCATTTAAAATTTTTTAAAATTTATTTATTTATTTATTTTTGATACTTTATTTACATTTCCAATGTTTCCCCTTTTCTGGGTCTCCTCTTTGGAAACCCCCTATACCCTCCCCCTCCCTGCCTCTGTGAGGGAATTCCACCTCCCACCTACCCACCCACCCATCCCCATATTCCCACCTTGACATTCCCCTTTATTGGGGCCTCTAGCACCCTCAGGCCCAAGGGCCTCTCCTTTCTCCCTGATGGCCATGGAGGTCATCCTCTGCCACATATGTAGTCCGAACCATGGGTCAATAGATGTGTATTCTTTGGTTGGTGGTCC
>CM052702.1:61055734-61085925 GCA_028551405.1 Uromys caudimaculatus | reverse complement strand
TGTTGCTCCCCTTCATCCCACTCACGGCTTTCCCAAGCTCCTGGGAGGGTAGCTTTTTCAGGTGTTCGTTGGCTATGGACTCCTGGTGGTCCAGGCAGAGGTCTCCGCCCACAGGTGGAAACCAGAAGGTTCAGAGATTTTGTGTTCATTTAAATTTTTAAATAATGTTACACACAAGTACTGCGCTGGATAGTTTTATGTCAACTTGACACGAGCTAAAGTCACTTGAGAGGATGGAGCCTCAACTGAGAAAATGCCTCTGTAAACCTGGGCTGTAGGCAAGCCTGTAGAACATTTTCTTAGCTAGTGATTGACAGAGGAGAGCCAACCCATTGTGGGTGGTGTCACCCTGGGATGGTGGTTCTGGGGTCTATAAAGAAGCAGGTTGAGCAAGCCATGAGTCGCAAACCAGTAAGCAGCATCCCTCCATGGCCTCTGCATCAGCTCCTGTCTCCAGGTTCCTGCCCGGCTTGAATTCCCATCCTGACTTCTGTCATCGATGGACTATGACGTGGAAGCTTATGTCAGATATACCCTTTCCTCCCCCAAGTTGCTTGGTCATGGTTTGTCATCATAGCAACAGTGACCCTAACTAAGATTCTGTAGTTTCATCATTTCCACCCCTCCTTCTCTTGCCTCCAGCCCCTCCCATTACCTCTGCTCCCTTTCAAATTATCAAAGACTTCTCTTCAATAGCTATTATACAAATAAACACAACCTGCAGAGTCTGCCTGGTGTTTCTCATGTGCATATTTGTTTAGGGACAGCTTGATTGGACAACCTCTCCGGAGCTCATCAGAAGACTGATTCTCCCTCTCTCTGCACACACTGGTTCCCTGTAGCTCTTCATCTAAGGTGGGGCTTCATGAGATTCTTCCCCACCCACATTGGCATGACACTCAGTGATGCCATTGCCCGTGTCTTGTTCATGAGATCATACTGTTGGCATTTCATGGGTGCAACATCCCTGTCACATATAGAAAACACTTTCTCACAGCAGAGCTCCTTGTCCCCTGTCTCTTCCGATCTTCCTGCCCCTATTCCATGATGTTCCCTGGGCCTTGGGTGCAGGAGATGTGTTATAGATACATCTATAGGTGCTGGACACCCCATGGAAACCATGGTCTGTTGTTTGTATTTTGCCCTGTTGTGGTTTCCTACATGATCTTCATCAGCTCCAAAAAGAGGGTTTCTTTGTTGAGAGGTAAGGGCTACACTTAATAGCTAAAGATGCAGAACATTGTATACTTGAAGTGTGCTAAGAATAGATTTTAAGCATTCCTTCCACAAATAAATGCTAAAGAGGTGCGGTGGGGTAAGGTGTTTACAGATTTGATTCGGGCATTCCAGCATGTATGTATATTACAAAACAGCGTGTTGTATACCACAAATATATATAATTTTTGTCAATTCAAAAATAAATAATTGATCCTTTTCACATGAGAATGGAAATTGTTCTGACTCTCTGACTATAACTCGTGGTTTCGTGTTGAAAAGAAACAGCGAGAGGAAGCATTCTGAGCACGTTCCTGACCACAGGGGGGTCCCTGGCTGTTCAGCACAGGGTATGATGTGGCTACGGGTTTTCTGTTGTTGCTTTTGTAAATGCCTTTTATAAGGTTGAGAACATTCCCGCTACCCATTGGTTGGGTGTATTTCTAACAAGCACCTTGCTTCTGTTCATTTATTCTGCAGCACTGATGGAGGGCCTGCTGCATATGCCAAGTGAAGCATGTTCTCAGACAAGGACAGCTCCCAATTCTCTTCTAGATCAGAGTGACATGGAGGACCTGGGCACTGTCCCAGTTTCCTTCCTATTTCTATAATAAAACACTCGCCACATGCAACTTAGGAGAGGAAAGGGTTTACATCCCCAGATCACAGTTCATCCTTGAAGGGACATCAAGGCAGGTACTTGAAAGAGAAGCCATGGAGGAGTACTGCTTGCTGGTATGCCCTCTGCCTTGCTCATAGACGCATGCTTAGTCAGCTTTCTTATGATGCCGAGAACCACCTTTCTAGGGAATGTTGCTACCCACAGTGGGCTGGCTGGGCTCTCCTACATCAATTATTAATTAAGATAATTCCCTGTAGTCCTTCCCAGGTCAATCTACTCTAGGCGATTCCTCAAATTGAGTTTTTTCTCTCATGTAATTCTAGGTTGCGTCGCTAACAAAGCTAAGTAGGACAGGCACCTAGGCAGACCTTTACGACATTAAATGGTGAATGGCTTAGGGAGAAAGAATGAAAGAATCTACTCTTCTGTGGAAGAAAAAGGAGTTGTCTTGGTTTGGGTGTCCTGAAAGCAGGAGGCAAGGGCTCAGAGCAGGAAATTTATTTGGTCGGTCTGCGCTCAGGTGAACTCTGAGAGCACCCCCTGCTGGGGAACATGGGTGAGTGCAGAGCATTGTTAGCAGCTTCTGAATGGAAGCAGCCCCTCCTGGAGGGAGTAGAGAGGCTCATGAGACTCCAGAAATAAACTTCACAAGTCCCTTCCTCACAGTTATAAGAGCAGTAATTACTGCTGAGGAGAGGAGAGTTTCCAAACTGGCATGCAGGAAGCTCCCGAGGCGCAGCTTTCCGGAGTTGTGGTTCACATGCTCCACTCTGGGGTGAGCTTCTCCATGGTGCATCTGCCTTTGAGTAGCCCACTCTCCTGTGAGGAACCTCACTGAACTCACTGGTTTGCCAAGTCAAACTTAGATGGGATCATTCCTTTGGCCTGTTGTCAGTGCCTCATCTAGCGTGAATTGCTCTCATTGATAGCGGCTAGTTGGTGGGTTCTTTATCTTTGTCTATTAGATTAAAAAAAAAAAAAAAAAAAACACGGAAATGGTGGAATATAAAATGGATGTGTTTATTGGCAAGTGTCACAGGCTTCTCAGGTGGAGAAGGGCCCCAGATTTGGGGAACCAATCATTCTAAGGGGTTTAGTGTGCCTTACCACGTGGTCCCTCTCTCTCCTTTTGTCTACTGGTTTAATGGTGTCTCTGTGTCCCCTCCATAGCAGGGGCCGAGTCTCTGTCTCTGTAATTGTTGATTGGCTGCATGAGAGTTGATCCCCAACCTCTTCTGCTTTCTGTGGTATGACAGGCACAGAGAGACTTGTTGTATGTGAGGGAAAATGAACTGCATTTCAGAGAACAAAAACTTACTGCTAAAGAAAAAAGCCACAGTGAAATTGAAACGAACTGTCTATTGTTGGGGATGAAAAGTCATCTTAAAAACAAAACAAAACCTCAAACTGAGAACATTATGTCCCCCTCTGCTATCCCGGGGCCCATAGCCTCAATGTCACTGTAGGAAAAGCCACACAATAAGCATTCTTGCTATGTTCTCAAGTGACAGAGAACTCACCAGTGTCTCCTCTTACAGGGACACCAGTCCCATTGAATTAGTGGTCCACTCCCAAGGTGTCATCTTCATGAGCTCTGGAAGGCTTATTTTCCAATGGTCCGGGCACAGGTGAGAGATTCAGCAGAGGCTTCAGGGAGGCACTTGACTCAGCAGTACCACAGGGCTTTGGCCCCATTGCCGGGGAAGGGGGGAGCAGAGGGGAAACCAGGAAAGGATCTTAAGCCTGGAAATAGCAACAATCATGGACAAGAGGGTGGTTAGGGCCAAAGCGCAGACTCTGCCGGGAGGAAGCAGAGGTCGGGCCCACACAGCTGGTCCTTATCACAGGGAGACAGGAAACCAGGGCAGAAAGAGGCTTTGAAAGGCAGCTTGATGGACTCAGTGTAGGCCAAAAGGAATCAAGAGGCCAGGGACACTTTCTGGCTGAATTCTTGGGTTCTTTGTGGCATCACTAATGGGGGCAGGGAATCCAAAAGGAGAAGATGACTTTGATGAGGTCAGTTTAGTCATGTGGAGGAAGAAGGATGTCCTAAGGAAGAGAGGTCCCCAACAAGGCTCCACCAGTGTTTGTCACCCCTTAGAGCTAACAGGTATGCTTTCCCTGGACACCACAATAGGTACTCAAAAAGTGTTTGTTGATTGAGTGACTGTTGGTCCACATGGATATCTTGCTATGGTGGCTAGCATTTGGTGTCCCTCTGCCTGGATTAGGGCTAGTAAAATGGCAAAGCATTATTTGTGGGTGTATCCAACAGGCTGCTTCCAGAACAAACGGACACAGGAGTTAATGGGCTGAATGGGTGTGATGGTCCATTTTGATGGTTAACTTAATTGAAAAATTAAAGCCAAGGGCATCCGTGAGGATCACTCCCGGGTGTCTCTGTAAGGGCATTTCCAGAGACAATTCACTAAAGAGGGAAGACCCTTTCTGTTTATGGGCAGATCCACCCCCATGGACTGGGGTTCCAGACAGAATAAAAGAGATTGAAGAGAGAAAGCTAAATGCCAGACTCCCGTTCTGTTTCCTGATCCACTGAGATGTGAGCAAGCAGGTGCCTCACTCCTGCCTCAGCCTCAGGCTGACCCACAGTCATTCCTTCCAGAGGGGAGTAGGCCTTGCTGGAACCTCAGCTGACAGGGCCAGACACTCTGGCAGTGGAAGCACACAGAGCTCCCTGGCCTGATGGTTTCCAGTCTGGCTGCTCAGGAGTAAGCCTTTGGGGACAGCCTCTGCCAGGGAGGTAGCAGCTGCCTGTGAAGTGGGTCAGTGTGTCAGATGCCAAAGCCTGGGAAGGAACTCTGCCTGCTCCCAGAGCTGAGAGGAGCAAGCAGCATGCAGTGCTATGTGCAACTGCTGGGAAAGTCTGCAGCTACTGGCTTGCTCTCCCCATGATGTCATGGTGCTGCATTTTCAGGCCCCAGACTCTGTCTGTTACGTCCTCTCTCATCTGCCAAAATCATTCTCCCCAGCGTCCCACCTCTGAATTAAGGAGCTGCTGCACCTTGCTTAGTGGCATTTTTCCTAGGTGCCACCTCCAGCTGGAAGCCATCCCTGAATCTTCTGGCCCCTCCCAAGCTCTGTCCACTGAGCACCTGCCATCCCTTGTCACAGGCAGACAGCAGAGCCTAGGGATTCCACACTTAGACTCTGGACTCTGCTAGACTAGGTTCTATGTCTGACCTTAACAGAAGTAAGAACCCAGACAAGTTACTGAACCTCTGTAGCCTCAGTTTCCTTACCTGTTAATAGTGTTTATTACAATCTCAATCCCTGTGAAGTATTGTATCAGAGATTGACAAGGGTAAGAAGCTGGTATTATTATCTGAACCCACATTTCCTAGGCTTTCTTCTGGAGTGTCTTCTGGATTCCTCAGAGGCAACTGTGTGCACTGCAAAGGCGTGTGCACTGCAGATGTGTGTGCACTGCATATGCACGTGTGTGCAAATGTGTGTGCGCTCAAATATGTGAGGACCACAGTAAGGAAAGCTAATAGGAATGGGTCTGACCCTTCCAATGGGTTCTTTTCTTTTGTATTGTTTCTGATGAAGGTCACTTGACAAACAGTTGATAGAGTATGTGGTATCTTTGCAGAGCCATCACACACACACACACACACACACACACACACACACACACACACACACACACACACACTGTTATTCTGTTCCTCTGGAGAACTGCAACTCATCCTCCCAGAACCCCAACTACTATGGTTTGAGTGAGTCCCCAACACTTCAGGAGCTCAGCGCTTGGTCGTCATTGTGGACATGCTGAGAAGCGATGGGTTGTAAGGGAAAGTGTTTTGTTCAACGGAAACATTGCCTTCAGGGGGACTAACGCTACCATGAGACCCTGGTTAGTTCCTGAGGGCTAACACGATTGTCATCTCATCAGGATCTAGACTCACCCAGGGGACAGACTTTGGGGCATGTTCTTAAAGGATTTTCTAGATTAGGTTTAATTGAAGTAGGAAGACTTTCCCTGAATGTGAGCAGCACCATTCCTTGGGTTGGGGGTCCCAGACTGAATACAAAGGAGAGAGTGAGCTGAGCACCAGTATTCATGGCTCTCGGCTTCCTGGTTGTGGATTCGATGTAACCAGTCCCCCATATCACTACCACTATGGTTTCGCTGTTATAATGGGCTGTGCCCTCCAACTGTGAGCTGAGATAAACACTTTCTTCACTAAGTCATTTTTGTTGGGAATTCTGTCACTGTCACAAGTAACCGATACAGTTCCCAAGAAAGCCTATGTTATAGAAAGAGACCAACTGCTCAGTTTTGTCTGCTTCCTCTCACTGTGTGCTTGCATCTACACATCTATACCTGCTACTGCTGTCAACATAGGACCTCACCACAGAACAGAACAGATGAGGTGACTAGATATTGGAACTTCATCCTGTAAATTAAGCCTGTTTTCATTATAAAGTATCTAGTCTTTGGTATTTTGTTATAGTACCAGAATCTAGACTAATATGGTAATCTAGTATCATATTAATATACCTGTATCATATTAATATACCTAAATCATAATAGACCTGAAACTGTCCATGGGAAGATCTCCTCAGAGAGTGGGTGCAGGGGGTTCTATCATCTCATCCATGTGGCAGAGATGTCCATTCATAGATTCTATCTTCACAGTGTCCTCTTTCAGGGGCCATGTCCCTAGCTACGGTGAAATATGGGGACAGAAAAAAATCCAAAATTCTTAACTCAGACACCCTGCACAAGCTTTGGAGTAGGATGTAAGGCCTGAACCCCAAAATCACTTCCCTCTTTGGTTTCCTTTCCTTTTTAAAATGAATTATTGCTAAATAAAAGTGGCATATGACAAATTATTACTTCTCTCCTGATAAATATGGTAGGCAATAGTCACACACCGAGCTAGCATCTGAGTGTTGAGTTTGGGTGTCTGTATAGTTTTCTGGTGCACTTGGAGACTTAAGCCACCATCACCATCTAGAACGTCTGTGTTTACAGAAGACTCAAACTGAGGTAGGAACCATCCGCACAAAGAATGTACAAGGGATGTCCTCACCCCTCTGTTTTGGCATCTCAGTAGAAATGGTGCTTAGGGCACAAACTGATGCTTCTTCCATTGTGTAGCTGAGAAGCCTACTGTGTGGAGATTCTCAGAACGAGATCTCCAGGAAGAAAGCTCAGTTTGCAAGGCTGGAACTGCACAGGAACTTAGGAGTGTTTGCCAAATAGATATCCCAGGGAAACATACTCTGAAATCTCAGGCCTAGCCAAGCAGAAGAGGCCACAGGTGACTTGAGAGGCCATCGATGGTCAGGATGGCACAAAGAACCAGAGAAAATCGGAGCCTCAGTCAGATGATGTCATCTGTTCTAGCAGCCCTGGCACATCTTGGTAAGAGTTTGAAGCCAGTTTTGACAAGTGGAGCTCCTGGCAGACATTGTCACTGTGTGGCTGTTTAACTCATTTGTAATTCACCAGGAGGGGACACAATGATAGGAAGGGGTTGAGGTTGCCTGTGTATCATTGAGGCTGATTTTTGTCACAATAACAAGGAACATATTTTGGGAGCCTGTGATAATTAGAGATTTTGATAAAATTGTCCATATAACGCAGATGTTTCTTATGCACTGAATGGATTCTTTGCCATACAAATCCCACACGTACAAATCCCCTCTTTCCCATTTTGATTCCATATTCTTTTTTCCTTGGACTTAATTGGCCAGAGGTTGGTATATTTAATACTCTCTCTTAGTTAGGGTTTCCATTGCTGTGAAGAGACACTATGACCAAGGCAACACTGATAAAGAAAAACATTCATAGCTTACAGTTTCAGAGGTTCAGTCCATTATCATCATGGTGGGAAGCATGGCAGCGTGCAGGCAGACTTGGTGCTGGAAAGGCCCATAGTTCTATGTCTTGATCCAAAGAAGACAGGAGGAGACTGTCTTCTGCAGGCAGCCAGGAGGAGGCTCTCTTCTGCCCTGGGCGGAGTTTAAGCATAGGATCTCAAAGCCCACCCCTATGGTGACACACTTCCTCCAACAAGGCCACACCCACTCCAACAAGGCCACACCTCCTAACAGTGCCACTTCCCATGGGCTAAGCATATTCAAGCCACCACATAATCCCTTGAAGAGCAAGACCTTGGTTTTATTTGTCAGTTCCATTGGGTGATGTCTGTGTCTTTCGTTCTGCTGTGGTGGTGGTAGTGGTGGTCATCTCTAATATATTCATTTCAGCTTTGTCTGTGTTATAATAACCTTCTTCCCCTTTCCTCTTGGGTTGCTTTTGTCCTTTTCTATACTTGCTAAAGTTGCCTACTTTTCTCTTTTCAATGATAAATAACGTCGTCTAAAGTTGTGACCTTCGCTGTGCGTACGATTATGTCTGCATCCCCAAAATTCACACCACTTAGTTTTCTATTTAATTGAAATATATTTACATCATTTCCTCTCCCTCTGCTCCCTCCAGCCTCTCTCATCATCCCCTCCAAATTCATGCCCTTTTCCTTTAGTTATTACTGTTATATCAATATAGAAGCAAATAAATATATTTTAAAAGACAAGGAGATGTTTTAGAAGGAAGGGAATAATTTTTTTAATTCTACCATTAATCGTATTACAGGTAGACTAGGGAGTTATCATTACGATTCTATCATTAAAAGTCTATATCTTAACAAGTACTTGGGGATTGTTACAACATTCCGACCTATGCTGACCAACCTTGACTGTTTTCATCAATGGGCAACTGGCGAGTGAAGAGCATTTACGAATGTGTTGCAGCATTAGCACCGTTAGCAAAGCCGAATGTCTTATGCGCTTAGTGACCATGCATTTTTGGACTGTTTTTTCCTGCCTTTACCTTTTCATCTATATTCTTATTAACCCATTAGACTCCTCTTTTCCGTATACACTACCACTATTTTAACCATTGTATTATTAGATTTCGAATTTCTTTCCTTTTTTCCTTATAAGATTTGTAAAAATGTGTTTCATCTAATACAGCAATATTTCTCTTCCTTTCAGGGTTTTCCTCCTCACATATGTTTAGAAAGAGCTTACACGGAAAAGACTGTTTCACGTTTATTGTTATGTCTACATTTGGGGTATCTAAGCATCGTGTTCCTTGCTGGGCATACAAGGCACTCAAGTGCACTCCTGCTTGTGAGATTTTATTCTCTTTCTCATTCACTCTTCCTCTCTGTCCTGCCTCAGCACTGACTGTCACACAGCAGAGATGACTGCTTCATCTCAGAAGTGACAGTGCTACCCTCTGGCCTGATCAGCTCTATTCACAGGTTGTGACTTGGTCGTGCAGATGGCAATCACACTGCACAGTACATATTTACAGGTTTGTCAAGTGTTGAAAGAAGCCCCCAAACCCCCCAGTTCCTGCATACGGAGGCCTTGTGAAAGCCAGTGAGTCCCACCTCCTCCCGCAGCCCAGAGGCCTTTGCCTGCTGCTCCTGTGTCCCTCCCTGACTGTGATCCCACAGGATACATCCACATGGCTCTCGCTCTAAAGGTTCGTGGATGTTCACGTGACCTTGGAAGAGGCTGAGGGAGAGGGTGACAGAAGTCCTCGAGTCTTGGAGAAATTTGTGGTAGAATTTCTCTCCTCCCTGAGCAACCTGGAGTGTTGGGGCTCAGCAATCCCGCCCCATCTTCTTCACTTGCCCTGAATGTTGGTCAGGATGGCCCTGTGTCTGCAGCAGCAAATACTCTCTGGACGTTATGATACTCAAAAAAACTGATTTCTTGTTCGTGGGTCTCCACTGTGGTCCCAGTGACATGTGCAGCTAACTCTTCCTGTGGCACCTACCTCAGCATGAGTCCCGTCCATGACTTCTATAGCAAGGGAAGAGAGGCAGGTGGTAGTGCCCTGAGTATTATTGTTACCATCTGGGGGAGGGCTGTGGCAGAAATGGTTACCTGTCCCTGAATAATATAAGAAGGTAGGACATTTTCTCATATGCCTAAAGAAAGAGGGAACCTAGGTGACAGTAATAGCTCCTGCACTCTTGCCAGTGACCTCAACACTCCTCCACTTATGACATTTAAAAGCCATTCGTTTAGGGAAGTGTGTTAGTCAGTAATTGCAATGCTAATGCTGCCTAACAAACCACTCTAAAACTCAATACTTTATAATAATCAGCTTTCATTTATTTCCTGCCTCATGAACCTATCTATTAACTGTCTGGGCTGTGTTCTGAGCACAGGTCAGTCTGGATTGGCTACAGGGTCTGGTTGGATCAAGTTCGGCCCATGAGCTGAGCATTTTAATGGTAGATCAGAGGACCAAGGAGCCCGTTCAGATCTTGGCCATGCATCTAAGTTCTCCTCCACACACATCATATCTAAAGTCACCTGGCCTGACTCAAAGTCAGTGGAAAGATAAGTGCCACCATCCATGAAGTATAAAGACAGCATTTCTATTTAAAAAAGGAAACAGAGATCTGGGCATGATGACCCTGTGCACCTTGAGTGGTCTTTCTGGAAGTATGGAGCTTAAGGTCTCAGAGAGGAGAGTTCGAATCCCAGGCTTGCCGTGCATGGGCTGTGTGCCCTTGGGTGGGGTCTTTTAGTTCCCATACCACGTGTATAAAATAGGACCAATATTTCGCTTTTGGGATTTCTATGCCACTCAATAATCACAAATAACCTAACATGATAACACAAAATAGCAGATAGTAATGATTGAGTTCCTACCCAGCGTCAAGCGCCAGGGAAAGGCTGTGCTTCTCCCATGAGCTCTGAATGCACTGCAGGAGAGTCCCATCATTCTGTATCTGTGGAGACTGGGGCGGGAGGTCTATCCCAGCCGAAGACTAGAGGAGAGTGAGAGGCAAAAGTCCTACTGAGACAGTCACTCACTTCACAGGTCCTCTGAATGCTTCCTTACTTAAGGGTTTAAATGAGCTGGAGCCCAGGGTGGCAGCCTTGGCACAGGGATCCCGCCTTACCCGGTCATCATCTGTTTTCAGAGCACTGACAGATCAGCTGCCCGTCCTAGGCTCTGAGGATCAGGAAGCTGAGCAGGGAGGCTCCCTGTTACTACTGAACTTACAGCCTGTATTAAGCAGGATTTTACAGAGAACAAGAACCAAGAGCTGACATCTATGTGTCATGTGGTATATAAAAATATGTAGATTTCTAGGCCACATGTATAGCTACATATGTGTGTATGTGTATGTACGCATGTGTGTGTATGTGTGTGTATGTGTCTGCACACGCGCACACGCACGTGCTTGCGTGTGTGTGTGTGTGTGTGTGTGTGTGTGTGTGTGTGTGTGTGAGATGACTTGTTAGATAGAAGTGAGTTTGAGCACAGGTCTAACAGTCTAAGCTCTATCAGTCTCCAGACTCCACAAAACAGCAGGCTAGTGCTAACCCTCAAAGTTGTCCTCTGACCTGCACACACACACAATTAGATAGGTAGACAGACAGACAGACAGACAGACAGGTGATAGATGGATAGATAAGTAGATAGATGGATAGATAGATAGATAGATAGATAGATAGATACATGATAGAGATAGAGATGTAGATAGATATAGATGAAATAGATACAGATACAAATACAGATATAGATATATCATAGGCACATAATAGCAAGGTGGCACACAGACAGACAGACAGATACATAGATGGATGGGTAGCTAGACAGATTTATCATAAGGAATTGGCTGACATGACAAGCCAGGATCTGCACTCAGACCCAAAGAGCTGCCAGCAAGCTGACCTACAGAGCAAGTCCAAAGGCCTGAGGCACAGAGTCAAAGGTTGAGAGCCCCTGTCTGAAGGCCGCAGCCCCAAGACTCAGGAAGAATTGAGTATTTCAGTTGGAGAATGCAGATCAGCATCCCAGTTCCATGTGGCCAGGCTGAAGGAGATCTCCGGCACCTCTGGACAGGTCAGCTGATTGTCCTGAGTAGGTCTTCCACTCTGAGAGAGCAGCCTCTTTACTCATCCGTTCAGATTTCATTCTCCTCAGAAACTGTCTTGAGTATACACAGAATAATGTTTGACTTGATACCCGGGTACCTCATAGCCTAGTCAAGTTGGCACAAAACATGAGCTCAGTAGGAAAGGCTGAAGCTGACGTAGGTACTAGTGATGGAGGTCAGGGGGGAGCAAAATGAGGCTCTGTGAGGATAAGCCCCCAAAGCATCTCTTCTGTGGGACAGAAATGCTGTCACTACTTTCGTAGAGGAAAGAATGAGAGACTCTGAGGGCCTTTTCCAGAGCTGTGAGAGGTGAAAGGGCAGCTAGTGGGGCTGGAGGACTTTCCCTCAGCCCTCAGATGACGGGGTGACATTCAAAGTTATCAGTCTCGAATACCCACCCCATGCACGTCAGAGAAGTTATCCTGAATCCCTGTGAAATTAACATTCATTACCAGCAGAAGAATTTGACTTGGTGTGACCCTGTCTGTTAAAGGTCGCCAAAAGCAAGAGTAAGTCACCTCAGAGAAAGGTCCCTACCATGGGTTTTACTAGCCCTTGACTTGACTTTTAAAAATAAAGTCAAAACATAAAGATGTCAACTATCTTTCAAGCAAATTCATTTACTCATAACTGCATGGTCAGGCATCTTTATTTCTATTGCTTTTCTTTCCTTTTTTCAGCTTAAGTTACACAAGAGGTTTTGTTTGTTTTCTAAAGACAGGTCAAGTTTATACCATTGGTTATTAGCAGAGGCTAGCTTAAAGACGAGGCAGCCTGGTCTCAGGGTCTGTGGTCCAAACCAGCTGCCATACCACTTGGTTTTATCAAGCAGGTTTCTATCTCTGGTTTCTACAGCTGCTCAATAACCTGTGTGTCCATCGTAAGTCCATCTGAAGGCGTTCTGACCTCCCTGTGCCTGTGTGGTCTGCCCAGAGCTAAACACATGCCTTCCAGAAGCCTTGGGGGACCTGCAGTCCCTCAGCTCCCCAGGCCTCCCTTGGGTGAAGGATCTTCCTGTGAAAAGGCCACTTTGTGTGTTTATGTTTAGTGTGTGTGTGTGTGTGTGTGTGTGTGTGAGAGAGAGAGAGAGAGAGAGAGAGAGAGAGAGAGAGAGAGAGAGAGAGAGAGAAAGCTCGTGGAGGTGAGATGACAGCCATGACCTTATTCCTCAGGCATCTCCTCCTTCTCTGTTTCAAGCTGAGCTTAGCACCTAGGATGGTTAGGAGAGCCGGCCCTGGGATCCACTTGCCTCAGTCTGTCCAGTGCTGGGCTTACAGGCCTGCACGTCTTCACATCAGTTCTTGAGCTTGAGCTCAGCTCTTCCTGCTTGCAGGTTGCAGGGCAGTCATTTTACCTTCTGAACCATTCCCCCGGCCCTGAATGGGCGACTTTAAGTGGAGTGATCATTTCTAAATAACTGGCTTACAGAAGAAATCCCCCAATTTGCCAGCTTGACTGTGGCTCCATTTTGCCTTTGAGTGACTCCCGCCATTTTATGTCAAAAAAAGAAGAAAAACGTTCTGAAGTCTTCTCAGTTAAGAGGAAATAAATACTCCCCCTTGATTTTGGAAAGGGGAGGGAATAGAGCTCTCCTTCCCTGGCCTTGCCTAGTGCAACTTGTGAGGTGCTTGCCGTTAAAAAGTTCACTCACGTTTTATGGATTTCTAAAGAGCCACAATTTGAACTTAATTCTTCCTCTCTTTAAGACAAGAACTCCATAGTTAGTAGTTAAAATGTCACGTGCAGCCAGAGGCCTCCGTAGGTCACAGAGGGCTGGGCAACCCATCCGAGGAAGTAATAAAATTGACACTGAATGGCTTCAAGACTGGAGACTTGCCCTGAGAGTTCACGAATAGAAAATTTGAAAAGAACCCATGAATAAATCTCCAGAAAGTTGATAGCTGAGCCTTAAAGGAAGGAAGCTAAGCTGAGCTAAGCAGAGTCCTACTCTGAAGCTCTGTTGGAGGGAGTGAACTTTGAGTGGCCGAGTGAATTGTGTGCATGGGGGGGTCAGAGGGGGTCACATTATTTAAATCATTTAAATCTATATCTTTCTCTGCTGCCTTACTTACCAACCCTGTACAGGGAATAATGTCTCTGGGGACAGAGAGCAGGGAGTGGTAACATAGAGTTTGAACTTGACTCTGCCTGAAGCAACCATGAAAGTGAGAAGCTATTTCTCTATGGGCGAAATGGGCCAACTGAAGCCAGATTAAAATAAATACAAACACAGGTTTATTGGGAAGCTGCTCTCGGGCAGGTGAGTTCACTAACCCCAATAAAGGAGGCCAGGGAAGTCGCCATGGGGAGGGAGAGAGAGGAGGTGGGGAAGAGAAAGAGAGAAAGATCTCTAGCAGAGAGAGAAAAGAAGGAGGAGAAGGGGGCAAACTGTCTGGATTACATAGGGACGAGCCTCTGGGGGGACAGGAAGCCCAGCCCCTGCTCTGGAAAGTTTGGGGTAGGGTGTGCCAGGTAGGGACTGAAGGATGGGAGAGAACCTGGAGGCCAGGTCTGCTTTGGTATGTAAAATACACACCTCAGCCCCTTGTCCCCTGAAACCAAACGAAAACGGGGTTGGGAGAAAGCCAGACACAGGAGCACAGAGCTATGACGCTCATTTCATGGTGTGAACTCTTCTGATTCGTGTTACCATTGTGCCTCTAAGGCCCAAACAGATTCTTGATCATGATCTCATCCAAGACTCCAGGAAGGGTCCTTGGTTATTCTGGAAACTCAAATTAATATCCTGCCAAAAGGGGGTCATGGCAGACACCGTGAGCCAGCACTGCCTTGTCCTTCCTTCTAAGCTGCCGCTGTCCCGGAGCCCCACGTGTTTCAAGTCAGGAATATCTTTGGATCTCAGTGCATAGGGCTCTGCTTGTGGTTCGTCTTTCTCACTAGGGAGCCATTATGGGTCTATTGTTGGATCAGAGGTTCTCAACCTGGGAGCTGAGATCCCTTTGGGGCTCAAAAGACCCTTTCACAGGGGTCACACATCAGATTTCCTGTGTATGTATGTATGTATGTATGTATGTATGTATGTATGTATGTATGTATGTATGTATAATGATTCATAAAAGTAGCAAAATTATAGTTAAAATAAAAATAATTTTATGGTTGGGGGGGTCACCACAACATGAGAAACTGTGTTAAAGGGTCACAGCATTAGGAAGGTTGAGAGCCACTCTGTTAGCTGTTCTGGGTCTTTCCAGTTTTCCGGTATTGAGAAACAAAATGCTGCAGGAGCTGAGATGACTTTGTGAATAAGTGTTTGCCTTGCAAGACTCTGAGTTTAATCCCCAGGTCCCATAAGGAAGCAGGAAAGAATCGACTCCCGCATGCTGTCCTCTGATCTTTGCACATGAGCCACGGACCACGTGTTCACCCACACAATTAATTAATTATCACATAATTAATTAATGTAAACCTGGCCCAGAATCCTTCTACTGGTGTTGGCATTTCTATTAGTTATTTTTTAGTCAGTTAGTTTTCTGTTGCTGTGATAAACCCTGGGACCAACACAAATTATAGAAGATAGCTTGCATTTAGCTTATGGTACCAGAGGGGTGAGCGGCCAGGATGGCTGCACAGAGGTAGCAGAGTGGCATCTGGGGTGGCAGTGAGAGGTCACATTCGAATGACAAACAGAAAGCAGAGAGAGACGTTGGAAATGGTACAAGGCTTTTGAAACCTCAGATCCTCTGGTGACATACTCTGTCTACACTTCCTAAATCTACAGAAACAGTGTTACCAAATGTATTCAGATGCCCTAGAATATGTGAGACAGTTCACACAGTGAACTGTGAATAACCACAGTGGGACAGATTCTAATGGGGGATTATTAGACCAACTGGAGCAGTTTACAGTTTCGTCATTTCTTCATATTGACCCCCACAAAGTCCACCAGCAACAGTTGCGACCTATGGCTTCTCTTCACCTCCCCTAACACTGATACATGAAAAGTTTTCATTGCTACGGAGCAGGGACCAACCCCCACTGTTTCCTTCTGCTTATTCAGTTGTTCACAGGCTTAGCGTCCTCTGACAGACATGTTCATTAGCATATACGTCAATAGTTTTCTTTATTTCTCCTTCTGGGAATTATTGCTCCACATCATTAGTAGGCTTTTATTATGCATGTGCACGTGTGTGTGTGTGTGTGTGTGTGTGTGTGTGTGTGTGTGTGTGTGCCTGAGTGTAGACACATGTGTCCCAGCACATTTGAATGTCAGAGGACAGTTTTTTAGAATAGTCTCTCTCTACCCTTTTTACCTTGTAGGTCTCAGGACTTGAACTGAGGTCATCAGACTTGGCAGCAAGCACCTTTACCCACTGAGCCATCTCGCCAGCCCTCAGCCTGTTTTTATTGAGGTTTTTGTCCTTCTCTTATTTGTAAGTTAGTACCTGGTTTTGAACCCTTGGTCTGTGAAGGTGGTATGTGTTTTCTTCTTACATTTCATGTGTGTGTTGCTTTTGTTGTTGATTTACTGAACAGCACCTTAAAGTTAAGAGGCAGCCAATCTGCCTATCATTTCCTTTGTGGATTCTCGGACTTGTGTCATGCTTGAGAAAGTCCTTCTTCCCCTCCATAATTATAAAAATATTTTTTTCTATATGTCAGTTTTGTTATTTTCATCCTTTATACCTATGTATTCTGTCCATCTGGAATGGATTGCTGTTTGTAACCCGAGGAAAAAGCTGGCTGTATGAACTTCTGTGGACCTAGCCTGTGACCTCCAGGGGTGCTGCTGTGGACCTAGCCTGTGACTGCGCATTCACAGTTCCCTGCCTGTCTTAAAGTTTTGCTTCTGTCAGTACCGACGTCTCACCTATGCCAAAGGATTCAGTGGCTCTGAGGCTTTGCTTCACATTGATGTCACCTGATTAGTGTTGGGGCGTGTGGCGTGTGTGTGTGTGTGTGTGTGAGAGAGAGAGAGAGAGAGAGAGAGAGAGAGAGAGAGAGAGAGAGAGAGAGAGAGAGAGAAAGAGAGAGAGAGAGCAGGAGAGCGCGATGTGCTGTATGCATACGTGCCTGTGTCTGTGACTGGATGTGTGGAGGATGCCGTGAGTCCTACCCTATCACTCTCTACCCTGTTCGCGCCACACCTCTCTCCCCATGCTGTGGGGACTTGAGTACTGCAGACTGTTTCTCTCAGCTACCCAACCTAACTACTACCAGCCTTCAAATCTGTTCCTCCTGAGAATGATCAGTTCAGCCAGAAAGGCCAGTCATTTGTGTGAATCAACCCCATGAACATGGCTACTCCTGGGGCGCAGAAAGCCGAACCCTTCCGTTCCTTTTTGTTCTGCTTCATTCTGTGTGGATTAATCATCAGCACCCCCAAAGTCACTCTTCTGCATGCTTTAGCCTGGCCTCAGAGTCCATTTTGTCCCTTCCCCAGCCTGCACCTAACAGAATCCTACCCTACCCCACTGCAGGGTGCTGCTAAAGTTAGCCCCACATTGGAACCACATGCAGAGCTTTGTAAAAATTCCTGAAATTGAAGCCACACCCCTGACGCCTCTGTGGGCGGGGCCAGGCTTCAGGACTTCTGAAAGCTCAGTAGGCAGTTGTGAAAGAGTGGATTCTGGGGATGGGAACCATGGAATCCTAAACCAAACCCCAATACTACTATTCTGGGAAATGACCTCTAATTTCATCTGAGCCCACTGGGACATACACAGATATCACAATTATTTTCTTGAGAATTAAAACAACAACAACAAAAACTTTATTTGTTCATTTTGAAATAGGTACAATCAACATGCTAAAGGTATAAAGAGACGGGAAGATCCTCTCCCACCCCATCAGGCCTTGACAGTATCAAAGGCTCAGCTCTCAGCTCTCCAACAACAGCAGGCATGGCTGAAGGACCCATGGCAGAGTGTTAGGGTCACAGATGCCTGGGTGGAATCTTGCCTCTATCACAGGCTTCCCCGAAAGGATTTGTGATCTCTCCAATCCTATCTTCCAGCCCAAAGTCTATGTGTGCCATCAAGAAACAATTTTAATGGGACCCTGTCTCTGAAGCCTTCCTCAGTCCCCCAAGATGGAAGACAAGTTACCTAAGTTAGAGTCCGGGCTGAGTCACTAGCATGAAGCCAGGAACTCATTGCAAACTGGGTGGGAGAAATGGAAAGTCCAGGGAGACAACAGAAGCAAGGTCAGAACAGATGGCAGAGGCAGGACAAGTGAGCAGAGTCACCATGGGACCTCCCCCAGACAGTCCACAAAGTGAGCAAGAACCCAGCACAGAGACCTGTCAGGGTCTCCAAGCCTGCAGTGAACACAGACTCCATGCTCCAGGAAAAAAGTAGATAGCCTTAAAGGCAGTTTAGGAGGGAGACATATCATTCCACGAATGGGCAGTCATGCAGCTCCAGAGAAGCAGGCAGCAATGATACCTCATCATATACAGTGTCAATGCTCAGAAATCTGAAGTGTGGTCACCAAAGCAAGACACTCACTCTTGACCCCCCTCCATGCTGAAGAAAGGGAGACAGGCCTGGGAGAAGGGGACTGTCCACGGTAGATGGCCATGGACTGTTGGTCATGCAACTGGATTCCAGAGAACAGGCATTGGAAGGGGAGAGTATCTAACATAGAGATATCTCTTGGTGGTGCAGGATCAGTGATAGGCGGCTTTGATGAATGCACTATTATTAAAATTTCTACACACCTCGCCCTTGGAAGACTCTCAATATGTACAGTTTTGGTTTTGTTTTTTAGTATTCACCACTTTTGTTTTGTTTTGTTTTTTGTTTTCCAACAGGGAATCTGAGTGTCTGGCCACTAGACTGATGAAATTGAAATCTAAGGTCACCATCCAAAAAATAGATTCTGGACAAAAAATACCAACTCTGAAATGATCCCCTGACACTCATCTACACACAACTTGGGCAAGCTGTCAACTTCCTCTAAGCATATCCTAGGAGGGTGAACCAGGTTATGGACAAAATGACGCAGCTCAACCCTTATAACCTAGAAGACATCGTTTCCTTTGAGCTACTCAACCGTTTGCTCATTAACGTATATGTTAATGCACATATGCATATGTGTTTATGTGTAGCTCCTGTTTCCTTTAACTGCTCACCTAGTCCTTCACTTATTAACTGAGGAGTTATGGTCAATACACCAGGTCTGGTCCTTTCTCTCTGGCATACGCAACTCCATCATCCAGCTGAAAGAAAGTGGGTGGGAAGAGGCAAGAAATGCATTGGGGTAAAGATGGGATCAAGGCCAGAGGGCTTTGGATGCTGCAGATTAAAATCCAGATTTACCAGAGCCAAGCATCAAGCTAGTTTCTTCCAATCTGGGAATGCCTGTGGAAGAGGACCTGGCCATCAGATGGGTCTTGAGAAGGAGGGTGTGATGGTCCATGTTGCTGGTCTACTTGATGGGAATCAGGTTTAACCCCCATGGATGTCTGTGAGGGGTTATCTAAATTAGATTAGCTGAGATGGGAAGGGCCACTGAGGTGGGAAGGGCCACCTAACTGTGGGTGGCACCATCAGTCCCACTGGCTTGGACCCTGGACTGGGTAAAAGGGGGAGAGCAAGCTGAGCACATGTGTCCTCTGCTTCCTTACTGTGAGTGCAATGTGACCAGCTGCTGCAAACTCCTGCCACCACTCCTCTCTACCTTGATGAGCGTCATCCTTGAAACTGTGAGCCAAAACAAACCCTTCTTCCCTTACGTGCCTTTTGTCTGCTATCTTTTCTCAACAGTGAGACAAGTAGGGAAAATGAGCCCAGAAGTTTGACCATTCCTCGGCCTGTGCCACCCCGATTTATAGTCAAGACACCAAAAAGGAAGACTGGAAGCAAGAAATAAACATTAGGAAGGAACCTAACACTCTGGGCGCTGGCGGGAGACTCATCTGGCAGTCTGTAAGGACACACAGAAGACAGCTCAAGCTGCGGGCACTGATCCACAGCAGCATTTTGTTGGTGTGAAAGGTTTGAGCTGGGGAGGGTGACAGAGCCAGAGGCCAGGCAGACAAGGGGTGGGATTATTGCTCTGAAGGTTGCAGGTCTCCCAGCCCCAACTTCCAGTTGCAGACAAAAGGAGCCTCTGCTGGATAGTGGAGGCCTGTGCACAGGCACACGTGGGTGCATGTGTCCTTATATGCATGTGCACCTCTGCAAGTGCACAGATGCGTGTTTCTTTGGTATACATTTAGTCAATACGGCTGCATATGCATGAGAGTGAATGCCCCCTTGTGCATGTGTGCATTGTTTCCTTCGTCATTTGGAGTTTTGATGTCACATCCGAGAAACCATTACCTAATTCAAAGTCACAAGTATGTACTCATATGCTTTCTTCTGTGTCTGTGTGTACACTTGAATGTCCATTCATGAGCACGTGCTTACATGCATGCGTGTGTGTTCATACCTGAGCATATGTTTGCAGGTCAGCATTGTGTTTGGGAGGTTTGGGGTCACACTAGTTTTGCCAGATGTTGGGAACTGCAAATCAAATGCAGCACCCACAGTCAGCATCTTTACATTATACTCACTTCAGCCTGTAAGAAGAACTGACGTGAAACTGTATCAAGGCCCCAAACCTGACTGCTCACTGTCTGTATGTGCACGTGTATGAGAAACAAAACAGAGACAAACACGTGGAGCAAGCGGACCATGCCACCAGACAGAACTGGTAAGGTTGAAACTGGTTCAAAAACCCCAGGAAATCTCAGAATGAGAACATCGAGCTTTGGAACCAGCTCTGGCCAGGCTCTACTTGTCCTGGAACACATGACCATGACACCCCACTGAGAGGAGATGGAAATCAGTCACACAGCATAAAAACCTAAGGTCCTCCATGCTAATGAGTTATCCAGGTAGCTCCCAAGTATTTAGCCAATGAGCTTCCCTTCCTGGGCAGTCCTTCCTGCAAAACGTATTTAATCCCTGGCTCACCGTGTTGTGAGACATAGTCATTCACACCCACCATGAATAAAGCAGTCTGGACAAGCAAAGGCTGTCTCCCTCATCAAGGACCGCCGCTGGGGGTCTTTGTAGTGAGCCGCACCTAAATCTCCCAGAACAGGCCTTCTCCCTTCCAGCCCTGCTGGACTCTCAGCACTCACTTGGAACCAAACCAGATTCCATCCAGTCCTGGGCTCAGCCATCCCCTCTCTGCCTGGTGAGTAGGGGAAGCTCCGACTCCCACACCACAGTTCTCAACTCCTTGTGGTCCCCAGCAGTGTCTAGGTACACAGGAGACTGAGAAGCACAGCATCCCTCCAAGACCTCTCTGTTTCTCACCTGGAGAAACACGGCTGGGACCCTCTATCTCGGACTGTGTCTTGCCTTCTCTGAGCACTGCTGCTGAGGCAGACACATAGCCCAGCAGAAATACAGAAAGAGAGAAAGAGAGAAAAAGACAAAGAGAGACGGACAGCGAATCTGTTTGGCTAAACAACATGAATGTGGGTGCCCACAGAGATTAGAAAAGGGTGTCTGATTCCTCAGAGTTGGAATTACAGGAAGTGGTGAGATGCCAGAAATGCATGCTGGGTACTAAAATTGTGTTCTCTGAAAGAGCAGCAGGCACTCTGAACTGCTACGCCATCTCTCTGGCCCCTGGTTCTTAGTAATGATGAAGTTAAATGTATCTGTTGCTTCCTTACTCATCTATAGTTTTGGTGTCACATCTAAGAAACCATTCCCAGGCTGGAGAGATGGCTCAGCAGTTAAGAGCACTGGCTGCTCTTCCAGAGGTCCTGAGTTCAATTCCCAGCACACACATGATGGCTCACAACCATCTATAATGGAATCAGATTCTCTTCTGGTGTGCGTGAAAACAAGAGCACTCATACACTTAATAAATAAATCTTTTTAAAAAATTATTCCTAATTCAAAGTCACAAACATTGACTTCTATGCTTTCTCCTAAAACTCCATTTTCCTTTACATTAGTTTTATTATCCAAATATGTATTGAGCAGCTACTATGTGCTCAGCACTGCTCTGGGCTGGCTACACACACCAGTACATCAGTGAACTATGTGAGTGGCTTTCTGCCCTGGAAGAAGTAACATCAAGTGAGAGGAAACAAATAAAAACCAAAAGAACAAACAGGATAATCTGAGCTGGACTGAAGAAGGAACTCGCATGGCAGATTCACAAAGCTGGACAGCTGTGTGTGCTGAAGTTGTGGAGTGTGCTGGCTAGGTTTGTGTCAAGTTGACACAGGCTAAAGTTATCTGAGAAGAGGAAGCCACAATTGAGAAAAATGCCTCCATAAAACTGGCCAGTAGACTTGTCTGTGGGATATTGTCTTGATTAATTGTTGATGTGAGAGGCCCATCCCCTGGGCCATTCAGAGTGAGCTAGTGAGCAACACTCTCCCACACCCTCCGCCTTCGTTCCTGCCTTCAGTTTCCTGCCCTGAGCTCATGCCCTGACTTCCTTGGATGGTGGGCTACAAGCTGTAAGATGAAATAAACTCTCTCCACCCCAAGTTACCTCTGGTCATGGTATTTATCATAGCAATAGAAACTCTAACTAAGACATGGAGCAAGGCTTGCCAGTGATGCTGGTGCCCAAAGTTGCATGGACTGGGCACAGGGGCTTTCTAGGTCTGTCTAGTTTATCTACTGTGTTACTTATTGCAATATTGACCTTATACACAGTTATCATGATCTGAAGTTATTGATACTGTCGTTGTTCATGGCATCGTTTCTACAATTTCTCCTTAGTGTGGGGTGATATCACGTCCACTCCCAGCCTTGGCAGACATGAACAATCAATCAGTGTTCTCTCTATCTTCAGAATCCTTCTCCACATAGACACGATCAGTCAATTTAAGTTCTCATGACAGCCGAGACTCATTTTGCTTCCCTGACCCCCTGCTTTCCTAATAATACATTCCTGTTGAGATAACTTGAAAGACTTGAGGAAGAAAAGAGACACAAAAAGGACTTCCAGTTCTCAGCCCAACTTCAGGCTCTGCTCCAAGCCAGCTGTGACTGAGGAACACGGCTTGTTTTTTTTTTTTTTTTTTTTCCACAGGAAGGTTTGCTTCTATGCTGGCCAGATAGAAGGCAGCAGAATGTGCTCTGATTGTCTCTGAGCTGCCTCCGGAGTCAGGCACTAAACCCTACTCAGTGAGATAATCCATGGGGTAATTTTCCTAGCATCAATCTTAACTGTACTTAGAACAATCTTTGTCTCAAACTGCAGGTAGGGCTCATCTTGCATGCTACCTCTGACTCTGTCCCCTATGAGAGAGTCACTTAGCCTACTGCGTATTTATGGATAAAAGTGGGATACCTCCACAGGAAACAAGAGAACTAGGTCAAGCATCATGGAGCAGGTCATGCCCCTGTCTCTGGCTCTCTGTTTGTACTAGATTTTAATATTTAAAAAGTTATGTGGGGAAGGAGCAAAGGTCAAAGTTACTCTCCACCTTACTTTTAAAAAATTTAGTGTGTGGCTGTGTGTGGCTGTGCGTGTGTGTGTGTGTGTGTGTGTGTGTGTGTGTGTGTGTGTGTGTGTGTGTGTGTATGTGTGTGTGTGTAAACATCCAAGTACGTGTGCTTCAGTATAGTGTACCAGTGTGGATTTGTGGGCTTCAGCATGCGTAGAACAACTTTTTGGACTAAGTTCTCCCCTCTACCTCTGTAAGCCTTTACTTGCTGAGAGGTCTTGGCGGCTGTGCTGGCTGGTTTTAAGTCAACTTGACACAAGCCAGAGTCACTGGGGAAGAGGGAACTTTAGCTGAGAAAACAACCCCACCAGGCTGGTCTGTGAGCAAGCCCATGGTGCATTCTCTTGTTTAACAATTCCCACTGGCCAGGTGATCCTGAGTGCTGTAAGAAAGCAGGCTGAGCAGGCCCTGAGGGAGCAAGCCAGTAAGCAGCACCCTTCCGTGGCCTCTGCTTCAGTTCCTGCCTCCCGGTCCCTGCTCTGTTTGAGTTCCTCTCCAAGTTGCTTTTGGCTATGGTGTTTGACCACAGCGATAGAAACCCTAGACACTAGTCCCACTTTGTTTTCTGAGACAGTTTCTCTCAGTGAACCGAGAGTTCACCAGTTCACTAGACTGCCTGGCCAGTGAGGCTTGGGGCTCCTCCCATCTCCACCTTCCCGGTGCTGGTCTTACAGACAGGTACTGTTACGCTTTGTGTTTATATGTCCTGGGATCCAAACGCCAGCCCTTACACCTTCAAGGCAGCACACACTGCTTAAACCACCTCTCCAGCTCCACTAGATTTATTTTATTTTATTTTTTAATGGCAGCATTAGCTTGATAGGTCTCCAAAGCTGCCAGAGACCTCAGCTGGCTTCTGAGCTTAACAGGCACACCAACTGCTTGGTGGCAGAATGTTGGCTCTGGCAGGGAGTGAAGTGATTTACTGTCTAATGGGGTTCTTGCTGTAGGTGTAGATCTGTTAAGTCTACCCAACTTACCAGGAGCCACATGGGGCTCTTTGACTCTAAATTAATTTAAGTGAAGCAAAATTGAAAAGACAATACTTCAGGACACGAGCCAAATTTCAAGGGCTCACTGGCTGCCTGTCATTAGCAGCTTCTGAACTATATGAGACATCTTCATCATCCGGAAAGTTCTACCAGTAGCACCAGTGCAGAGACGGCTCTCTCAGCTGCTTCAGTTTTACGAGGATTCATGGAGATAAAGGAAAGCTTATGACAAGATGGAGAGCAACCGCTCCCTCTCCGGGCTGTCTTGGGACCGTATGCTCACACAGTGAGTGTAATCTGCCAAGACGCTGTTCTTCACGTTTTCTAAAGAGAACATGGGTCAGAAGTGGAGCAGGTTGGCCATGCTTTTCAGCCGGTAATCACCTATGCTGTGTGGCAGGGGCAGGGGTAACCAGGAAGCTTGACTGTGCACTGCAGGTCCAGATGGGGGAGGCTCTGAGAAGTTACTCAGATCAGATCAGCCCAAAACTCTGCCACTGAGCAGTTGGTGTGCCTGTTAAACTCAGAAGCCGGCTGAGGTCTCCGGCAGCTTTGGAGACCCATCAAGCTAATGCTGCCATTAAAAAATAAAATTAAAAACACCATGGTGGAGCTGGAGAGGTGGTTTAAGCAGTGTGTGCTACTGTGAAAGTGGACCCTCCCAGTGGCTCAGCTCCACCTCTTCCCTGGACTTCTAGAAGTTGGTCTGAATTTCTGGAGGAAGACTCCCATCTAGAAAGTGGCAAATGAAGAGAGATGTTAATGTGTGTGACATGACGAAATAAAAATGTGTCATCACCAGTCACAAGTGCGTCCTGGTGAGAAGGGAGAATGAGCTATACCGTTTACCTCAGGGCTGTAGGACTACACTGCTGCATCTTTGAGGTCTCTGACCCTCTTGCACACTGGGCCTAACTCTAACAACTGGGCCTCAGTGGCTAACACTGCTTCTCGATGCTTTTCTGTTTAATCTAAGTTTTAAGGTAAGAGGAGTCCACCATGTGTGTCCAGTAGTGTCCAGGGGTCCCCATCCACCTTATCTGCAATTTTGACTTCCACACATTCAGTTTCTGTGTGGTACTCAAGAAGGTGGGGAGGAAGAGGGAGGGAGGGGGGATTAGAGGGAGGGAGGGCAAGGCAGAAGGGAGAGAGAGAGAAAGAAGAGGAGGAGACGGAGGAGGAAGAGAAAAGGAGAAGGAAGAAGAGAAGAAGAGGAGGAGAAAGAGAAGGAGAAAAGGAAGGAGAAGGAGAGGAAGAAGAAGAAGAAGAAGAAGAAGAAGAAGAAGAAGAAGAAGAAGAAGAAGAAGAAGAAGAAGAAGAAGAAGAAGAAAGCTCTGTTATAACTTTGAATTTGAGATGTCCCACAAATGCTCATGTGTCAAAGGCCAACGGGCTCGTGGGCAGACAGTTGGATGCTGACATTGATTCACCCAGTGGTAGATTCATAAAACAGTGACATCGCTGGGAGATGACAAAAACCAGGAAGTGGGGCATGGCTGGAGAAGTAGGTCACTGAAGGTGTGGCCAGGAAAGTTATATCCTGTCTTTCTCTGCTTCCTGGCCACTGCGAGGTGAGCAGCTTCCTTTACTGCTCCCTTACCTGCACCTCAGACCCACAGCAATGTGGAGGTGGGCAGCCTTCGGCTTAACCCTGCAAAATGAGCCACGATAAATCCCATCTTCAACACAGTGGCAAAGACTGACTCGGATGCACGCACCTGTAGTCTTGCGTTGATCATTGCGTTGATCAGTAGTTGTCCTTAATCTCTTATTGTACCTCATTTATACATTAGACTTTATCAGAGAGATGTCTGCCTGGGAAATAACTGTGCATACTCTCTCCCTGACCCGTGTGTGTGTGTGTGTGTGTGTGTGTGTGTGTGTGTGTGTGTGTGTGTGTGTGTGTGTGTGTGTCCTTTCTGGCTGATGTCTGACTACAGAATGGGGAGTATATCAGGAAACCCTGGTCCAGGGCTGCCCTCAGCTTCCCCTTGAGCCTTTCATGCCAAGTTCATAACAGTTTGTTGTTTGGGAAGTTGCTAGGCATGAAACAAAATGGGGAATGGACCCCAGCTCTCATGAGAACTTCAATCAATTGATAGTGATGACCTGGAAAGACTCCAACGATGACAAAAGATCGCCAATTGATTGCTCATGTCTGGTCAGGGCTCAGAAATGGGGCAACAGTATCCCACAGTAGAATGGACCAAGCAATAGTAATCAAATCTAGCCAAACTCTCCCAGTCGGGTTGTTGGGAACCGAACCTAAAGTCATAGGTGTGAGTGAACTGAGCACACAGACTTGAATCAGGACCTCTCAGGGTGAACTGTGACCTCCTGACTTGAGCTGCTTATCCCTAACCCACGAACATTTACCCCTATGCTCTGTGTTCCCTGCCCTGTTTGCTCCTTGAAGGATCTTTGGAGGTCTAGGCAGTGACACCAACATAGTCCTGGTCCCTGCCTCTCAGAGCACCTGGAACAATTGGCCCTAAGCCCTGATCTTCTAGGAGGGAGACTGGGTTTTCTACTCAAATCTTGACCCTTAGGACTCCCATGCTGGCCAGTGACCCTCTGTGAGGACCCCTAGAGAAGAAGCCAGGCCCCAGGCTGAACAGATATATGTAGTGGGTGACTGCAAGAACTGCTGCTGAGGTGACAGACGGGCCAAGGCTGTGAAGAACGCCATCTGGAAGACATTCGTGAAAAGCAGGTTACTTCTGTGGACAAACAGGGTTCTTTTGTGCTGGCAGCTCTTAGAGGCTTTGGAATTGACCCTGGAGTGAGGGAGCAGAGAGGATTATCCATTAGCTCGGTCCATCTATTTAGTGACTGAGGTCAGTTCTGGGGTCACTAACTCCCTGGATCTTCTGCCCATCCTCAGAAGGGTCGATGGAGATCCCACAGCTAGAGAAAGCCCTGTGAACAGATCCAGGGAGTTCAGAGGTGCACTGGGTAAGAACAGGGATGTTTCCGTCAACTCAACATTACAGAGTTATCTCGTTACCAGGATGTGGGAAATGAGGCTTAGCGCAGACAGCAGGTGATGCACAGGCAGTTCCCAGCGGCATGAGAACATGAATGCCGGCCAGGTATGAAGAGGTACTTGCATAAATACTGTCTCTCAGCCCTGCCATTCCTCCAGAGCAGATGTAGCTGTTACTTGTATGGTTAAGAAAATTTAACTTCAAGGGGCGAGGTACAGCCCAAGGACACCAAGTACAAGTGACAGGGGCAGAACTCACGTTTGACTGGCTCTCTAACCTGCGGTGTTTTTAAGGATCCATCAGTCCAGTAGGCATCTCCAGGGAAGGCTCAGAATTCAGGGCTCTACCCACAGCCCTGCATGGTCAGGATCCTCTTGGTTAGGGGCCTCAGCCCAGTAAGACATTTTAACCTGGGAGCTCAGAGCTAATTCCCTCTGTCCCAAGGGCTGTCTGTACCTTATGCTCAGAGGTCCAGCCTGAGCTGGTACTTGGGGGGGTGGGGGAGTAAGAAGCTAAGACCCCACAAGGGAGCTCCCACAGTGGAGTCATAAGAGCAGGACTTTTTTGAAGGGGAAAGCACCCCGGACCTCAACATACCCACTTGCAGTATGGGTGACAATGACATCAGCCAACATTTAGTGGGCACCTCTTATACCAGTCACCCTACTAATGACTTCACATGTCTGAGCACATTGAATTTGCAGACTAATCACAGGAAGCACCACTCCACATAGGAGGGAAATGTGGCACAAACTCTTGAAGGAGTCCTTCAGGGAATCAGCACTAGCACTAGAACCCAGGCGACTGGATTCCAAAGCCAGCCCCCTTCACCTCCCAAGCCAGCCCCCTCTCCTACATAAACACATACATACCTTGCTAGCAAAATGAATTTAGCAACCATCCATTCATTCTCTGGGTACAGCCTCCAGTTTCCTAAAAAAGGAATACACCAAAGAGGAGGGATCAAAATCAAGCCAGGCATAGGAGGGAAGAATTTTGGGATGTAAGTACCCCTCCCTCCTCAGGGTCCCCTACCCACTGGCCTCCAGAGGCCGCCACAAAGAGCAGCTTCTACCTCTGCACTCTAAAGCCACTTAGCAATTGCCACACATACAGAGATGCACACAGCCTGCAGATATTTCAGGGACACCCAACAAGGACAGGGCAGGGAAGGATGCATTCATAATTGGGGGTGGGGCAGGAATGATCAAGAGGTCCTTATAGAAAGTCCCTGGGGAGCAAGGAAAACAAGCCGTAAGTATAGAAGGGACATAGAACTACGGTAAAATCAGGTGACAAGGACCTGCCTTGTGTTGGTGGCTCCTGAGCAGAGCCGTTCTCCTGGGGACCCACTTGGGTCCATAAGTAGTTTCCTCCCTAGCCCCCCCTGGCCTCTGAGGCAAGCTAGAAGTATCCCAAATAGGAAGGCAGGAGAAGAGGAGGTAGAACGTCTGAAGAGAACGTTCCAGAGTCCTTCCACAAAGCCACTTGTTCGGAAGGAGGAGAGAGGTCCCAGGCAGTTGGGGAAGGACAGGACTTATCATCCCTGGGGGGAGAGGCGCTTAGGAGCAGGGCTTGGGACCCCTTTGCAAGGTGGGAAAGAGCAGATGGGAATGGTGGCTGGCTCAGGTTGGCCTATCACTTCCAGCTGTGCGAAGCCCCTGGACCCTCGGCCCTGTACAGTTAAAGGCAGCAGACCTGGTCACTCGAGGGCTTGCTTCCCTTTGTGCTTTTCTGTGGCCTCGCAGGCGCCAGGCAGGGGCTCAGCCCAGCCCTCCTCTGAGACACTCCCTCACCCTCGTACCCCTCAGCTCCTCCCCAGCCTGTCCGTCACTCATTCTGCCCCAAAGCTTAGGCACTTGCCTGTCCCCAGGCTGCCTGCCATACTTCGCCCTGGTTTCTCCACAGCCCTCCGCTCACACGTCACCTCTGGGGAGGGAGAGGAAGGACTGTCCCTGCCACATCACTCTTTTCTGCTGTCTTCACGCACTTATCATTTACGGACCATGTTGGTCCATCCCTGCACCCCTCAACCCCTCCCTAGAAAACTACCCTGGCGGCCAGCAGGGGCCTTGTTCCTGGACTCCAAGCTCCCGCACAGTAGGTACTCAGGACAGATTTGACACAGCATGGGGCCCTCCCCACGCCTTTGCATCTTGCACATCTGTTTGGAGACGCAGTTGGCCCCAGATGTGTTATTTCCCTTGTTAATTACCGCAGAGTAATTGTAGTAAGAAGTGTAAGTAAAGCATGCGTTAATGGGATGGAAACCGATTTGCTGCGCAGGCTCACAGGAAGCAAAGCTGGGCCTCCCTGCAGCCTACAAGAATTCAAGAGGGGAGAGTTCACCTCACCCACCCTGCTTCTCAGGAAGGGCCCCTCCCCCCACCCTGACTCCCATCACTTCTTACAGAACAGGTAGGGACCTGGGAAAGCCTGGACCCTTCTGGGACTGACATCTTGATTCTTTGTGTCCCAGAAGGGCTGAGAGATGTGAGCATAGAGGCTCTGCAATACTTCCCCTAGCCTCGGTATTTCCATCTTAAAATAGGCTAGCAGCACTTCTCTGCTGTGCTTGTACAAGCCACGAAACAGATGGCACGTGTGGTGTCCTGAATGGGTATCCACCAAGGTGAGGCCTTTCACTTCCTTTGCAGTGTCCTAGAAAAAAGACAGGCCCCGCCCTGCACCTCCACCTGCTGGACTTTGCAGGAGAAGCTTCCTCCAGGTTGATTGTGACAAGATTAGTGACATATATCTTTAATACGGTTGCTCCAGACCTCAGTTTCCAAGAGTAGCTGTTGTTGGCAGGGCAGAAATGTCACATCTTCATAGAAGAGTCCAGCGCAGTACAGCTGTGATAGGCTGTTTCCATTTCTGTGTCCATCCGTCCTCTCCGCCTACACACACACACACACACACACACACACACACACACACACACACACACACACACACACACACACACACACACACACACACACACACACA
>CM052702.1:61040614-61055634 GCA_028551405.1 Uromys caudimaculatus | reverse complement strand
TTCAGAGCCTACTCATTGGTCATTCGCTGCTGAGCCGCAGCGATCCTGGGCTTCCGTTTGCTTGTCGATGACCCTGAGACGCCCTCTTGTGGGCATCGGCGGTAGTGGTGGGGCTTCTTGGCTCTCCTAGGGCAGTGATACAGCCAAACAACTACTTTCCTATTTTTCCAATGGCGATGAGGATGTAATCTTGTAAAGGGTCCTACCTATAAATATGGAACCATCATTTTGATTTTAAAAACTCAACATATAAAAGTTTGAAAATGACAAAGAACAAGCAGTATAAGAGGATGCATTATTCTTCCAAAAGTCCTGAGTTCAACTCCCAGGACCCACATCAGGGGCTCACAACCGCCTGGAACCTCAGCACCGTTGGAACCATTGCCCCTCCTCCTCAGGCATCCACCCACACACATGTACACATTCCTAAATATAAAATAAATATTTTAAAAGAAAAATATTTACCGGCCAACCGTGGCCCTTATCCAACAGCCAACAAAAGAAGGGAATCAGGTTACATTCTTCTTGTCCACAGGGTGCTGGTTTAGAAGGAATAGCAGTATTTCTACAAAACACTTGGAGCTCAGCTCTGAACTGGTGATCCAGGACTGGCAGTGATGCAGACTGAGTACCCACTGGCTCAGCGCTAGCTACTGATCCTGAAACGACAGGTACAACTCTTATGCCACCTCTCCATAGCCGACTTCCCTTTCGGTCAAAAGTCCCACCGCAGTTAGTACCAGGGCACGCAGTGTGCTTTAGAGAGCTCAGTCCACCTATCCATGTGTTTGGGCTCCTGTATGTTCAGAAAAGACAAAAATAGTGCCCCTGCTCTAGCTCCTGACCTACACTAGATATGGTTAGACAGTTAGACAGTTCCAAGCACACTTTGATGGGGAAGAACCCTGCAGGCTTATCATGGCTCCACCACTCCTCAGGCGTATGACCCTGTAAGCCTCGCTGTCCTCACCATTTGAAGTGGTAATAGAATCTTTTTCACCAAATAATGGTGAGCACTGAGTGGAGATGAAGCGTGTGTGTAAGACCTGGGGTGGTGGCTTATCTTATTTAAGCCATTTTAAGTTCTCTTCAGATCTTGACTGAACTTGACCCTGACTCTGTAAGGGCCAGATGCGGGCTGAGCTTTTGAGAAGATTCCATTTTATGAGAAGCCCATGCTGAAAAGGCTTTAGAGATGCATCCAACACATCTTATGTTAAAGGAGAAGGAACGGGGCCAGGGATGGAAAGGGAGTGACCCCGCCGTCACCTCCAGGTTTGAAGACGCTCCAGCAGAGATCCTTCCAGCACTTGTACCCAAGGCTTCAGTACTGACCGGCTGGGGCAAATACGTTCAGTGCTCCATGGCTCTGGATCTTTGTTTTGTGAAGTGGACGCAGTTGCTCCTCCTCCCTACCATGGCTCCCAGTGCAGTGCTGGATCTCCCTTAGCAGGAATGTGTGAATCACTGACTCTTAGAACTGCCTGAGGCAGTGTTGCACCTGACTCCTGTAGCCTTGGCTCAATCAAGGTCTTCCCTGAATGGACGGAAATCTTGGGCCAGAGGAAGCAAGCTCCTACTCTAGGTGGCGAAAGAGTAAAATTTTTTTTCAAAAAAGAATTTATATAAAAGCAGGGTTAGCCTTCTTTCCTCAGGTGAACCTTGACTTTCACTGGCCGCATGAGCAGAGTGGCCACATTTTAAGGAAATGGGTGACT
Organism: Uromys caudimaculatus; assembly: GCA_028551405.1. NCBI lineage: Eukaryota > Metazoa > Chordata > Mammalia > Rodentia > Muridae > Uromys > Uromys caudimaculatus. The sequence goes on along the minus strand of CM052702.1, from coordinate 61,053,916 downwards.
TCTCATCCCTCAGATGTAGTCTGCTAACCCCCTGCATTCCCAAGGTGAATGGCATTCGTCTAAAGTCAAACACAAAATGCCAACGATTGCATCAAAACATCAGATTAAATAAAAATAAAAATAGGCAATCATCAAAATAAGCTGGTCACTCAGTGACCTGTGGCTGCTGGAGGCTGCCGTCCACATTTCTTCCTTTTTTTTCAAAAATAGCTGGATGCTTGGAGCTTTCTGGGGTCACCAAATAGGAAAAAGTCCCTCAGGAGCCATTACGGAGTCCCAGTTTCTCCATCTCTCTTTTGATATCACATGGAAAATCACCAAGGAGAATAATGATATTCTGTACACACATGTAAACAAAAGAACATACAATTTGCCCTTTCTCCCCAGGAGATCATTTTACTTTTTTTGTTTTTCCGGTTTAGAGAAAAATGCTAAGAACACTCAGGGTATTGTGGAAATGTCAGAAAATCAAAGACTCAAAACTGAGAAAATACAAAGAAATGTTTCGAAGACAAGAGGCTAGCCCCCGGGTGGGCATGTGGGGAGCCAGTCAGCAGTTATAAGGTTTCGGTTTTAGGAAGCAAGCTCAAGTGGGAAGGCAAGTGGAAAGGTCCAGAAAGTGAAGGATGACAGGCCCCACAGAGGCCTGAAGTGTCTCCTTTGGGCTGGTAAAGTGATCTGTGTTCTGATTGATTAATGGGCTGTCTTAAAGTAAAGTGTTTGTGCCTAACCTGATAACAGGACTGAGTAATAGCCATGGGGACAGAAGTAAGAACCTGGCTCTCAGCTCAGCTCGGACACACTCGGGTCCGACATGACTGCCACTGATCTCTGATCTTTGTCCCCTCCCTGAGCCTGGTTCTCCTTTACAGAAAAAGTGTGATGTTCCTTGTGGAAGACTCCATCCCCTGCACCTGTCATAGTCAGGGTTTCTGTTGCTGTGATCAAACACTATGACCAAAAGCAATGTGGAGAGGAAAGTCCAGGTAACAGTCCATCACTGGGAGGATTTATACACAAAAACGAAGAGACGTGTGGGGTGACAGTGACGTCCATATTCAAGGCCCATCTCTACCGACCGATGTCACCAACTAAGGACCCAAGTCAGTGCTGCTATGCCTGTCTGCTTCAGTCTTCATTCTGCACACCAGAGCCTCACCCCTGGACGCTGGAGTTCTTTGCACAGCCCTCCTGACTGAGAAAGGGCAGGGGAATTCAGAGCATCCATGGAGATCCAGCGGGGAACAAACCCCACAGAGTGTCTACCCAGGGTGCCAGCCGCATGCCCATAGTGACCCTTCCCCTAGAAGTTTCACATTTCTCCCCACATTCCTGTTTGCCTCTCCCCAAGGGACAGGTACTGCTCCTAGCAGTGGGGTGAGGAGAGGTCATGGAACATGAGTCAAATGGCCAAGGCTGTGACGTCTCAGCAGCCAGCAGAGAGCATGGGAGTTCGCGGTTGTTTATCAAATGCATCTGGGTTCATGACAGCCTGAGAGAGGATGGGTGGGGGTGGTGTCAGTGCTGGGCACTGACTGGTGCCTCAGCTGCCCCAGCGAGTCAGTCCATGTCAGAGTCACTTCCACACAGTGGCAGTTCACGAGTGTCCCCCACAGCAAGAATTCCTGGGATCCAACAGGCATAGGTAACACAGTCAGCCTTATCAGCCTTGGCTGAAGCCCATTAGGATGTCAGATGCTCTGAGAAATCCTGCAGAAAGGAGAACATGTCAACCTTCCTACTAGACTGCCAGGTCCAAGCAGAGACTACTGTCCTACATTTACTCCTGTGCTCACAGCCGTCTCAGGATCCAGATCACCCCGGAGGGCCTGGCCACCTCTCCTGACCTGGCAGCTGGCTAGGATACAACATTTCCAGTTATATCAAACATTAACATAGCAATGGTGGGTCTGACTGTAATCCTGGAGGGAGCCAAGGAGAAGCTTTGAAAACAGACGAGGTTAATCTCTTCTTTTTTTTTTTATTATTTACATTTCCAATGTTTCCTCTTTTCTGGGTCTCCTCTTTGGAAACCCCCATCCCCTCCCCATCCCCGCCTCTATGAGGGAATTCCACCTCCCACCCACCCACCCACCCATCCCCATATTCCCGCCTTGACATGAGGCTAATCTCTTCTATTAAGGGGCTCCCAGTGAGAAACTGAGGCCTTGGGGAGGAAAAATCATTGGCCTGGACCACTTAGCTACTTGACAAAAAAAGAGGCCACACTCTTAAAACTTGCTTTCTTGGGTCTCATTATTTTCCCCTTTCCTGCAGTTGCTGTTGGGGTCACACTGCTGACATTAACCAGTTAGTATGGTCAGAGCCTGGACCGTGGTTGTGGGTTTTGAATAGGTCGATTAAACAGACAAGTAACAGTGAAAAATAGATTAAGGAAATTGCTACAATATGGTGGCCATACTGGGAAGGGAACAAAGGAACTCAGTGATGCCCAGGGTTCTGAGATGAGATAAAACAGAGGACAAGAAGCATGCATCATCACAGGGTCTTGGTCAAGGCGTGCCCCCCGCCATTACTGAGACATCATTGTCTCCAGTCTCTCTTACAAGGTGGTCTGACAATATGTCGGAACTGTATAAAATCTGTTTCTAGGAGTCGTGCTCCTTCTCTGGCTGGTATGAGCTTTCTGCCTTTCCTTCCTCCCAACACGAGACTCCTAAAGACTTTCCAACTCCTTTGGAACCGGATTCAAAAGTCTAATAGTCAAGTGTGTCTCCATAGACTATTTTCCCTCCTGCCTGGCCAGTTACACTCTTCTGTGGAAGAAAATAGAAAATCAGTCCCACCAACTTTCTCTGTCAGCTGGCCAGCTGTTTGTAAGTGAGAGAAAAACAGGTGGCAGATGCACACAGACAGAGGCCATGCCAGGGCCTGAGAGGAGGCAAGATGCCCTCCACCCCTGAGGAGCGGGCTCTGAGCTGAGTCCATATTCTGCTTAGCTTTGTGTCACCAGGACCATAATAACCTGGCAGAAACACCTGAGGGAGCCATGGCTTCAGAGGGTTTGAAGCCTTCATAACCAGGAAGGTAAGACAGAGTAGTCCCGGCTTCAGGAGGCTGTGGCAGATGGCCTTCACGTCATGGTGGACCCAGAAGCAGAGAGGCAGAGAGCAAAGGCTGAGTATAACCTTAAAGGCCCACCCTAAAGGATCTCCTTACACCAGCCCAGCCCTGCCTCCCAAAGTTCCCAAGCTAGCATCATCCAGCAGGGACCAAATGTTCAAAATGAGACCCTAGGGTAGGGAAACATTTCAGACCCGAACCAGAGCAGCCTCAAAGGTTGGACAAGTTTTTCCTTCTGACTTTGTTGTCTTTTCATTTTATCAGACGAAGGCAAAGCAGGTCATCATCTCCTCACGGCGTTCCCACTGTCACGCTGTGCCAAACCCTCTCCACAAGCTTACCTCCTTCTTTTCTCATGTTTGCTCCTTTTCACCCTTCCCCCATTATATTCTCCTCACCCATAATTATCCCCACCAATGTTTTCTCTACAAGTCCTTAAATATGTGTGACTCTTTACCAAACACGTTGTGTGGGTCTGCTTCTGTGTGTTTCAATTACTGTGGCTCAGCACCCAGGGGGTGCAGGGGTGTCTCTTAGCTGCTTCTAACTGTATGGAATCTACCAGAATGCACTTCACTTGCTCATGTGCTTCCCCAGTGGAGGACATCTAAGTGACCTCCAAGCCTGTGAAACTCAGAAACGCCACTAATGGCGCTACCAGTATCTTCTTCATTCTGTGTGAGGGGGATCTGGGATGGATGTTGGGCATGGGGGGTGGGGTTGTTGGGTCACTGTGATGGCTAATCTTTATTGTCAGCTTGACACACTTGGAAAGAGGAAACTTCAGTTGAAGAATTGCCTTTTTTTTTTTTTTTTTTTTTTTTTTTTGACTGCTAATTGAGTAGGAGAGCCCAGCCTACTGTGGGCAGCACGATTCCTAGGCAGGTGAATCTGGGAAATACAAGAAAGGCAGCTGAATGTGAGTTAGCCTGGGAGCAAGCTAATAAGCAGTGCTCCTCTGTGATTTCTGCTTCCGTTTCCTGCCCTGCTTGAGTTCCTGCCCCGACTTCCTTCAGCGATGGACTATAAACTGTGAGATAAATATTTTCCTCTCAAAGCTGTTTTTGGCCCTGATGTTTATCATAGCAATAGAATTAGGACAGTCCTAAGGAAATGCTCAATTCCTTTCCCAAACAGCTTTTGGAATGCCAGGACCCTACAGTCTAGCAAGAGCAAGCAACCCCTTCAGGTGGATACTGCCCCATCAACTCTAGCTTGTCCCATAGGTGGTAGGTAGCTGGCTAGAGTTTGAAGGGAGATCCTTCCTTTGGCACACCCAGGCCTATGCCAGAAGCATAGCTTGAGGCTGAGGTGCCCACACTCAGCATTCTGGAGAATGGCTCCTGCGTTGCAGGGTGTGGCCAGACTGCAGCCTGCCCTATCCCGGCATCCTTGGGTTCACTTGTCTTTTAACTGCTATCATCCAGGCTAAGGAGGTACCAGGGTTTCTTTTGCATGCCTCGGATTACCTGTGGGCGGGGGTGGGGGTGGGGGTGGGGGGGTGCATCTACACATACGTGAAGAAGCCAGAGGTTGATGTTGGTCATCTTCCTGTGAGAATATGAGAGTCTTGCCATGTAAGCTAGACTGACTGATCAGCGAGGTCTGGAGGTCCCCTGACTCCGGTCCATTGGCATGGGGCTACAGGCACACACCCCTGCTCCCAGCTTTCAAGTGGTGCTGTGGGTCTGTACTCACATCTTCATCAGACACTTTGTCCGCTGAGCCATCCCAGCCCCACGCCTAATGTACCCGCACATCTCCTCATGTGCTTCTGGGTTCTGGACGTCTTCCTCCATGAGTTTGCACGGAGAGTCACTGTTGGTGTGTAGGAGTTCTTTGCAGTGTGCACACTAACCCTTCTCTGCTCCGTCTTCCTGGCTTCACGCCTGCTCAGCTGCTTTCTCTGTGTTTTCCTCCTCTGAAGTGCATTCCCTCAGTCCTCTGTCTTTGCAGCCTTACCCTTTGCTTCTAAGGCAGAAGTTCTCCCCAGCTTTCCTTGATTCTCTGCAGGGTCCTCGTGCTATGTTCTAGGTCAATCTGGTTGATGAGAGGGAGGAGGAACTGAGTTTTCTTCTTTTTCTTTGTCTTCCCAGCCATGACCTCCACTCTTGTCTGTAGCTCACCTGCCTAGTTCTAGAGTCTCCATGGACTTCCTTCAGAGGTTCTTCTCCAATTTCTTTCTGCATCTCCATCACAATTTTAGTCTGAGGGCTCTGTGGGGTATCTTAACATGTGGCGTGATGGGTCCTTCCTTCAGCCAAAGCAGAGCCTGGGGAGACTGCTTCGTTAGTGACATGCTTGCACAGACTGATTCTCAGAATTCATGCCAAAAGAATTAGCTGGAATGGTTGTGCAGACTCCTAGTGCTGACTTCCTGGAGCTTACTAGACAGCCAGCCTGGGCTAATCACATCCCACCGAGAAGCCCTATCTCCAAAAACAAAGTGAATGGCCTCCAAAGAACGACACTAATGCCGACCTCTGGCCTCCACATTCATGCGCGCACACACACATGCAAAAGGTGTCCTGATAGAATGTATAGCACTGAGCCAGGATCTGAAAACTTGTCAGCTAGCTAGCTAGTTCCTGTGGACCTTCAGGTCTAGCCTGAAGCTAGGTCTATTTTCTGGGACAGTGCTGCAGTCCCTGAATGAATGGCACAGGTGGTTTGTGACATTAACTATGCTTGCTTCTTTGCTGTATGCCCCATACTAGTCAGCAGCTCTTTCAAGGGCAGAAACTTGGTCTGTCTTAAGTAATATCCACACACCTCCCAGCCACAGCTAAGGGGAGCATCTATTGAGTGTTTAAAGGCCATGCTAAGCACTCCAAGGGAGCTGTATTCACCCTCCATTTAAAACCTACCAGACAGGTACTATGGTTATCACCAACAGAAAGGTTAAACAATGTTACCTAATACCGCACAGCCACAAAGTGGAAAAACTTTTATTTGAATCCAAATAATTGTACTTAAAGTTCATGCTCCCATGTGCTTACTGCCCCACCTCTCCACAAACCCCAGAGTATGTGGGGAGTGATTGAACAGATGAATGGATGGAGGGAGGGAGGGATGGATGGATGGACAGACAGAGGGACGGACAGGTGGGTGGATAGGTGGATGGATGGTTGGTGGGTGAATAAATGGATGCATGGTAGGTGGGTGGGTGGATGGGTGAGTGGATGAATGGGTGCAAGAGAAGTAAAGAAGGTGAGCAGATAATTTGAATAGTTTAAGCCACACTTTGGCTATAGCTCCTTTTTCCAAGTAATTACGCCCCTAATATGGGCTCGTTTTCCTGCAAGACACTGGTTTTCATAAATTATGGAAAATTCTTTGGCTATTGCTTGTTATGTTATGGCCTGGGGTGGAGCACAGGGGTGATGGATGACTTTTTAAATTCTTTCCCATCGGCTTAGAGAATTCTCTAGGCCACGGCTGCGTGCAGAATCTATAATTAATTATTATTCACACTTAATACAGTTAGATACTGTGAACACACACTTTCCATTAATTTATGTGGCTGGCTCCTCATCATTTTCCCATAGGTATAGTCACTGATTTCTCAAGTTATTAAAAATTAAAATGTATATTAGGGAGGGTGAGGAGCGTGATGTCCTTGCACCTATTTTTAGTCTAAAGTCACAAACAGGGTGGGGAACTCGGCTGCTTTTGGGGGCAGTTCTGATGGAGGGTGGACACTCATTCTCACTAGTTCATTCTTCACTATTAATTAGGGACAGCTGAGCCACAAGGGACCGGGGCCACAAGCTTTGGAGAAGACAGTTCTCAGTACCTGGGAAATATCCTCACTCCTCCTGCCCAAGGCAAGTAAGTAGCCAGTTGGTAGGTGAGGTTAGCAACCTAGGTCTAGGATAAAGGAAGCCTTAACTGGCCTGGCAAGGGTAGCCAGAGTAGGAGTAGCAGGGTGGGAGTGGGGATGGGGGTGAGGGTGGGAGTGGGGGTGGGAGTGGAGTGGGAGTGGGGGTGGGAGTGGGGTGGGAATGGGGGTGGGAGTTGGTGGGAGGTGGGGTGGGAGTGGGAGTGAGGGGTAGCAGCATCGGGTGTCGGGAGTAGGTGAACATTGATCTGACTCTTGCAGAAAGATAAGGGGCCAGAGAAGAAGAGAGGTCAGATGGGAAAAAGGGAGGGATAGGCGTTCCTGTTATAGAAATAGCAGGTACAGGTCATGGAAGGCAGGGGAGGGCACAGCAGGTTCTAGGAGATCAGACAAGGGCCTGAAGAACCAACATGGAATGTCAGGGGTGTGACCATGAAGCCAGGAGATGGGTGAGGTCAGAAGTCACTGGAAGAGCCAGTCCAATGTGGTGGCATGCAGAGAATGTCCCAGCTAGGCTGCCTGTGCTTATGAGCTCTAAGGAACATTAGTGAGCTCAAAGAACAAGCAAAACCACAGAAGAAGCAGTGGAGAAACAGAGAGTAGTACTTTACAGAAGCCTCCATGTAGGAATCTGAACACCATGGTTATTGCAGGAACATAAAACTCGTGAGACCAGCTCACCTACTTTCCCTTTGAGTGAGGAAAACTAAGGTTCATTTTCCTGAAAATCAAAACCAAGAGCTTCCAAACAAATAGATCGAGGCAGCCCTCTCCATTTCCCAGGAGCCTTTGCGTTTCAGCTCTGGGGCACAGTTCTCACAGGGGACTTTCAAGAAATTGTCACTGTGGATAGGAACCACACACACACACACACACAGCCCACTGCCCAGACAACCAGGAAGCTTTACTCCTCAGATCAGAGACTCACTGTGGCCCCACTGGTGACAAGACAAGCAGAGTCTCTGCTGATTTACATATTCTGCATAACTTTGCATAAAGCATTGATAAGTCTCAGAACCTGTACAAGAAAACTAATTAGAGGGATGCCTTGTTCTAGGAAGAGAGGGGATATGTTTGTTTCTTAGCTGCTTGCTCAGTCCAGCTGTGGGGACTAGCTTGTGGCTAGGAAGCTGACTGGCTTAGAGGCTAGCCCGGATTCCATCTACTTTATGAGACAGGGCCTCATTCTGGTTGGCCTTGAACTTGCTATATAACCGAGGATAACCGTGAGCTTCTGATCCTCCTGTCTCTACCATCAAGTTCTGGGATGACAGATGAGTACCACCGGCCAGGTTTATGAGGTACTGGGGATCAAACCTGGGGCCTCATGCATGCTAAGCTCTCTACCAACTGAGCTATGCCCCCAGCCCAAGTCTGCTACTGCCTTCTGAACTGCACCAGCGAAGACATTTAAAGAATGATCGCTGTGCATGCTTAAAATCCCAACACGGGCGAGACTGAGAAAGAATGGATTCCAATTCAAACTCAGCCCAGCAGCAGAGTGAGACCCTCTCTCTCTCTCTCAAATAAATAAATAATTAATAAATAAATAAAATTTAAAAAGGAAGGGTGGTAGCGTGGGGAAAGGGGAGGGGGGTTGATGAGCCAAGTCATATGGGTCTATCTGTCCAAATCAGCTTGGTACAAAATCCAACACGCTTTCTCGGTAAATATCTAGTCATTGAGTGAGTCTGACCCATGAACAGCAGAACTTCCCACCTGATCTAGTTTACATCCTATGCATTTGTTTTGTAGATGTGTACATGTGTGGACGGTGGAACGGCTGCTCACATGCCTCAGTGAGTATGTAGAAATCAGAGGACAAGTCTCCGGAACTGGACCCCTCCTTCCACCATAAGGGTCAAAGGAATCAATCTCAGGTCACCAGCCTTGGCAGCAAGCATCTGTGCCCCCTGAGCCATCTCACTAGCTGCCTGATATTAATGCCAGAGATGTTTCTCTTGATTCTCAGCTAATTCTTGGTGGATGTTTACTTTCTATAGGAAATGGCCTCTGTTCCTACGTCACTGGGGAACCACTGGTCCCCAAAAGATTGCCCTCCACGGAGAAGCTCATGAGTCAGAATATTTACACACAAACTGAAGACAGAAACCCGTGAGAAGCTGAGGCAGACAAGGTGCAGGACTCTGTAGAGCTGGGACATTTTCCTATTTCCTTCTAGACTTTTCCCAAACTGTCTCCCCACACCCTCTGGACATAGATTTGGGACACCCCCTGGTTCTTTTATTACTCTGGACAAGGCCTTCGAGGGGAAAGGGGGCCTGGGGTTCTGAAGATCAATGCTGCTCCAATACTCTCCCCCTGCGGCAAGCTCCTGACATATCTTTTCCACAAGTAATAATTAGCGACAGAAATATCTGACCTACTTACGACTCCACAAATACACACATTTGGTGGCTTCCACATCAACGGGGGGGCCGCCAGAGGAGGCTGGCTGAGAACAGTTTTGGTTTTCTGTTAAGCTGGCACTGCTGATTCCTGCCCACCTTCCCTCCTGGTCTCCTCCACCACCCCCCCCTTCCTCCTCCCTGACCAGGTACCTTTTGGGGACCAGAGTCAGTGATTACTTTTACGTCCAGTTCCCATGAGCAGAGGGGTCCAGGTCCATCCTTCCTTTAGAAGGATGGGTTCTGCAGAGAACCATAGGTATTCCAGGCTGGCCTCAAACTTACTATGTAGTCAAGGATGACCTTGAATTTCTGATCTCCTGCCTCCACCCCTCAAGTGCTGGGATTAGAGACAAGTGTGTCATCCTACAGGTTTTATACCTCATTGGGACTCAAACCGAGGATTTCATGTATGCTAGCAAGCACTGCCTAGAATGCTTGTTCTTGCAGTTCTAAGTCCATTCTCTCATGGTCAGGTCTGAGTTTCCCACAGATCACCCACGTGCATCACCCCTGAGGCTTAGTGTTGATGACAATAGATCTAGGCTGATCCACAGGTAGGGACTGTGTGCCTACTGCTGAGCGATGAAGTCTCCCCACACAAAGGACTGTCAAGAAGAACCTGGGCCTTAAAGGAAGTGGGGTTCATGAAGCATGTAGCAAATAAGTGGGTAAATTAACATGGCAGAAGATGGGGACTGTCATCCGGCTAGAGGACATTGGAGAGGGTCTGAAGAAGCTGTGCACCTGTATCATTAGTCTCTTCCAGGTGAGGAAGAAAAGACCACTGTCACCCAAGGAGCAACTGAGGCAAAGGCAGGGAGGTCAGTGGTGACTGCTGGGACTCAGGAAGACACATAAAGTTCAAGGGCAGTTCAGAAACTCAGGCTGGAGGAGAGGGCATGACTCAATAGAGAGGCCATTGTGGGGCTGTAGACTGTGACAGACAACCTGGCCCTCTGGTCGAGCACAGGCTTAACCACGATTGACCCAGTAGGGTTTACTCCACAAGGGACCAAAAAGTGTTTTGCCAATGCTCCCGGGGCCTTGGCTTCTGTCAAACAGCTACGACCCCCAAAGCCTCCCGTAGAGAGGTCTGTCATGTGAAGTGTGTCATGTGAGGTCTGTCATGTGAGATTTATCACGTAGGAGCAACACCAAGCCCTCCCACATGCAGATAAGGTATCCTTAAACTCTCAGACCAAGCCAATGGGAAGTACCTGTTGTCAGACCCCTGACCCACTCCAAGCCCCTCCCCATGTAGAGGCATGGCCATACCTCCAAGCCCTGTCACAGGTAGAGGCGTGGCCACGCAGCCCCAAGCCATCCCCAAGCCATCCCCATGTTAATGAGACACCTAGAGACTTAGCCACACCCCTTCCCAGTTACTATATCTTCCTCGCCCCTCCCAGAGATATCTGGGTACAATTTCATCCACGCCACTCAACACAATGAAAATAAATGCCTTTGGACTGTCTCTATCTATCTTGACCCGCCGTGGGAAGCAAGGGATCCGGCCACATCTAATCTCTCACCAAGGGCATCTCAGCGCTTCCAGATGGTACCCATTCACCCAAGCCGCCCAACCCGATCCCCTGGCGGGAACCCCAGCTGTGTTCCCTCTAGCTCAGCTGCAGCATTCAAGCAGCTAGTGTGGTGCCCTGGGCTAGAAAACCCATGGAGACAGCTGCCAAGCAATCCCCGGGGACGGCCCCCTCCCCCACCCACAGGCGGTGTCCTGGCGGCTTCCCCTAGCCCACGCCCAACGAACTGTGTGGGAAGATGTGTGGCCACTTCCCCGAGTGTCCTGTCCCTCCCAGAGCCACAGCGCCAGGGGCAGACATGCGGGGCTTAACTCTCTACCGCGCCAGCTTGTTCCCACAGGCCATGTGAGGGTAGAAGAGAGTCAGAACAAGGGCTTCAGGAAGGGAGCCACAAGATTCAGTTTGGACTTTATGGGTTCCTTTTACAAAGTCCACCTGGAACAGAAAATGTGGAAAGACACTGCCAGCTCTGCGCCCCACCCAGGGCCTGTGCCAACCATAGCATCGTGGTTATTGTCCATCTGTCCAGAGTTACACAAAGTCACAGTTCACTATGCTCAGAACCCTGAGTATCTGATCATGAAGGAATCACAGTACAGAGTACAAACAACTCAAGAAGCAGTGGGCTTCAACAAGTGTCCATAGACATTCGCTCAGTCTCGAGTCTCAGGGCTGGGGTAGTAAGTAGCCATCGGCTCTGGGTTGAGTCATGATAGGCCTTGGCCAAGGATAAACCAGGGGTGCAAGGCTGCTATGTCAAGAAGGCAGTAACTGTAACCTCCTAGGAAGGGGGAATGCATAGAAGTGGGCAAAGATCCCAAGGGTACCCACCACAGGCTCTCACAGACATCCTCTGCAGGGCACAGGAGGCAGGAAACCACCAGAAGGTGACAGGGTGAAGCTAGAAAGAGAAACCAGGGACTTTGTGTTTGTAGGGGGAGGGGAGATACTATCAGGTAGGTAAGCCTAGAACCTTTTCTGGCTCGTGATTTCAATGTTACAGTTTTATGTGACAAATGTAATGTTTAGTGTTTAATGCTGAGAGCTGCCCTGTGTTAGTTACTTTTCTCAGCTCTGTCACCAAATACTGATAGAAACCAATTAAAGGAGGAATTATTTCTTTGTGCTCATGGTTTCAGGGGGTTCAGAACCTCACAGCAGGGAAGATATGGTAGGACAGAGCAACTCACATCATGGCTTCCAGGAAGCAGAGAAGGGGGAATACAGTAAAGAACCAAGGCAAGAGATAGCCTCAAAGATACCACCTATGATGACTGTTGCCTAAGGCCTCAGCCTGCTCTTCCCTTCCCCCAATAATGCTATCCTATAATGAAGCCGTGAGTGGACTGATCCATTGATCTAGTCAGAGTCTTCATGGTCGAATCATCTCTGGAAATGCTCCGAGATACCCCAGTGTTGCCCTGAGACACCTGTCTTAGTCAGGGGTTCTATTCCTGCACAAACATCATGACCAAGAAGCAAGTTGGGGAGGAAAGGGTTTATTGAGCTGACACTTCCACATTGCTGTTCATCACTAAAGGAAGTCAGGACTGGAAATCAAGCAGGTCAGGAAGCAGGAGCTGATGCAGAGGCCATGGAGGGACGTAACTTACTGGCTTGCTTCTCCTGGCTTACTCAGCTTGTTCTCTTATAGACCCCAAGACTACCAGCCTAGGGATGGTACCACCCACAAGGGACCCTCCCCCCTTGATCACTAATTGAGAAAATGCCTTACTGCTGGATCTCATGGAGGCATTTTCTCAACTGAAGCTCCTTTCTCTGTGATAACTCCAGCTTGTGTCAAGTTGACACACAAAACCAGCCAGTACAATACCCCAGTGTTATATTTTACTATGTGCTTCTGGGCGTCTCTTAACCAATAAAGGCAACACTCAAGATGAGCCGCACACCCTGCTTATAGGATCTTGGGGTGGAAAATCAGCCTCTCTTTCACGTTGAGTAAAGCCTGGGTAGTGCCTAGTGTTTTCTCTCCCTCCCTCCTAGGAGGTCGTACCCCTCAGGCCTGGCAAGATCATCCAGTTGGCAGTATCCTCAGTTGCTGACACATACACAAGACCTAAGGCACCTTCTCCACCTGTCCACTGAGCCCTATATGTCCTTGGTGTCACTTAATCCTCCAAATGCCCCCTCCTCAGTATACAAGGTCCTCAGCCAGAAGGGTTTCCTGGGACAAGGAGCCCCCTTTGCTCTGCCTCCCTCTTTTATCACCCCCTCACCTGTCCCCATCTCTACATTCTCAGAGCACCCATCTAGACCAGAGGCCAGGAATTTCCAGACACCCGGATGATCAGTCAGACCACTACCCACCTCTACCCAGTCAGACACCCAGGTGAGCAGTCAGACCTCTACCCAGACAGACACCCAGGTGAGCAGTCAGGCCTCTACCCAGACAGACACCCAGGTG
>CM052702.1:60918655-61040514 GCA_028551405.1 Uromys caudimaculatus | reverse complement strand
CCCAGGTGAGCAGTCAGGCCTCTACTACAAGGAGCTTACTGGGCAACAGGGAGTGAAGCAGAGGCCTGGTATGGTTGATAAGGAGAGAAAGGGTTTGTAGGTAGTAGAAGATGAACTAGTTCCAGGCCCAGTGAACACCCATGATATTTGACAAAACCCCCCATGTGACCTGTCCCAGGACTATGCAAGTTCAGGGACACTAAATGCTCTCAGAAGTCCCATGACAGAAACTGAGAGCAAGTACAGTCTACTCTGTTGCAGACTAGTGCCATCTGGAACATCTCCGCAAGGTGTCAGAAGAGGCCCAGTGGCGGCCCCTATGCAGACCTCCCTTCACAGGCATCCTGGGAAGTCCTGGCTGCCCATAGCCACAGCCCAGCCAGTCTCTGCACCAGGCCCTGATCAGCTAGGTCATCACCCAGCAAGTGGAGGGGTTGGGAGTCAGGTGTCAGAAGTACAGATATACGCAGGCTGGGACTAAAGTTCAGTTGGTAGAGTGCTTACCTAGCATGCATGAGGCCCTGGGTTCCACCTCAGAGCTACATAAACCAAGTGTGACGGTACATGCCTTGATCTCTGCACCCAGGAGGTGAAAGCTGGAGAATCAGAAGCTCGTGGTTATCCTCGACACTATAGCAAGCTTGAGGTCAGCTTATGCTGTATGAAGCATGCGTGACTCAAAAATAAATGTGCATATATGCATATGCATGTGTCTTTGGGAATCACGGATGTATGTATATGTACATCATTTGCTCAGATGCACTTCATGCGTGCCTTTAAGTATGTACACACAAGGGTATTATGCATAGGAGTGTTTGTGTGGCCCTGCATGTGTTTATAGGTGTATGTGCCCATGGGTACCTGTAATATATAGGTGTGTATAGAGCTATGTGTGTACACTGCTGTCACTGCCCTGCCACTCTGCCTTCTTGAGATCTGTCTCAGGAGCTGTCACTCAAGAATGAGTAGGATATGGTCTAGCAGCTGCTCAGCCATTCCCTGGCATGCTCATAAGACCTTGATCTTGAGCGCTGAGTCTCGACGTGTACCGAGCCACACACAAGGGCATGTGCAGGGGAGAAGCCTGGTGCACAGAGGGCTGACTTTGTTGCCTGTTTTGTGCAGTGACAGGGAACTTCTGGTGACCTGTGAGCAGAAATAGGAGGAAGGTAAAGGCTGGAGGCAGGTGGAGGCAGAGGCACCCCTAAAGGCTCTGCCATGACTGTCAAGTCAAATCAAGGAGCAGAGAGAGAGTGGGGGAGGGGCGCAACTGGGAGAATCAGAGTCAGAGAGCTGCACCTGAGTCCTACTCAATCTTCTGTACCAACTTCAACCTCACAGTCCCTCAAGGTTGATGTTCCCACAGTGAGCCCTTCAGGGTCTCTGAGGGAAAGGGTCATCCACAACACCTTCCCCCTCATTCTCCCTAACCCAAGCCTCTTGGATAGTTTAGAAAGAGGAGACTGGCGGGAAGCATATGGCGGTGAGTGGGGACTGTCAACTCGGTAGGATCTAGAATCACCTAGAGAGGGCCTCTCTGCATGCTGCTGAGGTGGGAAGACCCACCTGCTGTGGGTGGTGCCACCCCAGACTGGGACCATGGAATATATACATGGAAAGGGAGCTGAGCAGGATTTCTTGCTCTGTTCCCTACCCTGGATGGAATTTGCCCAGCGACTTAAAGCTCCTGCTCTCTTGACTCCACCTTCATGATGGACTCTACCTTCGAGCTGTGATCCAGAATTAACCTATCCTCCTTGGAGCTGCTTTCATCAGAGTGTTCCCTCACAGCAACGGGAAAAGAAACCAGCACAAACGGCTCCTGTGAGCCGTCCTGCTAGGGTGGGAGAAGAGAGGGTTTGTGGGTGCCATGCCTACAAGCTATGGGATTCCAAACTTACAGTCTTCTGAAGACAGGCGTTGTTGCTGAGTGAGCTCAGACTCCACGAGTTTGTTTTCAATCTGGAAACTGTGGAACAGTGACGCTGTCTTGAGGATAAGAAAGAGTGCCTGCCTCTTTGTTAGGCTATGGAGTCGTTAGCCATGATTGTCACCACTGGGTCCAAGACAAGCCATATATCTATGACCACAGAGAGGCAAGTTAATAACTGACCTACCAAAGCACCAGCTGGTGTCGCCCTGGCATCCTGTAATTGTGTGCACGCACAATCTCTCTGTTTGCTTGCTGGCCATCTTTTTTCCCTCAGAATAGTCTGAATGTTAGCTCCGTGGGTCCTCTTTATTAAGAAAGTTCTAGAACCTTGCAGAATGCTACCAAATCGTGGTACTTGCTAATTATTCTCCAAGGTAAATTAGCACATTTAAACCTTTTTTTGTCAAAACTGGGACCATCCTTTGTGATCGGAAGGCAAATCCACCGCATGTTATTTCAGAACTGGTCACTAGAGGGCAGCACAGGGCCAAGTCAGGACAGCTTAACCCTACCGAGGACTCTAATCCCTCAGAAGAGAGGGGAGGACATCTGCAGCTCCTGGAAGTGATGGGCTGGACACCATTAAAAACCAGTCTCCGCCAGAACCAGGGAGCTGGAATCGTACCGGGTAGATTTACCCAGGCCATCCACCCGTTTGTTGTTGTTGTTGTTGTTGTTGTTGTTGTTGTTGTTGTTGTCGTCTTGGTTTGGTTTGGTTTGGTTTTGGTTTTCACCAAGCCAGACAAATTTTCTCACAGTGCTCATAACCCCGACAGTAAGTAAGTGCACTGAACATGATGATTCTGTGTTTAGACCGAGGAGTCATGACTGAACAAGAGTCACCAGGTGGAGAGAGGGATGTGAGCAGAGCCCAGCTTATACAAAAGCCCCAAGGCAGAGGAATGAAGAACTGTTAACTCTTGCTCCCAGGAGCACACAAGAAGCAATGCAGGGGCTGCAGTCTCAACTCTCTGGCTCCTGCCCGGGCTCTGTCCTTCGTTCCTGGCTTCTTCTTCAACAAGCTGCTTTTCAGATGTCGCAGCAGCTGAGACTGGAGGCAGAGGATTGTTTGCTATGATGAAGCTGAACCAAACTTCCCTGGTATAGGATCCAATAAGATGGTTTCATTTTAATGTCTGGACTAAGACAATGGCTGAGCATCTTGGAGCAGATGAGGCTGACAAGAATCTCTCTTTGGAGATAAGACATGGAATTTCAGGAGCCTTTGAGGCTCCTGAACAGGGAAGGGCACCCACTGGCTGTGGGCCAGAGACACTTAGAAAGTACTAACCCTCTTGTAAACCAACATTCCAGGGAGGCTGTTCTGTGGAACAGGGCGACCCTGCTTTGCCTACGTGAATACAGGAAGCACGCTAGCTCCCGATGTCTACAAGGTTGTTAATGGCTTCCGTAGACCCTACATGCTACCCTGCAGGGGTGGGGGTGGGGATGAAGCACTGAGTCCCTGAAGTTATACACCCACACCTGGCAGAGCAGCCATGCCATGCCCAAGTTCTGGTGGCTGCTTGGCATAATCATTCATGCACCAGAGGAGACCTGGGAGAAGGAGACAGCAGTGATGGTCGCCATGGCATGCCCTCTCAGGGATACCTCAGAAGCTACAGTTGGGCCTGGCTCTTGTACTGCTGAGTGTCCCAAGATGACTAAGCCTGGAACAAGACATGCAGTCAGTGTTTATTGAACAGTTACTCTCTGCCCAGATCTCCTCTGTTACATTTAATCCTCAAGACAGTTCTCCCTACTTTACAGACAAGGAAACTGAGGCATAAAATAGTTTAAGCAACTTGGCTGAGTCAATACACTACCTAAATGCTAATGAAATGTCACACCCTTACCTAGCCTGCAAACCTGTTTTCTGGATAGAAAAATTTGATGAAAGAGATTAGCCACTGTCTGATACAGAGAAGAGCCCCGGCAGAAGCAGTAAAGCCAAGGCCTGGGCAGAGTGTGAGGGCTGCAGTTCTGGGGCAGGCATGCGGTAGGGAGGGGATATCACAATAACCAAGACTTGAGGTTGGGAAGGAGGCTGATGAAAATGTTCTTTCTGCCATAGAGTAAATGCTGATTGCCAACTTGACAGAATCTAGACACCCAGGAGGCAAGCCTCCAGAACCCAGAACCATTCATGAGGATTTATGTAAATTAGGTTAGCCCCTGAGCAGGACTAAGCCAGATCATCTCAAGTTAAGTGACTTGGGACAACATCCTACAGGTGGGCAGCACCATTCCTTGGGCTTGGGTACTAGACTGGATAAAAAGAAGCAAGCAAGCTGAGCACCAGTAGCCATCACTCTCTTCCCATCTGTGGATGCAGTGTGACCAGTCTTCTATACCATGATGAGCTGAACCCTCAGCACAGGCTCTCAAGCTCACATATCCCAGGAGCAGGGATATTCTGCTCAACCCCATGTGACTGAGCAGCAAAGAGACCCAGCATCCTTCTGGCAGTGTTGGTCTACAGAAGATCCACGTTCATGTTCCCCCACCTGCCACCCCACAGACCTTGTTTCTGCCCATTTTCTCCCAGCATAGGGTCTGATCAGGCATCCTTCTTCATGTTGTGTCTCCTCAGCTCTGTTCCCAGGGGAATCAAATCCCTTGAAGAATCCAGGCAGGCAGCCTGCAGAACATCCCATGGGACAGGCTCCCAGGTCACCATCAGGCCCACATTTCCAGCAAGGGCAGTGTGATGGTTTGAATATGCATGGCCCAGGGAGTGGCACTATTAAAATGTGTGGCCTTGTTGGAGTAGGTGTGTCACTGTGGGGGTGGGCTCTAAGACCTTCCTCCTAGCTGCCTGGGAGCCAGTATTCTGCTAGCAGCCTTCAGATGAAGATGTAGAACTCTCAGCTCCTCCTGCACCATGCCTGCCTGGACACTGCCATGCTCCAGCCTTGATGATAATGGACCTGTAAGCCAGCCCCAATTAAATGTTGTCCTTATAAGAGTTGCCTTGGTCATGGTGTCTGTTCACAACAGTAAAACCCTAAGACAGGCAGCATAGGTGGTCAGCCAGCAACAAGGTCCAGACTGAGGCATGGGATGGTGCTGACTGTCCAGACTCCCCAGGCTCAGGGTGTGTTGCCCTTGTAGTGAGTTAGAAATCCTTGGGATTATTTTCAAGTTAGTGACTACCCTGTTCACCAACACTGGCATCCCTGTAGTCCTTGCAGACAGGATTCTTCCTGAATGTAGCAAGCTACAAAGATTAATGTTAGAATTCACCAAGCAGAGCATGGAGAAGTCTACTTTGTTGGATATGTCCCCTAGAAGATTGTCATAGGCTGCCCACTGACTTCCAAATCATGGTGGTCACAAGTAGAAGAAGAGGGTGCCAACTCTGCTCCACTCACTGCCTGTGGGACCCAAGCCTGGTCTCAGAATCTATCTGGGAGATTGATAAAAACTCAAGCAACTAAGCCACTAGGCCCCCAGGGGCTGTGTAGCTGTGGCTGCCTGCTCAGGGCTTACTTGAGAGCTCCCTAACCCTACTCAGTGTGAGCTTTGCTGCCTGAGAGTGTGGATTAAACAGGTTCCAAGTTCTTCAGAAAAGTAGATTCTAATACTAGCCTGTGTGTGAAGGTAAGGACCGTGATCCTGACACCAACAGTGGCCATGTCTGGGGCAGCACAATGAGCTGGAACCTGGCTTTCTGAATAGGTAGTGTGAGATCAATGAGAAGGGTGTAGTTTGATGCAGAAGACCTGGGCTACAGCAGGAGTTTGGTTGGTTGGGTTGGGTTGTCCACCACAGGGCCACACAAGGTTGCCTCCCTCAGTCCCTGAATAACACAGAAGAACAACCAACAGGAAGTCAATCTGAGCTAGAGCAAGAAGGGACCAGGGACAGGATGGAGAATAGAGCTGGTCACAGACAGGAAGCCTCCTGAGCCATGTTTTTTATTCAAAATCTGTGACAGTTTGTCCTTCTGTCTTATAGTAGGCTTTAAAAGTAATTTTTGAGTGGCTGTTTCTCATTTCTGTTGCTATGATAAAACATCCTATCAAAAACAGCATGTGGGGGCAAAGGGTTTGTTTTGACTCATGGTTCCAGGTTATAGTTCATCACTGTGGGAAAATCAGCAAAGACTTAAAGAAGCCAGTGACATCACATCCAAGAACTGACTTAGAATAAGTGAGCACATGCCTGTGCTCACTCTCTACACTTGGATAGTACAAGATCCCCTGCATAGGGAATGGTTCCACCCACAGTGGGCTGTGTCTCCCTACCTCAACTGGCAATGAAGACAATCCCCCACAGACATATCTACAGGCCATTCCATGATCTAGACAATCCCTCATTGAGACTCCCTTCCCAGGTGATTCTAGGTTATGTCAAAATGATAAATAAAACTCACCACCACACTGTCCTATTGTTCCAAAAACCTCATCCCTCCATGAAATAGTCTCAGGGCACTGTGGTCTGTGACGTTTTTGACACAGGTACCTTAAGATTGTGGGCACATCTGTCTGAAGTCTTCTAGGGCAGACAGAGACCTGGCCTGAGGCTTGAAGTGTGTAGAGGATTCTGGGGGCCTCGGTTCTCCCAGGGCCTCTCCTTAGTGAGATGCTGTTGCTAAGCTCTCTTTACCTTTGTCTCCTGTACATATCTGCATGATGTTCACTTCCAGAGCTGCCCACTGAATTTTATAGCAGCCCACAGGTGCTGAGCAGGGATTGTTACTCATTCTGAAGATGACAAAAATGAGCCCCAGAGACATAAAAGACTCATCTGAGATATGTACCCAGTTTTGGAAAGAAACTTACTTATTTTTGATTACTGACTTCCAGTCTGAACCAGAAGTTCCTTCCCTTTCCTGGTGAGAAGAGAGATATCCTTCAGCAGAATGGCCAAGAACTGTGGAGTTCACAGGCACCAAGAGTCCGTCCGTATGCTTGGCCAGAGTCAAAGAGGAGGGCTGCCTGCTACAGGAACTTCAGAGTCTCTGGAGGCAGAACTCTTGGGCTTTGGCCTCAGGGACCAGATTGGTGGAGGGGGCACTTGTGTGGTTCACTCCAGTCCTGAAGTTGAAAAACAGCCTAGCACAGCCTGAGATGTGGAAGAATCTTGACAAGGAGTCAGGGCCCTACCTGGATGGAGGTGTGTTCCCAGTGTGAGCACTGACTGGGGCAAAGCATGCTGATGAGGTGACAAGTGTCCCCTCCGGGAGGCACCCAGACAGAGGCTGACAGACTGTCATCTCTGGATCTCTGATGAAGTATGAATGGTGACATTAAGCTTCTTCTAACAGGAAACAGAGGCAAGCCACAAAGTTTTGGCCCTTGTCTCTCTCTCCATCTCTCCCAAGAGACATGGTAAAGGACCCAGGGTTGGAGGCCATGCCCACAATTCCCATGTGGCTTGGCAGGGAGCAGTGGGTCTCCCAAGAACTAAGAATAAACACTGAACTAAGAATCAGGAAACTCTGCAGTGTTAATAGTGTGGGTGCACAGATTCTGTGCATCCTTAAGAGCTCACTTCTCTCTGAGCTGTTCATTCCCTTCAGAGAGAGTATCATTCTTCCTGTCTGGAGGTCCGGCTTCACATGTTGTCATGAAATAGACAGGTGGAGAAGACATGCAGAGGAGATGACTCAGTAAAGTACATAGATGTAAACAGGAGGTGCTGAGCTCCCCACCCAACACCCACATAAAAGCCAGGCACAGAGGTGCACACTTAGAATCCCAGTATGGGGGGAGGGGAAGACAGGAGGATTCCTGGGCTTGCTGGCCAGCCAATCTAGCCAATCAGTGAACTCCAGATCATTCGAAGGACTCTGTCTCAAAAAATAATGTGAAGAGAGATTAAAGAAAACACTCATTGTTGACCTGTGACCTCTATATGCAAGCATATACGTGCCTGGACACACACACGGGGGGGGGGGGGGAGAGAGAGAGAACAAGAAAAGCAGACCCAAGAATACACAACGTGCAATCTGTCCAGCACTCAAAACAGAAAGTGTCTTAGGCAATAGCAAGACTGAAGGATCCTGGGGACACACTAGTGGGACAAAGAAGTTCCAGAAGAGGTCAAACAGAAATGAACAGCAGCCAAGTGGGCTATCCCTCCACACCCTCTAAAACTAATGCCATGAACAAGATAACCTTAGCTGAAAAACAGCCCAGGCATCCATCCGCTTGTCTGCCTGTCATAGCAACCTTTCCCGAACCCTAGAGCTTGAGATGAGGGCCAGGGTCAGCCGTAGGGAAAATGGTGAGCATCACCAAGATGGCCGCAGCCATGTCAGGTTGAATGCTTCCAGTCACCCCACTGGGTAGCCAAGCTGTAGCATATCCTCATTCTAGCTCCTCCCTGGGCCTCAGTTTCCACATGTGAAAAATGTAGAAGAGCCTGGATGTTGATCTCTAACCACTGTTGGCTTAGAACCAGTTTCAGAGTACACAAGACAAAATTGGAGCTATTTCTTTCTGGGGCCAAGTGCACTCAAACACTATGGTCTGAGTGAGGGAGCGTGTCTGAGTCCCACCCACCCTGAGTCCCTCTCACCATCTGAGCATCCCCCATTCCCAGCCCCAGGGCTCCAGATGTGGAGCTCCTCTGGGCCCACAGCCAGACACGCCCACACATCTGCTTCCAATCAGCATCCTGTCAGCCATCTGCCAAGGACTTGGCCCACAGCCTTGAAGGCTCTCAGGGGCCTGGAGGGGGCTGCAGAGTGCCAGTTACCAAGGAGACAGAGGTCTGGGGTGGGAGGGCTCTGGGTCTTCCCATGTGGTTTTTGCCTAGCTCTCCTGAAACCAGATTTCCTCTCAGCCTAGACCCCACAGGCCACCTGCTTCTTTGACCCTATGAACAGGGGCCCTCATAGGAGGTGAAGAGGTGTGAAAAAAGATCCAGGAATAGACATAGAAGATAGGAACCCAGAAGTGTGGCCTACCCTTGGCTGCCAGTGGGAGTCTGGAGGCAAGAAAGCCATTCAAATGTAACTTGAGCGCCTCCTAGGCACGGCCCTCCTGAATGATGGCTCCTCAGCTGCAGTGGGAATTTATCAAGTCTCACGTTGTCATGAGAATTACAAGCCAACCTATGCCAAATTCCTTATGCACTGTTGCATTCCAGCACACAGTAGGTGCTGATATTATTCTTTTCATGGACAGCAGTATTGGCGAAAATAAAGGTAGTCCCCACTACTCTGACTCAGCAGTTCCCCCTGTAGCCAGTGAGCAGGGTTTGAGGTATTCCTACACAGAGTGAATTGGAAGTCCCACGGGCACTAAGCAAGTAGAGGAAAACTGGAAGACAAGTGAGGTTGTGGCCTGCTCTACCAGCTCCACCTACCAGCCTCAAGTCCTTGATTCCAAGGGCTCGGAACCCCATAGGCTGGGCTACATCTTCTGAGACTCTAGTAGCCATTCTCGGGGGGGGGGGGGGGCATCGGGAAGTCTATTTCAGTAGAGAAGGGCAGTGAAGCAAGGTCAGGGTGGCCCAGCCTCACTAGCAGGACAGCGTGACTACCCAGCTGTGGCCACTAGGGTAGCCAGTTCTCAGCCAGCCTTGTGAACCTCATTCTAATAGTGAGGGTACCCTGGGGGAGCTGTGCTGTGCTCGTTAATTTGGAGTGTTTTATTTGTGTGTGGCGGGTGGTTTGGGGGGGTGTTTTGTTCTTTTGTCAACCTGACACAAATTAGTGTCATCTGGAGAAAAGGAACCTGAGGTGTTGCCTCCATCAGACTGGCCTGCAGGCAAGTCTGTGGGGCATTTTCTTGGTTTATGATTGATGTGGGAGAGCCTAGATCCCTGTAGGGTGGTGCCACCCCTGGGCAGGTGGTCTAAGAAAGCAAGCTGAGCCAGCCAGTGGGTAGCTCTCCTCTGTAGTTCCTGCCTCTGCTTTTGCTTGAGTTCCTGTCCTGATTTCCCTTGATGATTGAATGTGAACTAGGACCTACAAACCCAGTGAGCCCACTCCTCACAGAATGCTGTCGGTCATGGTCTCTATCACTGCAATAGAAAGCAAACTAGGATGAAGTTAGCATAGGAGCTGTTCTCTATATCGTAGCAACTCAAAGAGAGGGCACCAGCCACAGATCTCAGCACAGTCCATCTCTCTCCACAGCCATAACATAGCCATCAGTAACATAAGCATTTGCCTACTGTGTACCAATCCCTGAGCTGGACACTGGGATTCCACGTACAAACAGATCTAGTCCAAGGAAGCAAATAAGACTGTGACAGAGAAAACCCAAGGGCAACCAGTTGTCTTGGGACGCAAGGAAACTGTCCTCTGTTGGACAATCAAGGATGTCCAAAGAGAACGAGAGAGAGAGAGGCAGCCCCTTCCTTCTCCTCACCCTGTAACCTTTTGCCCCATGACCTTGCAGCATCTTTTTCTCACCTCGGATTTGCCCTTGTGCTATGGAAGTCTTGACCCAGACATGAGCCAGGACATGGGGTCTTGCCTCACTAGAGAAGAGAGCAAGGCATACAGAGAAAGCAGAGAGAGGAAATGAACTTAACAGTGGGGATGATCTGGAATTCAGGTCCCAACTCCAGCATGTCTGTCAGTTACTCTCTCTGAACCTCTGCTTGCTGCTCACTAGCAAAAGTGCGTTAAGAGAACACACCCTCAGCTCACAGGTGACAGTTGGCTCCCTTGCCTAACCAGGCCTGGGCCTCAGTGTGTGGTTTTTCTATCAATGGATGTTCCCCACATCCCAGTGCAGGGGAGGGATAATGAGACCTCTCTACCCTATGTGACAGCCGGCTTCTGTTCCATGCCTAGGATCTTCATCATTGCCCTAAGGAGATGCTGGGCCCTTGTAGTATCATGCCTCCTGATGCAGTTATGAGCACCATGGAGACAGTGACGGGCAGGAACTCCTCCCTAGAAGACAGGAAGCTCAGACTTCCCAGGTTCATGAGTCATGCAGTTAGTATTTTATGGGTACACATACACTGACCTACTAGTGGCCTGACCCACATCGAGGAGGATGTAATCTGTTCACCCGTTCCATCTCAAGGCCACCAAGTGCTCCTGCCCAGGTGTCTTTCCACTGGTGGGAGGGGTGTCATTTTACTCCCTGGGGCTCATGGTCCTTGGTGACTGGAACTCCTTCTGCCATGCAGTGGAGGCAGGTGCCCTGGCTGATGGCAAGTTCCTGTGACTGTTTCCTCTGCAGGCTGAACAGCTTGGGCCTGGGGACCAAGGAAGAGACTTCTGCTACTCAGCCTCTAAGAGCCCTGAGAGAACACTTTCCAATGAGCAAGCAGGCTGATAAAGCAGGGGCTTTGGAGCCTCTCAGCTAACTTAGTATCTGCTACCTGATGACGCCATGCCCTGCCCTTCAGAACAGCATCTGTCATGTCTCTTGATTTAAAGAAGGAGAAAAGTAGGAGGAGGAAGAGGAGGAGGAGGAGGAGGAGGAGGAGGAGGAGGGGGAGGAGGGGGAGGGGGAGGAAGGGGAGGGAGAGGGAGGGAGAGGGAGAGGGGGAGGAGGAGGGGGGAGGGGAGAGGGAGGGGGAGGGAGAGGGGGAGGAGGGGGAGGAGGAGGGGGAGGGGAGGGGTAGGTGGGAGATGGTCAGGATGTGGAGGAGGGGACAGCCTGTAATGGAAGCATTCAGGAGGCTAAGGCAGCTCAGTACCAGCCTGGACTGCATAGAAAGACCCTATCTCAAGAACAAAGGGTCTGGAGAAAAGAAGCATGTGGACTTCCAGTGCTGGGAGGTAGAGACAGGAGGATCCAGTCTAGACAACCAGTGAGCCCTGGGTTCAGTGAGAAACCATGTCTGAAGACACTGGGTGGAGAGCATTTGAGGAAAATGCCTATTGTCGACTTCAGGCCTCCCTACACATGTGCGTGCACGCGTGTGCACGCACACACACACACACGCACACGCACATATGCAGAGAGAGAGAGAGAGAGAGAGAGAGAGAGAGAACAAAAACAAAAACAAAAACAAAAACAGAAACAGAAAAAAATAACAAAAGAACCCAAATCCCAATAGGTTTTGGTTTGTTGTTTGCTGTCCTAGAACTCGATTTGTGGACCATGCTGGTCTCAAACTCACAGAGATCTGCCTGCTTCTGCCTCCTGAGTCCTGGGATTAAAGATATGAGCCAACACACCTGGCCCAAATTCCAAGAGTTAATGAAGCCCTCCCTTCTCAAACCCCCTGTGCTATCCAGCACTTTTGACTGGCCTCATCACGTGCTGGCTGCAGAATAACTAGGAAGTTGATCGGGAAACCATTCAGTTCTATCAGACTCAGCAGCGCTGCAGCCAACTGAGCTAAAGTGACCATCAGAGGGAGCCCCATGATGGCAGGATACACCTCCCACTCCCACACACCGCATCCATCAAGACCACGTGCTGGGACACAAAAAGAAGATTTCAAAAGATGGCCATCATTCTGAGCAAGATCTCTGATGACAATAGAATAAAATCAGAAACCAGTCACCAAAAAAGGAGATTTTGAAAACTCCCTAAATATTTGGAAATTACATAAAATACTTCACAATGCACTTTTTTAAAAGGAAGGAAGGAAGGAAGGGAGGAGATGCAGAACAAGGTCCCTCATATACAGGCAAAAATCCTCCTTCAGCAAAGAGAACCTACTAAGATGTAAGATCACTCCCACTGATCCCAGGGATGCAAACGAGGCCCAGTACTCAAAATTATTATCATTCACAATGTTGAAATAATGGAGAAAAGAGATTATTGTAACTAATTGGGAGAAAAATAGATATAATTTGACATCTGTGCATGTTTAAAACTCTCAGAAAACAAACAAAAATAGAGATTAATTGGTTTGATAAAGAGATCTGTGGAAAACCTATTCTTCATATTTGATGGTGAACACTGACTGCTTTTTCACTAGGCTTGCGATCAACAGATTGTTTGCCACCCCTTCTGCGATGCAGGCGTGTACGGGAGGCACAGGGCATAGCAATAAAGCAGGAAAAGGAAACAAATACATAGTTAATGGACAATAAAAAGTAAAATGATTTTTCATCTATTAAAAAGTCTCCCAAATTAATAATCATAAACATAGAAAATACAGGGTATCAATAAAGAGCTATTTGACTAAGGTCATCAGGTCACATGATCCAAGATAAATATTTTTAAATGAATTGTGTTTCTGTGTATCAGCAACAAAAATTCGGGAACGGAATTGATTAAAAAACAAAAAACAAAACCACTATAGCATCAGAACATTAAACACTGAGGAATGTACCTAACACAGCACATATAATACAGCTATGAGAAAGGCTGTGATACAGGACTAAGGAACGTCAAAGGCATCCCAAAGAAATGCCGTGTTCTGTGATCAAAAGTCTCAGCATCACTAGAATTTGTCTGCCCGTCCAATGCTGTCCTCATCAAATTTAAGCATGGTTTGTTTTTTTAAAAAACAAAAAAAATGACCAGGTGATTATAAAAACACATTTGGAAAGGAAAGAACATACTAATAAAAATTACTTGAAAAATAATAACAAATTTTAAAGATGTAAACAAACTGATAATAGACATAAAGATAAAGTAATTCAGACAGAATTCTGGCAAAAGGTTGAGCAGCAGGATCATTAGAACAAGCTAGAATCCTGACATCTACCCTAGCAGATGTGTGAAACTGGTGCTGGACCATACATTCCCTGAAAGTACCATGGGACTTCAGTGGGGGAGGAACACACCTCCAGCAAATGGAGCCAGAACACTTGACGTCTGTGTGACAAAGAACGAGCTGGACCTTTGTTTGCATGCAAAAATTGAAGCCAACTAGATTGTAGACCCGACACAAAACTGAACTTACAGAAGGCACTCACCTGTCATCCCTGCAACAGGGACGTGGAGGCAGAAAGATCAGGTGTTCAAGGTTAATCTGGGTTACACAATGAGTTTGATGCCAGCCTGAGCTACATAATACTATCTCAAAGAAAGAGAAAAAAATTGCTAAAATTATAAAGCTTTCAGAAGAAAATACAGGAAAGGAATCGGCAACATTTTTTTCTCGTGTGTGTGTGTGTGTGTGTGTGTGTGTGACTGCATGTGTGCACATGAGCACATGTGTGTGCACATGTGCATGGGGGTGCGCGTGCATGTGGGGACCCCAGGCTGACCTCAGGAATCATCCTCCATCATCCTGACTCACTGAGGCAGGGTCTCTCAGTCAAGTCCACAATTCCCCTATGTGCCTGGTCTCTATGCTAACTTGCCCTGAGGCTCCCTCGCCTCTGCTCCCAGGGCTAGAATTGCAGATGGGCCACCATACCCAATTAGCATTTATATGGGCTCCGGGCTCCAAACTCCAGCCTTGTGCTTACTCAGCAAGTGCTTTAGCCACCAACTCATCTTCTTAGCCCAAAATTGTCTTGTATGGGACACAAAATTACCAACCATTAGAGGGGGAAAAAATAAGATGAACTTCATCACAATTGACACTTCTGTCTTCTAAAGGCATTGCTAAAACACATTCAAAGTTCTATATTCTACAAAGTTTATATCCAGAATATATAAAGAGCATATCCAACTCAATAATAAGACTATCCAAATTTTTAAATGTATAGGATATACCTTAAAATATATGTGGGTTGTCAGCCAATAAACACATAAAATACTAGACATCTTCTTACTAAAGAAGCAAACAGGGGCTGGAGAGATGGCTCAGCAGTTAAGAGCACTGGCTGCTCTTCCAGAGGTCCTGAGTTCAATCCCCAGCAACCACATGGTGGCTTGTGACCATCTACAAAAGGGATCTGATGCCCTCTTCTGGCATGCAGATGTACATGCAGACAGAGTACTCATAAATAAATGAGTAAGTGGTTGTTTTTAAAAAGTCAAATAAAAATGAGAATGAGATTCAAGTGCACATATGTAAGAGTGGCTAGTGCTAAATGAAAGGAAGAACAGAGTGCGGACAAGAATATGCACCAGCAGGAGAAGCTGTGAAATGATGCTCTGAGGCTGACTGGCAGCTGTTGATAAAGCTAACATGTTTGACCTCTGACCTCTCCTCAGCATCTCCCTAGAGCCGTTGAAACACACATTCGTGGAAAGATTTGGGCATAAGGATTTCTAGTTGCTTTATCCATAAAACTTCCAAGCTAGGATGCCAATCAAGGGGACTGCACAGACCGTGGTAGATCTGCCCAAGAGGGTGATCACGCCGTGATCATAGTGAGAAGACAACTAATGCTCAGTGGATGACTCAGAAACTGTGCTGAGTGGCAGATGCTATACACACACAGTGCATGGTGCCATTCAGTTCACAACCAGCCAGTTGTGGCAGAAGGCTGGTCGGCATTGACTGAAACGGGTAGAGGTACCCCTGTATGTTGTCCCTAACTACAACAAATGTTGAGGATAATAATTTACAACAGTGTGATAGTTTGTAGATGCTTGGCCCAGGGAGTGGCACTGTTAGGAGGTGTGGCCTTGATGGAGTAGGCGTGTTACTTTGGGTGTGAGCTTTAAGACCCTCATCCTAGCTGCCTGGAAGCCAGTATTCTGCTAGCAGCCTTCAGATAAAGATGTAGAACTCTCAGCTCTGCCTGCACCATGCCTGCCTAGATGTTTCCATGTCCTACCTTGATGATAATGGATTGAACCTCTGACCTTGTAAGCCACTCCCAATTAAATGTTGTCCTTATAAGAGTTGCCTTAGTCATAGTGTCTGTTCACAGCAGTAAAACCCTAACTAAGACAGAAGTTGGTACCAGGAGTGGGGTATTGCTGTGATAGGCCTGGCCATGCTTTTGTTTGACAGAATGTAGATTTGGGCACTTTAGATTTGGAAAGCCATGGAATGCTTTAAGTGGGGCTTAATGGGCTATCCTAGTAGGAATATGGAAGACTTAGTTACTGAGAGTGATTGAACCTGGCCCAAGAGGTTTCAGTGGACAATTTCAATATGTGGTCTAGAGACTGTTTTTGTGGTATTTTGGTGAAGAATGTGGCTACTTTTTGCCCTTGTCTGAAGAGTCTGCCTGAGGTTAAGGTGAAGAGACTCAAATTAATTGCATTGACAAAGAAAGTCTCAAAAATGCCCATCATAGACTGTGTTCTCTGGATAAGCCTCATGAAAAGCATTTTGAACAAGTATAGCAAGCTTAGAAAGGAAAAATATAAAATATATCGTTCAAGTATTAAAGGGGCACCAGGAAGTGAAATGCAGTTAAATCCTATGTCCTAGGAGATAATAGATTAAGGAATTCTGGGGTAAGATCCCATCCAGCTAAATTTAGATCCAGCATGGTAGTACAAGCCTTTAATCCCATGAAGCAGACAAGCGGATCTCTAAGTTCAAGGCCAGCCTAGAACAGAGCAAGTTGTAGGTGAAGAAAAACTTAAATCCAGGCTTGATGGACCACACCTTTGATCCCAATGCTTCGGAGACAGGCATGTGGGTCTCTGAGTTCAAAGTCAGTCTACAGAGCAGGTTCCAGGACAGCCAAGCTGAGGCAGTGAAGGGGCTGGGAAACAGAAAGCTGGTGATGTCATAGAACAAGGGGCCATGTTCCAGCCCCAGCAAACGGCAGAACTCAACACGTGGCTCTGGCCACGTGGCTCTGGCTTTAGAGTCCAGAATAGGAGGAACTACTGGGACAATTGATGCTGGTTATCTGGAGCTGAGAAATTAGTGGTAATTAAGAAGAGACCAGCATCACTGAGGTGACATCTTCTAGGAAGTCTTTTCTAAGAGTACAAAAAAGCTGTGCTCCAGAGATGTACCTTGTGCTGTGTGGCTGGACTTGGTAATGTGTAAGAGTCACCCAGGTGGTACTGGTTTTGAAGGCATGAAGGAGTCATGAAGAGCAGCTGAGGCCTGGGCACTGTGAGAGGCCATGGAAGGCCATTGGTGAAGGTGCAGCCTCAGTTGCAGTTGATGGCCCAGGACTGAAGGAGTCATGCAAAGAGAGCCTATGAAAGGCTATTGGTGAAGCCTAGTTGCAGCAGAAGACCCCAGTGTATTAGAGATGCCAGTACCATGGGATGATCACCAAGAACACCAGTGGCAGTGGAGTGGATCAACCTGAGCTTAGAGTGCTACAGAGGGCAGAGCTGGAGATGTGACCCAAGCCCTTTGGAGGAGTTTAGAAGAGCATGTGTGGATCCCAGACATTGGAACAAGAAGCTGTGAATTTGGAGTTGCCTTGGAGACCCAAAGATGTTAAAGCTGTGGTCTATCTGCTGAGGAAAGCTGCTGGGAATACAGTAATAGAACATGATGGGTCAGAACTCCAGACATCCTTCTCTGGCCTCCATGGGCATGGTAGTGGGGGATGGGAGGAAGGAACATGGGGTAGGGGGCAGGAGTTCTCACTTCACACTTATGTGCACATACACTACACAGTCACACACAAACCCACAATCTCTCTCACATACACACACACACACACACACACACACACACACACACACACACAGGAGAAAGCACTAACCCTCTAGGAAAAGCATGATTTTAAAAAGCATTTAAAAAAGTGTTAAATGTCTGATCATCACTTAGGCCATGAGGAAACCCTCCCCAAGGTGAGAAGAGATGTCCTCAAAATGCATCACACAAAGAACTCAGACTCAGAATCCATCCAAAGAACTCGTAAAAGGAAAGGAGACAAATATTTCCCCACAAAAGGAAATTCAGATAGCTACTGCAGGCTGAAAAGATGCTCACAGGTTCCAGCCACATAAACTCAAAGTAAGATTGCAACAAAAGAAATAATACATGTGCAGGACTAGCAGAGGTGAAGAGTCCAGGCAGTGCAGACAGCGTGCACTGTGTGGGAGGTTCTATCTCATTTTGTTGTTTTGTTTTGTTCTGCGGTGCATGGTAAGGATCGGATCTATTTCCCCTTGTCATCAGGACACTGAGAGGGTCATTCTTAGAAAGCATAGTCCTGTCCGCTGGAATCACATTTGCCCCAAAACCCATGTCCTCTGTTCAGTGTAGATGATCACGGAGCAGCGAGAACTCTCCCTGGAAGGGGAGGGAGTGAAAATCAGTACAAACACTTCACAAAATAGTTTGGCCTTATTTACTCAAAGTGATGAAATGTGTATCCCACAAACGAGGACATTCAGGAGAATTAGCGTGCACAAAGGCCCCAGGAGAGCAGAGGCCAGCGTGCATGTGTGGGTAGTAGGTCAGATGAGCACATGACATTGTGTGCCAGGGTGCAGGCGAAGATGGAGGATAGGGGAGCTGCGTGAGGGAATCTGCGAGCTGCGACACCCCACAGAGCATCCCAACAATGAACAGGACTTATCCCTGTGCTTTCAGAATGCCGCGTGGTCAGCAACACCACAGGGTAGAGGGCCTGCTTCCTTATAGAGAGAGACAGGCATACTGGGCTTCTGACACTCTAGTAGTCATCACCTTACAGGCATGGCAAAGAAGAAAGGTCCTACTGGGAGGCATGTAGAGAGAGCACATAAGCCTGGGGAAACTCAGGCAGAGCACAGGACAGGCCCTTGCTTTAACATATGCCCATTAGTTCAGTGTTCTGGGCTCACCAGATTCTCAAGCTCCCCACAGAATTTACATTCCAGGAAAGGAGACCAGCAGGCATCAAATAAACACCAACTAAAATCTGCAGCCTGGGCTCTGGGGTGGTCTAGGCCTTTCCTCTCTGCCTGTGGAGGAGCCCACCTGAACCTGGTTCTCAAAGGTGGGTAAGGGATGAAATGGAGGAGAGAGAGAACAGCAGCTGAAGGCCCACTGGAGGGAAGGACTTCACAGTCTCCTTCCATCCCCCACTGCTGAAAGGTCGCACGGCTCTGTGCCCAAAACTCATGATGGAGTGGCCTGAGGTAAGTCACAGGAAGTCAAGAAAGGGTGTTTTGAGCTGGGTTTTGGAGGATTGGTAAGAGTTCACCAGGCACAAATTATAAACTCATTAAGGATTTAGAATGTCACGTCTTGCTCATCTATGCTGAAAGCCCAATCATCCAGAAAGTAAAAGCCAAGAACAGAAAAGTGTAGACATTATAAAGTGGAGGCCATTGGTCTTGACAGTAGAGAGCTGAGATGCACAGGTGCCGGGTGTCCTTAGAGTCCTGAGTCCATCCCACAGGTCCATGATGTCATCACAGAGGAGAGAAGTGGCTGGGCAAAACAACTCCAGAAGGCCAGGGCTCTGCCTGGGAAACAGCTGCCAAGGTTAGCCCCGCCTTCACCACACCCCCAGCCCAGGCCTCAGGGTCCCAGGAGGGTGGCAGCAACAGGCCAGGGACACTGGAGCCAGGCACAATCACAGTGGGCAGCCGCAGCTGCGTGGCTTCAGAATCTAGTAGTTAGTGGGCGGCCTAAGGAGCCGGGCTGTCGCCCCTGTGTTTATCTGGCTCCATGGAGTAGCTGGGAACTTGATATCCGTGGGGAAGCTGGCCTGGGTCACCCTACCCAAGGAAGCCCTGTCCTCCCAGAGCACCCCAGAGTTATCTGGGGAGAATGGGACCAGGAACACATGAAGGGTGTGCCTAGGCGTGGGGTGGGGTGGACCAGAGCAGCTCCTTCTGAGAGCATGTCGGCTGCTCTGACCATGGACCAAATGCTTTGCCTGTAGCTCCCCTGCAAGGAAAAGTGCTATCCCTCTTCTTGAACAAGTTGGGTAAACTGAGGCTCAGGGATGGCAAGTAATTTGCTCAAAGTCACAGAGAGGCAGTGCTGGGTTAGAATCCAGATCCAGCTGGTTGCAAAACAAATGTCTCTAACCATTTGTTGCTCTGACTCTGAGGGCCCTCCAGTCACTGTGGACCCTCCTGTGAACGGAGCTGGGGGTGGGCATTGCCTGTCAGCCTTTCCTCCAGCCTTGGCAGCGCTGGCTCTGGGGGTTGAGCTTCTAGAGGCGTCTCCATCAGACCAGCTATAAGGAGTGTGTAACTTGTGGAAACAGGGCTTCACCTCTCGACTCAGGTCTACCACCCAGGTCAGCACCCTGAACAGAGGAAGAATGAGAAGGACCAACTTGGGCACCTTGTCTCAGCCGCTTTACCACAAGGGCAAAGCCAAGTTGCCCACTGCCAGCTGTGTGGCTCTGAGCATATGACATAACCTCTCTGATCCCACAGTCCACGCCACACAGTCATGAACTGGGTCGCGTTTCCTTCATGCATCCCATGATATCACACCCACATGTTCGGTGGTGACTGTGGGATTTGAACTTTGATATTTTTTTTCTCTGTAGTCTTCAGATTCTTTCTCCCGTCATATATTACATGTTCCCAAACAACAGAAACCCCACACCCACTGCCAAAATGCAAGAAAGTACCAGGAAAGCTGGAGGCGCAGAACTCTTGTTGAGCTGAAACCTTACCCTTGCCCTTGCTCACAGACTTCTGGAAGCCTTAAATCTGTTTACAGCACCAGACCAAAGCCTCCCGGGTGAGAAAGCCGAGGTGGGTGAGCCAGGCACAGAGGGAGTCCTAATCCAGCTGTTTTCCCACGCTGGGGCTCAGTGGGGCTGGCTGCTCCTTCTCTGGGCCACCTCAGAGCCAGGAATGTCGCTGGTACCTTCCACCAGGAAATGCTGACCAGATCGCTTCCGTCCTCTTTGATGTAATCTGGATTCTTTGAGCCCAGCTGTCCCTGCCAGACCTTCTAGGGCAATGCACAGAGCCTTCGTGGCTGGGGAATTCCAAGGAACCCTGATGGTCAGACTCTTTCTGACCTCGGACCTCCCCGTAGAGATGCAAGGGCAGGTGGAGAGGGAGGGAAGGTTATCTAGAGAGCTGTTGGCCAGGACCCTCTCAGTTCCGTCTGTGGTTCTGTGGTCCCTGCCCTCTGGGAGTTCCCATGTCTCCTGAGGCAGGTACCCCCACCCCAGCCAGCTCTAGGGGACAAAAGGATCAGGCTCTCTGCAGGAAGGACCGGGACCCCTCCCCAGCAGCTTTCTCCAGGAATTTTGTGTTCCTGTACTTTGTCACACAGTCTGTGACCTCCAGGGCAGAGTGTCCCTGTGGGTGGCCTCACCAGGAGAACCTTGACGGAATGAAAGCATTGTGAGCTGGGTGCACAAGCACTGTACCTCTCTCCGCAACTGATAAGCACAGCACAAGCCACACAGATCTGCTGGTTTCCTTGGCACTGCTTGACCCTTGACTCTGTGACCCAGGACTGGAAGCAAAGCAGAGATTCCCACAGCCCTCCCACCAAGGCCCACACTGAGTTCCAGAGCTGTCCTCGAGGGACCTGTCTGCCCTTCCTTAGGGAAAAAGTTCTTCTGTTTGCCTGGTGATGGGGACCTCACCACCTGGCCCACATCTCCTATACTGTTGGAAGGAAGCAGACTACAGCAGGGTACTGAGAGATAGATGGTCAGAGACCCAGTGATATCTATCCCTTTGGTGCCCATGTGTCTCTCTGAGAGAAGTCTGCCTTAGGGAATGGCCTGAGTAGGAGAGAAGAGGCTGTGACACCCCTTGTCACCTGATGAGACCAGGCTTCGTGGGACACAGCCCAGCAAACCCCCCATGGGGTAGTGCTCTGTCAGGCATCCTCTCCTCTCTCTCTCTGGAACTCCCTGGTTGATCACTGCAGCCAAAGAACACCGAGGCACCCCTTTGGTGCATCTTTTGCGACAAACCTGTTAGCTTCTTCCTGGATCACCAGGAAAGACTGTCTCCTGGGAGATGTGGGGGGTGTTTGTAGTACAGAGTGTTTTTATCATCTGATGATGCCCCTTGCTGAGTTCCGCATGGACCCACTCTTGCGTCCTACCTCTTATCCCACGAATATCCCAGCCCACAGAGATCTAGCCCCTTCCCAGAAGAGTCTCTTAGGCAGGTATTGGCAGCACTACAGAACCGCGCTGTGTGCTGAAGATGGTGACCCTCCCAGATCTCAGCCAGCAACCCCTTTCCTCCATCCCCAGACCCCGTGAGCTGACCCAGCCCCAAACCCAGGGAACAGAAGCTGCATCTCCTCCAGGAAAGGGGCCTCTGGCCCCCTTGCCTCTCTTCAGGGATTTCTCACTAACCTTCTCCCTCCCCCACTCTGTTTCCTGGTTCTAGGCCCAAGGCATTCTCTGCCATTTCCTCTGCAAAGTCTGCACCTCTGACACAACATTCCACGAGGGGACTCAGACCCATTGTCCACTGTCCCCATTGTCCAGACAGGCAACTGAATACCTCACACTCCTCCCCTCCACTGTGGCTAGAGGGGCCCATTGGGGTCTGAGGAGGGCTGGGCATTCAGCATTTGGGAGGAAAGCAAAACACAGGGGGGCAAGAGACAGGGGTTTAAGTGCTAATTTTTAATTTAAAATGTTTAATACAATATACTGCAAACATGTTTTTCTCCTCCTCCGACACCACTTCGTGTTCTCTCTCCCCTCTGTCTCTCAGTCTGTCTCTCTCTCTCTCTTTCTGTGTGTGTGTGTCTAACAAAAATAAAAGCAAAATTTAAATCAAAACAAACAAAAAATAACCCCAAAAGTGCCAAAACAATAAATAAGAACAAAACCCCCGGAGTCCTTTGTGTCAGCCAACTGCTCCTGAGCATAGGATCTGTCCGGTACTGTGGTTAATATTCTCATGAGACTCCACTGGAAAAGCTGATTTTCCCTTTGCCAGCTGGCATCAATTGCAGATAGCTCCTTTGTTATGGGTAGGAGTTGTGCCCACGTCCCTTGCCAGTGCTGGGGATTTTGTCTGGTTTGAACCTGTGCGGGTCTTGTACTGTCACAATCTCTTCGATCAGTCCCCTTGAGTCTGGAAGACCCTGGGTTTTGGTGCCCTCCGTCCCCTCTGGTTCTTACAGTCCCGCCTCCTCTTCCACACAGATCCCTGAGCCCTGAGGGGAAGGGTTTGATGACGTCATCCCATTTAGGACAGGGTGCTCCAAAGTCTCCCACTCTCTGCACAGTGTGCAGTGCGGTCTCTGTGTTAATTCCCATCTAGTTCGAGAGGAAGAAGCTTCTCTGAGGAGTCTTGAGTGAGGGGCTGATCTGTGAGTACAGCAGTGTGTCATTAGCAGTCGTCTTATTGCTATGCTCCTTTGCAGACTAATAGTAGCAGGTGTCAATATATTTTTACTCAGTCAATTTATTCAGAAGACTGGGGACTTCCCGAGGCCTTTGAGCATGCTAAGCACACACTTGGCCACTGAGATACACCCCAGCCCCTATGTCCTACTTTGTCCTATTTGTTATTGGTGATTTGATTATGGTTTTTGAGGCAGAATTTTGCTATGTTGCCTTGTTAGATTAGTTCTCACTATGTAGCCCAGGCTGGCATCAAGCTCATAGCAATCCTCCTGCCTCAGTTTTCAGAGTGCCAGAATTACAAGTATACTTCTATTCTCACCTTCTGTGGTGATTTAAAGGAGAATGGCCCTCATAGACTCATATATTTGAATGTTAGGTCACCAGGAGGTAGCACTGTTGGGAAGAATTAGGAGGTGTGACCTTGTTAGAGTGGGTGTGGCTTAGTTGGAGGAGGTGTGGCCTAGTTAGGGTAGGTGTGGCCTTGTTAGAGTAGGTGTGGCCTAGTTGGAGGAGGTATGTCTCTGGGGATGGGCTTTGACGGGACCAGTCTGTCTATCTCTCTTTCTCTCTCTCTCTCTCTCTCTCTCTCTCTCTCTCTCTCTCTCTCTCTCTCTCTCTCTCTCTCCTCCCTCCCCCCATACCTGTGGATCTGGATACAAAGCTCTCAGCTCTCAGCTCCTCTCCAGCGCCATGCCTGTCTGTTTCCTGCCATGACGATCAAGTACTAACTCTCTAAAACTGTAAGCAAGCCCTCAATTAAATGCTTTCTTTTGTAAGAGTTGCCTTGGTCCTGGTTTCTCTTCACAGCAATAAAACAGCAACTAAGATTCTTTGTAAATCATATTTTTATCAATAAAAGAGTATGCATTCACAAAACAATATGAAGGCAAACTAATGAAAATAACGCGCAGTTCCGCCTACAGACAAACCTGTAAAGGCTTGCCTTCCTGATTTCTCTTACAAGCACGGCAGGATGGTTTGTAAGAACCTCCTGGACCTCTTCCATCCTCCATGCAGTATGGGATGCAACCCGCAGACTTGAAAGTCACCGTCTGAAAACGCCCAGCCCAGCAGCTTTTCATGTATTCAGTGTGTGAGAGACTGTCACTGCTGCCTGG
Organism: Uromys caudimaculatus; assembly: GCA_028551405.1. Lineage (NCBI taxonomy): Eukaryota > Metazoa > Chordata > Mammalia > Rodentia > Muridae > Uromys > Uromys caudimaculatus. Next base: position 61,016,507 of record CM052702.1, on the reverse strand, counting down.
TCCCAGAGCACCACCATTCTGCAAAGAAGCATTATTTATTATCGACCAGTCCCCATATTGGAGCCCTGTCTCCAGTGTCCTAGCAACCAAAACCCATTTCCTGTCTCTCAGGATTTGCCTTTCTGGATCAGCCACGTAAGTGGAACTATCACCACAGGAGAATTGCTGCTCACACAGAGCATCGTGTCACAGTCAGAGCATCGTCAGGGCTCAGCACAGTACAATGAATCACCTCCCCACTCCTCTTCATGGGTGAATAATATTCCATTACATAGATGTGCCACAGTTTGCTCATTCATCACGTGATCGACATTTGAGTCATCTGCACATTTTCCAAACAGCACTGATCCTCTTGATCATGTGGAAGGTTTTCTGTGGTGTTTTTCTTTTCTATAATATATACCTAGGGGTGGAATTGCTGGGATTATGGTAATTCTGTTTAGCTTTCTGAGAGCTGGCCAGGGTCTTTGCCCCAGTGGCTGCAGTTTTACATTCCCACCAGCCTTGTTTGGAGGACTCCAGCTTCTCCACATCCTCACCAACCCTGCTTATTTTCTCTTCTCTCTTAAAAAAATTATAGCCATCCCAGGGAGTGTGAAGAGGTACCTTGCTGCGGCTCTGATTTTCACTTCTCTGATGACTAATTCAGCAGCTGAGCTCCTGCATGCTTTCAGACTGACTTAAGGAGCCGGGAATGCCATTGTAAATTACAACCATGTGGTTTTTTATTATTTTTTTTATTTATTTATTTTTAATTTTTAATTTTTGTTTTTTCGAGACAGGGTTTCACTGTGTAGCCCTGGCTGTCCTGGAACTCACTCTGTAGACCAGGCTGGCCTCGAACCCAGAAATCCACCTGCCTCTGCCTCCCAAGTGCTGGGATTAAAGGCGTGTGCCACCACTGCCCGGCACAACCATGTATTTTTTAATTGACTATTGCTAAATATTTAAATTATTGCTGTTTTTCTAATCTTCTCTCCCTTTCCTCCCTGCCTCTTCTCTTTCCCCCTTTCTCTCACTTTCTTGGTCTCTCTTTCTATCTCCCTCTTTCTCAACATAGTCTTGCTATGTTGCCCAGGCTAGCACAAACTCCTAGGCTCAGGCATCCCTCTAGCCTGCAGAGGGCTGGAGCCTGGGAGAGCAAGGAGGTGCTACGAATGTAGTGCTGGGCCCAGCACTCAGGTGGAGGGCAAGAAGCCTACATCCATCTCTTTCACTCTAAGCTAATGCTGGACCCTCCCTGGGCCTCAGTTTCCCCACCTGCAAAAGTAAGCAAATTCTATGTCCTATGCTCAAGTGAATACTAATATTTGGTGAATCTGCCATACAAGAAACAAAAATTGGCTTTAAAAAACAAAAGTTGAGGGCCAGCTAGTTGGTTCACTGGGTTTAAAAACAAAACAAAACAATAAGAAAACCACTTCCTGTCAAAGGGCAACAGCTGCATTCCATCCCCACAACCCAAAGAGTGAAGGGGAAAGCCAACTCCTTTGCTGACCTCTGACCTCCACATAAACATGGAGCCTGCACAAATAAGCTTTTTTTTTTAAATTTGAGAGTAAAGTCCCATAGGCCAACAAGTATTGTTGCCTGAGCAATATAACACTCGACATCAAGCATTACGCTTTTATTTTCTAAACCCAAAATAAAAACTTCTTGAAGTCAGAGGTGCTGACAAATGCCCACCAAGGAGACACCTATCACAGACCCAAGGAGTGCCAAGCATAAAAAAAAAAAAATCCCCCAACACTCTAAAATGTTGGAGTCCAAATTCCTATGCATTTACCAGGTTGTGAGATGCCAGGGACTCTGAGGTTTCCAGGATAGCTCAGTTTCTGTAGTTCTGATATGCCCAGATTTCTCCCACCACCATAGGCTTCCACCTCCCAGGTCCCAGCAGCTCCACGTGAGGCCAGTAAGAACTGGCTGGGCAAAGCAGTAGGGCCACTGGCTGACTTCTTGGGGAATGGCTGTCCCTAAGAGCCTTGACAGGCAGTAGTTCCCAAGTTCAGTGGTCTCCAAGACAAGATCCCTGGGGGAGTCAGTTGTATTATAACTATTTTCTGTGGGCCCCCACTACTCTCCAAATCTTTCTCTATCTCCATTCCTGAGCCCATTCATCTATTCCTCAGAACTCCGAGCTCAGAGAGCTTAAGGTCTAATGGACAAGTCTTCTAGGAGAGGGACCCCAGTGGCCTAGCTGCGTTGGACCTCCTTGGAGATGGCAGGCTTCCCATCTGTTTGCTGTTACCTCTCAACGATACAAGCCATCAACGATACAAGCCATTTGCCCCCAGCACTGGAGGAAGAACCAAGGAGTCTGTGGCCTTCAGTGAGCCCATGGGGGCTCCCCAAGTTTCCCCAATACTATCCTTATCCAGATCTAGTCCATCAGCTAGTGACCCTTGGATGTCCACAGCTGAGACTGAGCCCTGGATCTGCTGTTCTGGGAGCTTGCCCCCCCCCCCCACTTCTCGTCTCTGAGGGTCATAACTTGTCCCCAAAGAGAGAAGAAAGATGTCTGAGGTTCATCACCCAACACTCCACCAGCCTGAAGGCCTCTCCAGGGCAGCAAGCGGTGGAATGGACATGATGGAGAAACTCAGAGCCTCAAGTTCAAGTCACTCCCCTACTCAAGAACTCTACAAACACAGGTCTGTTTCCACCATAAAGGGGAATTTAATCCATTAATGTTCATCCACGCCCCCCTCTCTCTCCATGAGAAGGAATGCTGGCTCTGAGCCTATCAAAGGGCTCGTATCCTCTGCTTATTCCCAGCAGTCCTCTAGCCTAAAAAGCCAGTGCAGCTAAGCAGTGTGGCCCCAGGAGGTCTGAGCACCCTTCAGGGAGTGAGGAGTAGGTTTATGACTGAAGCTAATTGTGGGGTCAGGACAGTCTCCCTGACTCTATTCATGAAGTGAGTATTTTTAGTGTGGGTCTGACTGCCTGCGGTCAGCAGGGGAGACCAGGCAATGTGCCATGTCTCAGAGCTCATGGACTCACTCTGCCCAGGAAATGAGCCCATAGTGGTCAGCTGCTAGATCCCAGAGTTGTGCTGCAGCTGGAGAGAGGAAGACACTCGGCGGGACAGGAGGCTCCAGCCGCTCACTGGCCCTGGAGAGCTGTGGGGTACAGGAGCAGTGGTTGGCAGTACTTAATCCATCAGTGCACAGGGGGACTGATTTCACTGTCCTCACAGGCTCCGTTAACATTTACATGGAGGGGCAGCAGAACTGTCTCCACTTTACAGATGTGGAAACCAAAGATGCCGTGCAGTTAACGTGGCATGAGCAGAGCTGGGGGCTCTGAGGCGGTAGTTAACAATCCTCCACTGACAAGAGGCTCTCCTGCCTCCGACCTCTGAGCCGGGGCCCTTCAGCTCAGAATGCTTAGGGGCTACGGAGGGCACCAGGCCAACTCCATGTTAGGAGGTGAAAGAGACACGACCCAGAAAGGGCTTGAGATCACAGTGCCTTTCCGAGCGGACTGCCAAGGCCTTCTTACCACATAGTTCCCGGGAACAAGCATATCTTGCTGCATAGCCTGTCTCCTGGCCTGGGCTTGCCTCCCTGCTGAGTCCTTTAAAGAAGAGGTGCCAAGCTCTGGGAATGAGTTCTGAGCCCTGCTTCTGATCGGTGTGTCACCTGCCTTTCTCTGGGCCTGTTTTCTCCTCTCTAAAATGGGCATGATTAAGTTAGCCTCCGAAAGCAGGGTAGTAGCTATAAGTTGCCCAGAGATGCCATAAATGTGGTTTCCTTGTGTCAGGTTCCTGCATTCATTAGTGGACCCCTTCGGAGAACACTAGCCTTGGTGTGTACACCTCCCCTGCCCCCAAAGCTGTCAATGAACAGGAGCTCTGAGAAGGAATGACTGAGAGAAGGGGCAGGCCTGCCATCCTCATCCTTGGCACAGCCACCAAGGAAACAGAACAGCCATGTAGAGTTGAGGCACGCATAGTCCTGTCCCTAGCATGACCTTAGATGGGTTTCAGCCACACCCTATGCCGGACCTCCCTCTCTCTCTGAATTCACTGGGGCAGCCCCAACTATGGACTCTTGAGTCCTCACCAAAATGGACTTTGTGCACTCTGCCTCAGAAGTCACACGGCCTGACTCCTGGCTACCTGGCCCAGGAGGGCAGCTCCTATGTGGGCAGCCCCAGGCTCACCTGGCCTGCAACTCAGCTCCCCGAAGGTGGATCTCCCCAGTTCCAAAGCCCAGTTTCCTAACCAGAACACCGGATTGGTCCAGGTGCTAGGTCACAGGTCACATTTCGTGGGCTAGGGATGAAGCAGTTTCTTCAGGATGGACATGAAGGCCTCACTACTTCAGAAATCAACAGTTCTCCCAGAGCATTAGTTAATGACATGGGAGAAAAATGTGTCTGCATTAGTTCCAGTGCGCAACAGCACAAACAGGAACCCAAGTGTGCGCCTTTGACTCCCAGAGAATTGCCTATCACACACATAGTTATAAAGGGGATGATTATTGGGTTCTTCCAGGAGACTTGACGACACCATGAGAGTTAAAGGTAGGGACCTCAGAAACGGCTCAGCCACTGTGTGAGAATCCTGGTGTGCCTACTGCTGTGTCAGCATAGAGATGGAGATAGGAGAATCCCTGGGGTCTGCTGGCCATCCAGCCTAGCCAAGTTCCCAGGAGACCTTTAGCCCCGACATGCACATGCACACAGTTGCAGCTTTATATCCACCCACACACACGCATGAACGGGCATACATGTTCATCGTGCATGCACATAAGCAACTGTGGATACATGGAGGGAGAAATGCTTAAACAAAGAAAACTAATAGCAAAGCAAACTTAAATAAGCAGGCGCAAAGGTCTAATCACATGAAGGGACAGTCAGGGTCCAAACACAATGACCTGCAAAGTTAAAGAACTGCTCAAGTCATTAGTACGCAGTACTTAGAGCCCACAGTGACAGCCCCAAGGTAAAGTTATGTGCCTTAAAGTCTACTTGGAACAAGTGGGGAAGGGGGAGATGCTGCTCAGAGGTAGAGCATTTGTCTGGCATGTGCAAAGGTCCTGGATTACATCCCTGGATTACACACACACACACACACACACACACAGAGAGAGAGAGAGAGAGAGAGAGAGAGAGAGAGAGAGAGAGAGAGAGAGAGAGAATAACAAGCAATTTGTCATGATAGACCCCCATGTTTATGCAAGTGAAGGCTTTAGGTATTGCAGCAGTGAACTGGAGACCACCAGGAAAGGCATGTTTGTAAATAACTCTCTCTGCACCATACAGGACTGTGCAGGAAACCACACGTGCATCCAACAAGAAGAAAAAGTGCCACCGCTCTGGCAGCAGAGGGTGCTTCTCTGACCATGATGGCAGCCTCCTCCTCTGCTGTGGCTGTGGTTGGTCTGCCCGCTCCTCCTCTACAGAGAACGGAGAGCTGGACAGGGATGCGTGGGGTTTCCACTGTCACAGTCCCAGGAGGAAGGTCACTCTGCTGCCATTCTGTGCTCTGCCCTAATGCTACAGCTGCTTCTCCCTATTTTCTGCTTGTGGGGCTTCCCAGGCTACAGTGGAAAGGTGCACCTCCCGCAGGCCTCTCAGAATACTAGAAACTGCGCTTCCAGGCTTCCAGACTCCCTCTGCTCATTGGATCTGGTCTTAATTTTTTTTATTTTTAACATTTACTTGTTGAGTACGTGGGCACATACATGTGAATACACATACACGTGTACATGCATACATAGTGTACACACACACATGCACATCAGAGGACAACTTGCAGGGATCAGTTCTTTCCTTCTGCTCTGTAGCTCCCGGGGACCGGGACGGTCAGACATGGTAGCAGGTGCCTTTTCCTGCGGAGTCAGCTCAGCAGCATGGAGCTGATCTTTATGGTCCTCTCATTCTGTGGGTTGGCATGCTGAGATATGGGCATCGTCATAGGCCCTTTTCTCACACACACACACACACCACTGCAATAGGTACCATGATGCTATCTGCCATCACTGCACAGGGTCAAGGTTCTCTCCCAACTATGGAACAGAACAAGAAGATGCTAGGTCAGTGGGTGACCCACATGACAAGCCTCCAGGAGGAGTCGTGTCCAGTGTGCTCTGTGTCAGTCAGAATGACCCCTTTCTCTTTTCTCAGTCCTCACCTCTGGCTCTCAGGGCCTGGGGAGCCTCTCCTGGTGGGCCTGGGGCCCAGAGGCCTCTGAAATTCCACATGCAGAGCCACAAGGGTGTTAGGCTTGTCTAGTGAGAAGCTCCTAGTCATTCTCAGACATGACTCTTGTGGAGTAAGGAGGACCCTTGTCAGAGGAGTTATAAACTAGCCCAAGGCCTGGGGGTCTCTGAGATTGGTGAGACTCTGCATATTGGAGCCCTGCTGGCAGCTGGGAGCCTTTCCCACATCCCCTCCCCGGAGCGATGCTTGGCCCCGCCTCCTGCAGTTTTGCAGAGTGAGGTCATTGGCAGATATAGGTTTTTCCATTCCTGGTAGAGCAGGAGTTAGGATACTGCACTTGGGGGAGGGACCCAAGAGAGCCCATTGTTCACCCTTTAGGCGCAGGAGTGAGTGGATTTCTCTCCTGTGACAGCCACTTTAAGGCATAAACTTGTCTCAGGCCTCCTGGACTGCAGGGTCCAGAATGTCCCACATTACAGAGGTCCCAGAGACTCGGCCCCTCCTCTTTCCTCTTAGCACAGATAGTTGGGAGAAGCCCAGAAACAGGGGAGCCTTACTGAAGACCACAGCTCAACACACAGGACATTCAGGGCAGAGAGGTTTGTGCTGTGAATTGTGGGTAGAACCACTTACTGGCCCACCCTCAACTTTAGAAGTTAGAAGGGAAGCAACAGAGAAAGGTACTGTGTATGAGACTCCATGACACACCTTCAAGATGCAAGGCAGCCCAGGAGGGGACTTTAAGGCACATGAGAGGGTCCAGAGCCTCTGAGCACTTTGCTCAGAGTAAAACTGCTGACTTCCTTCTTGGAAAATAGAAGTAAATGCTGGGTTTGGGAATCTGGTCCCCATCCTGGTCTGGAAAAAGCAGGCTCATGGAGTGTGACTGCAAGCAGGAGGGCTGTGTGTGGTGAGCCGGTGACGCTTCCTTTCCTGTTACACGGTACCTTGGAATGCTCACGGAGGGCAGGCAGAATGCAGCGGGAAGGAAGACTGCCAGCCAGAAGCCAGCGCAGCCTCTGACTTGCCTGGTGACCTTGAGCCATCGCTCTGCTTCTCTCCAGGCCTTGGTTTCTCCATCTGTTAAGTGGGCAGGTGGGGGTGGGGGTAGGCATTTGTGGGCCCAAAGTATGTCTCAGAGCCTTGTTCTTGGGTGCTGCCCCAGATCTCTTAAAGTTTCATGGGCCTCTGAGTAATTCTCATGAGTCTGACTTTGGGGACCTGAGTTTCTGAGGATCTTGAATTCACTCCCCGAAGTGTCAGGGCAGAGCATCGCACAGTCCTGCAGAGCATGCCTTTCCCTTCAGAGCTCCCCATAAGAGAGTCTCTGCCAAGGCAGGAGGGTGAGATGCTGTTGGATTCAGGTCTGGGCACAGCTCCTAAGAATAATCTGGTTTCAAGCTCTTGGCTGGGTCCTAGAGTTCCTCTGCTAACACTTTATTCTTACACCGATGACATTCTAGCTGCTGGTCCCAGGTGGCCTGATGGTTGGAGCCCTGGGCTGGCAGCCCCTGAATCAGAGCCCCATCTTGGCACTTGTACAAAGGAAATATATCTTCATGCTGCTGGCTGGGCAACCCAATGAGCCCCATCAAAGTCTTGGGGTGCTCGGCTCAGGTACAGCTAGGTTCCTGACTTAACATCAAAGAAAAGAGTCTCAGAACAAGTCAGGGAAAAGCAGTCATGAGTTTATCAATGAAACAGAAAAACCAGACATATTTGGAGAGAATCAAGGGGGTGGGGTGTCAGGAATAGAACAATGTAAACATTTCTGTAGATGTGGATATGTGTGTGTGTGTGTGTGTGTGTGTGTGTGTGTGCGCGCGCGCGTGTCATTGAGGGCTTTGAAGTGGCTTAATCTGAACTAAGTTTAGGTATCAGGGGAAGGATGGGCCTGGTATACTTCATATCAACAGAACTCTGACTGTGAGGAGACTTTAGAGGTAAGCTGTGGAGGCTTGCCACTGGAGAAAAAGGATGCTGGGAGAAGGGGAGTAGTCATCAGTGGGCTCAGTGACCTAGTCACAAGATAGTGGGGCAGAAGGCGTGGGTCACTGGCCACCTCTAACTGTCTTAGAGACCGGGTCTCTCACAGAATCTGGAGCTTGCCGGCTAGCCTAGTTCCTCCTGTCACCCTCCATGGCCACACACACCATTCACACACATGAAGCTGTAGCAAATGCTTGGGGTGTCCACTGCTGAGAGTCAGGAGTCAGAATCAGGCGAGTGAGAAGAGCCCTTCCCCCTCCTTACAACGCCTTATTTCCTACAGCCCAAACAGAAGCAGGGCCAAGCTTCGTTCTCCATTTTCTGGTGGGGCGGGGGAATCAGGGAGATGGCCTGGTGGATAAAGTGCTTATTGTATGAGTTTGAGGGCCTGAGTTTAAATATCCAGCACACTTGTGAAAAGCTGAGGGTGGGGGTAGGTGTCTGCAGTTCTAGTGCTGGGGAGACAGAGACAGGAGGACCTGGCCCTAGTTGGCAAGCTTCAGGTTTAATGAGAGTCCTGTCTCCAAAAGCAATGTAGAGTAGTTGAGGAAGACACCCAATGTTAACATCTGGTTAATACACACACTTCCTACAGGCGCCTCCAGAATATACATGTGTTTGTGCGCGCGCGCACACACACACACACACACACACACACACACACACACACACACACACACACACGAAGTGAGCAGCATAGCCCTCTCTTGTAAGTTCTTCTAGCTGTTCCTCTCTGTCCCCTGTATTCATCCCTACCCTCTACCTGCTGATCTCACCAAGCAGACCAGGGCCCTATGTCCTGCACACTCTCCTTATTCCTTCAGATCCAAGGGGGCTAGAAGCCTTGAATCCCAAGGCTACACCTAGAAAAAAGAATCCCTTCTCTTCTCTGAAGAAATGACAAGCGCAAGGAAAGATGCTAAACAATGCCAATCATTAGAGAGATGCAAATCAAAATCATAGAGTTAGCTCTTCGCCTTTTTGGGAGGGCTACTACCCCCAAACCAGAAAGCAGTAAGTGTTGGCAAGTGGACTGCACATGCACTGGGGGTGGGACTGTGCACGTGCTACCACTAGGGAAAGCAGCAGTCACTTCCTCAGAGAACTAAAAATATCATTTCCAATGACCCAGCCTCCCACTTCCAAACCTAGACCCAAAAGAACTGAAAGCTGAGTCTGGAACAGAGGTAGTGATCTGGTGTCTGTCTAAGCATGCAACAACCCAGACGGAAGCAGGCAGTGTCCACAGAGGGACAGAGGAGCTCGTAGAGAAAGTGTGATCACTCAGCCTTAAAAGGGCAGGAGATCCTATGACAAACGTGATGGCCTATGCTGGACCTGTGCCACTTGAAGAAGGACCTGGCATATTCAGTCATGGAAAAGAACACTCAGGAGGCAGAGGTGCAGTTCTCTGTGATTTCAGCGCCAGCATAATCTACATAAGGAGCTCCAAGCCAGTGAGACCATGTCTCAAAAAAGAAAGGAAGGAAGGGAGGGAGGGAGGGAAGGGGAGGGAGGGAGGAGAGAAAGGAAGGAGGGAGGGAGGGAGGAGGGGCAAGCGCTCCTAACATATGCTTGTCATCTCAACTACTCAAAAGAGGCTAAAGCAGGAGGATTGCACACTTGAAGTCAGCTTGGTGTACCGTGTAAGTCCAATCAAGGTTAACCTATATCAACATAGTGAGATCCTGTCTCAAGAACTAAAGCTGGGGTTGGGATGTAACTCAGTGGACTTAACCTCTAATACCACAAACACAGAAACCATCATGGAGAAAAGAAATGCTCCCCGGAGCCCGGATGTTACTAACGGGCCTAGATCTCCGTGTTGCAAGCTGAGAAAGTTCTATCAACAGGTTGCACAACAGCAGGGCTATACCTAGAACTACCGAACTCAGTATTAAAATGGTTACGACAGCTTTTAGAAATTTATCAAATTTTATCTTTTGAGTGTGTGCAATTTATGGTATGCCAATTAAATCTCAAAAAAATCTTTTGTTTGGGTTTCGTGAGTCCTTTTTTTAAATTCTTCAGAAAACCGGTTGTTCCCAAACTTGAATTTTCTGGGAATCTTTTTTAAAAAAAAATCCCCAAACTCAAGCCACACCCATCAAACCACTAACTGGAGGCAGAACAGAGGCCAGGGGAGGTGATCCAGGGCACATGTGTGAATCTGGTCCCCATGAAATGTTGGCCTCATCTGGGTCTGCTGTTTCTTGTCAAGAGCCAATGTAGATGATATTCAATAAAATGTGCAAGGATGCTACTGGCGTTACTGCTGTTATTATTTCTTGGGGATCCCAGGCTGACCTGGGGCCTAGACAGGTAGCAGAACAAAGAAAGAGGGGGCAGTCTGACAAAGGCAGGTGAGGCGAGGGAGGACCAGGGCTGAGGCAAGGGAAGATACGGATCTTGATTTGGGGACCAGAGGTTGAACGAAGAGAGTAGCAGACTACTACAATACCCAGGGGCCCCTGCCTCAGACCCTGCCCCCACACAGCTGGCAAACTTAGAGATTCTAACAAGCCCTGGACCAGTCAGCCGGATGAAGGAACCGTGAAGTAACATGGAAGTCAGCAAGCACACATTAAGGCTGGCTTGCTCCTGGGATGGGGGAACTTTCAGTTTTCTAGGGCTCCTCACTCATCCCCTGAAAGCCCCTCTGGGCCTTCTGGTCTGAGGCCATTGCTGTCTGTTATCTGCTTTTACCTCCAACCTCCAAATATCTGCCCTAATGCTGGCTCCTGGGGGGGAGGGGGCCTGGGTTCCCTAGGAAGAAAGTCAGGGCCAGATAGGAAGCCCTACCGACAACATACCAAAGCCTTGCCAAAAGGTGTGGCTCCTTTAAGGTACTCAGCTACCAACCCAGGGCCTCTAACAAAGCAAGCCCCTTCTTCCAAGGAGTCTATCTCTATACAAATGACTCTGCTGTTCAAGTCTCTTCCATGGGTCCCATTCACCTAGCTTAAAGTACATCTCACTCAACTTCAAGGTCACCTCACAGTACTTTTTGTCCTCATCTTTGGGTCTCCTTCCGTAAAGGTCATCCCAATGTCACAGGCTCCAGGAAGCCCTCCAGCTCTCCACATCACAAACAGCCTCCTCCTGGCCACCAGAGGACGCTGCTGTCCGGGCTGGCTCTGGGTATAGCCAGGAAGCAGAGTTCAAGTCTACCTACCTCATCATCAATGATAAGAATTAAGAGAGGAAAGAACGAGTGGCTTCAGTGCCCAGGACAAGAAAACAGGGACAGTTTGGTGTCCCTGGGGAGCCACTCCAGGCCAGAGGCACCTCAGCCTAGCCAGCGCTGGGACACACGCCGATCTGCCTTCAGAGCCTGTTTTTGTTTTCCATCTCCCCAGGCGAAGGCTGCGGGGGTGTTTGGAGCCACAGCTGTTTTTTATTGCATTGAGGCTCAAAAAAGCCCTGAGCATATTTTTAGAGAGAAGGGGGGGAAAGGAACATTTTCTTTCCTGACCCAAGAGGAGGGCTTGCTCCAATTTCGCATCTGCTTGCCCTGCTGGGTGGAGCTGGCAGGGAAGTCTCCAAAGGGGACTTCTCCAGGAGAAGGCCGAGTGGATGAGCTCATGGGCAGGCTGTGCCTTCGGACATCATGACTGCAGTCCCTAATATGCAGATTCACGCACATGCGCAGTGGAGACAAGGGACCCATGTGCTGGATTAAAGATGGTGGAGGAGCTGGAAGGACCTGGGCCACTAGCCCCAGCGCCACCAGAAAAGTGTGACTGAAAGGGGGTATGTTGGTTTCTTTTCTTGTTGCTGTGGTAAACATACACTGGCAACAGTAACTCAAAGGAGAAAAGGTTTACTTGTTTGTTTTAGCTCACCGCCCACCGCAGGGAGTCAAGGCAGCAGGAGCCTAAGAAGCTGGCCACATTCCATCAGAAACAGCAAGCAAAGAGGGCTGGATGCACACGAGTATTCAACTCACTGTATGCACTTTATATAGTCTAGGATCCCTGGCCTCCCCACTAGGGAATGATCCATCCACATTAAAGGTGGGTCTTTCTTATTAAAAACTTTTATTTTTATTATTTTAAATTATATGTATGGTCTGAGTGCGCATGTGAGCGCAGGTCCCTGTGGAAGCCAGAGGGCATCAGATCCCACAGAACTGGAGCTGCAGACAGTTGTGAACCATCAGACATGGGTATGTGCTGGGAACTCAGCTTGGGTGCTCTACAAGAACAGTGTGTACTCTTAATCACTGCGCCATTGCTCCAGCCTCCAAGTCGGTCTTTCCACGTCATTTAACACCGCCAAGATAATCCCCACAATCATGACTAGAGGCTTAGGTGATTCTAGATTCTTTCAAGTGACAGTTAACTTTAGCCATCACGGGTAGCCTCTCTCTGTGTCTACGCCCAGGACCCTGGCTTTGCCATGCTCCCTTTGGGTACCTGGATCTATCTGACCACACTAGTTGGGATGGGAATAAAAGATGCACAGCTGCTTATCCATCATCCCAAGAGTGCACAGCTGGGTCTTAGTCATCCAAAGATGCTGCTGGGGTGAATGAAATCCCAGCTCCTTACAAGCTTCACTGAACTCTGTAGAGTTTTTGTTGAACTGTAATTGCTCAATCAAAAGGAGCTAACTGCATTGGTGGTCTGCAAGTGCATGCATTCATGCCTCTGTGTGTGTGTGTGTGTGTGTGTGTGTGTGTGTGTGTGTACACATGGTGTATGTGCAGTGGCTTGTTTCTGTGGGTCCTGTGTATGCATGTAGAATGGGTACTGTTATAGATGTCTGGTGTTTGGGCACAGTATTATGTCTTCAGTGTGTGTTGTGTGGCTCTTGCAGAGGAATTTTAATCCAGTAACATGGCTGCTCTGGCAAGGGATCACATCCAAAGACCTTCTAGGTCTGTGTGATCCGGCTGGAATGCAGACAAACCACACACCTTTAATCCCTCTGGCTGGAATACAGACACGACTTTCGTACACACCTTTAATCCTAAAGTGACGAATCAGAGAAAGATTTTGACAGAATGAGTCAGATAGGATGTGCCCAACTCTCACAAGACAGACAGGAAAGAGAGGCTACCTAAGAGCAGTACGGAGTGTCAGGAGGGGAGGGCAGTTCAGTGAGTGCAGTTCAGTTGAGTTCAGTTCAGTGTAGTTTGGTGCAGTTCAGTTGAATGCAGTTGAATTCAGTTGGAGTTTGTGCAGTCAGTGTGGTCAGTGCTGCTCAGTTCATGGAATTCAGAAGCAGTTTTTTTGTAGGCTTAGATTTTTTTCTTGAAAGCCTACTTAATTTAGGGTTCTTAAATGATTCAACCTCCTTTCTAACCCACTGACCAGAGGTAGGGAAAAAAAGATAGTTAATAGGAAAAGGGTTTTGTGGAGCCACTTAGAAGTAGTTTTGGGGGTGATTCCACTCTTCATTATCAGGATAACAGCAGTCCAGTTCAATAGCAAACACTAAACATGAATCAGTAGCAGGTGCACGATCCAGCAGAAACAGCAAGGCTCCCCGCCAAATCATCATGAGTCAGCAGAAGCAACCAAAATCAGCCAGAATATCACTAGAAGTTTTTTGGTGTGTTTCTCTCTATGAAGTGAAGACCAACAAAGACCAGCAAAGACCGGTCAAAACCAGTGAAGTGTTATGTAGTGTAGCATCCTCTCACTGTTTGCAGGGTTCTATTTATATTCTTTCTAAACATCATGTGCCCTCTCCCAAGACAGCTTCCAGGAAAACGTCATGTGATACAACCGAGTTGTTAAAGAAACCAGAAATTTCTACTTCAGTTTTTCTAAGCAGAGCAATTCAGTGAGAAGCCAAGAGAAGCCAATTTGAATCAGTCAGCTTAGAGAGATGTTTTGAGCCAGAAGAGCTGAGTTGAACCAGCCAGCCAGAGTTCAGAAAGAACCTGAAAGGGTGAGCTTATTCAGCAGTGAGCCTCAGAGATGACAATTACATCTGGCAAATAAAAGTTACCTTTATAGGATCTGATGCTTGGGCTCCAGATAATGTAACCGGGTCCATTCTGGGTACTAGCCAGAGCTCAACTGAAACTGAGGCTACAGTCCTCAACTCTCCCCAGCCCATTATTTCCATGTATTTTTTAGATGGATAGCATGACAAGTAGAGGCTGCTAAAAGATAAGTCACATTTCAAAACCCTGCTCCCCAACCCCACCCCCATGCCTCAAGTCATAAGACTCTAGCCTCTGGTGACACGTCAAAATCCCACAGCCCAGACAGCAGCAGACAATACAGCTATGGTTGGACTGACCTTCAAATCACCTCAGTGTCAGGGGCAAGGGGCGGACAGCAAGAAAATCTGTGACAACAAAGACGCCATAGAAATCCCAGCAGCCACCACTGCAGCCCAGCAAAGGCTCCCAGAGCTGCCTCCGGAGGCCTCTATGAACATGGCCTAGGTCTCTCCCACCTGTCCATCAGAAGTTATCATCGACCTGCTTTGTTGGAGGAGAAAAGAAGCTCAGAGGGGAGAGAGAAGGGAAGGCAGACCCCTGGCAGCCACCAGGACCCAAGAGGACAGCCTGGAGCCAAGAGAAGGCTTTCTACATTTTGAGATCCAGTCAAGGAAGTTAGGGGCAGTTTGCAGGCGTGTAGTGATGTGATTCCACTGAGGGGCACGGACTCTTTGCAGTACAACCGTGAACAGACTGAGGAAGAGGTGGGAAGTGATGCTGCTGGGCACACCAGACTGTGGGGTTTCTCTCCTTGTCCTTTCTCCATCTTTCCCAGACAGATGGCAGGCCTGACACCTGTTTCCCACCTTCCCTTTGTCCTTCCAGAGATCCACCTCCAACCTCTTGGAAACTGATGCAGCTCAGCTGGAGACCACCAGGCCTTCTTGGGAGCTGGGCATTGAGGGTGAAAAGAGATCCAGATTTAAAGCTTCCCCAGCTCTCCTCCCACCCAGAGCCTCAGTTCCCTCCTCTGTAAAGTGGGGATTTCAACTTGCCCCCTCTAGGCTGGTTAGAGGATTTCAAGTGAGTGTGTAGAGAATCTGGCACGTGGACCTGGCACAAAAGAGGCACTTGATCGATGTGTGTCCTGTTCCTGTCCCCAGCTGCCCTGGGTAGCCACGAGTTATAAACTAGGCTTCACTGATCCAAAGGTCAGGCTTCTTCTCTGGGACCCAGCAGAAGCTTAGAGAAACAAAGAGTAGTTCTTGGAAAGTCACTATCCAGCGCTTCCACGAATAGAAGGCCATGAGGCCAGTGCCACGTGGCATCAGATCTCACTAGGACTGTGGCAACCTTCCCTTCCCTACCCTCCCACTGGCACCCTTGGCACTGTGGTCCACACTGCTCTTAGCCCTAAGAACTCACCAAATACCAGCGACTTGGTCTCTCTCCCTGGAACCATGTCACCTGGCCCTTTCCTCCCAGAGCCTCCAGGCTCCTCTCATAGGATTAAAGTCCTTGGTCTTCAGCTGGATATTCCAAAACCCCTCTGTATGACTAGCACCGGCTTCCAATATATTCATACACCTTCACCATCTCCCCCCTGCTCCACATGCCTGCTGCAACCTATAGGAAGAGCTTCTTTAGTGTCTGGCACCTTGCTGGGCGGCGGGGGCACTCGGCATAATGTCACCTGAAGTCTTCAGAAACACCAGGCTTCTGCCCTCACAAGGTCCCTGAATGCCATCCCCCTCTGTTGACAATCTGTGACTTGCCCTTCAAGACTTCCCTAGTTGGCATCCCCTCCAGGAAGCTCTCCCTGATGCTTACCTCTCCAGGATACTGTAGACATCTTCATGGGAACTGCCTAGTGTCCCCAGTTCTTTCCGTCATTGCTGGCCTGTGAAGTTGCAATGGTTAGAGTTCCTGCCCACTGGCCTGGCATGGTCTCCCTTCCACCCCAGTGGTGCTCTTTGGTGTCCATGCTTCAGTCCTTCTTGCTCACAGTGCCAACAGCTGTTCTCTGCCCCAGGCCTGCTCTGGGGGCACCCCACATCCTACACTACCCTAAAGGCCTTAGCACAGACTTCATCTGGGTGGCAAAGTTTCCTCAGGTTTGTGAGCTAGTAAAGCGCATCCCAACCTTGAGCACAAGACAACTGACTTCCCAAGGTCAGATATAGCCACTCTGAGGAAGTTGTCACCTATCTCTAAGCCCAGACCATCTATCTGTAAGTAGTGAAGATGAGAACCTGGCCTCAAGTCAAGTTCTGGATGCTCCCTGTCTCCTGTCTCATTGCCCCATTATGGTCTTTACATTAAAATTCCCAGTGCTGTTCAGAGCTCTGGCTATTGAGTTAAGGAACATGGCAGCCTCCTCCGTGCACCTTGTATCAGGTAAGGAGTGTTCCTGATGCTATCCTGCTCAGTGAATTTAAGGATAGATGCAGGCTAAGGTGATAGCAGACATGGTTCCTCCATCATTGCTACACTACCGCTGGTCAGTGCAACCCGCCTAGCCTGCAGCTACACATAGCCTGACCAGAAAGCTCTGCCATTTACAGTAAACTGCTGCCAAAGGAAAAGCAAGCAACTTGTCTGAGGCCCTTCATGGAGTCAGAACCATTATGGAGGAGATACTGTGATCCATGTCGTCCCAGGAGAGCTTGAGAGGGAAGGCTCTATGGTGTTCAGAGGAGTGGGGAAGGCCTGGGGTCAAATCTTGACTTTTCTTTTTGTGTAGAGCATGTTGCAGATCCCTCTGCCCTAGGGCCTCACTGTCCACATCTACGCCACATTAATAGACACGTGAAGACTTGTGGGCTGAGTGCAGACCCCGGAACAGGCTCTGCGAATGGCGGCAGGGCGGCTGCAGCAGACTGGCCTTCCTGTATCACTCAGCAGTCAGCACCTGGCTCTGCAGGAGGCCTGGAGGAGCTGGAGTAGAGGTTCTTCCTGTGGGCAGGAACTGGGGGCCTCTGCCCAGCGTGCCCAGCCCTGCTTCTGCTCTCACAATTGCTGCTTTACTCTCAGGCCTCACAGACCCAGCTAGGGCTCAAAGGCTCATTGTTCTCCCCCCCAGACCCTAAACAGGCTAGGCCTTCCCTGCTGGGAACCAGTGAGCTAAAAATAGCCCAGGAGTGTTTGGGTCCAGCAACTTATCTGGCTTCTGAGGTCAGAAGGTGCCTGAGCTCTTCCTGTCCGCCACTCTGGTGAGGCCTAGCTTGGCCAGCTTCCAGGTCAGCCTGACCTGGGAGCCCAAATGCACATCACAAAGTGCTCAATGGAAAATCCAAAGTTGGCTCTGGTTTCTGAGGACTAGAACCCCGTGGCATGTCCACAGCCTAGTGGAGTTCAGAGTTCAGAGGTAAGCTGGCTCAACTTGGCAAGGGTTGGGAGGAAGGGCCTGCAAAAACAGGATGGTACAGCTAGGGACCATCACAGGGCAGGAGGGTAGAAGCCATGGGATGAGGAGTGGGCCTCGCTGCCTCAGGATCCACCTACAGCAGGGGGGAATTGGGGAACAGCTCAAGCTCTTTTTAGAGGGCCCTGCATACCAGGTGGGCTCTCCTGGACTTGGAGGCATCACCCATGAGCACTTTTTCTTCTAGGTCCTTCCCTCACGCTTCTTCCCAGGGAGTACTGGGTAAGAAGCTGGGGAGAGTGAAGGTCCATAGCATGTCCTTCCAGGCCTCAGAAGGGACTAAAGTCCACTTGTCAGATGGAAATGCCAAAGGCAGCAATAGAGGAAAAAAAATAACAACCCCCTTCAGAGTATACATCATTAACACATGAAGTTTATCCCAGGGATGTCAGGGTGTTTTGATAGGGAGACTCCATCAGTGGAAATGACCACATAGACTGAAGAAGAAAAGTCACATGAATGTATCAATTGACGGGAAAAAAACATTCAGAGGGGTTGGAGAGATGGCTCAGTGATTAAGAGCACTTGCTGCTCGTCCACACGGCCTGGGTTTGACTCCCAGCACCCACATGGTGGCTCACAACCATCTGTAACGCCAGTTCCAGGGGATTCAACACCCTCTCCTGGCCTCTGTTCACACCACGCACACACATGGTGCACAGATATCCATGAAAGCAACACAACCATAGATCCTGTGGTGATTTGAATGAGAATGGTCCCCATAGGCTTGTATATTTGAATACGTGCCCAGTTGGTGGAACTGTTTGGGAAGGATTAGGAAGTGTATTCTTGTTGGAAGAGGTGTGTCATTGTGGGGAGGGATTTAAGGTTTCATTCCCAGCTAGCTCTCTTTCTCTGCTTTGTGCAGGTGGATCAGGATTTTTAAGCTCCTGTACCATGCTCCCATGGCCTGCCTGCCACCACACCCCTCAGTGTGATGATCACAGACTCTAGTTCTTAGGAACCATGAGACCCAACCAATAAGTATCTTCTTTTATATGTTACCTTGGTCATGGTGTCTTGTCACAACAATAGAAAGGTAAGCAAGACACATATAAAATAAAGTTAAGAAAACAAAGCATTGGAGGAGATTGCTCAGATACTAGAGTGGCTGCCACACAGTTTGAATCCCTAAAACACAAATAAAGGCCCAATACAGTGTTCTGCATCTAACATACCAATACAGCGTTCTGTGCACATAACATCCCAGTATAGTATTATACACCTAACATCTTGGTGCTTCGATGCTGAAACAGGAGGTAGAGACAGAGGAATCCATCAAAACTCAAGGACCAACTATCCTGAAACTTACAGTGGCAAACAAGAGACCTTGCCTCAAACAAGGTGGAAGGTGAGGAGTGTCGTCTGGCTTCCAAATGACCCTGCACTCACCCCCAGACGTGTGCGCTTACATCTAATACAGGCATGCTCACACACACATACTCATGTACTTACACATGCATACAGGTATGTATTACACATGCATGTGCTCGTACACTTGTATACACACACACACACACACACAGAGAGAGAGAGAGAGAGAGAGAGAGAGATACACACTTTCTCGGTGACTTTCCTAGCACAAGATAGTCTCTGTATAAACAAAGATCATCTACAAAAGCTACAGTTGCTCTATTTAGTGGTGAAAGAGTAGATAAGAGCTTGGGTTAACAAAGACAGCCAGATCACAAAGAAACAAGTTAAATTGTCTCTATTTTCATGACTGTTTAGGAAAACCCAAAGCATTTGGAGGTTGAGGGACTTCTAAAATATTTTTGTGGGATTCTGGGGGGATGGGTGGGGTGTGTCCTGCTTAGCTTTAGTTGTGGACTTCACATGGCCCAGAATTATCTACGGGAGCCTAGACTAGGGGATTGCCTTGATCAGATTGGTCTGAGGACATGTCTTAGAGCATTTTCTTGATTTCTAATTGCTAAGTGAGAGAGCTCAGCCCACTCTGGGTGCTGCCATCCCTAGGCAGGTGAGCCTGGGTTGTATAAGAAAGGTAGATGGGGGGGGGGGGAGAGACAGGTAGCTGAACCTGAGCTAGAAAACAAGCCAGTAGACAGCGTTCCCCCAGGGACTTTGCCTGTTCCTGCTTCCAGGTTCCTACCCTGACTTCCTTGAATGTCAAGGTATAAACCTTCCTTAGACTACAAGGTATAAAATGAATAGTGAGTCCTAGATCAGCCTGGAGTACATGAGACCTTGTTTCAAAAGAATGAATAAATGAATGAATGAATGAATGAATGAATGGTTAGAAAATGGCTCAGTCAATAAAGTGCTTACTACACAAGCCTGAGGACTGGAATTTGATCACCAGCACCCACATAACAAGCCAGGCATAGCACCATGTGTCTATAATATCAGCGTTGGGGTGGTGGAGACAAGAGGATCCCTGACTTGCTGGCCACTCAGCTAAATTAGTGATCTTTAGTTTTAGTGAAAATTTCTGTCTCAAAAAATAAGGTTGAGACCAACTGACCTGTGACCTCCATACTTGTTCACGTGAGCACCTACACACAGGAACACATCCACACATATACCACACACTAAATAAAGAAGAAAGAAAGAAGGAAAGAAGGAAGGAAGGAAGGAAGGAAGGAAGGAAGGAAGGAAGGAAGGAAGGAAGGAAGAAAGGAAGGAAAGAAAAAAAAAGGAGGAGGGATAGATCACTGTGCCCAATCCCCAGACTTCATGAGTGTGCTCCATCAATCAAAGCTGTGTGGTGTTGGCTGAAGGGTGGAAACTGGATCCACAGAATAGAGAGCTCAAAAGGAGACCAATAGAGTAGAGCCAGAGAGATTCCTGCTGGGTACAGAAGCAATCCAGTGGCCTGATCCACACTCTTGAGGATGGCAGCTGCAGACAGCCATTGGAACAAGTATAGATGAAGATGGAGAGAAACTGAAATCTCACACGCTGAGGTGGGAGTAGAAGCTGTTGAGGTAGGAAGGTGCCTCAGGAGGCTAAATACAGAGTTCACTCAGCCACCCACAGCTAAGCACCTCCTCATGACAACACACATGAATATTTATCATGGCATTGTTCTCAAAAAACAAACAAACAAAAACAAAACAAACAAACATAACAGGCATCCATGAAGGAGCATAGAAATCTAGTGTGGTGTGTAAAGTGTGGTTTTAGACAATGGGAGGTTACTAGGTAAGGAAAAGAAACTCGGAGCTGTCACACCGTGACACACTGAAGCCACAGAGTGGGTGATTCCATCCCCATGAAATGTCCATCGTAGGCAAATTGCAGAGACAGAAGAGATTAGAGGGTAGACCAAGGGAGGGAAATGGCTCCCAATGGGTAGGAAGGCATTTTTTGGAAATGATGAAACTGTTCTGAAGCTGATTGTGACAGTACCTGTACAACTCTGAAAATACTAAAGCAAAAGCAAGCACACACACCCCCAATATTTAATTGTCCGTTATAAGTGGATATCCCTATAAAGCTGGGTTCATTTCCTTCAGCAACTCAATAGGCAGAGTCTTTTCAATCAACAGTACTGGAGAGATTGCATAAAAAATTAAGTTCAATTTTAAAGAGTTAAAGGGGAGGCTCAGAATGGATCACAGATTCCAACACAAACCTATGAGACTTTTAGGGAGCTAGAAAGATGATTGAGGGGTTGAGAGCCTTGCTGCTCTTCCAGTGAACCAGAGTTTGGTTCCCACACCCCCACCTTGGCTACACCACCTATAACCCAGTCCCAATGCGCTCTTCTGGCCTCTGCAGACACCTGCACGAATTTGCACATACACACATAGAGATTCACACACATGAATAAAAGTATATAAAGATAATTTTAAACAATAAAACTTTTAGAGAAAAATTTATAGCCGTGCATCTCAGAGAAAAGTTCTTAGGTCAGACACCAGGATCACAATCTATTTTTAAAAAAATAATAAATTGGGCCCCATGAAAGCTAAAAGCTTTTGTAAAAGACAGAATTAAGAGAATGAATCAGCAATTATTGGCTGGTGATATACTCAACAAAGAACATGCATAGAATATGCAATATATTCTCCCAGAAATGGGTGCAAGAGAAGAGAGAATGAGATATGAACAAAATATAATGATCCATGTTTATGAATATGTCATAATGAAAGCCATTATTGTGTACTCTGCCTTTAAAAAATAAGATTAAACTAATAAGCCTGAAGTAAACAATCTGATTAGGACATGGGCATCTCCCCAGTGAGGGAGTGCAAGTGGCAGGAGAGTGCACGAAGCAATGCACAGTGTCACTGGTTCGTCCTTAGAAAAATGGGAATTGAGACTAATGCCATATGTGCCAGATCAGCAAAGACAAAGCTAAGGTGCAGAGCAACATCACGTGCTGCCAAGGGCAGAGAAATAATCTTATGTGGTATGGGGCTGCCACTCTGGAAAATAGCTTGTCAGCCTTTTAAAATCTAAACCTACACTGACCACAGGACTCAGAAATTGCATTTCTGGTCATCTGCCCAGAGAAATGGGAAATGACAGCCTCATCTAACTCCACATGACTTCTTGTAGTGGCTTTAGATGGACTAGCCAGACGCTAAGAAGAGTCAAAGCATCCTTCAACAGGCGAATAGTAGGGCATCCTTCAACAGGCGGATAGTAGGCTTCAGTACATCCACACTGTGTGCTACTACCCAGTGATAAAAAGACCTAATTAACTGATACCAGGAACAGCTTGGATACAGCTCAAAGATGTTGTAGTGAATGAAAACCAGGACCTCAAATGTCACACACAGTCTGATTCCATTTGTGTAACCTTCTCGAAATGACAAAATTATACAGACGGAACACAAATTGGTGGTTGCTGGTGAGGTGGTGGGTGTGTGTGTGTCTATAAAAGGCATTGGAGGGAGCTCTCTGTGGTGACAGGATTGTTCTGTCATTGTAGCTTCATTGTGGTAGTGGTTCCACAAGTCTACACTTGTGACAAACTGACATCAAACTCCACACATGCTATACAATGCCAGTTTCCATTTTGGATGCTGGTCTATAATCATGTAAGATGTCCTGTTCGGGAGGTACTAGGTGAAGGGTACACGTGACTTCTCTGCACTATTTTTGCAAGTTCCTGTGACTATATAATTATTTCAGGACCTCAAAATTTAAAATAAAACCTTGCTTTCATTGCAGTGGGAACTTTCCCAGGAAGACAGACACTGACTCGTATGTTGGAGGGCCAGGTCACAGAAGTAGATCTGTATCCAGCCATGGTGGGAAGCCAGCCCACCCAGCTCCTTTGGGACCATCTGACTATAACTACGTGTAGAGCATGAGGGAGAAGAAACAGTGACTTTTAAACCACTGAGCTTGGGGCAGTTTGTTTTGGAACATGTCGTATGGTAGTTGACTGATAAATATCCACTTGCCTTCCATAACCATGGGCGAGTGGCAGACAGCTGCCTGTCCCTCAATATCTGTTCCACCCTTAGATTACCTCAGAGTCCCAAAGTAATAAAACCTCTGTTTTGTTTTGTTGTTTTGTTTTTTTAAACTGGCCATATTGCTATCTAGATGAAACCCACATTTCCAGCCTCCCTTATAACTCAGTGTGACCATGTGACTAAAGTCAGGAGTGACACGGGACAATCTGGGGCACCTTCCAAGAGATAACTGGCTCTTGTCTTTTACCCATTCTCCGTAGCCCCCTCCCCTCTCGCTGCCAGCTCGAGCTCTAGCAGACATTTTCAAGCATGCACCGCTACCCTCAACTTTTTATGTAAGTTCTAAACTCAGATTCCTATGCTTTCAAGATAAGCTATCTCCCACGGTGGCTTCTTAGCTTAAGCCTGTCCTCACCCCACATACTGAGCCATGTGCCCAGCCATTAGACACTGACTAAGCACTGGTCACATGTCAGACACTGTGATAAGCCTGTGGATGCAGAGAAGAGTGAGACAGATGGAGACAGATGGGGACACCATCCCCAAGGATTTTACTGTTAAAAGGGAGAAATAGTGACAAAGTGAACCCATGGGGACAGGCAGTTATAACCTATGGCAGGTGAGGACAGAAAGACACCAAGCACTCTGTGAGCAGACAGCAGGGCCTCTTGTAGTCAGCATTATCATCCGGGATCCTGGTGATGTGACAGCTAAAGCAAGCTTCAGAAGTAGGGTTTGAAGGGTGACATACAGCCTTCAAGTCAAGAGCATGGGTCCTGGAGCCATCACACCTGACTTCTCTTACCCATGGGCAAGGCAGACTTTATGCCTCAGGTTTTGGAGCTGTTTGTTTGTTTGTTTGTTTGTTTGCTTGCTTGCTTGTTCATTTTTTTAAAAGGCTTCAAGTAGTCCAGTCTAGCCCTGAAACTGCTCTGTAGCTGAGGCTGACCTTGATCTCCTGACCCCCCCTACCTCCACTTCCTGGGTGGCATGTGCACACCATGCTCGGCTTCTGTGCCCCCTTTTCTACTGAGAAATTAGAGAGCTTGTGAGTTTTTAATTGCTAGACACTTGCCAGAACTTCCCCCGTGTGTGTTCTTATCTTAGGGTCACTGCTACCTTTGGATACAGGTTCAGCGCCATCCCCATATACTAAAGGGTAAGCTGAGGCCAGGAAAAGGTAGCAACTTGTTCAAGTCTAGACAACTAAATGGGTGATTTGGCTCCATGACACCTTTTGATGGCAGCTACAATGGTGGCTCTTCCCTGAGCAGAAAAGCTGGGCAAGTTAGCCCTCCATCCATATTAACTGTGCCATCATCATTTGCCACACTAAGGAGCAGGGGTAGATGCATCCAGACAGGGACACCAAGTGTGCAAAGTTCCCGAGCTTCCGGGATGGAAGGCAGGCAGCTGGTCTGCACAGGTCCCACATCAGCTCTCTATTACTACTCTCTCTTCATAAATGAGGGATCAGGGGTTCAGAGAGGTGACGGGACTCAGCCAAGGCCACACAGTACAGAAGTGCATGAACATGACTCAGCCCAGGTCCTCCAGCATCCAAAGGGCCTGGTCCTAGCCACTTTGGTCCTGGCCTGGAATGGACTAGACTCCTCCAATGGATCCAGCTGCTGGCACAGGAGAACTCTGGAAGAAAAGCAAGCTCTGGACGCAGACCTGAAGGCTTGGTGCCTCTGCCTCTGTGGTCCTGTTCATCTCTCCATCTTCCCCATGTCTCCCAGAGGGCTGCAGACTGGGCTGCCTCCTCTAGGGTTTTCTCTGCCCCAATCCCCACACCCTGCTCTGTGTAAGGCAAGTTTTGGGGATTGAGGACTGAGATCTTGTGCCTGCCAGCAGCAACATGCTTACCCACATTCCCCAGAACCTTCTCTTTCCCTTTTGTGTGATAAAAGTAATCCTTAGCTCCTGCCTTGGGCTGCTGGGAGGATGGGCAGAGACGGCATGGGCCACACTCCGTGTTCAGTAGAGGGAACTGTTCTCATCTGTAACCTGGCCTGCCACCCCTCACGGACAACATCCTCTCTTTGAACTGGCCTGAAATAGCCCCACAGCTTTTCCTCAGGAATTTCTCCATCCCGGGGCACTAGCATGGCAGGAGGTTTGGGTACTTCTTTCTCCTGACTCACTCAACCAGGGAGGAGACAGGCAAAGCCAGATGTTGACAACTGTAAGCAATACTGCAGCAAACAAGGTATGTCCCAGGATCTGTGGCTTATGTAAAGGTCCAGAACTCTCAAAAAGAAATGGGGCTGGGGCTGGGTGTCTGAGCCTGACATCTGGATGGAGCTGGGGAACAGAGAGGTCATCAGAGACTTAGAATCTTAGAGTCTATAGGTAGTCACTGAGACCAAAGTCCCTTACACGCTACCCATGGCCTGCTTCAGGATCCTCACATCAGACAGACAGAAGTTGAGAGCCTTGAAAAAGCTGCCAGGCCCTCCCTGCATAACCCTCAGGAAATAAATAAGTCCCTGTCAAGAAAAGAATGCAAGCAGAAACCTAGGAATGGACTCAAGACTGGATGGCAGCTTACACCAGCTGGTTTCTTGCAGGCTGGAGAGGCTAGGGACCCTGAATGTCCTGGGCCAGAATAGCACAGAAAAATAAGTTGCTTGCATACTGGTCTGAGCAAGAGGGCTTTGACTCACCCTCATAGAGGCCAACTGAGCCGACCCAGACACACAGTAGAGTGCAACTGCTGTGCCCTCCTTCCCTCCTCACCCTTCTAGCTGACCCTGGCTGCTCCCAGCCAGGCTAAGGTTGGGCAACCATGCAGGGACAGGATACCTCTGAGTTATTCCTGGGAACATGTTGGTCATGTCTTCCAGCTAGCTACACAAAGATCAGGGGCCTGAGAAGAAAATCTCCCCATTCTCTCAGGCCTAGTTAGAGCCCAGGCCTAGGGTCATTCACTTGTGATCCCAAATACTATTGCCAATAAAACAGCTTATATGTAGGAAAGAAACACATACCCATGCCAGGATCACCCCCCAGTGACTATATGTACAGCCTGGTTTAGAGTCACAACTCGAGACTGACACAACTGCATGCAACACAGCCAGAGGCAGAGAAGCTAAGAGACTGGTTCACAGGTTCAGGACTAGGGGAAGCAGAGCTAGGGACTAAACTGGGATGCTGACTCCCAAGTCTGACTGAGCTACAGCCTCGGCTTGCCTCAGTCTTCCTGGCTGTGTGAGAGAATGCACAGAAAAGACCTTCCCAGCATGAGACCTACATGGCCCAGCCCAGACGGCTGGACAAGGAGCAGTCCTAAACAACAAAAGCCTAACAGGATAGGAGGGTGTGCCCAAACACATACAAACACCCCTGTGGGAGTCCAGGAGGGGCCAGGACAGGAGAACCCAGCGCCTTTCCAGTCTAGCCTCCAACTGCTCCACACAGCCAAAGGCACTCTGTAGCCAAAAGAACCAGGGCATGCATGAGTCATGGAAGGCAAGCAAGCAATGGGGCCTTCCGAAATGGGAATTCCATCTGCCTGACTTTATTCTCCTGGACTTTGGTTTCCATGGCAACTTGGGGTTTGTAAGGTAGAGGGTCTGGCTCATGGCTATATCCCTGAAACCCCAAGAAAGAAGACAGTGAGTCTTTGGGTGTGGCCAGGCATTTTTCCACACACAAGACGCCATAGAAGAGTCAGGCCAGGGTGGGCATCAGGTCCTACGCTCTGATCTAGCTCTGCTTTGGATGACTTGGAGAAACAGGAAGTGGCTTTGCGGTCCTCCCTAGACCTCAGGTGTCAGGTCCTTGCTCAAGCCTGGAAAAAGCCTGAGAAATGTCCTTGCTCTCAACTAGAAACACAGCTCTGCTTCCCGAATGTTCAGCCTTAATGAGAGTCCATGGCAGGAAAGGCCTTTACTGTTTACAAAGCCAAATAGGCTCACTGGCTAGGTCTACTGCTAGGTTTCCAGGGCCTGGGAAAGAAGACCCAGCACTCTCCTGGAGGAGCAAAATGGCTTCCAACATCTATGGAGTCCCTGCTCCATGCTTGGTCCAGGGCAAGTCCTTCATATGCATTGGCCTCCTGGGCCTTCACCCCAGAGCTAAGTGCATGACATCTTCCCTATTGTAAGGCTCAGAGCCCCATCGTGACAGGCCAGCATTAGAGCGAGTGAGTAGCATCGACAGTCAGTGTTCAAACCCAGAACTGCATCATCCCACACAGCCTTTGGAGACGAATAACCACACCCGACTCTGATGGCGCTTGCCAGAGCTTCACGAACAAAGTGGGAAACTAGCCTAGCATCCAGGCGCTGTTTCCAGCCAGGCCCATGTGTAGCAGCCGCAGAGGGGCAGAAGTCAGGTGCTCAGCTCACCCACTCCTGCCAAATGAAGCCCCAGGTCTGCAATGGGAGTAGGACCATGGTCCCTCTCCAACTCAGGCCCTGCCCAAGGGTCCTGCATGGCTCAGCCCCCAAACTTCCTAGAGGAGAGGACTAGTTCTGATCCCCTTCCTGTGCAGAGGGGCAGACATCATGGCAGAGAAGAGAGTGCCCGCCAAGCTATGTCTTCTCCAGCTCCCTGGTGGACAGACCTGTGCCCACGACTCCTGGCAAGAGAAAAAGATCTAGGGCAGTGGTCCTCAACCTTCCTAAGGCTGCAATCCTTTAACAGTTCCTCATGCTGTGGTGACCCCCAACCATAAAATTATTTTTGTTGCTGCTTCCTAACTGTAATTTTGCTACTGTTGTGAATTGCAAATTCATGTTTTTTGATGGACTTGGCCAACCCTTATGAAAGGCTCCTTCAACCCCAAAGGGATTTCAACCCACAGGTTGAGAAGTGTTAGCCCTGGTGGATTCTGTCTAGACTCTCATGCACCAGCTCTATTGAAACTCTAAGTCTCCCAGAAGAAGTAGTCTCACCCTAGACCATGCCTCATGAGGTTGTATGTGTGGGCATCAGGGCCTGTCCGGGTATCAGCTTGGCTCTGGCTCTTGGGCCTCCTCTGCCCCCTCTAGGCAAGAGGTCCAGGTCCTACTCTGGAGTATTCCTTTGTAAAAGGCTTTTTATACATATGTATCTTTTGCTACACAGGAAAGGAAACAAAAACACAAGGGAGAGAGATGGGCCCATGTCCTCAGAGGAACTCTGGAATCCTGTTGCTTCATGTCTTCTGTTAGGGAAGCCTTGGGAACCTGCTACCATTCTACCCGAGACTCTGGCCTCATACATCTCTCTTGCATCCATCTCAGTACATGCCATTAAATGTGCAGGAAGTGGCAGGGCAAAACGGAGGAACTGACAGAAGGTCACAGAGGCAGCTAGCCACCCCACTGAGCAGCCACCCTATTGAGCTGCCACCACAGGGCTAAGAAGAGCACAACTTTTACAGCCAATCAGGCTTCCATTAGACTCTGTCTCTGCTACTTGCTGCCTCAGGACCTTACCCAAGTCACTTGCTTCACTGTTCTCTTTTGGAAAATGAGGGAGATGCCAAGACCCCCCCCCCAGGAGCACGTGGCCCAGCAGAGGAAGCAGCCCTCCCCAGGGCAGCAGTGTCTATGGCTCCAGAGGGGCCAGAAGGTAGTGGAAGGAAAGAAGTATCAGTTGGGGTGGCCTTGTATCTCCCAGGCCTTCTGGCCCAGACACCCATGAAGGTTAAAGACCAGGAATACACAGAGACCAAGAATGAGAATATCACAGGCCTTTTATTTACCCCAGCACTTGTTTCTGTGTGGCCGGAGGGCGATATGCTTTCCCAGGGGGTGCCAGATTTCTGCAGCATCTCCCCAAGGCCTTGTCAGTCTAGAAGGCCCAGCTGCCGCCACTGGTTCCCAGGACCAGCAAATGCCCTGAAACTGTAGGATGGTGACCACCTCTACAGGCGGCCTTCACAAGGCCTTGGGTAAGATATTGCACTTGTAAGTTAAGAAAACTGACAGGGTGAGGGCTTTCCTATTACAGTTCATGTGCCAAGCATCCAACTACTGTTTAAATAAATAAAACTCGATGGGGGACGGTCTGAGCTGTGAGGCCCAACAGCCCCCTGGGATGGACCCAGAGCCCACGCCTGGGCCTCCTGTCCCCACCTCAGCCAGTTCTCAAAGGAACTTGGTCAGCAGGAAGTCTCCATATCACCAAAGCAGGGAGCCACAGCTCCTGATCTGGCTCCTCCAGGACCCTGACCTGCCAGGGCCCTTGGTCCTCTCGTACCAAGGCGTTAAGGACCTGATGCAGCTGGTCCTCCTACTTCTTGTAGTAGGCCTGGGTCTCTCTCAGTCCAGGCCTCGAATTCAAATGTCCATCTGTCTGTCCGGAGACACAGCCTCTGGGGGCTTACTTGCCCCTCCGTCGCAGGGAAGGGAGGCAGGTGGGCAGGGAGCCCGCTCCGCTTGGTGTGAACGTTGAGCTGGATACTGGTAGCCCCTAGAGCGGGGGACTCATCTTCTTCTGGTTAATGAGGTCCAGGTAGAGGTCAGAGCGGAGGAAGCGAGGGTAAGAGTCCTTTTCCATGAGCCCAAAGATACGTTTTTGTGCCAGGTCAAAGCAGCCTCGGGTGATGCTCTGCAGGTTCTCCTTGGTGTGTTCTCGTGTGTACGAGTCCAGGTTTACCTGTGGAGTCACAGAGGGACATGGTCAGGGATGACTGTCTGGAGGCCAAGTACCAGGGGGGCTACTCCAGCCTCTTCTGTACCAGATGACATTACAAGGGGCCATAAGACCTGGATTAGTCAAGTGCTGCTGAGTGGCAGGATTTGTGATGCCTGAAAATGCCACTCCTAGGGTCAGGCTGCTGAGGTTCACAGGCTAATCCCCCGGAGACGCTGCTCCTCTGCTTTTCTATATCTGAGCTAGAAGGCGCTTTTGCTGAGAGCTTCGAGCACTGCACCTGCATGCTTGCACAGTGGGCACTCAATGGGAATTAGCTTTGCAGATCAGGCTCTCTAAGACCCTCTTCGTCTTGTGTATGGCTGTGTGTGTGTGTGTGTGTGTGTGTGTGTGTGTGTGTGTGTGTGTGTGTGTGCGCGCGCGCACTTGCATCACATGGAGGCCAGAAGACAGCCTTGGCCTTGGTTGTTATTTCCTCAGATGCCATCCACTTCACCTTCTGAAGACAGAATCTCTTACTGACCTGGGGCTCTCTGATAAAGCTAGACTGGCTGGCAGTGAGCCTGGGGGAATCCTCCTATCTGCCTCCCCAGAGAGGATCACAAGCATGCACCACAAAAACCTTGGCCTGTTTGTTACATGGATTCTGGGAATCCAACTTGGGCCTTTATGTTTGCAAAGCAAGCCCTTGGCCCCAAGTGAGCTACTGCCCCAGCCCAGAACCTCTTTCATTTCTAAAATAAGGATAATATTTGGAGTTGTTTGAGAATGTCATTTGAAATTAAACATGGGAGCTCATACATAAAGAACTCGGCATGTGCCTGGCACAAAGTAATGCCTAACTAGGCCATTTTTGTTATGGACCAACATTCTGTTCATTGGGCCACCTGGCAGACTAGATACTATTTAAGAGTCACTCAGTGGCCTTTTCCCTTCCTGAGATGTTGGCTGCCTTCTAGCAGCAGAAAGGTTCCTGGGCCAGGGGTCTTACCTCCTTGCAAGCCTGGATTGCGATGAACTCAGCAAAGATCTTCTTGGCTTTGGCTGTCATTTTGGACTGTGATTTGACTTTCTTGAAATCCTCACAAGCCAGCCAAAACTCCAGGTTCTCCTCACTGAACTCAGTGCGAAGGAAGGCCTGGAACACTTCTAAGCCATCTGTGAGGGGAAGACCAGGCCAGAGTGAGAGGCAGTCTTCCTTGCCTGCCCTTAGCACCTCACAATGCACCCCTCCAAGAGCCTTGAGAGGGACATACTGGGAACTTAGCAAGAGGCCCTCCCACCCATAGAGCAATGGAGAGCTTGCATGCAGTCCTAGCCCTGTGAATGTCTTGTTGGGTCTTCGGCCTGGTTTTCCCCCTATCTACACCCCAATGTCCTCCTCTGTAAAATAAAGATTATCAATTCCATCTCCTGGAGCCCTGGGAAGATCCAAGGAGATCTTACCCCAGAAGTGGCAGGCACACTTGGCCCAGTGTGAGCCCTCAGTACATACAATGTTTGCCCTTATTCTGAGAATATGGTCTGAGCACACAGGTCCCAACGGCCTTTGGTAGGCAGGGCCAGCTCCCACAGGCAGGGAGAGGCTGGCAGGAGCCAACCCAAAGGCTAAACTAAGGGCCTTAGTGTGCCCTGCCGGAGCAACAACTCTCTGGGACTAGGAGACATCAAGGCACTTCTGGCGGATACTCTCCAGGTTGAGTTATGGGAAGAGGGGTGGGGTGGTGAGACGGAAAGAGAGACAGAGTGACAGAGTGGCTGACCCCTACTCACATTTATGAAGCAGCAGCTTTTCCAGGGACTCGCTCCACTTGAGGGCTTCCTCCGAGGTAGGCCTGAAGGTGAGGGTAGGAACACATAAGGACTGTGGGCTGGGCAGCTAACTCTACTTTCAGGCTGCTGCCTGGCCTTCTCCCCAGAACAGCAGCTTCTGGAAGGAGTTGCTTACTGGACACCAGGTTCCCCCAAACAACAGTTTCCATCACCTTATAGCAGGATCCAGTACACAAAGCCCCTTCCCTAACCCACTGCCTGGTCCTACTCTTCAAAAGTCAGTGTTCCCCGAAGTCCCAAGATGCACAGGGTACCTACTTGAAGGACTTGGTTGTCTTGTCTGTCTTGCTGGCTGGCTGGGCCCCGGGAGATTCATTCCGCCGCCTGAAGATAGCCAGCTTATTCTTCATGTCCTTGGCTCTGGGGGCAGAAGAAGAGGGGTGATCAGCTTAGTCCACATAATCCCTGCAAACTTGGGGTGCAGCAGCCCGTGGGCTGGAGCGAGAGGCACCTACTCCTTCATGGTGTGGCGCCTCTGTAGGTTCCCATGGCGTGTGAGGTACATGCCTCGCAGCATCTCTGAAGAGTCCCCCACCTTGAGACTCGGGACGGTGTGAATTGAGCGGTCTCTGACTCCTGCCTCCCACCGGGTTCCTAGGCTTCGAGGTTAATGTGCACTGCAGAGAGCTGGAGCTCCTGCGCGCGCGCGCGCTGTCTCTGGAATCCTGGTCGGGATGACTGGACTTCAGGCACAAGCCAGGCTGGGACTCAGACAGGCGGAGCCAGGAAATGGGAGGGACCAGAGGGGGGGGGGGGGAGCAGAGAAAAACAGCCCTGATGGCCAACCCAGAGAGGCAGCGTGAAAGGGGCATGTATTTGCAAAGGACAGCCCCTGGGGCCAGCCCCAGGCAGAAAGCCAGACCCAGTTATTTGTGACCCACCTCCCTTGTTACCATGGCAACAAGGGGGGGCAAGTCAGCAAATTGCTGGGCAGGAAAGAGGGAAGGAAAGAGGCTCTGCCCACCAGGGTGGCAGGACTGGCTATTTTTAGCCAAAAAAAACCATTTTTAGCCAGGCTGCTCCTCCCAGAGACAGATTTTAGCCTTCAGGAAACTGCTGGTAAAAAAAGGGTTAAAGGCCCCTTGTTCTATTTCACACCCTAATCTGTGATCCCCTGCCAGCTCCAGTAAACTTCTCACTGCTATCAGAGAAGGCAACCCAACCCGTTATTATATAAGAGGCCCCAAAAGTCTTTATAACCTAAAGTGTAAATGCTATAAACTGGGGGGCGGGGGGGGATTTGGTCATTGGACAGTTTACTTAATTTCTACATATTTAGTTTTGTGACTGAATAATCACTTTTCATTTTTGGTCTCCGTAATTCTGAGATGTAAAATGCTGACTGAAATCAAGGATTCAAAAGGAGAATTCTTCATCACAATCGCAAAGCCACGGAAAGGTAAATAATTAAACTTTCTAGATAGTTTGTGGCATTTCTCCTTCTGAAGCTACTCAAGCCCAAATGTTCCTGTCAGTACCTCTGAGATCATGTGTGGCCCTATACCTGGTAGAGGCCGGCAGCTCAGCTCTGGAGACTGAGTTAGACCCAAGCTCCCCAAGTCTGCTGTGTTCAGCCCTTAACCAATCTGGAGGTCAAGTTTCTTGCTTGTCTAACAAGGATGATACTCCAGCTACCTGCTGGGGTGTTCAGGACTCTGGGGTGGGGTGGGTGTACAGTATCAGGCACAAAGGTGCTGGGACCTAAAACTGCAGTCACACCTGTCCTGGGGTTCAGGAACAGCTGCCCAGAGACGCCCCCCACCCCACTCCCACTGCAGTAGGCTCTAAGCCAAGGAGTCCGGAGACCAGTGGCTCTCTGGGTCAGGATAGGAGCCCCAAAGCAGACTAGCCTTCCATGCTGGCTCCCATTCCTTTGCTATGAAGGTTGGACAAGTGAACTCACCTCTTCATAAATCTATTTCCTTTTGTAAAATGAGAACGTGGCACATAAAAAGGGCATGCAAAGTAAGACCACCTACGCAATGCATATAGAACCCAGCACAATGAACACTGGCTATTGTGTCCCTGTCAGATGCTAAGAGCCCTGCTAAGCTTTGAGGAATGTCAACTCCAGACATCCAAAAGATGATGCCTACTTTTAAAGGCAACTACAAGTGTGGGTCTGAGGCAGCTCCAGAACTGTGGACACCCACCCTCTACTACCAGCTAATGCTCTCCTAGGTACCAGCAGCTCTGGCACTGTACGGATACCTCCCTCCAGTCCCCATCCGCCCAAACTGCAGCTAAATGGGGAGTGTCCACGCAGAGAGTTGCTGCTTGTGCATTTCACTGCTTCAGGTGGCAGTCTGAGAGAAGCCTGCTGTTGTTGATAAAACAGGAGAGGGCACCGGAAGCTGGAGAAAATGGGTTCCTAGACCAGTGGGCTCCAGCCCAGGTCTGTGCTAGGGAAGAGGGTCACTAAGGCATCATGCCCAGAGAAGACTCCTGTCTGCTTCCCCCAGGTCCAATTCCTTCTTATCTATGGGTGCTCTTGGGGAATGTGTTCCTACTGTGGGGCATGCCCCACAGACTTCTCCCTGTAACTCTACTCCTCCGGAACCTCAAGACTGAAAGTTTGAGGAAACCTAATGAGAGCACCACCTATCCCCCACAACTCAGAGAACTCGTTAACTGGCACCAGAAATAAACCTTCACAAGGGTAGGGAGCCTGGGCTGACCTGGTCAGAAAGACTTGCAGAACATGGTATAGTGTAGCTAGGCCAGCAGCGCCCCCTCCTGGCCATCCATGAGACTGTTAGCTTTCAGGAAGTCCAGAGAACTGTCAGTTTAGCTCTTTGTATGCCAAGGACTTTTCTACATCACTGCTTGGCTCAGAGGCTAGGCTGGGCCAGGGACACTTGGTTCCTGCCTAGCTCTGAGAAAATAAACTCTCAAGATCCTGATTATTTATCCTGAGTCTTCAATATCTCACTGCTCCTTAGTATCTGTCTGGGGGGTGTAGGTGGGGCTGGAGTGCAACCCTTCCTTCTCCCAAGTCTGGGGTAGAAGAGAAAGCTGCCAGGAGACAATCAGGATCTTCCCGACCTACATGTTTTTGCTCTTCCTCTTCCGGGAGGCTTCATCGTCATCTGTGAGGTCAGTCCCACTCATCTGCAGAGAAACAGAGATACAATGTTGTCTGGGTATCCAGGGGCTGCCGCCCAAGCCCAGGACACAGGGCTCAGGCAGCCTGCAAGCAGCCCAGGGAGCCCCAGTGCTCCATCCCTGGCAGACCTCCCAGATCAAGCAGTCGGCTTCTTCCTGGTTTGTGGGGAGAAGCATAAGGACAGTTGTCACTAGGAACAGAGTACCATCACTTCAGATGTCCTGGCTGGCAGGTGAGCAGGGATCCAGACAGACTCCTGCTGTGTGATTTGGCTGGTCAGTGCCCCGTTAGGATTCTCCATGGCTCAGTTTCCACAACCAAGACCTTAATGGCTAGCTCGGGACTCAGGGTCTAAGGATACTGAGAGCATCCCCCTTGCCTTAAAGCATTCCAGGGCTCCCTAGTGCTCTTGGGACAGCATCCAAACTCCACCACACGGCAGAGAATCTATCATAAGGCCTGGCACAACCAGTTGCCACATCGTCAGTTCATCTCCAGACCAGCACCTGTTCTAGAAGCCTCTGCCCCAGCCCAGTAGAGTTTTTACTGTTGTCCGTGTCCTTGATGACTCTTCTGACACTCCTTCTTAAGGTAAGACAAGATTAAGACACCTCAGCCAAGCAGCTATGATGCCTCTGTCCCCAGGAAGTCTTTCATGCCCTCGTTATCTTTTTTAAGGTCCCCACCACACCCAAAATGGCTTATCTGAACCCTCCTTTGCTTCACCTTCATATGGTCAGTGTGGTAGGAGCACACATTTATCAGATAAATACATCCAAGAAGATGCATCCTGGGACACTGCATCTAGGAGTCCTCACTGCTGAATCCAGGGCCTCCAATTTTATCCCAGTGTCCCACTGCAGACTGCAGAGTCTATAGCTCCAGCTCCCAAACTTTGCTGGGACTATGCCTCCTGCATGAGAGGCCCTCTCTCTTACATCCTTCATCTCCTCCCCAGACTCATACCCTTCATCTAGCTTCTGTCTCATTAATCCTCCTAGAAAGTCCATAAGTAAATAGAGGCTCATTGTCACTTGCCCAAAAAGCCCTAACCACTTAAGTGACAGAATCCTCCTATGTAAATCAAGGGACTGTCCACCAGAGGGCGCAGCACTCAAGTGCCGAAATGGCACAAGGTGATGTTTCCAAGGAAAGACTCAGGAAAGACTGCCTCCTTCCTGATTCAGTTGCCACACCAGAGGGGGGAAACTTGTGTGTACGTGCACCCGGGGGTACACACCATGTATGGAGCCACCCTCCAGCATATGTGCTGCTTCTACCAACTTGGAAGACTTTTTGTTGTTGTTTTGGTGACAGCAGATGCCTAGGGTCGGTTACCTGCCAAAACGGGCAGAAGATTCACCAGGATGAAGTGTGGGTCCCCAGTTACGAACATCTTGGCACCCAAGGTGCCCTCAACAGTTCACTGCTGTGCCTGGCCCACAGAGACACAGGCTGCAGTTGTGCAAGCCTACCTCAGCAGTGCTTGGAGCCCCCACCCGTGGGAAAGGACCCACAGAGCTGAGTTTCCTCCCATTCTAACCTCGACTTCCGCACTTTATCAACCCCACACAATGGGCCTGGGGACCACTCCCACCAGCCACCACCCCCAGTCTCTACACTGCTGGGAAATGGGCTCTTCCTTCCACTACTGGGGGTGGGGTGGGGTCATCTTCAGGAGGGACCAGTCCTAGTGGGAAGCTCTGACCCGGGGTCTCAGCTTTCAGGCAAATAGGAAACCTCAGCATTAAAAGGGGCAGGGGGCTGCAACCAGGAAGACCAAAAACTGAGACAGAAGGCAGGATCCTCCTGGACCCTAGTGCTTCTTCAATATCCACACTGGCTGCAGCCTTGGATCATTGGAGGTGCCAACCTGACCCCCAAGATCCTCTTCCTTCAGGCTGCAACAAGGCCATCCAGGGCCCAGCTGGCAAAGAGGCAGCTTATTCTACCTGTCCCTACCTCTCTCCCATGACCCTGCCCTGCTGAAAGCTGAAGTGAGCCCAGAGTCACTGGCCCTTCCTGAACTCTGTCAGGGATCCCCGGGGCCTGCCTGGCCTCACCCTGCCACCTCTGGGACTGAGAGCTCGAGGTCTCCTGGAATAATAACTATAATTCGCACTGTCATTACCACTATAATTACAGCCATGATTAGGAGTGTTGCTTCTAAACAGCCTGGATTTGAATCCTAGCTCAATCCCATATTAGCTAATTGACCTTAGCTGTGTTCCATCTGCTTGCCACGTCTGCTTCCTTTATTGGTAAAATGAGGGCTCAAACTGGACCCCACCTCCCAGGGCTGCTGTGAGTCAACAAACGCATAGGGATGGGGATAAGGGGTGGTTGTCAATATCCATCAGCCATTGCGAGGACCATGTACCAGGCACCGCGCTAAAGTCTGTAGACATCGATAATCTCATTTAAACCTCACAATCCCAAACACCATCTGCTACTATTTTTCCTGGCTTGCAGCTGGGGAAACTGAGACCCAGAGCAGTATAACTTGCCTGGGCTCTTTGAACTGGCAAGAGGCAGAAAATTTGGGGTCTAGCATCAAAGGCCAATGGGCTCTGAGGGCTCTCCTATGAGTAGGATCCCAGCTTGCTTCTCCTCTTGGTCCTGGTCTGACTCCTGGGTCATGTGACCATGTGTGGCTGCCAAACTGGGTCCTGTGAGACCACGTGGCAGCAGTAGTCTGTGCACTAAACTTATTTAGGCATAGGGAATCTGAATATAGGAAATATCTTTAGGATTTTTTGAAAATAGAAGCCTAGAACATGTTATCCCACCCTGGAGACCATGGGCATTTTAGAGTCCTTTTATCTGACCTTCTGTGACCTTGGCAGGGACAACCAGGACAACCCTGCAATGGGGCAGGAAGGAAGCATAGCCAGGAGAGGGCCATCGCTTGTGTTTTCCTCGATGTCAAGGAACGGCCAGACAAGGCCGAAGTATCTAAGTCAGTGACTCCTAGGCTCACACAGTTTTACCTAGGGAGGCTCCTCTAGAGAGCATCCACTGAGTTGGGCCTCCAGGGATCTGGCAGCAGGGGGCGCCATAAGCCAGGTTGGCTCCACACAGGAGCCAGTCCCAGGGAATGATCCACCGGAGAGCCTCGTGGTTCCTCAACCCCATCCCCCACCCCCACCCCCGACCTCCTTGGGCGCCTGTGAAGGCACCAAGTCCAAGCAGGCAGTCTATATGGTGTGCGTGGTTCTAAGACACGACTCTCAGTGGACTCTGCTGAGGGCATATGGGCAGGATGTCGGCATGGGGCAAAGAGCACAATGTGACTGCCACCCTGGAGCAGGTAGCTTGTGCTCAGAGCCGCACAGCTTGGCCACACAGCAGCACAGCCTGATCTTGCTGGCTCTCACATCATTACAAGATCACTGTGCTGTGCTCCGGGCTTTTAAACTCTCTCATCTAGAGCTCTCTATATCCCGGGAAGACTTCCCAGTCCCATTTGATAAAGGGGAAGCTGGTGCTCCAAGAAGTGACTTGATGGAGGTCGGGGAGGAAGCAGAGCTGGGACTGGAATAAGGCTACTGTCTCCACAGCTGACAACTTCACCCTCTCTTCTTCACCTCGGGAGACAGGCCCAAACCGGGAGGGTACTGGTCAAGAGGAAAACACATTGTCCTCTCCCTCTGTCAGGCTCCTATCAGCATGGGATTTGCAGGGGCAGAGCCACGTGACTCATTGAAGCGTTTCAGCCCCTCCCACTGAGAAGAGCACCAGCAGCAGGCGTGGTAGCTTAGCTTCGGCCAGTTGCACTTGAAAGGCTGAGGCAGGAGACCGGTTCAAGGTCAGTTACACAAGGGTTTCTAAAATCCTACCTCAGAAAAAGAATTGGCAATGCTGTGAGGTTATGAAGGTCAGAACAGCTGTCTGCCTCCATTTCCACCATCTCATAATGGAGGACCCAGAGGGAACTGAGTGGCAGATCCTGCCTTAAGACCCTGCATCAGCCAGGCAGTGGTGGCACACACCTTTAATCCCAGCACTTGGGAGGCAGAGACAGGCGGATTTCTGAGTTCGAGGCCAACCTGGTCTACAGAGTGAGTTCCAGGACAGCCAGGGCTACACAGAGAAACCCTGTCTCGAAAAACCAAAAAAAAAAAACCAAAAAAAAAAACCAAAAAAAAAAAAAAAAAAAAGACCCTGCATCAACCTACTTGAGCCTCCCAGCAATGCTCTGAATCTGGAGTAGTTGCCATAAGCACACCAGAGAGGACACAGGCTAGGAGAAGGCAAGGGCTAGCCCAAGGCCCTCCTCTAGTGAGGGATGATATTAGATCAGGGGCTTGTTGAGTCTGACCTTCATGTCTTGCTCTGGATGGGTTTCTGACTCAAGCTGGAGACTGGAAGGGGGGGAGGATGATGAACTACTCAGAGCCTGGAGAGTGGAAGCCACATGTTCTAGAGTGGCCACACACACTAGGAACAGCCTCTGGGGGCCCTGGCATCTCAGTCACCCAAGCCTGAGAAATGAAGTGTCAAGGAGGAAGTTAACAGTGGGGACCTGGGCAACACAAAGCTGAGGCAGGAGGGACCTGGTACAGACCTGCTAGGCTCCCAGGTGAGGCATCTGTCCTTAGGAACTGGGGTCACCCAAACGGAGGGGCAAGTTGGAATGCATGCATGAATGTGTGTTAACTTCCCTGCATATAAATATTTGTGTTGGAACAAGTTTGGTGGAAGAAACAGAACCAGAAGGGCGGGGTTTAGTGGGAGGCAGGCTGTGGAGGCCTAAAGTAGGTCCTGGGGAGCCAGGCCTGACCTTTGTGGCTATAGCAGCTGCCTCGAGGTCTGGCCTAAGATGGTAATGGTGGCAATCAAGCTTAGGCAGGTATCATAATCCTAGGAGCATTTGTTTAAACTGCAAGGTCTGGGTCCTAGCTCTGGAAATTCTGGTTCCAGAGAGCAGGGCTGGGGATGAGAAGTCACAAGGTGCAACCATCCCCAGGGAATTTACAGATAAGGAAACAGAGCCGCCTGCAAGCCCTCAGGGGTTTAGTCCTTGTGTCCAGACCCAAACTAGTTCATGGTCGGTATGGCCTGACCAACTTCCTGCAGAAAGTGTCTTTCAAAATGCCAGGTGTGTAGTATTGTTTGTTGGTAGTTACAAAGCTGCAAAGGCTTGTGGACCATGTCCCAACATGGCAGCAAAGTAAACTGGAATCTATTAGTGATGTCTGCCATGGGTTAGGCTAGGGAGTGGCAGTAAGTCTGTCCTGTGCCTATGTTCTTCTATACTTTGCTCTAAGCTTATCCTCCATTTATCCTAAATGTATTTAACTTTCCAGGTCCCACCGTAGGCATCTTTTTCTAGGTTTCCTGGAAGGTCCCAGGGTCTCTCCTAAACTTTTGGAACTCTGAGCATCACCTCGCCTCACACAGTTGTCATAACAACCCTCTAGCCTCGAAGATGCACTTCAGTGTAATGGAGCAGAAGCAGGGCTCCCTGAGGGCTTCTTCCAAAGGGTGCTGTCAATCATGTCCTCAGGCCCCAGGCTCTTCCAGTTCATCCCCACCCACTCAGGGACACGCAGTGCTATTAAGCCCTACTTTTCAGGGAAGGAAAGCAAGTCCCTGAGGAGCTGGTGACTCACTCAAGGCCACACAATAGGTAAGGGATAGAATTTAGGCTCAAACTGGCTGGCGGACTTAAAGGCCATGGTGTGATTTGTTCTGCTAGGCTAAGTCCCCAGCCCACACAGAAAGCCCTTTCTTTCTCCTCCCTAGCTGAGATCGGCCCCACTGCTCGTGCAGCTTCTGCCGTGGTACTGAACACGGGGCCTGGCACAAGGCAGAAAACCCATAAACATCGATTTGCATGTTTATAAACAGTTGTGCAAGACAAACAGCAGAGTCCTTACGAGCTCTGGTCTTGGAGTCAGACTCTAATTCTGATCCAGACACTTGTAAACTATGTGATCTGGGTCAAGTTATAAAACTTCTCTGGGACTCAGATTTCTCATCTGTGAAATGGGCACAAAACACTCTCTAGAGCACAGAGCTGCTGGCAGATTAATGAGTTAATGGGAATGGCTTGGAATAAACATACATTTGCTGGTTTTGTTGTTAGCTAATAGATTTCTAGTCTGGTCAGGCCTGGACCAGATCTAAATTGTAATATGGTGGAGATTAGAAGTTAAGGCTGAGCTGGGTACCAGGCCTTGCCTTCTACCTTGGTGAGATAGGGTCTCTTTCGTCGATTGCTGCTTCCGGTACCTATGAGTTCTAGGGATTCTCACATCCCTGCCCCCACACCTTGCCTTAAGAATGCTCAGATTATGGAAGTGTATTACCTAATCTAGCTTTATGTGGGTTCTGGGGAATCAAACTCAGGTCTTCACACTTGCCAGGCAAGTGCTTTGCCCATTAAGCTATCTCCTCAGCCCTGCAAGGTTTTACTTCTCCAGCTACTATCTGGGACCTTTAAAAACCAAATGCATGATGTTCTGAGGCTAAACAACACTTTCTCAGCTTTCCGAATAGGACAATGGAGCTGGGAGAACACAGCCTCTGAACATGTGAGTTCTCCTTCTTGGCACCTCAAGGCCTCGGTTTTGTCTTCTATCAAATGGGCAGAAGGTTCATTGGGAAGTCTCTCAAGGAGCAAGGGTAGTGTGGTTCCTTCCTGCGGCCACTGTAACTGCCCTCTTAATCTCACGGACCTGACCTCCAACCATCCCCCACCCCACCCTGTTCTTCTGCTTACCTTCCTGTGTCCAGTGAAGAACAGGGAAAGGTGGTGCATGGAGCCTCCATTACGACCCAGTTCTTTTTTGAGGGTGCGGGGTGAAGGGATGGCCCAGGTGGATGTGGTGCCCTCACCATCAGAGCAGTGTAGGGTGGTGTCAGAGGCAAAGCAGGGCCCACGGGCCTCCTGTAGCAGGCTGCCCTCGCTGTGCGTCCTGCGCCGCAGCGAGTTCTGCACACGCAACGAGAGGCCGCCCTCGGCGCCTTGGCCAGTCTCAATCAGGCTGCTGCGCTTGGCCTCACTACGATCCCCATAGTTGTCGTCACTGGTGTCATCCTCCTCATCTTCCTCCCCTTCTTCCCCCTCCTCTCCCTCTTCTGCATCCTCATCCTCACCAGAGCTGCCTCCGTGGGCCCCATCCTGCTGGCTGTAGGCACTATCCAGGCGGACCTCGGGGATCACAAAGTTAGGTCTGGAGGCTGGAGGTACAGCTGCAGTGGCTGCTGGTGGCTCCCCGGAGCTGATGGTCTGCTCAGCAAGGGCTTTCTCTGGTGGGGAGCCCTGGCTGGGAGGTGACTCCTGAGAGGGTAGATGGTTCTGGTCGGAGGCAGAGGATTCTGGGATAACAGGGGGCTCTTGACTGAGCAGAGGGTCCTGGTTAGTAGATTCTTGACCAGCAGGAAGGCCCTGGCAAGATGGAAGTTCTGTGGTTGGAGAGGATCCCAGGCCTGGTTGGGAGTCCTTGCTTGTTGAGGTTTCTGGGCTTTGAGGGGGCTTAGGGCAGGTTGCTATGTCTTCACTAGATGGTGACTCTGGGCCAGGAGCAGCTTCTTGGCCTGAGAAGGAGTCCTTCCTGGGAGGGAGGTCTTGTCCTGCAGGAAGCTCCTGGCTGGGAGAGGGGTCTTTGCTGGGTGTGGATTCCTCAGCACCTGGCCCCTTCCCCTCCACCAGGGGCATCTCCTTCTCATCTGCCTCTGTCTCAAACATCTGCAGCACAAAGAGGAAGAAGAAGAAGAAGCGGCTCAGCGAAGTAGTATTGGAGATATCTGCTGGTTTGTGGGGAACATGCCAGCTCAGACTCTCTCTCTCTCTCCCCCCCCCCCCACGGGAAGTTCTCATTTCTCTCTGTGTGTAAAGGATACCAGGAAGTCTCTGCCTTTATGAACCAGAACTAAACCCAAGGCACCATGCCGGAACTGTCAGCATGTGGAACAGTCTTGAATCTCACCAGAGGGTTGTCTCACCAGAACCAACAATAAAAACAAGAATCCGAGTGAATCAGTCAAACAAGAATTTGCTCTAAATGTTAAGCATATATTTGAAACCAGTCAACTGAATGAAAACCAGAGCTTTCAGATGTTGCTCAATATCTGGAATGATCAGGTATCACAGGCACATGGAACCTCACTGAGGGGTTATCCACCTAGTGTGAGGACCTCAGAAATTAAAAAAAAAAAGAATAAATGAAATAGCAAGAACAGCATTATTTCCTGCCTTGTACACAATGGAAGGAGCCCTGGGGATTCTTACTGGGTTCTGACATAGAATTCATTTGCAAAGAAAGACACTGCCCTCTAACAGGAGTGTAAGATGTTGCTGTCTCA
Organism: Uromys caudimaculatus; assembly: GCA_028551405.1. NCBI lineage: Eukaryota > Metazoa > Chordata > Mammalia > Rodentia > Muridae > Uromys > Uromys caudimaculatus. The sequence continues at coordinate 60,973,782 of CM052702.1, read as the reverse complement.
GAGGAAGTAGTGTCCAGAGAACATAGAGAATGTCATATCTGACTGTCCCCAGTGCTGCAGGCATACACAGGAGGAAGCAGGCCTCAGGCCTGGGTGAGGCATGGCTGAAGGGCTTGGACTGCAGCAGCTAGTTCTACTTTAGAGCCCAGTTTTCCTTCTTCAAACAGCCATATCTACACAAAACTAATGAAACAGGAAACCATATGTACATATACCCTGGGAAGCTTTAGCAAATGGCAAAGTATGCTCGGTGCACACTGGTGCATCCCCTAAACACGAGGTACCCAGACATAGGAGCTCTAACTTCTGCTATAGAGATCAAAATGGCCATTTGATGGACAAGGAAACTAAGTCCCCAGAGCAGCGAACTAACCACTTTTTTTATTGTTCAGTTTCCCAGAGACAAAAAAGCCATGCCTGAAGGTGGTGAGCACAGTGAAACTCCAGCTAGGCCTCTCCACTGGGAGTGAAGTGAGCCATCCGTGGTTCTGGACAGCTTCAGAGTGCTGCACACGCAGGGTAGAGGTCACACTGATACCTGGGAGCAACAGAGCAGATGTGAAAGTGGGAGAGCCCCTGTCTAGGTGCATGAAAACAAAAATGTCCTGCCAGGCAGAGGAAACCAAAGCCAGCCAAGGAGTATGAGATGACCTGGCCCAGGTCAGGGGAGACACCCCGAGGATATGGTTCCCAGGCCAAAGATGGGCACCAGTGACTCAACATAGCTTCCATCCCTGAAGCCAACCAGGAGACCCTTCAGAACCTAAAGCATCAGTCATCCTAAATCCCCACAGCTTAAACCAGTGGTTCTCAACCTGTGGGTCTTGACCCCCCCTTGGGGTCAAAAGACCCTTTCATAGGGGTCACCCAAGAGCATTACAAAACACATATTTCCGGTGCTCTTAGGAACTGAGACATCTCTCCTGTATCTGTCTCTGAGTGGACGCCCACACCTGGAACTGTATTATAGCCTAGGAGTATGGTGCTGGCCTGTGCAGTGTTAATGATGGCTCTAGAGGGAAACTCTGAACTCAGAGCATCCCTACAGAGCTGTAGACATAAACACCCAGGATTAAAGTTTGCCTCTGTGATGACAAGCCTCCTGCTCCAGATTTTGAAGAAACTCAGGGTCTGAGCTTCAGCCTCTCCAGGCTGTTCCCAAGTAGGAAGGAAGATCATCCAGGAACAGACAGGAGTCTAAGGATGCTGAGCAGTGAGCCTTAATGACTGGTCAAAGTTACTGTGTACAATCTGGAGGCTAGGCTGGGGCCAGGGCCCATATCTGGCTCCATTCTTTGTAAGTCTGTTTCTGATCTTAACCTGAGTACCACACCCATCACCAAATCTCTGCCTGAGTACTACACCCATCACCAAATATCAGCCTGAGTACCAAACCCATCACCTGCCTGCCAGGCAGTATCTGCATCAGAAAGCAAATTTTCCTGCAGCAAGCTCATGGTACCCCACATTTACACACACACACAAAACACACACACACACACACACACACACACACACACACACACACACACACACACACACACACACATCCTTCTGTCATAACCAGACCTCCATCTGCCTCTTATTGTCCTGGGAAAAGATGGAAGGAAACAGCTGCTGGGTGCCCTCAGGGCCTAGCACAGAATGACACTCACAGAGGATTCAAGTGAATTTCCCCTTTCCTGGGGGCCTAGGGGAAGGGCCTAGACCTGTCCCACAGGTGCCCATTAGCAGAGCCTGCCCTATCCCCTCAGGGGAAGTACTGCAACAAGCAACCAGAAATGCAAGTCAGCCTGCCTCTGTCAACTCAGCCCTAGTCTGGGGCCAAACCAAACAAAACCTGGAGGGGAAGTGCTGCTGCCAAAGGGGTGCCTGTCCCCAGAGAGCTCTACCCTGAGGGATCATCCAGGAAGTCACCGGAGCTGAAGGGCTTTCAGACAGCCTGGTGGTTATGATTCCAAAGCCCCTTCAGACTCTGGCTTTGGTCAGACAGTGGGGCCCACCTTTTAGCTGTGCTACTCAACCTCTCCTGTTCTGGAGCTGAGCCTAGGGAGGCCACAGGGGACTCACAGGCTCTGGTTAGTTTCTTCCCAGTGCGTAGCCCAGGAGACATATTGATACAATGGCCACTTATTAGGGGTCTCATTCTAGAGATGAGGAGCAGAGGCCTGAGGCTCTGAGACAATTTCCTAAGGGAGCGGAGACTCATGCAGGATTAACACCCATCTCCTGTCCCAGGTGTCTCACATACTGGAGGGTAGGGATAGGCATTAGCATTCTGTCTAAACTCCACCCCACAGTTGCCTGGCAACAGCCAGGTGGGCCTGGCCCACTATAAAAGGGCTGCTTGCCCCTCCTCCCTCTCTTATCTCTTTCTCCTGCCTCTCTCTTACATCTCTTATCTCTTACCTCTCCCCATTCCCTTCCCCTCTCTCTCCAAGTGGTCATGGCCGGCCTCCACCTCTCTACTTCTCTACTCTCTCCCTCTCTCTGCCTTTCTCTGCCTCTACTACCCTCTTAACTCCCCTCCCCATGCCCTAAATAAACTCTATTTCTATACTATATCTTCGCATGTGTCTAGTCCCTCTCGGGGAAGGGATGCCTGGGCTTGGGCCTGCACACCCTTCCCCCACACCTTCCTCCCCTACACCCATATAACATATATCTTATTATATTTTTATAAACACATCAATAGGTGTTTCTAGAAAAAGAGGTAGCAGGTTGTGAGTATGCCTGAGGCTCACCTACACAAAGTCAATGCTTTGCAGACAGGGCCTAGAACCCCTCATTCTATGCCAGGCAGGATCTCTGTGTACTGTGACCACTGTGGGCAGGTTTGGTCAGGCCAGTGTTCCTGGGAGAGCTAGCTGGGGTGGTAGCAGCTTGAGGGCATACTCTAGAGAAGCTTTACAGGAAACCTGAGAACCCCAGAAGTGTGGAATGGCAGGAGGGGATACAAAGAGGGGGAAAGGGAGAGAGGTCTCTGGATACATGGCAGGGTGTATTGCCCTGAGGATGACATAGGTATAGATGTCTAGTAGAACCAGCTCCGAGCAAAGCTGGGAGGATGTGGGGACAGGACACCTCCATTCGTTTATTCATAGGCACCGGAGGGTGGCAGGGAACACGGAGCTAGACCTCAAGGAAGAAATAAAATAAAGGCTAGACAAGCGATGTGTTGAGTGCTCTAGTAAAGGAAGTACAGGTAGTGGGGAACACACAATTTGGAAGGTGCTGCTACAGGCTGGGGTGACAAGAATCCACCCAGGGTGCCCCAGGGACAGTAGCCTTCTCTGACAGGGCATTAGATCCCAAGCATAGCAGGAGGTTGCTGCCCCACCTCCCTGAGAGTGTCTGTATCCCTCCCGGTCCGTATCCCTCCAGGTCCGTATCCCTCCATCTATCATTTCTTTGGCAAGGTTGGAGCAGGGTTAATTCTGTCCTTGTCTCGCCTGCTAGCAGCCACAGGAAATGAGCCAGGCCCTCTAAATGGAGCCATTGCCCAGGGCCTAATCAAATCCTCTCCCAAATGCAATCCAGAGCTTGGATCAGCCTGGGGAAGGGTGGCATCAATGATGCCCAGAAGCTCCTGCTCACACCAGCTATGGCTGCTGACCTCAGATGCCCACCAGCTCCTAGGTAAAGGGGTAGTCTCGGGCTGCTAGAAGAGACCAGCTCAGTACTGTACAGCTGCTGACTATGGAGGCATCCCTGTTGACCCCACAGGCAACCTGGGATTCTCATGCACAGCATATGCCCTCAAAAACCACTTCCTGCTCTGGGAGTGGGGGTGCTGGTGTTTTTCTCTGTCACAGGTTGGCCCTCACATAAGTCAGACTGCTTCAGAAATAACACTGGTTGGAAAGCCAGAAGACTGGGGCTATAGTAATTAGTTACATACATGACGAGATCTCTGGCTACCTACCTGCTCCCCCACCCCCACGGTACAGAGAGGCCAGGAAAGTGCTTGTGGAGCTGGGACCTTGTCCAGGCCTAGGAGAGGCCCTCAGAACTCCTGACAGGCTGTGGGCCCCAGGCTTCACTTTTATACTGGGCTTTGGGTCCACTGGGTCTCCAGCTTCCAGATCTCTGGTTCCACACTGACTTCCACCATCCTCAGACACTCGACCCAAACCCAGCTTCCTCATCCAGCCTCAGCTGGCTCCTCTAGGATTGGCTTTTAGACACAAAATCTAGAGCCCCAAATGCTGCCTCTGCCACCAGCTCGGTCCTCCACACCATTGTCTTCCAGCCTCCAATTCATCAGCCTGGTCAAAGTCTGGGAGAATAGTGACAAGCCCTCACAGTGGTGACAGCTTTGGATACTAAATCTGCTTTTATTCTTTCTGGCTGGGGCACCCTGAGCTTAGCCTCACTGCGCCTCTGTTTCCTCAGATATAATATGGGATTAAGGACAACTCATTGTGTTGTTAGAAAAATAAATGAGCTATCATGTGTCTGGAATTCAATACTGTGTGGCCATATAAGTAGCCAGTACATACTAACTATGACCAACTCTAACATTGCTGGGCTTGGAACTTGTCCAAAGATTTCCTCTGACTGATTCGCTGACTGAACCCTGCTGTGCTCCAGCATAGGCCACTCTGCCTGTGCATCAGGATCTGTTCCAGGTCCTTCCTGCGACTCCCTCAGTAGCATCCACTTCCGGTCCAGCGCATCCTCTGCATTTTCAGGCCACACCTCTCCCGAGGCTAGATTCTATCGGCTGCTTTTACCCAAGCCTTAAAGAACTCTACAGCCAAACACTGGCCCAGGCTCATTGGACACAAGTGTGCTTTCAGGGTGGAAGGGAAGAAAAGACATTAACCAAGACGGCACTCGAAAAAGGACAAGATCAACAGGAGCCCCCGCCTGCTGTGTAACAGAGAGCTATAGCCTACTGCGAGGAGACGTGGGGTATCGTGGGGTATCGGGAGGCCCTTATTGAAGCCACAGAGGGCACGGAAGGTTCACTCAGAGGAGAACGACCAAGCGATACATTTAAAAGGCCTGAGGGAGGGCATGCGGCATGCCGCTCGCTCGGGGACAGAGTTGGAGACCACTTTCTGGGTATCCATTAAGCTCCACCCACCAGCTTCATGTGCCCAGGACTCTGAGCCCCTGTATGGTGTCACTACCAGTTGCTCAAACCAAACCTTGTACATCATTCTCTCATCTGAATCTTTCACTACCATCCTGGACCCCGAAGCCAGTCACCAAATCCTCAGGATGGTCCCTCATCAAACCTCAGGCAACCCTCAGGCAAGCGGCAGGCTGAACACAGGGGACAGAGGGCAAAGCGAAACACTGTGCCTTCTGCTCAATTCCCAACACTGTACTAGAAAACAAAACCTATTGATTTTCCTTTATGAAGAATCTTTCGGGCCACATATGTGGCAGAGGAGGGCCTTGTTGGCCATCAGGGGAGGAGAGGTCCTTGGGCCTGAGGGTGTTAGAGGCCCCAATGTAGGGGAATGCCAAGGAGGGAAGACGGGAATGGGTGGGTGGGTGGGTAGAGGAATACCCTCATAGAGGCAGGGGGAGGGGGGAGGGGATGGGGGTTCCAAAGGGGAGACCTGGAAAGGGGGAAACATTTGAAATGTAAATAAAGTATCAAAAAATAAATTTAAAAAAATCTTTCTACTCTCTCTGCATCTGTACCATATCGTTAACCCCGATCCCAATGGTGTGGGGCTCCCAGTGGCAGCCAGATCCCGCTGGCTATTCTCTGCACCATGCTGGAAAACTGTCTTGTGGAAGGAAGTCTTACCACTTCTCTGTGGTAACTCTCCTGGGACCCCACAGTGCTTCTCCAAATCCAGACTCACCCAGGGAGACCCTGTGAGCTTCCATTAGATCTCCACTGGAGGGTCCTCAGTACAGGGCTACAGGCCTCTATGCCAGGGCCTGGCCTCTACTTCTCTAGTGGTCAGGCATGTCCTTCCTTCGCTTATCAAAATCGGGCCCTGGCTTCTTCCCTATCCCCCATCTCCTAGAGTAACTCAGAAAATGCTTACAGAGCCGAACCATGTGCCAAGGACTGTGCCAGGCACCAGAGGCAAACAGCAGCAAGATCTATCCCTGCCTTGGAGGTGCCAGCTCTGTGGAGGAGAGACTGGGATGAAGAACCAGGCCAACCTCTCCCCACCCTAGCCCTGCCCTAGGGGTTGTGGGAGCTGAGGCAGCAGGAAAGGTAGGAGAGGCTTATGAAGGAGGGGACACAAAGGATTGGGGACTCCAAGACGCTGTTGGAGACAGTGCTGCGCTCTGATGGGGCAGGGGACTGACTGTGTGTGCTGAGGAATCCCAGCCTCGCTCTGAAAGCAGCGTTCAGCTCATGGAACCATGTCCTAGCTTCCCTAGCCACTCTCCTCACGATTTCTTCTACTCTGTTTGCTTTTTGATCTTTTGCAAGTTACTTGACCTCTCAGTCTGTTTATTTTCAGAATGGGACCAGGGGTCGTGACCCCCTAGGGTTGCTGGAAGTGACTGAATATAAGCAAAGGTGGGTCATGGTGGCTGGTGAGCAGCGGTACTCAACTTACAATCCCCAACCCCACCGTGGTCATCACGATCCGTTTGTGCTATCTCCAGAGCCACCTTCCGGATCCCTCCAGAGCTAAGTGGACACTGTTTGGATTCTGGCTCCTACACATACTGAGTGTATGTGTACCACCACATACCCTGAGTGGTCTCCAACTGCTTCACAGTCTCCTGTTCCACCCCTTCCCATTTTTATTCTCTCCTCTAAGAGCCCCGCCTGCCTCTCTACCTACCTCTAAGTTTCCACAGCCCCTGAGGTAGAGCTGGATAGGGAGAGATTGACCTGATCCTTCACCTGTGATTCTCCCCCAGAGACTTGGCACCCTTAGAGCAAGGATGGATCTTGTTGGTCTTTGGCACTAGTGCCTGGCACAGGCCTTGGCATGTGGCTGGGCTCTGTAAGCATTTGAGGGGTGAGGGTAGGAAGTAAGACAGGGCTCCAATCCTCATGAGCGAAAGCAGGGCCTGCCTGGACCACAAAGACAGCACAGGGGAGGCCCTGGCAAGGGAGCCTAGAGCTGCCTAGGGGCCCCTCAGCAAGGGCATCTGAGGGGACAAGAGGCTCACAAGGACACACAGGAAAAGGACTTGAGGCAGTAGAGCTATAAGCATGTGCTCACATGTACACGATGACATACAGACACCAACACACACACACATACACACACACCCTTCAGTGTTCTCTTTCTGTTACCCCATCAGGGTCTTTTCTGCCCTCTTTTGCTTCCTTTCTTCCTCTCTTCCTTCCAAAGATGTTTCCCAAGTGCCCATGGGGCGAGTATTATACAGGGCAATAATGAGTAGTGCTACAGGCAGGGTGTGCCCTTGCTCCAAGTGACTAGTAACAGAAAGGGCAGGAATCTGAGCCACATACCTAGAAACTCTCCTAAACCAAGTGCTTCCCAGCGTCCACTCCAAATAAGGCTTGCCTGCACCATCCTATTCTAAGTCCATCAATCAGGATAAAAAAGCTGAGCCATGCTGAGAAGACCCTGGGAAGAGCACAAATAACCCTGGGGTCACTGGGTGGAGAAGCTGGGGTTGATGCCCATCTCCTACTCATGTGCCGAAGCCGCTGTACTATGGTGGGGTATGTGGAGGCAGGGCCTGGAGCACAGCAGTGCACGGCATGCAGTGGTGCTCTCTGCTCACAGGAGGGCATCATGGGCCAACCTTAAACCACATTTCACTAAGCAATAGCTTAGTGAACAGGGAGCACTCCGAAAGCCAGGAATGACGTGGCTGTCATTGTGGTGAGGAGGTAGGACAAAACAGAATTCAAATCCCCCTTCCACTCCCTCCAAGATGAGTGCCCGTGTGGGACCTCTTTGAAGGCTGGCTCTGCCTTGTGTGTGAAGCATTGTGACTCAAACACCAAGTTCCCACATCCCAGCTGTGCTTGGAGAGACGATCCCCAAGAAGCATGAGGGGGGTGGGGGCATGGGCCTGACTCAGCACAGGTGTTCAGTAAGCACCCACAAATCCTGCAGTCCTGTTCTTAGCCCGGTCAGCATCAACATCACTGACACTGTCAGCTCGTGTTCCTGCATCCAGTTCTGAGACAGAGCAGTTAACATATTCTGATCCTTATAACAGCCTAGAAAAGGAGTATTTGCAGCTACTTAGCTCAAGGCAGGAAACTGAGGCCTGAACCAAAGGTTCAGAATCTCAGGAGGGGGCCAGTCTACACCCCAAGCTTTTTCCTTGGTTCTGTCATTTGAGTTCAGTGTGAGACCTAGGCCAAATCACTCCTCTGCTGGGTACCACACTCCAGATGTCTGTCTGCTCAGAGGGATCAGATCTTGGCCTGAGGCATGGCCAGGCCTCTGTGAGGGCTAAAGGAAGGGTTATCGAATCTGTCCTCTTTCCAGGACACCTGCCTTATCTGTCTGCATTGTTCCTCCACCTGTAGGGCCTGCAGCACTGGGGGCTCTGGTGAGCAATATTGGAGTACACAACTGGACCTTAGACTCAGCTGCAGCCCTCCAGCTGAAGGTCACCCTGACAGGCCCGCAGGCACACCTGCTCACACCATTGAGTCCCAACACATGCTCCATCTCCGGAAGGAGTGATGCTGGGCTGGGATAGATTGGGTCAGCTCCAAACTCATCTTCCAGCTATCCCTGTCGTGAGACTCTCACTCCCTGAGTCTCACAGAAACCTGAGCAAATCACTCTGTTTCAAAGCCTCCAGGCCTTCAGAGGCAGCTAAATCTGCTGACACTCAAGTGCTCCATATGACATGGCATGTACGCTCTCCCACAGACATCACCACTAACGCATCCCCTCTTCCCCAGCACGACAGCCCCACAGCCAGCCCCAATCTATTTACAGTATTGCAGCGCACACTCTCTCCAGCGCTCCACACCTGAGCTCAGGAATGCCCAGCCTGCGCCTGCGACAGGAAACCGGCACCTCCCCCACGACCTGAGCAGCTGCAACTATCCTTCCAAAGCGCCACCCACCCTGCCACAGGTCTGCATTTGGTCCTGACTTCTGACAGGGTGACAACAGTCCCACAGTGAGAAAGGACAGTCTTTTTGATAAGTTGAGCGTCTCCTCTGGGAAGATGAATGTGGACTTCGGCATCATGCTGTGCAGAAAAATCTATTCAAGATGGGTTTCAGGCTTAAAAATGAAACAGAAAATGAATAAAACTTCAGAAGATCCACCATATCTGCCGGGTTCAAGTCTGCAGAGTCAGCCAAGCACAGGTCAAAATTCAAAAAAATTTCATCTGTAGGGAAAACTTACATACTTTTCTTCTATGTCATTATCCCCAGAATAATATTGTATAACAACAATTTCTAATAAATAAACCCACCGATATTCACACAGATTGGGTAACTGATGGTATCTGACCCTTACAGCAGCCAAGAACTCACGTTGTTTTGGGGTTTATTTATATTTCGTTTTTCGAATGTGGACATACATGTGGTGTGTGTGTGTGCACGTGTGGGGGCACACACGAGTTTGAGTGAACAGTCAGTCACATGTGGGTGTGTGGAGGACCAAAGTTGACCCTGTTGGTGTCTCCTTAATTGCTCTCCGAGTTATCTATCAAGGCATGGTCTCTCTCTGAGCTTGGAGCTTATTTAAAAAAAAAAAAAAGTTAACAGATTGGATTGTATTTAAATTGAAAACCTCTTTTCTTCAAATATTCCCTTACTACAACAACAAGAACAACAACAATAATTCTCAGTGTGTTTAGCTAATAAGGAACACATATCCAGAATATATTTTAAGCTCCCACAAACCTATAGGGAGGGGAGAAAGATCCAATAGGAAAGAGAGGAAAAGGCTTGAAAGGGCGGGCACTTTGCCAGCGATTATCCAAATGAGGAATTAGCATATGTAAAGACTCACAACCTAATGAGTCATCAAGGAAATGTAAATTAAAAACACAATTAGATACCACCACATCTGATAACAAACGGTGTTGGTGTTGCCGAGCACAGGGGGCAACGTGCAGTCACACGTGGCCTGAAAGCGGATGTACTGATGTCACTTTGGGAAATTGTGATGGCGTCTACTCAGGTTAATTATACACGGCGCTATGAGTCAGTTATTGCAAACTGGAGGTATATCTAAGAAAGACGGATGCACTTCAGAAGACGTGTTCAAGGAGGTCCCTGCAAAACTATCCACTGCAGCCTGGAACTAGAATACCCAACACACTTGTCAGAGGTGGAATAATGGGCAAACTGAGGTGTACGTAGAGAGACACACACTAAATAGTAACAGAATGAACAAACTAAAAACTTTGAAATGACGTGCTGATGAATCACCGGGGAAACATTGAAGGAAATAAGTCAGCATGAAAGCCACCCAAGGGTCCTATTTATACAGAGTCCAACGTAGGCAAGCAACCAGTGAGAGAAGTCAGGGCCACCATGACTGAAGGGCACACTGAAACACTCCCAGCGTACTGGATGGGATGCTTTCCTTATGGACCGGAACAGGCGTGTTCATTTAGTGAAAAGACACAATCAGCATTCTTGTCATCTTTCTCCAGTACACCAGGCTTCCACTTAAAAGTTCATGTTAAAGACAAAGGAGGGCCCTCAACAGTGACCTCTCTGCCAGAGACAGCAGTTCTGTCCCGGTGAGCTCGCCACCCTTTATAAACCTCTCTAACACATTCCCACTATCCTCCTCCAAAAAGCTGCTGCCTGCACGCCTGTCACCTTCTGTGTCAGTCACCCTGTCTGAAGTACCCCGCCTACATGGCTGTATTTAGCAACAGCCACCTATGAGACAAGACACCTGGTCCTCTGTGAGATGACCTGGAATCCACAGGCTTGATTCCTCCTCATCCAAGGTCTCACATTGTATCTCATTTGACCAGTGAGGTTGACCACTGTCAGAGGAACCACAGGCAGGAGAGACACACACTGTGAAGTGAGGTCACTGCCCTTAAGTCCAAAGTCCGCACCCCTACCAGACGCGTTAGACAGCCTCTGGAGGTAAGGAGGAGCAGGTGGCTGGGGTGGAGGGTAATGTGTCCGTCCAAGTGAAAATCAAATCTACATAGAAAAAAAGTTGAGACAGGAGGATGAACTCCTGCTCTGTGGACAGGTACATATGTGCACGGACAGACAGCCTCACTCCTGTGGGAAGCTTCACTGAGGCGCCCAGGCTGCACCAGATGCTTCTAAGGGCACTGACAGTGGGCCACCCTCACATCCCACTCGCTCTCCATAACTACCCAGCCTGGGCCTGAGATCACGGATTGAGCCTTTTATGTTGATACCTCCAGGCCCCAAAAAGGAGATGTTACACAAAGGAAAGGAGAGGGAAGTGAGAGTTGAAAGAGAGAGGGAGGGAGAGAAGGGAAGGACAGAAGGAAAGAGGCAAAAAGAACAGAACTAAGTTGCTATTTGGACCAACTAAAAACTATACTCTCTTCAGTGAAGTTTTCATGTCCTGACTAGACACCAGTTACAATCTGAGGCACCTTCCATTCCATGGCCCCTTCCCTAACCTCCTCCAGTCTTGTCTCAAGGTTTCTGTCCCCAGAGGCTCTGCATAGCTTTTCCTCTGTCCTTCTTCACGCCCCCTTCCCCTGTTTCCAGGCGCTGCTATCAGATCCAGACTAACCTACCAACAAGTATCAGGGCAGATGGTGAATGTTCTACCCAGCCCCCTGTAACTCACCACTCCACCCATTTTCCAAAACTGGGGGCCTGGGTAAGATCTAATCAGCTTGGGCCACTGTGCAAAGAAGGGAGAGACCCTGGGCCATCTGGGGCCGAGGGTACAGCTCTCCACACATCTGATGTGTTGATCCAGACCACCATCAGAGAGAAGAAGGCACCAAGGAGACTTTATCCCCATTTCTCAGTGCCCAGACCCTCTGGTTCCTCAAGTGGCTGGTGGTGCATCCCCCTCCACCCCACTCTGCTGACGAGTGGTTTGTGGAGGGGGGGGTGGGATGGAGGGGAGGGTGTAGGGCATCAGCTCCCTGGGCTTAGGGGGCTGAGCCATAAGCAGCTTTGTTTATCCCTGGGAGGAATGATGGTTTTCCCTGAGCAATGATATCTTGGAAACGGACAGACTCCACAAACAACAACAAACCTCCCTGGGCTGCAGCTTGCACGAGAAGGCTTCTAACCCAGAGGCGCCTGCGTAAGAGGCAGAAAGGCCAAGGGCTGCTTCTCAGTGAGCCTTGTCTTGCCCCTGACTCTTAGATCTAAGTCTGCAGAGAACCAGAGAATCCAGTGGCTGAAACGTGCCTAGCAATGTCTGATCAGACATTCCTTTGCTCCAAAGGGGAAACTGAGCTAGAAACACAGGTGAATCTGCCCAAGCTTCATAGATGAGGTATGAGAAACAACTGGGTCTCTTGGGCTTTCTCTGCCAGGCACGTTGCTTTTCTAGAAGTCAGCAAGCTCAATCAGTAAGCCCAAGGGCCCAAAAGGGGTGCCGCTGGGAAGTGCAAAAGAGAGAGGGTGCTCCAAGATGAAGATCATACACCCTGAGATATGCAACAGGGAGAGGCCTGAGCTGAGCAACCAGAGTCCTGGGTTCCATGTAACCTCAGGTGAAAGTCTCCTCTCCCTCAATCCCTTCTCTATCCAGAAGGTAAACAGAATCCATCAGCTCCAGATGATCAGAGAACAAATAGGAAGCAGTGTTTAAGTTCCCCGGGGAGCATGGGCCCTCCCTCTCCAGCTATGCATCTTCTGAGAGAGCCAGGCAGACTCCCTGGTAGAGGACAGGTGTTCAAGATCTAGCCCAAGTAATGACCGCTCCAAAGTGGTCCAAGAAGCTGACCTCCAAGCCCCTATAGTCTATGCAAATGACCATGAGTGTTACAATGTATCCATCCAGGGCTCCACCTTCTACCATTGATGGCCAGATTATGGCATGGTCACCACCCAGCACAGTATGACCCCCTGAATGGGCTCTTTCTATGGCTTCAGCTAGGCTAAAGTCAAAACTCTCCCTGCCTCACTTCCCAGCAAACCCAGCCTTCAACTCATTTGGTCCTCCTAATATCAGACTGATGTGTAGAGGATCCGCTAAGGGGCTGCTGGCCAGGTCCTCTCCTGGCAGTGCCCATTCTCTTGCCAGGCACAGAGATATTAGGATGGACAGCCTAAGTTGACCTGGGCATCAAAACATGGCCTTGGGTGGGGGGAGGGCAGGGAAAGACCTACCCTAACTCATTAGGGCATCTCAACACCTCTCTCCAACCACACCCTAGGAAAAAGCTGGGCCTGTGGGTGACTAAGGGATGAATAAGCCCCACATCCTGCATAAATAGGACCCAACAGCCACCAGAGATGCCACTGGCAGCAGACAGATGTATTCACTCCAGGTATGAAAGTTAGGTGCAATTAAGACCTAGAGAGAACGGAAAAGAGGAGCTCTCTGAGCTGAGGAAACAGCGTGCATGAAAACTGGGAAGGAAGGAAGGCAAGCTGGGAAGTACAATTCTTTCGTTGATAACTAGTACCTATAGTCAGGAGCGTATGGACCATCCTGGCTCAAAGCTGAGAACTCCCAACAAGGACTCACTGTCTCAATGGCCTCCATCCTCACTATGTTCCTGTTTCTCAGATGCTGGGCTGTGCCTGAGTGTGCCCCATCCTGCAACTTGGCTCCCTAGAGTCTCCCCGCCCTGGGCTAAGCCATGCCACATGCTAGAGCTGAGGAAGAGAAGAGGTGGCCCTTGGCTGGGCACAGAGGACTCAGAGGGACTGAGTGGAAACTTTGACTCTGGCTGAGATCCTGCCAGCGTCAGAGGAGCAAGCCACTGCAGCTCTTGCTTTGGTGGTGTGCAATCATTCCAGCCACCCTAACAGGGAGTAAAGTGCCCATAGAACAAAGCCAGAGACCGTAAGGTTGGGAAACTGTTCTCCAGAGTTGCTAAGGGGCCTGGTGGCCATACCCTAAGTCAGGAGTCTTGAACAAATAATGCCAGGCTCCAAGTGGGATCCTGTAGTTCGGGACTGGATAATGCCTTCCCATATGCCCTGTCCTCTCCTCCCTGTTCTGGGAGGCAAAGGTTCACAATCCTGGTTTGGCACAGTCATAGACACGCTGCTTGAGCTTAGCCAAGGCTCTCCCACTCTCTGGACTCTAGTCCAGGTTTTAGGGTTCTTTTGAGATAGAGTAAAGACATGGACCCTGCAAGTTGAGAACAGAACTGATTTCTGCCTGCCCTTACAGGGGCTAGCTCTGAGAGTAAGTGGTCTCAGATGGAGCCAAGGCAGCAGGTGCAGGCTCTTTCCTTGGCAGGCTTTGAGGGTCGGGAGAGGCTTTGAGCTCATGGGGCACACAGCAAGCCTACTTGTGTTTCCAGATCTTGGAGACTAGCATTAACGCCCCAGCTTAGGAGTCCAGCTCTTCCCCAGCCAGGGGGTCTACATAAGAACTGCCATCCCCAGTACCTGGTGTGTGGCCAGCATCCTTGACACAATAGCCAATCCTGCTGGCTAGGCACTCCCTTCCCACGCAGTGTCCCAACTAGTCACCAAACATTCCTAGTCTCTCCTAGAAAGAAAAGCTAGCTGGCCACTCTGAAACAGAGGATCAGCTCACAGTGGAAGCCTGCCCCCTACCCCTGTGAGGCTACCGCCCCCTTAGACAGACGGACACAGATACAGATGGACGGACAGACAGACAGACATACAGACACACACACACACACACACACACACACACACACCCCAGAACAGAACCGGTTTGGTTGCAAGATGTCTCTCAATGGCTGCCCTGGGGAAGAAACAATAGAAACAGGGACATGGGATGTCTTGAACGAGACCACCCTCCTACTGCCCAACACCACCACCACACTCACACCTTTGTCATCAAGGCACCTACCCAGCACACTCCAGCAAGGACCCAGGCAACTCCTAGCAGCTCCAGCTCCTACGGGCCACCCGCCCGGGGCTCCACCCGGCTCCTCCCGAGGGCGGGCGGGCAGGCGGGCAGGCGGGCGGGCCAGCAGCCGGCCGGCCGTGTCAAGCGGCTGCCTTCCCCAGACAGAGCTCCTTTGTGTCAGTAGAGCTATTTATGGACTTACCCAAGTTCCCCAGGGGAGCGGTACCTGCTGGGAAAAGCAGAACCAAATGACCAGGTTCTACCTCCCACATGGAGGTAGCGTTTTTTTCTTCTTCTTCTTTTTTTTTTTCAAAATCCTTGCATCACTCGTCCCTCCTCCTCTTCCTCCTCCTACTTCTCCCCCTCTTCCTCCTCCTTTGGCGAGAGCGAGCGCCCTTCCCAAACACAACACACACCCCGTTCAGCCGGCCGCTGCCACTCAGAAGACAGGCTTGGCTCTCTTGCTTCCATCAGACAGCAAAGTCTGTGATTTTCCCAAACCACTTCCCCACCAAGGATGTGGCAAGGAAGAGAGTCCTCCGCCGGCTAATCCTTTAGCAGAAAGTGTGCGCTCGTTGGAGCATGGCTTGTACTCTCAACTAAAATTGCCATCCCTGGGTCCCTTGCTGGCCATTCACAGGTCCCCAGCTGATCCCTAAAATGACGGTAGAGCAAGGGCTATCTATGCTTCTCGGCAACACCCCTGACCCTGGGATCCTCAATGGATTCCACCCTGAGCCCCACACACATGCTCCCAGCTGAGGCTGCCACTCCCTAGCAAGACCCAACCAATCATCAAGGCTCTTCTGTCACACCCCCACCCTTATACTGCTCTGTCCCAGTGGGTAGCTGCAATTGAACTCATTGCTGGCAAACAGGACAGCTGACTGAGAATGCAGCTGCCCTGGGGTCAGGGAGTGGTACCTTTGGTCTTTCTAGCATTGTCCAGCACAGTTGGAAACATCTGTATTTGGCACCCGGTGTACCAAACTCTGAGCTAGGCAGAGGACTTGAACTTCTCCCCACAGGACCAAGAAGTGCCCATTACAGCAACCAAAAGAGGGGGACAATGACCAAGGAACAAAGCTGGTCATCCTAGTTCCAACCCAGGTGGGTTAGGTCTCCCTGAATAAGTCCCTGCCTCTCTCTGAGCCTCGGTTTCCTCATCTGCAGGATGAAAGCTGCCCATCTCCAGAAGACTGTTTCAAGAGCTGGCTCTAGGCTCCCCTCCTTTGAACACAAACTTTGTGCCCAGGCTCTGTGCTCACAGCTTTGCCTGCTTTAGTTCATTTCATCTTCGCCTGGATCTTGAATGGTGCCAGGTCCCCTACCCTCCTCACACGTGAAGAATCCTGGGTTTAGTTGCTCACAGTTGATCAGCTCGGTGACGATAGGGACCAGGGTTGAAGACTCTGAGGTGCCCACTTTTCACTAGGGTGCTTCCCTACTACTGCAGGCTCTGCCCTAAAGCTAGACCCTAATGCTTGGCTGTGCTGTCTTGTGTGGGCAGTGCTCCCAGGATGAGGCAGGCAGCCTATCTATCCCATGCCTCTCTCACCTTAGCAGAAAGCTCCCAGGGTGACAGCTCAGAAAGAACTGGGCAGAAGGAACCCCACCCTCCTGTCTTCTCTTCTACTAGAACAGAGCATAGTATGCTGCCTTGACCTCCCCCTCTCCCTAAAGGTGTCTCTTACTATGGCCCTGTCTGTCCCCAGCCCCTCTCTATCTCTGCCTGCCAGTGTCTCTCCTACCCACAAGCACATGTAAGCTCATGGTTATGAGAATACCCTTATCCAGGTCAATGGTGCAGAATACTCTTTGTGGGGCTGGTTACTTAAAAACTATATTCAGTGCTCAGCTTATGGGGAGTAGAAGGAGCCGAGGCCTTTCTTGCAGAGTACATGAGTTGGGCTCTGCACTCACAAAGCTGACATCCAGTGTGGGAGATAGACAGCAGCCATCAGGTGAATGAGGCCAGAATTAGACATCATGCTATGAGGGGCAACACAGCTCTGCCAACCCAGGACACTAGGGCCAGAACATACTTATAATGTGCTGAACTGTGGCATACAGAGGAAGGAGTGGAGCCCCGAGAGCCAGCCAAGCTAGGCTGGGGAGCATCTGGTACCTGGGGAGCCTGGAGACGAAACTGCCTCTACTGCCTCCTGTATCTCCATTACCCAGATACCAACAGCAGAACCAATCAATGCCCATCTCAAAGTATAGCCTAGCACAGGGCTAGAAAGTCAGTGTAGACAAGCTACTTTTCCTGGAGAGCCAGCCTTTGGGGATCCTTCCGTCTCTTCCCCACTTATAGCCAGTGAAAGGGAGGTAGAGAGGGGAGGGGTAACTTCCCCAAGGAAACAGGAACTCTATGACGGGCGAGCTAGGAGAGGGGGTTTTTGTCTGGTGATCCATCCACTGCAGCCCAGTGTTTATCAGCCTAACATGGAAGGAAGGTGGACCCAGGGAACAGTGACATCTATGTGGTCCATGGGCACAGGGACCAGCGCCCAGGCACTCAGGGCCCAGCCCAGTCCCATCTGCTGATCAACATATTTTGTGTACTAAATATTCATCTGACATTCTGTGTCAGCACCGTCACTGGTGTGAGCCCTTCTGAGTGATTCACTAAATCCTCAGGACTTTATCAGATATGATTTCTAATATCCCCATTCCACAGATGAGTGAGCAGAGATTAAGAAGTCTGCCAAGGGGATTCCATAGCAGGGGCAGAGCAACAACCCAGCCCTGCTCACTTGTCCACCATGTCCCACAGGCAAATTCTCCAAGGGCCTGAGAACACTCCCAAGCACAGAGAGAAGCCAATAGCAGCAGATCCCAGGGCCAGAACCAGGGAGACTCAGCAAGAACCCACCTCCCATCTAGGAAAGGCAGGGCCCCCAAGCTCCAGGGAGACCCTTAGGGAAATGCAGCATGACCATGCTGTATTTCAGCACACTGCCGCCTGCAACGCTCTGCAGCCAAGCTCTGTGTACCTTCCCTCCCAGCCACCACTATGTTATGCTCAGCTTATCAAAGTCTGTGTTCCCAAGACCTTCTCAAGGAAGCCCTCATACCTACAGATTCTGTCTGGAGGAAGAAGGATCTTGACAAAGACATTTGAACATGCCCACACCAAGTCAAGCTCAGTGCATGCTGGCCCACTTGGACTATTGTAACTTACTGGGGGCTCATAGTTCAGGGGTCTACTGACTCTGTGCAGAAAGGCCTTCCCTATCATGGGGTCAGCCGAGAAACTTTAATGTGTCGTTTCAATCCTGCTGAGTCTTGTCTCTGTTCCAGAGCCTTCACCATGCTCTGTCTTCTTCCATCCCTTTGCCTGTGGCTTGTGTCCTCAAACAAGGCATAGGTTACCAGGAAGAGCAGGAACATGGCTTTGTAAGCAGTAGGAGAGGATGTGACCTACCCGGCTGTTAGGGCCCTAGAGGCAAGCACATGGCAGGCCAGCCCCTGCCTGTAGCATCGGTGCTTACATTTGTCACACCCACTGCTCAGGCCTACATGGAACAGGTTGTTTCTGTGCCTACTCCTTGGGAGGGCTGGTGTCAACAGGAAGTTCAAGGTGATCATATCTGTTGAGGGATAATGGGCGGGCCTAAGAGTTGTCTGAGTGGACTGACAGCAGGCTGTGAACATCTTGCACTTCTGAGGAGTCAAATAGTGAGGCACAGGAAAGTGACATGGTGTGAACTGAAGCTCCAAAGAAGAAAGGAAGAAAGAAAGAGAAAACCCTTATTTGTGTTAAAGACTCTATAAGGGTGATGACTGATTAGAATTCCCATGAGTGTGAAGATTTGGACCCCTGTAGCTCTGGAGCTGAATTATCTTGGGCTATTGTTCCTCCCCTTGACAGCTATCCATTGTTCATATCGATCAAGTGAAAGTTTCTATCAGGTGAAACCTTTTGGAATTCACTAACAGATTACTGGCTCCTACCATATTAAAGGTTTTGCAATAACCTACCTATCTGATGTTTTAACCCATGAATTTGAAAAGAGCTTTGATTTATGACTTTGTTCTTTTACTGGAGGAGAAAACATCAACACACACACACACACACACACACACACACACACACACACACACACACACACACACACACCACTCCATTAAACTGTATTTGGGGCAATCTAAATCTGTTTTCTTAGACCCTGGTCATTCATTTTGGTTCCAGAACCAACCACCTCATACCCTCTTTGACACAGAAACTGGTTTTGTGTTCAGTTCAGGCAGAGTTGCTCTGAGATCCAGGCTCCTAACTACACATTCTGTCTCCAGCTCATGCTTTCTACACGTCTGCTTTGCCATCCATTCTTCGTCAACCACCCTGAGCACCATACCAGACTCTGCCCTGCTCAGGATGACAGTGTTCCCAGCCACAGAAGCAAGCAGCTCATAGGCTGTAAGTAGGAGGCAAAGGGTCACCCCCTGGAGCTATCCTGGAGCACTGCCACCAGGTCCAGCAAGCTTCTGCATCCTGCCTGGAACATGTTTTGCTGTCACATGCATAGTACTGGCCTGACCTTGGGTGGCTGTCATGGCACAGCATGGCCAGGCGCTGTGCCATCTTCCTCTCTGGCTCCACCCGAATTGTTCACATGCTGGCCCAAGAGTTCAAAGTTTTAGGAGCAATCTTTGACCCACTATGCTTCTGCCAGCTAAGGGGCAGGTTGTGTCCTGTCAGCCTGAGTTCCTTGGAAGTGTTCAACTGCAGACTCAGCAATGGGGAGACCCAAACCTCTGAAGTTAGCTGCCAGGAGTAGTTCATTCCTGCACTCCCCCGAGGGCCTACCCACTGCTTGGATTGAGCTCAGGCTGTCCAAACAGAAGGTCAGCAGAGGAGAGGCTATAATAACAGGACAAATTTGCTGCTGCCTTCCCAATCGAAGACGATTCCCTTCTCTGAGCATCAGTGGTCCTGTCTCCAAGGTGAGTGCTGGACTTGATTTAGGTCAGTCCACACAAAACTTGGTCTGCAGAAAGGCATGGTGGCCTGACTTCTCACTGGCCTGCAATGGAGTAAGTAGCAAAACTGAGAGGGTTTGGAAAAACTCCGTATCTGAGCATGGACTGGAAGGGTACATCCCACTGAGTGGAGGCCAGACCAGGTGTAACACATCCCACTCAGTGAGCATCCTCCAGAAGCAAAAGGCCTTGCCTCACAGGGTCTAAGAGGCTCTGGTTTAAACACGCCTTGTTCTGGGAGAACTCACTAACTGGGCTCCACACTACCTCTCCAGTGGGCCCTGTAAGCTTGTCAGTCATTAGAACTCTTCACTCTCTGCTGTGCCCACGGCTCATGTACAGCAATATTCAACTATGTGCTGAAGCCAGTCCAGAGCATTATCCTGCTCCCAAGCCCCTCCCTCCCTCCATCAATCACCGGAGCATATAGGTCTCACCTCCTATCCATCTGAGACAGTGCCTCCTCTCTGGACTAAGCTGCCATCACCTCTCCTTGGCAGTGTGGAAGAGCAAGAGCTCTGAAAGGCTCCCCGCAGGTGGCCACTGTGAGCTCTCTACCACACGAACCCAGCCCCAGCAGCTTCACTGCCCTTGGAACAAAGTTCAAAGTCCTTGTCACGGGGCTGGAGCGGGTGGCACCACAGCCTCACCCCGAACCTCCTCCAGTCTTATCTCATGTTCCCTCCGTCTTCCTCATTCCGTCACCTACAGCGGCCTGTTTTAAGGTTCTCATCCAGAACACCCTCTTATACCCTAAGTACTTGCCTCCTCTAGCATCCTGGACCAGCAGGATACTCCTGCAGAGCCCTTTGTCCCAACCAATGCTGATTCCTTGTGTACCATTCAGATTTGGATGTTGTCTGTCTCTTCTCCAACGGTCCACCACACTAGACTGATTACTCTCTATAGTGATGAGGACTGTGCCGGCTGCTGGCTGAGAGTCTGCCTGACCAACTTCTATTCACCCTTCTATTATTCATCAGAAGGCCTCCACTTCCCACCTTCATACTCAACTCTGGTGATTCCCATGACTCCAGAGATGGGCCTGTGAGCCAGGCCTCAGACAATCTGTTCATCCATTGTCTTAGTCAGGGTTTCTATTCCTGCACAAACATCATGACCAAGAACCAAGTTGGGGAGGAAAGGGTTTATTGAGCTTACACTTCCGTGCTGCTGTTCATCACCAAAGGAAGTCAGGACTGGAACTCAAGCAGGTCAAGGAGCAGGAGCTGATGCAGAGGCCATAGAGGGATGTAACTTACTGGCTTGCTTGCTTCTCCTGGCTTGCTCAGATGGCTTTCTTATAGAGCCCAAGACTACCAGGCCACAGATGGTACCACTCACAAGGGACCCTCCCCCCTTGACCACTAATTGAGAAAATGCCTTAGCGCTGGATCTCATGGAGGCATTTTCTCAACTGAAACTCCTTTCTCTGTAATAACTCCAGCTTGTGTCAAGTTGACATAAAACCAGCTAGTACACCCATCCTACATTCTTCAGTGACTGGGATAAGCACATGATCCTACACGGGCCAATGGGACTTGGGCCTAGCACTGTTGCTGAAATTGAAGGAGTCAAACCAGAAGGTCATAACCTGGCTCTCCTGGAATCTTTACTGCCACCACTGAGGGAGTGAGCCAACATGTAAGTAGGTAGAATCAAGCAGTGGAAAGGGTAAAACTGGACCTTGGTCAAGGTCCTGAATCTAACCCGACATATGCAAAAGCTCCATCATCCAGCGGATTCCATCTGCAGGCTGTTGCTTATGGAGTGGGTTTGGGACACTTGCAGTGGGTGAATTCCTGGCTGATATATCACCGGTAGTTAGCACACAAGGCACTCTAAAAGCGTTTGCTCATTCAGTCAGTCACCCAACAAACATTCAGGAGCAAGAAAGTGACCAGATTGCTTCAACAGAAAGAGTCATCTTGGCTACCGTTTAGAGAGAGGTCCACAGGGACAGGAATGAAATGAGGGAGGTTTGCCAGAAGACCACATCGGAGTCCCAGGAACAGAGATGATGCCTGAGAAGGAGGCTGAGACAAAAAGAATGGATGATTCCTAACTCTAAATTCACCTGAGAACCTTTGACAGGTGCATCCCTCTCTTTAGGCCTCAGTATCCTCAGTAATTCAGTCTGTCAGTCTAAACTCCCAAATGTTTCCCACGGGCTGCAGAGGCAGCACTGGGTCACTCTTGGTTCTGGGGGTTGGATTCAACAGGCAGGGAGGAGAGTATGGTAACCCCCCGACTCCGTTTCTTCACTGCAAACAAGAATAAGGAAACAGCCTCTCCCTCTCTTCTGTCCCACTTCCTCTCTTTGCACCCCCCACCCCACTTTCTCTCTACCCTCCCCCCATGATGGACTGAACCCTCTGAAACTATGAGCAGAACAAATCTTTCCTTACATCATTTCTCTCAGGTATCCGAACAGCAACAAAATCCTAACCCAGTGCTCTCTGTGGAATGGGTGCAACAGAGTTACCCTAACCTTTTACGCACAGAAGAACAACTGAGCTGGTCCCAAGTTTGGGAAACTACCAATAAAACTTCTTTGTATTTCAAAAAAGAATAATAAAGTTGGAATAAAAACAACAGTGCTGGACAGATTACACATTATGGCAGACGGAAGGCATACTGTGTACTTAATATCATTATTATTGTTATTTGCAGTAGAGATTTCAGGAAGTAGAAATTGAACACAGGACACAATTCCAAAGACATTTAATGAAAATGTTGGGTGTCTAGACTGGCATGGCTTAGGGAGTCAGTATGGAGAACTGTTGCCCAGGAGAACAAGCGCCTGGATTCTGGGGACACTTCTGAATTCCAAAGACTGGGAAGAGAAATGTTGGTTGTTTTCATGAGGGGATTTGAGAGAGTCAAGCCAACAGTGCCCTTTGCACATCAGTAAAGACCACGAGACCAAGGAGAATGCTCGGCCGGGGTTCTTAGAAGGACGGACTGTTGACCTAGAGTCCTCTATGCAATCTCACTCTGACACCAGCATAGGGTCAAACACCTAGCCTTATGAGAATCAAGAAAGTGGAATATCCACCTACTCTCCTGGGAAAATGCTTCAAGAATGTTCTCTCCACAGTAACTGGAAGCCCAGAAGTCAAGGATAAGATGGAGTACCATCAGAAAGGGGCCAGCAAGGAAATCACAAGTGTTTATAGAGATTTCCTGATTGATGACATAACCAAGGGTTAAAGGTGACTTAAAACTCAATAGAACTGGTGCTTTCAAAGTAGCGACAACCTGGAGCAATGGCTGCAAACAGTTTTAACAGCATCTTGGGGCTGCAGAGGAAACCAAAGGGAACCGTGGGCCAGCCAACAGGCTTTAGATGGGTTGGAGGAAGGGAGGACAAACTATTTCAGGTCTGGTACGGTGCCTGACACAGAGATATGTAAATGAAATCAGGGAGACAAAACACTAGTGAACTAAAGTCAAGGTGTAGAACTTCCAAGAAAAGGCCAGTGTACAAATATCCCTCTTATATAAAGAGCCCTTTGTGAATAAACAATTCAACTAGAAACAGCACATTGGGAAAGAAAGTGGACAAAGGACTTGATGAGACTACTGCCCGAAGAGGCGATTAAGCAACCAGAGGGCATGTAAATACATGTCAGGGACTCCAGGAATCAAAGGGAGCCTCTTTTTTTGTTAATGGAACATAATAGGGGCTGGAGAAATGACTCAGAAGTTAAGAACACTTGTTGCTATCACAGAAGACTTGGCTTTGTTTCCTAGCACCCACATGGCAGTTCATAACCCTCTGTAACTCTAGTTCTAGAAGATCCAACACCCTCTTCTGCCCTCTGCAAGCATGAGGCATACATGTAGGTACATGTTCATACACACGAGCAACACACACACATGTAAAATAAAATAATTAAATCCAAAAAAATTCTTAATGTAACAATATACAGTGCCACCGAGACTGCAGGGAAATAGCAATTCTCTAATTTTCTTCTAAGATGTCTGTTTCCTGGGAAGTAGGACTTATGGACTTAAAGATGGGAAATCTCACACTGGGGTGTGCCTAGTATGCACAAGGCAGGCCCTGAGTTTGATCCCTGGCACGAGAGAGAGAGAGAGAGAGAGAGAGAGAGAGAGAGAGAGAGAGAGAGAAAGGGGGAGGGAGAGAGAGAGAGACAGAGAAGAGAGAGACAGACAGACAGAGGCAGAGACTAGGGGCAAAGAAGATGAGGGTTCCAATTAAGGTGACATTAGAAGTGGGCACAGCCATTCTGAAGAGTGGCTCAGCCACCGGAGAAAGAACCTACTTTACAGGCGCACATGCTTTGACCCAGACATCCTGTTGCCCCAAATGAATTCCAACAAAAATCTTTGTCAATAAATATTTACTGAGAGTCAGACAATATACTAGGCGTGAACTGGATGCCGGGGCTTCCAAGATGCATTCCTAAGGGTCTGTATCTCAGGGTTTTGTACAGACGCAAGCTGACTTGAGCACCTAACTCTGAGAGGACTCAGATACGCAGGTTTCACCTAGGACACGAAATACCCTAAATGCGGTGTCGTAGAATATCATTTGTTAGTGGGAAGCACGATACACTCCACTGATAAATGGAGAAAGGCAGATTTTAAAGCTTCACCCAGCCTAACAGCAAGAGCAGGGGCTGTCTCTGATTCTTCCGCCTGCCTTTGGGACCCTATTCCTCCTCCTGGGTTACCTTGTCCAGCCTTGGTGTTAGAATATGTGCCTGCTCTTACTGTAGCTTGTTAGGTCATATTTGGCTGGTGTGCCTGGAAGCCCTGCTCTTTTCTGAGAGCAGGGAGGTGAAGGAGTGGATGGTGGGGGGAAGTGAGGGGGGACTTGGGGAGAGAGAGGGAAACTACAGCAGTGAATGAATTATATGAAGGAAGAATAAAAAACAAAACAAAACCAAAAACCTGTACCTGGAAGTAACCCTAACTTGCAAACAAGAAATCTGTGTGGGAAGCACATTTCTGACAGTATGTCCCCCAAAACGTCGATAACAGGTATCAGTGAGCACTGCAAATGGTGAACCTTGTCTTTTCCTGGTTCATCTGTATTTAATGTTTTCTCCATAATAAACGTCAATTTCAGGAATCATAAATTCTTCACAACAGCAGCAAAATCAACTGCACTAAGATAATAACAGCCTTGCTATGCCCCTGTGGTAAATATGGAGAGTCCAGTCATGGGTCACGACTCATTATCTCCACAGTTGCTTTCCTTACTGGGAACCTAATTCTCAGCAGGCTTTGTTTTTGCTTTTGTTTTGGTTTTGGTTGGTTGGTTTTGGTTTTGGTTTTAGGTTTTTTGGTTGTGTGTGTGTGTGTGTGTGTGTGTGTGTGTGTGTGTGTGTGTGTGTGTGTGTGTCCATCCCCGAGATAGGGTTTCTATATCGCACCGGCTGTCTTGGAACTCACTCTGCAGACCAGGCTGGACCCTAACAAGATCCGCCTGCCTGTGCGTCTTGAGTGCTGGGATTAAGGAGAGCACAACCACTCCCTGGCTGGGAACCTCCTTCTCATCAAGTTTTGGGAGAGATATCCTGTACCCATCTGTTTCCCTCATCACAGGGCAGAGTGGATGCAGGCTGCATAGGATCTTGCCTCGTCTTATAGCCCTGCAGGTCCCTCAGCAGCCCCTGCCTGTCCCTAGGAAGGACAGAGAAAGCACCAGAGCCCTAAGACCCTCTCTTCTTCAGGCTGGCTCTCTGCAGACAGCCCAGGAAGTGAACAGAGGACAAGTGAGCAAGGAAGGAACGCCAGAAAAGGGAAGGTTTGGTGCTGAAGAACGGCTGGCTGACATCAGGGAGCAGGACACACGAGCTAGGGGCTCCCCACCTGACAGGCAGTTCTCGGTAAGGCAGACCACATCCGGTCCCAGGAGTTCCCAGGCCCCGTGCACCCAAGGAAGCAAAGGAAGCCTCGTGAGACCTGAAGTGGCCTTCTGAAAGAGCAGGAAGGAAAAGAGCCCACCTCCTGGAACCTCCTCCCCAGACTTGGTGACTGCAGACCAGTCCTTTCTTAGTTCTAGGTCTCTGGGACTGGTATGTGGGCAAGGAGAGAGGCGAGGACAGAGGGCTCCGAGACCTGCCCAGATCTCAGTTCTGTGGATCTGTGGGACTTCCTCACAGAGGACCTGACAGGAAGAGGAAGGGGCGAGTCATCCCCACCCAGCTCCCAAGGAGCCCCCTCCTCTTCCTCTCAGCAATGTTCCCACTGCTATTTTTAGAACAGTCCACAGGAAGCAGAGTGTCTCTACCAGCGCCCGCCACACTCCGCACACAGCCTTGCTCCAGGTAAAACACAGCAGCCTGTTCATTCCCTTCCAGCCAGAAGGTGCCCGGAATGTGTAGACCTGTCTGCTGACTAGATAATCCCGGCACCATCAGCCTATTACCAATAGGGCTAGCTGCTCTGTCTCCATTATGGCTCAGGTAGAGGGCTTCCTAATGATCGTGCAATTGCTGAGTGAAAAGAGTTCTATGTTCTAAGACCATCGAATCCCCTCTGCAATCCTTCAAGCCACCAACTATGTACTGTTGGCCAAGTTCTAGCATCTATCCTGGTCTTGTTCTCTACAAATCAGCTTGTTAAGCTGTTGCTCAAAGATCCTACGGTTTGACCAAAACCCCACTTACTCGGCATACACACTATATTCTCCACTTTAAGATATTTATGTTGGATTACGTTCCCAAAGGCTTCTGGGAATTGAATGTGAGACTCAGAATACATTTACCACTTAAGACTGCCATAAGTGGTGGTCCACCTCCTAGGTTAGCCTACACAACCCTTAATGCTCTAGCCAGGAAGACCACTAGAATACTGTGCAATAATGGTGCTAACCCCAAGTGCGGAAGTGCTAGTGTGTGAAAGAACCCTCAATAGAAAAATGTATCTTTAGTTGCTATGTTTGAGCAATGAGTGACAGATATGAACAGCAATGGAGAGCCACCGGCAGCCTCTGCAAGGTCTGCAGAACACACTGGAAACTGAAAGAGGTCGACTGCCAACAGCTCTCCTAGACATCGAGCCTGTGGCACGGTGGACAAGAGGGCTGGGTGAAGAATACATGGGCATGCAAACATGCATGAGGCCAAGCAATAGTCCGGGGCACGCTGAGCACAGCGAAGGACAGAGGGCTGGAGAGGAAACAGTCAGGAAACAATGGAGCTGCTTCCCAGGGCAGCCTGGAAGAGGAACCTTGGGATGGTGGGGAAGTAGCAAAGGGTTTCTCACATAGGTGTCTGTAATTAGGATCCCTTCTGCTATGAGCCAATAGGACTCATCTGTGAAATCTAAGACATCTATCTGCCTTCTTTCCTTTAACCTGTTCCCAGAGTCCCCAGGTGCTGACTCCTGCCCAACTTTCCTTCTGTAATTCCAGTGTCAAGAGTCTGGGCATGGGTATTCCAGGAACAATGACTGGGATAAGGAACCTGAGTTACTTCCTGCTTTTGACGGGTATAACTACTGTATGCCAACCATTATGGTCATTTCCTAGTAGTCTGCACTCTGGTGGACCCTGGAGGCTACCTGTATTCAGCCCCCCCCCCCTTTTTTTTTTATAAGGAAACAGATGATCAGAAAAGTGAAGTGATTTGTTCAAGGTCACACAGTAAGTACTAGATAAGTCACTATTCAAGACCAGGGCTTTCTGAATCCCTACTCTGGTTTTCTCAGAGGCAGTGGGCTTGTTGAGAGGGGAGCCCTCGGACTTAGAGAACCAAGAAGTTTGATCAGGTTTTCTTCCCTCCGGGGATGCCTGCATGAAGGTGGGGATAGGGTTTAACCCTGGCCAGATTGCATCATAGATTAAGCCCCAGTGTGGGCCTGCTGGTATCTATCTGCAAAGCTATGGAGCAAGAGTAAAAACCTCTGAACCAAAACCTCAGCTCTGGTCCCAGGGCTCTTACATCAGTTTGCTCATGACCCTGGGCAAAAAAGGCCACTTCCCCTTTTTAATCCTGTTTCTTCATCTCCATCATAGAATAGAAGGAGGGTCCCACACACCAGCTGAATTCAGTCCTCTGACCACTACAGAGCATCTCCTACGAGCCAGGCAGCAACAGCACAGAACATGAAATAAGGTATGGTCTCCACTTGCTCCTAAGGGGCTTGCAGGCTTGCGGGAGAGGTGGAACTTGCTTCCTGGTTCACCATGCGAAGCATAGCACATGCCTCTTGCAAGCACAATGTGGGCAGGGACTGCGGCCTCGGAGGCATGCCTCAGAAAGGGTGTGTCAAAGAGGTGCTAAGCCATGGTCTCCCTAGGGACTGCAGCCCTCGGGGACATTGAAAATGGACAATGGTGTCAAGGAACAGCCTGCCACGGAAAGTCACAAGAACCTCTGGGAGGAACACTCCCACCCACGGAGCCAGGAGAGCCTGGAGAGTCAAGCAGTGACCACAGGATAGCCTTTCAACCAGACTGTGACGACCCAGCCCTGTCATTCTCAGCTGGAATGAATGGCCCGTGGTTGCAAGGAAAGAGTTGACGCAAAGGATTGTACCCTGTGCGCACACATTAGCTATGTGATCTCAGGCAAGTTGAACTTTTCCAAGACCCAGTACCTTCATCTACAAACTAGGTAGAGTGGGCGTCCGTTCTTAAGGGGATAGCATACCACATCAGGCTCTAGTGAGGGTCAAAGAGAAAGCGAAGCTCAGGAGTTAATGCCATGCCTGGCTCACACAGGAGTGTCTGGCAGATCACCCAGCATTCAGTGGCTGGGGGATGGCAGCCTCTTCAGAGCCTAGCTTGGAGCAAATAGAAAGGTAAGACAGAGCACAGAGGCAGGTTGTTCCCAGTGTCTTAAGAGTTAAAAAAAGAAAAGAAAGATGGCTGTGTCTGAACATAACGCAGTCTGCCCTCAGCCGGGCCAGCAGTTGAGGGAGGGAGGGCAGGAGGTCTGGAGGCAGCCGGAAAAGCTGCTGAGCTGGAGAAACGAATGCTCTGCAGAGAGGGAGTGGGGGAGGGGAGCTGAAATCTGATCCCTTTGATTCCCAGTTACTTAGAGCTGACCGTCTAAAACCAGCGGATTAGCAAAACCCAGACTCAGATCCTGGCTGGGGCGAGCCCTCTCCACTGGGTTTGGGTTAAAGTCTCCTATGGTCTGCACCCATGCTCAGACTCAGGCCCGAGCCTAAGATACTCTTCCCTGCCTCTGGTGCCATTCCTTTACTGCCAGGGCCCCCCCATGACGGTGACCAATGACCCTGCTGAAAGCCAGACTGAGAAGGGGAAGGTATGTAATCTCCGGGGCCTCCAGAGAACTTGTCTCAGGAGCGCAGCTCTGCCTTTCACTTCAGACTTGTGTCAAATCCTGTAGAAATAGGTTTGGTCTCCCACCCCCACCCCCCCAACCTAGGCCAGCACTTAGGGAAACTAATGCTCCACCAAATGGCAGATAACCTGTCCCACTTAATCAGTCCTCAAAGCACTCTTCCTAGGTGGAATAGACCAAGATGTCTGAGACACCTATAACTGCCTCCTGCCTCTCCTAGAAGCTCATGGATGCCCTTTCTTACTTCTGTCCCTCAAAACACCTTTGCATCTACACAGGACAATGGACTGGGCCTCTCACCAGCTGTGCAACACAGGTTAAGTCACCCAACTCCTCAGAGTCTGTTTAGGGGAGACAAAGCTCGGGACCCCACTACCATCTCCAAAGTGCATGCTCACTGTGGGGTTCTCACTGAAGGTATGCATCCAAGTGGCAAAGCTGCCCATGCCAGTACTCTGGAAAACCTTCTTGGTGCCTTGGAGTTAATCGTGATTAGTAAGGGTTTCGATGACAGAAGTCAGAGGGGAAAATAATAATAATAATAATAATAATAATAATAATAATAATGTACAAATAAGTATCACCATTCTCAGAAGGTCTTTAGGCTCCCAAAGGGCCTAAAGATTCAGGCATGAGGGCTTATATGAGAGATGAGCTTCAAAGGACTCAGAGTCCGAGACTCAAAAATGGGTTCCAAGAACACATAGGAGACTAAAAGGGGCACTTTGTATTCAAATCTCACAGATGGCCTTTCAACAGTAAAGTGGTTGTGCTCCCATCCTCCCAGCTCCTGGGCCAGAGACACCACCCAAGACAATTAGCCCATCAGGAAAGAAGTCATTGTGTGCTTCTTAGCTTGATTTATGTGGCGGGGAGGAGCCGGGCCATGGTTCCCGTGATTATGACTCTCAGAGGCAAGGTTGAGAGCTGTTCATCCTCTTGAACAGCTGGGATGGACTGAAGAGTGGAGGCCACCAGGTCATATTTCATCTTCTCGGGCTCATGACACCAAATTAATTGTTGCATTGATTCATGAAGCAAGATGGCCATGGTGCTGTGGCTCACCACAGTCACTGAGCAAGCTAGCCCAGGATCTGCCAGGAGTACCTGTTCTCTTCTTCCCCATCAGCCAGCAGGCCTGGGAGCTTGATGTGAGAATCTATTCTACTCAGGAGAAGCTTATCAGAGGGAACAGCCCATCCCCAGAGATGGGTGTTAGGTTCAGATCCTCCATTTTTCTGAGCCAAGAGCTCTTCTTGTCTTCTGTACCCATCTGTTGGACAGAGGTCGGTCCCCAGATCCAGGCAAGACCAGACTGCTGATTTCCCACACAGGCGGTTCTCCTGTGCTTCATGACCTTACGATCATTAGGTGAGAGAATCAAACGAAATCAAAGTGTAGTTTGCTATCTGCCCAGACCCGGTTGCTTGGATTCACCCTATGGGCTGATGATCACTGGCTGGTGGTGTGGTGCTACACATCCCTTGAACCAAGCCAATCTTTCTTCACTGGGCTAGGCATCAGTCTGATTCCTGCAGATTCACCCCATTCCCTGTTAGACTGATAACTCAGCATGGCTCACTTTTCTAATGTTGGAAGAAAGAGAAATGGAAAACAAGGAACATACTCTTTCCTGGGCCACCATTTAGGGGTTCAGATGGCTCTGGCAGTTTAGTAAACTCAAAAGAGCACAAGAATCTTCCTTACGGTCCTTATGACTCAGGTCAGGGGCTTCTCCTGCCTTAGCCATCACTGCAGCTTTCTGTCTCTGAGCGCTCAGTAGCTAAACCTACAAATACTCTCTAGCACATGGCCCCTGTCCCTCTGATCCACAGCCTTGAGATTCTGTCCTGCTGGATCTCTACAGTTAGAAAAAGGGTCATCTACCTAGCCCAGAGCCTCAGCTGGGTGGACAGAGAGTGGGCCCAGCTCTCATCCCTGCACCTGGGCAGGATTCCTTTCACCTTGTCTCTGTGAAGGTTGCTGAGCTACATCGCCCTGACCACTAGCCTCTGCCCCCTAGAAGCCCTACAGAAAGCAAAAAACGGGAGTTCTCAGAGCGCAAAGCCCCAGCTTCCTTCCCTTGGCATGGAAGGTAGAGCAAATACTACAGAGCTTGGGAGCAGGAGAAATGTGAACTTTCCCACCTTGGGACATTCCCAAAAGCTCAACACTGGCTCAAGCTCTGGCCTGAGCAGAGGAGTCCCTAGGAGGGAGACCTCAAACCTCACACCACCGAGATAGCAAGACCCAGTGGAGCACAAGGGTAGGCAAGGGTGAATGATTATCAGTCCTTATCCCAGAGCCTACCTTTCCAATACCTACCATCCTAGCACCATCTAGAACAAGTCACCACCCTCCGTCACCCTGGAGGCCTGAAGGGGAGCCCTAACCAGTCTCACAGCCACTTGGGCCTCTCCTAACTGCAATCTGATCTTGTAGATATGCACCGGAGGAGGAGTCTGTGACACCCTTCCTCAAGTCTTCCTTCCACAGCTCCCTACTGTAGGCAGGAATCCACAAAGCAATGACCCACCGTCTATGTCCTGAACAGCATGGCCTGGCTCCATCCTCCTCCTCACAAAGCTGCAGCCACACCAGCCTCCCTCTGTGCCTCAGCACACCATGCTCCCTCCTTCTCATCTCTTCCTGAGCTTTTTCTACTGCCTGGAATGCTCTCTCCAAAGTCCTTGGCTGTCTAGCTCCTTTCCAGCTCATAGCTGCACCTTTCCCCTTCACACCCCACACATTGCAACTAGACATATTGCCCCATCTGAAGACATCTGTGATGTTTCTGTACAGACTCTTGCAGTGTGTGGTCATGTATCGGTGTTGATTTATTTAGCGTTCTCTCCCTATTGGGACGGGGAAGGCTGGGATCTTGATGGGAGCACAGTATCCTCTAGCATATTACACTAGCACAAAGGAGATGTCCCCCAGTACCCGCTGACTGAGGAAGTAAATGTGTCCATTTGAAATAGGAGTGGGAAGGGGAGATATCTTCCGGCAGGAATGGGTCACAGGCATCGTCTTCCATTTGAGAGCCCTTGCCCTCTTTCCTGCTGTGCCCAGGAAGGTGCCCAGGTGCCATTTAGCCTCCTGAAGGGAACTTGCTTTAGAGTCTTCTCCATCCAGGACTTCCTGGTACCAGTCTGCACAAACCCACAAGGTCCCTCATAGCACTGTTCCTCCTGTTGCCAGGTGCACACACACCCTTGGGACCACTCCCTCCAGATGACCCTAGGCCCATCATCTTGGTCTTCCATTTTGGGTCCAGTTCAGATGAGGTTACTGTGTGATAGGGGAAGCCCCAAAGTTGCCAGAAGCATAGTCCTGCCCTTGGGCTTGCTCAGCCAATCAGAGTCTGTCCTGATGAGGTAAAGCTTCTATCCTGGGTGGCATTGATGGAGGTGACTGGCCCCATCTCCTGCTGGAGAGAGCCGTAAGGGTGAAGTTTCTGTGGAACCAGACAGAACTGGAATTAGCTCGCTGTCCACTCTCATCAAGACTGCCTGAGTCCACAACCTGACTGTGCTTCTTTCTAAGACACTCAGATAGTCCCTGGCATCTCTGAGACCCATCTCTAGCTGTCCCAAAAGCAGTGTCACATCTGGAAGTCACATCTGGAAGTCGTACCACCAGCAGAAAACCAAAGAGGCCTCAGTTTCCAGTCCAGGGCCCTGAAATCTGGCAGGTGGCTACTGGGATATCCGGAAACAGTTAGTAGATTTGCTTGGGTACCAGTGTCAGCCTCAATAAACAGGGATACTGATAAATTGTCCTACACAGTCATGCTAAAAGACAAAGATGAGAGTCATAGCAGGCAGTTCACTGGGGACCTCCTGTGTGCTGCAGCACCTGCACAGACACAGCGCCTCCCAATACCATGTCTGTGCAGTCATTTTGAACTACCTGTTGCCATCTCCGTTCCCATCACCAGCCCGCGATCACAAAGGAGAGACTGTGATGAATTCCTCCATAAAGCCCATGGAGCCCAGGATCCACCTGAGAACGGAGTTGGTCCTCAGGCCCCTGAGGGCTGAAACAAGACTACTCTGTTCAGAAGGTTCTGGAGCCTGGCCCAGAAGCACCTACATGAGTGGTCAGTCAGTGGGAGGTTCACTGCTGACCCTGAATGGATAGTCAGAACCCCCATGGACAACGGCTGCAGATATGGCCTCCATTGCTTGGATCACATCCCAGTGCCCTCGTCATCCAATTATAAGTCTATAAGGACCAGGATGGGGTGTCATTCATCTCTGTAACCCCAAAGAATCTAAAGCAGTGTCAGACACGGAGGACACATCCATCATGTGTGCTTGATCAGATAATCAAAACTGTATAGATTGGCCAGTCCCTGGCAGCTTTGAGCCTCACGGGCCACAGCAGGGACCAGCTCTGAGCAAATCTAATGAGTAGCATCACAGGAAAGCTGGGTGTATAGCACAGGGAGCCTGGTCCACATCATCAAAGGCAGGAGAAAGAAGGATGCTCCCCAGGGATGTATAATGAAGCAAGAGAAAGGCAGAGTTCTACAGAAGCCTGGGTGCTGAGCGGGAGAAAGAAGCTGGGATGGAACAGGAGGCAGATTGTTTGTTCCCACAGAAGAAAACCGACTGAGGGCTGAGGGTGAACTTGGTTGATAGAGCACTTCCTTGGCATGCACAAAGCCCTGGGTTCAATTCCCAGAACTGTAGAAACTGAGTATAGTGGTTGGCATTTGTAATCCTAGCACTTGGGAGGTTGGGGCAGGAGTGATCCAAAGTTCAAGATCATCCTCAGCTACATATGGAGTTTGAGGCCAGCCTAGGCTACAGGCAACCCTGTCTCAAAAGGGTAAAAGTGGAGGCTGGAGAAGATGGCTTGGGAGGCAATGTGCTTGGGACACAAGCATGGGGATCTGAGTTTGGGAACCCAGCAACCATGTAAAAAGCCAAGTATGGTGTCACATTCCTGTAATCCCAGTGCTAGGCAGGCCAAGACAAGCAGATCCTTGGAACCCGCTGGCTAGCCAGCCTACTGTAATCAGATTTCCAGTTCCAGTGAGAAACCCTATCTCTAAAACTAAGGTGAAAAGCCATTGAAGAAGACACCTAATATAGATGTCTGACCTGCACAACACAAAGACACCCACAGATAAATGATGGACACACACACACACACACACACACACACACACACACACACACACCACTGTTAGGATCCCTATGTTGCCAAAACCACAGACCTGCTCCTCCCTTCCCACATATGTCACAAAACGTTGGGCAGAACTCTCCAGAGTGTATTTTTCTAAGAGAGGTGGCTAGTCCCAGTCCCTGGGCTCTTAGGATCACAGAGCAGAGGGGACCAAGCAGGTGACAGCTGGGAGTGGTTGCCATAGTTGTGCTGCAGGTAGTGTGGCACACCTGACTCTACATGCACCTTCTCCATCCCCCGTGTCCTCCAGGAAGTACCGCCGGTCCTTCTGAGGACAAACTGTAAGGGGTCGGCATCATGATGGAGAGAAGCAGGGACTGTAGGAAGCGGGAGAGGGTGTCTGACTGTTGCTCTGTGCGCCTTTCTGTCCCTGGAGAGGTCTTGGAATGGGGCAGTTGCCTAACTAAGCACTGTGCCCTCAGTTCCGCAGGAGGCAGGAAAGGCATGGCACCCCAGCACTGGCCCAGCAGAACCTTCATGCCTAGAAGTAAGAGTCAGCTTCCCAGACCTGCTTGGCTTTCCTGTTTCTCCCCTGGAGGACAGTATCTTTCATGGCCAGGCTTTGCGAAAGCCATCCCTCAGAAAGGACATTTGTAGTCACCCTGAGGCTGAGTACAGGTGGATAAGAAGTGGGCCCAGTCATTACAGTTTTCAAAGCATGTCTGGACTGATAGAGGGCTGGACAGGATCAGATTTACCAGAACTTCTTTCAAGAAGCATTCCGTAAGTGACTCATGAAATTCACTGTTAAAATTCCTTAAGTGGGTATGGTGGAGGTGTGGCTGGGTAGGGTTGAGAAGCAAGACACACATGCGCGCACGCACACACGCACACACACACACACACACACGCACACACACACACCTGGAGGGGGCTGCCTCACAGAAGTCAAACTGGCTCAGTAAGCACTTCCCCAGGAGAGTGGAGATGTGTAATCTGGGCAGATCCCAGGTCTCAGCCACAGAACACACCTCCAAAGCTAATTTAGCACACAGACCCTCTTCCACCTGCCTGTGCGCTCTCTACAGCAGTTCCTCTAACAGCACACTCACGGCACTGGTGTGTCAAGGTGTCCAGACTGTTGCCTGCCCAGGATGCCCATGTGTTAGGGTGAGTCAGGGACTGGAACCTCTCAGGGTCAGTCAACTAAGCCCATTGCCATGCAGGGCCCAGAGCCTCTCTGGAATACAGCATGCCTTTAGGTGAGCCTGAGCCAGAGAATCTCCAAGGCAGGTGTGGAGTGGCCAACACTCTCCAGAGCCAGAAAATTCTGGAGTCAAAGCACAAAACACTCTTCCCCCAGAGGAGAGGAACAAAGCCTATGGAATAGTAACATGGGTGCTGGCTGTGGGTGTCCTGAGGGCTGTCCCACTAAAGGGGAAGTGGCCTACATTCTGACTGCAGCCAGCACAGATCCACAGGGGTAAGGCAGCTTATCTATAGTCATGGTGATAAAGGATTGTGACAATGGGGACCAGCCAGTGCTCCAGGAGGTAAGGTTGGGGGAACAGTGTAGTCTACTTAGAGTTTGTTGAATGAGCACCTACTACATACTTGGTGCTATACCACGAACTGTATATGTTCTCCCATTTACTGCTCACAGCAACCCTTAAGGGAGGAACTACTGATGGAGCCATCAAAGCATGGGGCAATAAGGGGAACACCCACAGTTACACTGGCCATTAGCAGCAGTGTGTGACTCAGTTTCTCCCCTTAAAACAAGACACTTTTCAAAGTCTAGGCTGGTGTAGTTCTCCGACCCTCACTCCCTTGCCAGTTTGCTGGAGAATGGCTGTCCACCGCTGAAAGAGGCTGCCAGTACCACTTCCACGTGCTTACTGCCCCCTCGGTAGACAGGGGCACATGGCTCAGCAGCCTGAACATATCAAATAGCAACAAGGCCCACAGGTTGGCAAGCTGCAGGCCCCTCTCATTTCCTCTTCCCCAAGAGCTGGCAGAGTTACCACCCCGGCAGTTTTTACAGCCTCCACCCCAAATACCGAATGACCAGCATGTACAGTAAGAAAAGACACCTGAATGACTCACAACTGGGAAACAACTGTGCCCTGTGGTGGGCATCTGAGTACCAAAAGAGAACCTGTTGTCCGGCTTCCATCTCATCCACTCCCCTGGTACAGAGAGGTACTGGTCCCAGTTCGACCTTCACTTGCCATCTTCAGTCTCCCTGCTATTCCAGATGGCCAGCCCCGGGCCTCTGCAATCCAAAGTCAGTTCCACCTGGCAAGCATCAAACTACTGTGTTCTACCACAAACATCCCCTCAATTATGTCTACTTTGGGCTAGTGTTAACAGCAGCGTGTTGCCTCTGGATACAGCCTATCCAACAGCAGAGGGGGCAGTTAAACCTTGCTATTGGCAAACCAAAGAGGGGAGCTTGAAAATTGATGGGCCATGCTCAATTTGGCTGCAGCCCCCCCTGCAAGCAATGCCAAACGCATTCCACAGACCCATAGAAAACCCTGAGAAGAGACATTCAAACACAGACCTTTGCCAAGCCTGCTGCCCAGGTCCAGGGGCTCAGTTCAGGATGGCTCCCAGCTCAGATCGAAGGCTTAAAAGGCTAGGCTAGCAGAGGGGGAAAGATGGAAGCCAGGGCTGCAACCACTGGCGGAGTCCTTACCTTCCTCTCTGTAGGCGTTGCAGCCAGCTGTTGCTGCTTAGCGATGTTCTCCGACAGGCACCAGCACACTCTCTTCTTCTGCTCCTGTGAGTGAGCCTCCAAAGTGAATAAGCACTCTGCCTTCTGACGTCAGCGAGAATAGAGAAAGGAATGGGTGGTCAGGGCTGCTCCCTGACTCAAGGGGCTCCAGAGCCCAAGCCCATCCCCTAGGCTCCAGAGGGTGAGGCTGCAGTAGGGATGGCTAAGAACAACAAATGCACACCAGTCCCTGGTGACATTGAGGTAGTCATAGGTGCAGGGAAGTAGGGCCATCTGGGAGCCATGAGGACACTGTTTGGGTAGGGAAGGGAGGCAGTGGCTCTCTGCACAGTGGAAGCCTGTGGAGAGCTACAGGACAGAGGGTGAGATCACCCTTGGGGCAGGCGGCACAAGGCAGCTGGTGGGGATCATGTGAGAGGCCAAAGGACCAAGTCCTTGAGCTGGCGCTCCCTGAGAATACAGGACTCTCCCTCCAGACCATGGAATCCCCATCTCTCTCACAGCACCCTCTTCAGATTACAGGCCAAGGTTAGCTGGATTGGATAGACATAGGGACAGACCTGGAGTCCCTTGCCAAAGAGTAATATGGGCAGTCACAGGCCCCCTACAGCCCTAACACTACCCAGCACCTGAGCTGGGTCTCTCATTAGCTGCTGTGCAAATATCAGGGTGGCTGTCATTTGAATCTTGTTAATGACAAACACAAAGAAGGCCCTCTTCATCTGGGCCTGGCATGGTGGTGAGGCTTGGTGGGCTCTGGGTGCCTGGAAAAAGTTCCATGATGACAATAGACTCAAGGCGCCAGACAGTCAGCCCCTGAAGCAGTCAGGACATTCATGGGGCAGGTCCAAGATCGCAGGTCTTCAGAGACTGTTGTTGTCCCCCTCCCCAATCCCCATCAGGTACTGGGATCAGAAGATGACAAGTTCTTCTTCACCCAGCTGGTGATAATACTCAGCTAAGGAGCTAGGAGCATAAGCTGGGAGAGAAAGACCATGTATCGGCCCAGTCTCTCCATTTTGAATGCCAGCTTTGCCACTTCCTAGCTGCCAACCTCTAGAAAGCCAGCTTTCTATCAAATAGTGGTGTGGCACTGCGTTTACCCTGAAGCTATAAAGCAATAAGGACTGCCACAGGCCTCAACACACAGTATAGTACTGTTATTTCTCAGCATCCAACCCTCAGAGCCCCCGCCCTTCAGGGCGGGGCATGCTGTCCCCAGAGTGCTCGCTCTCCTCTCATGCTGCAAAATATTGAGAAGCTTTCTTCCTAAAAGCTCGAGGAAGAGGGGTCTGAGAGGAGAGCTGCAGCAAGCCTACGCTTCCACTTAAAGGCAGGTCCCTCCACTCCTACCTGCTGCCGGGGCAAACAGAGCCTCAAGACTTCCCAGTGAGCAGTGGGCCCTCTGCTGCTTCCTGTATTCTGTGTTCCCCTGGGAGTGGGGTAGACCGACAAGGTCCTTTCCAGCTTGGAAATGTCATTGCTTTATAAACACAGCCCAGCCTGAGCCTTCCGGCCCTGCTCTTACCTTACCATGTGGGCTTCTGAATCTCCTCCACTGAACTGATCAACTTTTAATCTATTCTGTCATCTGTGAGCTCGTTTTGATTTAGCCGACTTCACAAAGAAGCAAAGGGCATAGATTCTTCATTCTTATCATTGTGGTGGTGGGGATCAAACCCAAGTTCATATGCATGATAGGCAAGTGCTCTACTCCCAGCTCTTGATTTTTTAAAAAAGGATTTATTTATTTATTTAATGTTTATAAATATGCTATCACTGACACACCAGAAGAGAGCATCGGATCTCATTACAGATGGTTGTGAGCCACCATGTGGTTGCTGGGAATTGAACTTACGACCTCTAGAAGAGCACTCAGTGCTCTTA
The DNA here is from genome assembly GCA_028551405.1 of Uromys caudimaculatus. NCBI lineage: Eukaryota > Metazoa > Chordata > Mammalia > Rodentia > Muridae > Uromys > Uromys caudimaculatus. The sequence goes on along the minus strand of CM052702.1, from coordinate 60,934,864 downwards.
AGTGCTGAGCCATCTCTCCAGCCCCCCAGCTCTTGATTGATTGATTATTTATTTATTTATTTATTTATTTATTTATTCATTTTGAGACAGGATCTTTTGATCCTTTAGCTCGGGCTGGCCTGGAACTTACTGTGCAGTCCAGGCTGCCCATGAACACGTGATCCTCCTACTACCTCTGGACTATAGACATGTACTTCCATGCCTAGTTGGGGTGTGTATTGTTATTCCCCTTTCTGGAAGGGGAAAACCAAGGTTCAGAGTGGCCAAGGACTTCTCTGAGTCTGCAGCCAATGAATCAGAGAGAAACACTGAGCTGGGAGGAGCTACCTGCTGCGATTTCATCTCTGAGCTCTGGGAGAAGTCATCTCCTGGTGAGACTTCTACACTCCTTTGCTGGCAGGACTGCTCTGTCTCACAGCCTGGAGGCCACAGGAGTGTCATGCCATTGGAAGGAGCTGTTTGTAGGTCAGAGGGCTATCTAGCAGTGATGGTCACTAGTATCTTTTTGTACAGCTGTTTACTGCTCCGACATGGCAATACTCCTCCTAGAGGGGCACAAGAAAGCCTCTCGGAAGAACCAGTCTCCCTACCCTTAACCCTGAACTGGCCTCCATAGCACCAAGCTCTTTACCAGCTATGTCTTGGTATTCCTTTCAACAGCCTTACAAGGGAGCAGCTGTGGTCATTCCATTTTACTGATAAACTCAAAAACCACTTCCCAGAAAGGGCCTGAGGCTCTTACCTGAGGTAGCCACCGGCCATTTGTAATGATTACATAGAATTCATATGGCAGCCAGCAACTGAGCCCAGAGCCTCCCATGGAATCTCCTTTGGAGAGTGGTGTTCCAGGATCAGGGATGGTGACCTCACTGTCAGTCTCAGCAGCAGAGGGCAAGACTGCATCTGACAGCTTGAAACTAAAATCTGTCACAATGCTTAAGAACCTAGAAGACTCCCTCGGCACCCAGGACCTAACCCCGGGAGGGGCTCTGTCTTAGATGGACAAACATTTTTGGAAGGAGCCTGAGTTTTCAAGACTGGCTTAGCCAAGAGAGAGAGCCAGCTCCCTGAAGAGAGGCTAATTTTTTACTTGCCCAAATCTGTCCAAACTGTGAGTCCTCATTGCCTGCCCAGCTGGCCCCACATGTGAACCATCTGTCATAAATCCGTGTGTGCTCCAAATGACCCAATTAGTCAGTTCCAATTCTAACTTGCTCAATGGCATCAATAGCAGACTCCAGGGTCAAGGCTGTAAGCCATCCTAAAAGGACCTTCATGCGGTCCCCTCAAAGGCACAGCCTTCTGACTGTGGGGTGCTCGACCATGCACAGGCTCCTCAGTTGCATAAACCTGAGCCCACACCACTAGGTGAGGGAGCCGGTACTTTACCATGACCGCAAATCCAACCAGACCCAAAGCTCCTCTTAGCCTCTTTAAAACCTCACCTCCTTGCTCCTGGATTAATTTTATCTTCGTAAAAACCCAAACAGCTTCAGCAATAACGGAAGCCTGTTCATTTGCCATGACAAGCATGTTCCATCTCATTCTCTCCCGATGAACCGAGGAGGCAGGGAGGCAGAAAGACCTTGCTGCCACCATTTTTCTATGAGATCACTACGACTCTGAGAGGTTAGATCTTAAGGAGATCCTGACTGAGGCCAGAACCTGTGATCTTGTCAGTTCTGTATAACCATGTAGCTATGTTACCTGGGAAATGAGACAGTCGGCCTGGCTGTCCTTTTAAAAGATGAGTGAATCATTGTGAAACCTCTAATGGGGGGGGGGGGGGATGAATGTGAAAAACCCTTCTTCCTGTTCTAATCTAATGGCCAGTTAGCTGCCACTCACTGAGCATGCTCAGAGCGCAGCTCAGGGCTAAGTGTTTTAGATGCATTGTCTTATTGAAGCTCACGTCAACTCTTCAAGTAAGAGCTTACTGCCTATGTCAGGAGTATATCACCTGCCCCCGATCCCTCAAGGAATGGCAGAGCCAAGATGAAAATCTATGTCCTCCTCATTACCAAAACCAGCTTCTTCAGTGAATGGAGTCAGCCCCACATTACAAGAGGGGGGTGGGGGAGGGAGAGGGAGAGGGAGAGAGGGAGAGGGAGGGAGAGGGAGAGAGAGGGAGAGAGAGGGAGAGAGAGGGAGAATGGCTCCCAAACAATGTGCCCCATGCTCTGAAGCCAGCTGTGGGCTGCACCTGTCCCAGATTTGCAAGGACCTGTCCTTGGGATTAAGACTGCTTAGAGCAGGCCAGGAATTGTGGTGGCTCACACTCTGTAGAACCCCCACACTCTTTAATCCCAGCACTCTGTAGAAACCAGCCTGGTCTACAGAGAGTTCTGAAGCAACCAGGGCTACACAGAGAAATTCTTTCTCAAAAAAACAAACAAAAAAGACTGCTTAGAGTGATCCTACCCAGGATCAACCTGCTGCCCAAGCCCCCCAGGGCAGTTGTGGCTTTCTGAATGCAGAAGGGGGAATCCTCTCCAAACCTCAAGTCGTCCCCAGGTTTGGGTGCCACTTGCATACCAGGCAGTGAAGAATAACTATTCAGTAGAAATTCTAAGATTTGGTGGGGAATCTCCATGGGGCCCAACACCACTTGTGTCATTGTGTTGAGAATGCTCAGGTCTATGAACAAGCAAGCAGTGTGTTCTTCCCTGTACCACAGGCTTGCCCTTCATTAGTAGCAGCCCATTCAGATGAGAGGCTCCCAGCTGCACTCTCCTGTTCTCTCAGGGACAGATCACCAGGTACTTTCTGGAAATTCAAGGCCACGGATCAATAGTCCTTTGCCAATCTTTAGAGAACTAGAAAGAAGGTCTCAGGAGCAATGGGCAGAAGGGCTTTTCTCCAGGATAACAAAACACCAGTCTGGCAAGAAGCTCTCTTGCTGTTAGAGAGCCTAGAGTCCAATTTTAGAAATTGATGGAGCATATGGGAAGCGGGGGGGGGGGGGGGGGGGCGGGGGGCGCGGCGGCAGCCCTGCCCCCACCACTCACTTCTATACTTCACTCAGTTGGCTCTGTGGAACCAAACACCCTCCAATGATGAAGGGAGTTTACCAGCCACCCCTGTGCCCAGGCTGGGTTGTGGCTGACACAGGGGAGGACCCTCTACTGCCCTGCACACAGGTCTACTTTCAATCACCTGGGTCCCCAGTTCTACTATGGCACCTTCTACTGCCTCTTGGCAAACTCTTAGCATATCTCCCCTAAAGTGAAGTTTTCAGCAAACTTTCTTGTCCCTGGTGTCTGTTCAAAGGTGTATACTTCTTATCTTAGCCAGGAACTAAAGGAATGCTTTTCAATCACAAAGGGCACAAATTCCTTCTCAGAAAGGTATATTCCTCTCGGCCAGCCTCTTAGGTCATTCCCCATCCATATAAACAGGCTCCCAGAACAGTTGGCAAGACACAAGACAGCAAAGGGCAGGGATGGGCCTTGTTTGGAGAGATGCCATGTGACAGTAGAACAAGGCTGGGGATAGAAAATTACACTGGAATCTGAAAAGAATTTGGATGACTCCGTGGCTCTCAAATTCTTCATCACCAAGGACTTCTCTGGTTAAAGCCCTGGTTTACCTACCAAACCACACCTAGCAAAAAGCTGTTTGCTTGGTTTTGCTCCTGAAAGGTACAACTGTCAAAGCCTAATCAGAGATCACCAAGAGTACCAATCACTCTCATGGGCATCACTCTGAGCCAAACACAGATGCATGGTGCTTGCTTTAGCCTGAATTGTCTGGCTCAGGTGAAGAAACAATTATCTTGGGCCTTTGAAAGGCTGACAAGCCTTAGTAGGAGAGGTGGTGGGTGGTACTTCCTGGAAAAAGAGGATGAAAGAAGCAGGCGTGGGAGCTGGACAATCTCCAGAAGGAAGGCTACTAAATAAATAAACAGGGTAGTGTGCAGCTGTCAGGCCACGCCCTCAGGACACCTATAGATATGGGGACACAGGAGGTACCAAGCAGGGTATCTCAGGGGCCATTCCGAAAACCATCTGTTTAGCTGTCCTCTTAAACAGACGTAAGAGCAGGGTCAGCTGCATTCTACAGAGCAAGAAACTGACCTGACTTTGTCTTGGGTCACTGCAAGATTATATGAAGACCAATCTCAAGCCTGGTCACACTTTACTCTCCTCCAATTCAGAGAGAGACTCACCTCTGCCAGGTACAGCACACAGAATTTCAAGTCTTCTGAAGAACCTTTGAAAAGAATAGAAAAGAAGATTAACATTAGGATTGGCCACAGAGTCAAAGACTCACTGGGCATAGCCAGCTCCCTCACCCAGGAGGCTATGTGTGGCGTCTTCTGGAACAAGAGGGAGGAGAGGGCAGGTGTGGGAGCAGAACACTCTGTAGAACTCACTCAGGTGATGCACAGGCTTTTGCCTGCAGGTCGGCCTGACCCAGGGAATGCTGGAACCACATTCTCAGAAAGGAGACCCTCTGATGGCTAATGGCCAGATGCAGAAGAGCTGTCTGCATCCCAGAAGGCCTCCTCTGCCCCAGAATCCTTAAGTTAGGAGGCACAGAGGCAGCGCACTTCTGGGTTTTCTCTTAAACAAAGTACTGCCTTTGCCATTTAGAAATTCAACAGGAAACCATTTGATTCTTGAGAGGGCCTTGTTCCTCACTAAGGGAAATGCCAGTCAAGGAAGGACGGTCTTCAATCCCATCTCCATGCATCCTGGGAGACAACTTTTCAACATGGCGACATTCTCTAAGGGTTTCACCCCTGATCTAGGATTGCAAACTCAACCAGTTACAATTAGAAAAAAAAAAACAGGGAGGGACAGGGGGCTGTTCCTGTCCCTTCTTGGGAAGAGTCTTAGTGAGAGAGAACTCCAGATGGGAAGGAAGTCAACTCTGGGAGGTGGGTCCAGCATGGCCAAAGGAGATGGAGATGCACCAGTGAGCACAGAGAAGCACAAGCACCCCAGCAGGACACCTGTCCTGCTCACTTCAGCCTCTCCTCAGGACTTGGCCACTCTCTCCATGACGCACTCATCTGGACACAGGCCTGGGCAGGTTGGAAATTCCCTGCACTTTAGTTGGTGGCCTTACCAAGCAGGGTGTCACTTTTGAGGAAAGCACTATCCAACACATGTAACAACAAGCACTTGAAGTGTCAGGGACCCTGGAGTACCACAGTGATTTGAGCCAAGTGCTTCCACCAGTCAGCTCAAGGGCTGAGGGTAGCTCCACGGGAGACTGCTTGCTTCTGTATTCACTCTTGACAACAAGAAGGGAGTCAGGGCTCCCGGCATCCACCGCTCATGGCTCATTGGAGAACATAGAACCCAGGGATGAATCACTCAGCTAAGGCAGTAAAGGGGAACTGTAGCCCAGCTCTACAGCCCACACTCCACCTCTGCACAGCCTCTTAAACACCAAGGTCCAGTAGGACCCCCTTCAATGCATCCTTAAGGCAAAGGAACTGTCAAATCAAACAGGGTCTGTCACAAAGAGAAGGTTTTACCTACGAGGTAAAACCTCAGACTACACATCAAGCCAGGTTCTAAACACATAGGGAGTAGAGACCTAACCAGGGGAAGCCAGGTCTCCTCAGGCAAGAGAGTGGATACTTCCCAAAGGGCAGGAGCCACCAGGCAGAGCCAGAACAAAATGTTCCATAATAAATGGGAGTCCACTGCAGACTTGGACTAAGTCTTCTCCCCACCTGGCAGTGGCTGAAGAGGCAGAGAGCCCGCCTCAGATGTCTGTAGTGTCTAAGAAAATGGATTCCAACGCCTCTGTGGATTCCTTGTGTTGCCGAGGTGGAGACAAAGGAGTTTATTTTGCTTAAGAAAATATACAGAGGGGCTGGAGAGATGGCTCAGCAGTTCAGAGTACTGGCTGCTCTTCCAGAGGACCTGGGTTCAATTCCCAACACCCACATGGCAGATTGCAACTGTCTGTAACTCCAGTTCCAGAGGATCTAACACCCTCACACAGACAAACCAATGCGCATAAAATACCAATGCACATAAAATAAAAATAAATTATTTTTAAAGAAAACATGCTAAAATGTTTCCTAGCAGACCCTAGTCTAAGGGAGAGCCACTGCAATCTGCCCAAGAAAGTAATAGAAAAACCTGGGTTTGGGGAGCAGGCAATAAGGGGAGCAGAGACTCTAACGTACAGAGCGGGACTGAGAGATGAGAGACTTGGGGAGATAGAGCTGAAGTTGGGGAAACACACTGTCAGACAGTCCTTGTATCAGGAAGGCATTGACAAATGACAAGCTCTCTGTGCTTTGACACCAGCCCCTCCAACCTTGCTGGATTGCTGCAAACCTTCCCTGGCATCTGTTCCCCATCACAGCCTTGTGTTGGCAGCTGTGTGACAGCAGGATGGAAGGGGAGCCGTGCTCAGCATGATTTGGAGCCTCATAGAAGAACGACAAACTGGGGGAGCTGAGGGTGGCAGGGAGGACTGCCTGGAGCTGAGGGTGGCAGGGAGGACTGCCTGGAGCTGAGGGTGGCAGGGAGGACTGCCTGGAGCTGAGGGAGCCAGGGAGGACTGCCTGGAGTTGAGGGAGCCAGGGAGGACTGCCTGGAGCTGAGGGAGCCAGGGAGGACTGCCTGGAGCTGAGGGTGGCAGGGAGGACTGCCTGGAGCTGAGGGTGGCAGGGAGGACTGCCTGGAGCTGAGGGTGCCAGGGAGGACTGCCTGGAGCTGAGGGTGGCAGGGAGGATGGCCTGAAGTTCTAGAACAGACTGCAGAGAGAAGCTCTGCCCTGCTGGAAGAGAAGGACACTGAGGCAGCATACAGATGGGTGTGCCTTGAACCAGGCTAACTTCCTCTGCCATTTTGGAACTCATGGGGGGGGGGGGGGTTGCATCCCACCATGTAATGCACAGACCATGCAGGAGGCTCCCTAACCATGGGCTAGGTAGAGCCCAGAGAAGGCTTCCTGGTCCATGCCTGCCCGTCTATCATTTACCCAGAGAATATCTTACTGCTGTTTGAGATACAGCAAACCTTCTCTACTAGTGGGAGCAGGCCAAAAGAGTTCTTGTCTCTGTTCTCCACATACAAAGGCAGGGTGGAGGAGGGACAACAAAGTGCATGAACAGTAAGAGGCAGGGCTGAGATTGAACTCAGGAAGAAAGCTATCCCCCAAAGCCAGGATTCCTAATCCTATATCATACATATTTCTGCCCTGTCACAGGCTTTCTGTGATTCCACCTGGCTGGGAGCTCCAGAGTGGACAGGCCTCTTCCACAGCTCTGACTGCAGTGGCCAGCACTGAGGCAGACATGGAGGGCAGCTTAGAAAATGTCAAGCAAGCATTTCAGCAGCTGGGACCAAAGCAGCTGAGTTTCCAAGCTGGGATTCTGGCTCCTCAATGTGCCTGGAGAGCCCATGAGTCAGATAGACATTTCCAGGTCATGCTTAAGAACAGGCAAGGCCAGAAAGACATACTGTGGGCGTGATGCTGGCCGCCCGGGAGACAGAAACACAAAGAGCAGAAGAAGCAGCAGACAGCCATGACAGGAAGAGACCACAATGGGTCCCCGCTGACCGGAGATGTCCCAATCGTTAGCACCAGCTTGCTGCCTGCTTCCGTCACATCGCCATTCAGTCCTGATGAACACTGGGAGAAGCTGGCAGGAGAAGGCACCATAGGAGTGACCACCAGTCTGGAGGTCTGGAGGAGAAGACACCCCAGCTCCCAAGCTAAGGCAACACTCTGGTCTCCTTTTAGCTGTTCATTATCTACAAAAACAAGCATCCACTGGTCACCTGATATATGCCATGGGTGAATAGCAGAGGTTGACCCTAGCAAACAAGTCACAAGGGAGTCCTTGGTCCCAGGGAGAGGGTGGATTCTGTCCTGCCAGGGAGCAGCACTTGCCAGCCCCAGTCTGTCCAGAAGGCTGGATGCCTTCCTTGTTTAATATCTTTATGGCCCCCTAAATTGAACTCTGCATATATACTGACTTGAAAGTGAGAAGAAACCTAGGAGTCTCTTATGTCAGGGTTAATTAGAGACCCCTGGCCACCAGACACTCCAGCTAATTCCCAAATGCTTCTCTTAATTGCCTCATTTGCTGCAGTAGTGGACATAGATGGGAGAGGCCAGGGAACAACCCCAGCCTCAAAACATTGGCTCCCACAGCTGACTCTGGCTGCTGCAGAAGGGGCACTGGAGTTTGGTAGAACATAAAACCTATCTCAGGAAAGCAGGAGTGACGGGGTAGGGATGGGAAGGGGCGGGGAGGATAGTACAAAGGCTCCATGGTGCCTGGAAAGAAGACTAGGCCCCGAACCACGTGCCTAGAGTGCTCCTGTCAATTAGCCATTCCCTTTCATCTCAGCATCGCCAGGATCGTCCCCAGAGGCTACTGTCAAACCCACTTAACTGTGGTCTACCAAGGGAATCCAGTACAGGTACATCCTCCATGCCAACCACCCTGGCTCTCATGTCCACGATCACCTTGCCTGTGCAGTGCTGCCCGGGCCACCCACCCTTAGCTCTTATGTAGCTGTCTCATTATCTACAGGCAGACATGGTCTCAGCCCCACGAAGCCACATCTGCATGCAGCTCAGTCTCTTGGGAGCTCCTCTGTACCCCTCAGCTCGTACCACCCAACCTGAACATCACTGCCTGGTAGAGGAGAGAGTGTCCGAACCCCTCAAGCTTCAAATCCAGGCTCTGGGAGCTCCAGAAGGGGCAACCTAGCCAAACCCCACCCTCTATATCCCAATCTGGAAACAAGGTAATATAATACTAGCCATGAACACTTCTCCCAGGAGCCCTGCAGGTTCCCTCTGGGGGTATCAGAGAAGAGGGGACTCAAAGGGCTAACTGAATTCTTACTTCACAGAGAAACTATGAGGGGGGAAAAGAAAAGGACCCACAGTGCTTAAAAGCATATTGTTACAGTAATGCGGTCAAGTCTGTGCCCCCAATCCTGCAGCCATTGCTCTCTGTACCCTCCAACCCCAGATCCACCCAAAAGTCGGCCAGTTGGAACTGCCCTCTCCCCAATTCTTTTCCCTCCTTCCATTTAGCAGGAAGTTGAACCAGTGAGGGTCTTGGCTTGTGGCCCAGGACCTTCAATGTACACAGCAGTCAGGGTCCTGGTGCACCTAGTACATGGTACTGAGCACCACTCTACTAGGTGCACGTTCATCTTAACCAAGTCCAGACCAACTGAGCTGGGGGCGTGGCAGGGAAGCCAGGCTGACTACACTAAGCATCCATATGACCACAGGGCAAGGTGGGAAAGTAGCAGGAAGCCAAGTGCGGAGTCACTGGAGGGCAAAGAGGAGCCATCTGGAATACTAAGAGCCAGGAACCAAGAAGCTGAGAGGTCTGCTCTTTCTACTGCCCTATCTTGCTCTCTCCTTGGTTGTCTCCCTTGCTCTCCATCAGTAGACACCCAAGTCCTTGAGCAGGGCAGAGCTAGCAAGGGAACACTGTGAAGGACTTCCCATGGGAAGGCCAGTTCCCAAGGAGACAGAGCAGCCAGGGCACTGAGCACACAGGATGGCTTTGCAAGCAGTCAGGAAGTTCTCCTGAAGCAAAACCCCGCCAAAACAGAATTCTTTCACGGCTAATATTTTCCTCCCGTGCCCCTGCTGCCCTGAGCTCACACAGGTCTGTTGTTGTTTGCATAATCTGGGAGAGGAAACCGAGCCCCTTTCGGCTGAGACCTCAGGCGCCAAAGCCTGCGGCTGGACAGATACTCCCAGCAGGCTTTCCGTTCCCTGGTCCCCCCCCCCCCCCCCATGGGCCAGGGCTCCATGGAAAGTTTGGGGTTAGAAATTCCCAGCTTGCTGCTGCTGCTCTGCTCACTGGCCCCAATCATGCATGCTCCAGTGTCCCAAGGCTCTAACCAGACCTACACAGCTGGCTAAAAAGAGGAATTGTCCACAGATAATTGTCAAGAAGCCTCTACTGGAAACCTGTTTGGAACCAGGCATTTTATGTAAATGACCTAACTTAACCCTACTTAACCTTCTGAAGCGCTATTATCCTACTTTACAGAGAGGAAATGGGCTCAGAGAAGTGAAGTAACTTCCCAAGGCCACACCAAAACTGAGGGGCTTGAACACAGGTCCGGGAGTCCAAAGCTCTCCCTACCCTTCTCCTTGGAAGCTCCAGAGGATAGAAACCTCCTGCAGAGATCAGGTATAGTAGAAGGTGGCTTGCCAGCCTTATGTGCAACACCTGACAGTCCCAGGCAGACCCAACAGCACATTGGGGTGCCCAGGTCCTGCTTACCCTCCTGTAGCTTCACACTTTGGAGGTAGAGGGGATTTCTCAGGACGTCGCAGCGGCCTGGCTCCTCCTCCTTAGTGAACAGCAGCAGGTCCGAGTAGGCAAACAGTGTCACCTGTTCAGGGAGAGAGCAAACACAACTGTCTGCTTTGCTGTCCCCCAGGATGCAGAGAGCCACAAGGTCCACTAGAGGCCCAGGAAACACACCCTGGACCTCTAGTATCAGGCAGAACTAGAAGGAGCTCCGTGTGGGACCATGCTAAGGATAGAGGCCTACTCTGCAGTGGGAGCAGCCAGTTTATCCCTGAGTTTTCAATACTTCCCCTGCTCAAAGTAGAAACAAATACAAATAAACCAGACGAAACAATGGCTCTTGTCCTCAAGGGGGTCGCTCTGTCCATGTCTCTGCAGCCATAGTCCCTCGGGCTCACTGAACTTGAAGGAGCCTTACTTAGGCCCTGGGGTGTCCCCAGACCATACCTGACTTCCTCAGGCTTCTTCTACAAACTATCTGTAATGTGAAGGGAAGATTTATGAGGTAATATTAGCAAATTTCTTGCAGATATTTTTGTAGTGTACCAATGAGAAATTTGGTTCAAGAAAATGGTGGTTACATTCTGATACAGGTTTGCACATAACTGCTAATCTTCTTTATGCTCCAAAACCAAAGGAAAAGCCAGTTTTAGACATTATAGATAAACTGACAGATGTGTTCAGCATGTTTTTATGTTGAAAAAAAATAATTCACTTGGTTCTCTATGTCCACTATGGCTTACACTGTTCTTTCCTTAAAGTTATAAAGTCCTATTTCAGATAACAAAAATAATAATAGTAATAATAAATTATTAATTATGGGACTCTTCATCAAGGGGCCATATCTGACCCTCCATCTCTTCTGAAGCAAGAATACCCCACCAGAAGGCTTGGCACATCCTGAAGGGCACAGTATGTGATTTGTTAACCATGTTTAAAAAGCCAGCATGCTGACATTTAGCTAGCGAGCTGTTCAAGATGATCCCACAGTCCCATCTCTGAGGCTCTTCTAGAGAACTAATAAGAATGTATAAATATGAACATATAAGGATGTTCTCAGTGGCACTTCTGTAATTAAAAAAAAATAAAAGCAGAGCGTGGTTATATACAGTTACAATCCCAGCAGTCTGCTAGCCAAGCAAGAGAACTGTGAGGTACAGGCTATTCCAGGGTATCCAATGAACTCTAAGCTAACCTGGGCTATGTGGTGAGAGCTTGTCTCAAAAATATATATTCATGTGTGTGTGTGTGTGTGTGTGTGTAAGATATTCAAAGGCCCACCTGCCATCTTGAGCATTACACAAAAATGGAACCTGGAAGTAATTAGGATCACAGAGACATTTCAGGGATGTACTTAAGCAGACTATCTCAGTGCCATGTCCCTTTCAAACAGGTCCCAAACACAAAAGCTCTAGAGTTTGGGTGCACAAAAGCTCTAGAGTTTGGGTGCTGGAGAGATGGCTCCGTGGTTAAAAGCATTGACTGTTCTTCCAGAGGTCCTGAGTTCAATTCCCAGAAACCACATGGTGGCTCACAACCACCTGTAATGGTGTGCCTTCTCTTCTGGTGTGCCTGAAGACAGCTACAGTGTATTCATAAAAAAAAAAAAAGCAAGAATTCTTTGCCAGAAGGGATCTTTTTTCTTTTCTTTTCTTTTCTTTTTTTTTAAAGATTTATTTATTTTATGTATATGAGTATACACTGTCACTGTCTTCAGACAGACCAGAAGAGGGCATCGGATCCCATTACAGGTAGTTGGAGCCACCTTGTGGTTGCTGGGAATTGAACTCAGGACCTCTGGAAGAGCAGTGCTCTTAACTGCTGAGCGCTCTCTCTAGTCCCTCCAGAAGGGATCTTAACAGTGAACCCTGCCCAGCCCAGCTCAATACAGTGCAATAGAAGCATCCTGGCTGCTGAGCGCCTCCTCCTGCCCTGTTCCATCCTCACTTAAACAGTAGCACTGCCCTTTATAGCTCAGACGGGTTAAGTGGCTTTCCCGTGACCACACAGCTAGGGTCAGTCTACTCCTAATGACAGAGAGGTGGCATTGTGCCTATAGCAGAGGAGACAATAAATTCAGTAAGTGTAGGAAGGAAAACAGTTACGGATGGTCTGCAAAGTCAAGGGGCTGCTCTTGTAGGCAAACCCTCATGTTCCCACAAAACATGTCGCCCAGGCAAGGAAGGTCTGTTACCTCCAGACCATAGGGAAGCTGACAGAAGAAAGGTTGGAAGAGACAATCTGTGAAACTGGAAAATTAAAACAAAAAACAAAACAAAAACAAAAACCTAGGGCTGTCTGGAAGACTTGTGGGAGGAGCCACAAGGTGAGAAAAGCTCTAGGCCACTGGCCCCCCTCCCCCACCTGCTCCCAGAGCTGAGAATATGGTCTAGACAGGAAGTGATTAAGGCATGAGAGAAACTTTCCCCCAAAGGTCGGTCAGGCAAAGGCCAGGGCTGGCACAGGGCTGGAGGCAGGGCAGATGGCAGGCATGCCAGAGCAAAACATATGGACCCTGCTCCCCAACACCCTACAGGCAGGAGCTTCTCAATCCATGGGATACTGACCCCCATCTCCACAGTCCAGTTACCAACTGCCTTCCACCACCGGCCCTGGGGCCTGGGCCAGTCTTCCTCACACTAGGTCCTAGGACACATGTATTTCCCAGAATCCCAAGATTAGTCACAGAATCCTTACAACTCGGAGGGTGACCAAAGCCTTGTCCTGGGCACCCGGCCATGGGGCTGAGCCTACCTTCAGGCAACACCTTGGTGCTTCAGTTAATGGTAAACCCAATGAGTCTGTGTAAACTGAGGGCATCTTGGACTTCATAGTATTCCTGGAACCTAGTAAAAGCTCTGGCTGAATCCCCAGCGACCAGAACTGTGGTCAGGATGTGTGTAAGAGGCTGTCATGATCCTGACTTTGTGGCGCATGCCTTTAATCCCAGCAGAAGCAGGCAGGTCTCTGGTTTCTAGGACAGCCACGGCTATACAGACAAAGCTTCTCTCAAAAACAAACAAACAAACAAACAAACAAACAAAAAGGTTACCACAAAATGATGATTTGATCTGGGTGGGCATCCAGCAAGTTTGTGACCTCGGGATGGGAGCGGGCAGAGCGGTCTGTGTTGTGGGGACTGGCTCAGCTCCCTAACATCACCATGCTCAGAGAAGAGTCATGATAAAGCGGCAAGAGAGAGAACATTCAAGATAATCTGAGTTTCCAACTACTTAGCACTTTCCAGTTTACAGCTCTGCTGGGTGGAGAGGCCACCATACTCATTCAGAAACCCCTTTGGGAGAAGTTATTCCTTAGAGAATGACACAGAGTAACTAGACTCTAGGAACCCCCACCCCACCATGTCAGAAGCTACCCAATGCCTGGCGATAGCTGCTTTCCATTTTTAAGCTGAGGAACATGAGACATACCAATGCTCTCCTGTGAGCCTGCTGCTAGCCTACTTCAAGGAGGAGGGATATAGATACTGTTCTTGTTCTCAAAAAAAAAAAAAAAAAAGGCTATCTTCAGTCTTAAAGGGATAGTTTCTTTTAGTTCTCAGCTTCTGAAGATCCAGGAGGCAAGAATTTGTGTCTGTTTGTTGGAGGTGGGGGGATGGGAGAGCAGGGGGGTCAGTGGGGAGCGAACTGTTCCTACAGCTATAGTTGGCTTGTGTTCCTTTGTCTTTAACAAACACACCAAAAGTGCCAGGGATCATGGAAAGCATCACCCAGACAGAGAACTAAGTCCTAATCCTGGCTCTGTTCCCTCCCAGCCTTGAGACTCTTGGGTCCTGGTTTAGAGCCTCAGTCTCTGTTGTGCTTCTCTCCTGGTGTGAGGATGTTGCAGGCCTAACTGAGATCATGCATGCAGCACAGGATCATGCGTGTTGCATGCATGAGCAGGGAGGATATACAGTAAATACCTAATGTTTGTAGATTTAGTGGTGAACGAGATAGGAGAGAGTATAGGCCCGGTGGCTGTTGTCCCTAACTGGCTTCTTCTGGGTATTATGTATACAGTCACAGCTCTCCAGCTCTGACCCTGCACACTTCACCTGCAACCACACACTTAGGCACCAAACCCAGCACCAAGGGGCTTCTCACTCTTACAACCTACATCCCACCTGCCAGTGAAATTTCTCTCCCACTGAAGCAAGTGGGAGGTAGATAGGCTCAGGTCCTTAAGGAAGCTCTCCAAAGAGAGGTCCAGAGTGACATCAGCAATCCCAGGGATGCAGGAGCTGAGCTCTATGCAGATAGGAAGAGGAAAGGGGCGTGGTGAAGGCTGTGAGATGCTCACATAGGCTGTGGTGAGAACAGAGGCTGGGGGCTAAAGGAAAGTTAAAAGTAAAAAGCTGGCCAGATAAAAGGAGGGACAGGACTCTGGGCCAGTGACAAGCAGGCCAGTGGCTCCAGCGGCCCGCCCCTTAGAGCAAGTTTAAGATGCCTTCATTTTCTCATATATCCTTGACTCCAATGCAGCTGATTGTGACAGGCTAAACTGTAAGCAAGGGTGACTTCTAACAAGAAGCTTCACCCAGGAGACCCTCTAAGCCATGCCATAGACAAGGAGGTAACCGAAAAGGACTATGACTTGGTGGCTAGAACAGAGTTAACTTCCTCTGCCATGGTAAAGCCACAAGCTGATCCTGTAAATGAGAGAACCAGCTTAGCACAATGAACAGTCCTTGAGACACCTGCAAGGCTGGAGAGTAGCTGGCCAAGTCAAGTGACTAAGAACTAGCAGAGAGTTAAGGTCAAAGCTAAAGTCAGAGAGGAGCAGAGCAAGGCTTCAACTGCCCATAACTGTGTGGGCAGCATATGAGCAGTGTGTGATCCACCACCCTGGTCAGCCCAGGAAGACAGGCACAGAACATGTGGGCTTGTCCCACAACCGCCCAGAGAATTAACCAACCTCAACAGAGACTACACTGGCTTCTATCTAGTTTCTGCCATTGCTTCGTAAAATCTAAATAAGGGAAAACCAGCGAATTTTTCTTCCCTGGACACCCCCCCCCCCCCCCACACACACACACTCTCTCTCTCTCTCTCTCTTTTTCTCTTTCCAGAGTTTTGCTTACTTTTCCTCAATCTTTCTGAATAAAGCTTACATTCTGCTTTCCATACTTTCAAAAGGTCACATACTTCTTTGGCCTAAGACAACAAACACAGAGCTACTGTTCCAGGCCAATCCTTAATGCTCCAGTACTCTAGCATCTCATGCCCTTAAGTCATGTACAAGACTGCAAAAGGTCCCATCGCACTAAAAAGTCACCAGTCAGGGGAGGAACAAGCACACAGTCTCCCTGGGGAGCCCTCCTAAGAGAGACAGTACTCGTGTGGAACATAGGTCCTGATCTGCTTGCTTACAACAATGCAAAGCCAACTTCCAGTGTTAGCTCCAGTCGCACGGAGTGTCTGTGAGGATGAAGCTACAGGGGGCTAGCCTCAGACCCTGCCCTCTGCCTCAGACAGGCTTAAACCCATTGCTCAGATGGTAAGACTGATGAGGAAGGCAGAAGTCACCAGAAGCCAGTGACAAGCTGGGGCTAGATACAGACTTCCCATTTCCATGCTTCCTGACCTTTCCACTGTGTGGGTGAGGGGGGTTCTCCCAGCTAGAGATAAGCTGGCTCTCAGGAAGAATGACCTACCCCCTGACCCCTGCTGATAGGGCTAGAGCTGGGGTAGGGGAGGCATAGACTGAGCTCTTAGAAAGGGGTCTGAGGTTGGGTTCATTTGCATAGAAAGACTCAACATTCCTCTAACCATTCTCTTTGGCTAGACTTTAATCTTCAGGGGTGCTTATCTCAGCTGGGACAAACTGTTATCTTTTCTCCTCCAGGGCTAAACAATGAGATGTCTTTTTAGAGAGTAGAAGTATGCTTTGATCATACCAATGATCAACTTTCGGGGGGGGGGGGGGGGAGG
>CM052702.1:60873749-60918555 GCA_028551405.1 Uromys caudimaculatus | reverse complement strand
CCGTAGGAAGAGAGAATGTGAGGGAAGAGAAACCCTGGTGTGCAGGTCTTACCTGGGAAGTCTTGTTCCTCCCCTCATAGAGCAGCAGCTCCTCAGACAGCAGGAGAGTCCGGGCAGGGTTACAGAGATCTAGGGGCTAAAAACCAGTCACACTGAGTGGGAGTGCAGAGGGCAGCTCGCCAAAGCCAGAACTCTCTTGCTGAGGAAGAAGACAAGACTGCCTGCCCTCCTCCTACCCCTGACCCCACGCACCTCACACTCACAATGGAAAGAGGAAGACTGTGCTCCAGCTCTGCACAGCCAGGCCTGATCAAAAGAGCTGCTCTCTCTACAGGAAGTTCAGCCACATGCTCAGGGCTTTGCAGTTCTCCCTTGGTGCTCACCCCCACACTGGGCTCCATCCCCTCCTCCTCCCTGCAGCTCTCCTCTGTCCTGTGTGTGCCTCAGAGGGAGGTTTCTGCTGACAGACCCAGGAGACATCTTGAGGGCCCTATGCCAAGAGATATGGCCACTCAAGTCTCTTCAAGGCCAGGCGGGTCCCTGTCCTGCTCAGGTCCCAGGCTGAGCAAACTGACTCCTTCATCTCAGCAACCAATTCCCACTCAAACTTCAAGTCCCACCACCCTGTCCCGTCCACCTCAAAGAACAGGCCCAGACTCTGCCTGACCCTCGCAGAGACACCTGTCCTTGGGAGTGTGCGTTTATCTCACACGGCCCCCAAGTCCCTGACCTCAAGCAAGGGATGCAGAAAGATAACAGAACAGGCATCAACTATGTGCTAGAGGGGATGGAGCTTCAAAAGTAGGCTATTCATAAACAGATGGGAAATCGAATGGAAAGCAGCACAAGTTTAGTCATCAAGCCAGGAGGGGAGGTCTCTGGTGGGAGGGAGAGAGCACCATAATACGGAAGAGGTGGGACAGCGTGCGCCTGTGTGGACAGCTACGGACTATTCCTTGTTAGGAATCACCTCTGATTCTCTGTCTTGCACATATAAGTCTTAAGCCATTTTTTACCTTGAGTCTTTCCTCCCTCCCCCCCTCCCTCCCTCTCTTCCTCTCTCTTTCTTTTTCTCTTTCTTTCTTTCTTGGCAGGGTTTCTCTGTGTGGCCCCAGCTGCCCAGCTGTCCTCATTCTGTTGACCAGCTGGCCTCAAACTCAAGAGATCCCCCTGCCTCTGCCTTCTAAGGCATGCACTACCACCTCCTGGCTTGAATATTTCACAATTTAAAATTTTTCAGTTTTTATAATTTTAAAAACTAAGCTGGGAATGGTGACACATACCTTTAATCCCAGCACTCAGAAGGCAGAGACAGATGGATCTTTGTGAATTCAAGGCTAGCCTGGTCTACATAGTAAGATCCAGGACAGCCAGGGTTATATAAATAACCTTTCTCCAAAAACTAAAGAAACCTCAAAACCTAATTTACAAAGTTTAAAAAACTGTACTATTCTTATTTATGTGTGTATATGCACACACACACACACACACACACACACACACACACACACACACAATATGTAGAGTAGGCAGGTACATATATACACATATGCTTATGTGGAGTACACGCGTGCATGTGCACACACACACGTGTATATGTGGAACAGGCGTGTGCATGCTATGGGTATAAAAGTAGGCAGGCAATTTGAAGAAATCGCTTCTCTCCATATGGGTCCCGGGGATCAAACTCAGGTTGTCAGGTTTAGCGGCATGCACCTTTTCCTACTTGGGCAGCTTGCCAGACTTAATTTGTAATAAAAATTAAAAGACAAAACCACAAATAATCAGGCATGTAACATGTGCCTATAACCCTATAACCTGTAAGTCCTTAGGATACTGGGGACAGAGGATGGAGTTGGGCCATCCTGAGCTACACATTGAAAGGCTGTCTGCAAAGCCAAGGGCTGTGGGCGTAGCTCAGTGCTTGTGTGGGGACAGCACAAGCAAAGCCTTGAGTTTGGTCCCCAGCCCCACAAGAAAAGGAAAAATGGGGGAAAACAACATGGTGGGAAATAAGAGCTTCTTACACTTAAAAATGTGTAAACAACCTAAGTGATCAGATAAGTGATATCCAAGTGGCAGCATTAATAAAGATGTGAGAGGAAAGAAATACAGAACATTTTTACTACCTATTCACCATTTGCTGGCTGTCTAAGCTGTGTCCAGTCCCTTAGTATTTTGGCCACAGCAGCAATAAACACAGATGCACAAGGATCTCTGTCTAGGCCATAGAGTCCTTTGGATACGTGCTCAGTAGCAGTATGACTGGATTGTATGGTAATTATCTACTAATTTTTTTAAAATCTCATCTTGAAAACGAGGTGCATATGTGCAATGGTCTTTTATCTAGCCATAAAAATTTCATTATAGCATTTGCATAAAAATGGACAGATCTAAAACATATATTAAGCAAGGTAGTCCAAACTGAGAAGGACAAATATGGTATGTGCTTCCTCATATGCAGAATCTAGCTTTAAATGCTTTTATTATATATACATATGTGGGTGTACATATATGTACCATATATACATATGTGTACATACATATATGCGTCATATAGCCAGAAAAGGAACCACAAGAGGAGAGAGTTGTTGAGGAAAGAGGGGGACAGAACACAGAAGACACAGGGGTGGGAAAGAGGTTATGACAGCTGAGATGTACCAGGGGCAGGGGTGTGGAAGAAGAGGAGGAAGAAAGCAAATCATGGTTGGAAATGCTGTAACGGAACCTAAGACTCTGGATGCTTATTAACTCATTGACAGGAAGAGGGGAAGAAGGGAGGGGAGACATGAAGAAGTGAGAGATTACAGGGGGGGAGCCTGTGACTCCCGTGACTCTGCTCTGTGCTTGTACACGGTGACTGCCAGCCTGATGCGTTTGCCTCAGCAGAGGGACCAGCCACACACACACTCTCCCTCAGTCGATTTCAAACATAACTGCCTCTAGGTGAGGCAGCCAGCATCACTGCCAGACTCTGTAATATACCTATCCTGGCCCCAGAGGATGAGGAGCTGGGAAGGGAAGGCAAGGATGGCTCCTCTCATGGCTCCACACTTTCCCACATAGCCTTCTGGAAACATCTGCTTCCCTTATAATCTCCAGAATATGAAGCTATTTCTCTGTCCCCATAGGGGGCCCTGGATCCTGGATGAAGCTACACCTCATTCCTGGAACCAAGGTCCCTTACTGTTCCCACTTCCTCCTGAGGGGAACCCTGGGGCATGCCACAGGCTCACCTGCACAAAGACAGGGAATACCAGGACTTTGGGGGCCAGGGTGACATAGGTGCCGTAACTTGAATGCGGGACACGTGGTCTCAGGGCTGAGCAATCTTGGTAGTTACTGTGGCCCTTCATGGTCTGAACTGTCTTCATCAGCCGAGACTTCTTGCCCAGGCCGGTGTACGATTTCCCTTTAGTAGTAGTCCCCGGTTCTGTGGAACAGAGGTGGGAGACAATGAGGTACTTTCATCATCCCTCAAAGGATCCCCCTCCCCATGCCCCACCTCCATAAGAACAAGGAACAATATCCACTTAGTGAATCCCACTCCAGCCAGGCTCCACCTCAGCCTCAAGGATTTTTGAGAGGGAAGTAGAGTGGGCTGGGGGGGGGGGGGGGGAGTGAGAGGCAGCAACTCCAGGGCTAGAATAGAGCTATCAGCCCACAATTGTGACAGGGGGAGTTACCCTGCCACCCGGTCCCTCTCAGTGGCCCAGGCACCAAAACAAAGCTATCCATTTATCGGCCTTGCACATTTGAAAATCAAGAAATTGTCTAGGCATGTTGGCACATGCCAAGAATCCCAGAATTCAGAAACCTGAAGTGGAAGAACCTGAAAGCTGAGCAGCCTGGGCTGCATGACAAGTTCCCATCTCAAAACAGCAGCAGCAACAAAATCACAGTGCACCAAAAAGTTTTCTATGAAAACACTCACTCCGACCTCACTGGATCTGCCACCCCACATGGAACTGAATTGGAGCAGAGGTGGCTTTGCAAGTGACAGGGGACACGCTCACCCTGCTACCATCCCACCCGGGATCTCCTGCTCATCACCAGCCAGGCACAAAGGTCTGTACCCTGCAGTAATGGAGACAATATGCTTTGCCCGTGTGCACCAGGGTCCACACCTTCCCCTAGCAGAGGTAGCAGGAGCTACTGGCCACCACCATCGATTTGTCTAGAATAACAGATGGCACTTGCTGTGTGTGTTCTAAATGCAAGATGTAGGAACAAGCTTGGGTGACGGGTTCACACACATCTGGGCTCCTTCCTAGGGTTCCTGCTGCCAGGAGAAAGCAGCCAGGCTCTCCCTGACTCAAGAGCCCAGCCTGGGTCTCAGAGCCCAGGCATCCTCTAGCTTTCTGCAGACAGTGAACAGGTAACCTGAACCAACTCCATCTCAGGGAAGCTCCCCACCAACGCAAAGGCCACTATGAAGAGGAAACAGCACAGAGGGTTTCACACTTGCTCTCCCCACCCCCATGGCCCCTTCTCACTGAGAGGTGAGAAAAACAAGTCAACTCTCCCCACCCCCACAAGTGACCAGCCAGATCACCGTCTGGCTGCAGCACTCAAACCATAACTCAAACCACTTCCTGACTCTTCAAGGGTAGCTGAGATGGTACAAAGAACAGGGACCCAGATGGGGACAGGAGGCACAGATGCCGGAAAAGGGTCCCACAGCTTTCTCTCTGACCTGGCCCTAGGGGTTGACACTAGGGCCCTAGTGGAAGTCTGGCCTTCCACTGGAAAAAATCCAACCTGTGTCTCAAGATCTACACTAGACTTGAGTTGGACAAGACACCTTGAATGTGACCCATGTCTTCCTCACTCAAAAACTGACTGTGCAGCTTGAGTGCTGTGTAACTGTGCACGGAGCAGGCTCCTTCTCTGTCTGAGACGGTTCTCTGTTTTGAAGTAGACACCATACACCTTCCTGTCTCACCTGCCCAGGTGAGTCAGCTGGAAACTAATAAAAAGGCCCCGTGAGAAATGGGGATTGGAGGGCCAGGCTGGTATGTGATTGCAGGATGGATTATCTCAAACACAAAGCCAGCCATCAGTAGTAACATGGCAGAGAAGGCCACTGGCTTAGAAGCATGTTGTACATTAGGTCACAGAACAGTCTGGAAGTAGACAGGCTAGATTGACATGGCACAGCCTGGATCAGGGAAGGGAAAACTATGTAGGACGGACAAGCAGGGTCTGAGGCCAACCAGACCAAAATGAGGGAAGGACACAGTCCACAGTGGAAAAATCTAGGTGAGGGCTCTCTGTATCAGATTTACAAGAGATTTCTTCCCCAGGCCCAGCTGCCCAGCATTGTCAAAGAATCATCACCATAGATATCAAGAGTTACAAAGCAACTACAGGACCCATCTCTCTGCTTCCAGAGGGGAAGGGACTGCTTAGCCCCATTTTCCAGATAAGCAAACAGAGGTATAGAATGCTTGCAAGAGTTGGCCAAGGTCATTCAGCTAGTAAACCAGGCAGGACCAGCCCAATCTAGGTGGCAGCCACTCCCTAAAGGTACACTGCCACACCACTCTGGTGATAAGGGGTAAGGGGTGTGGTTCTCTGGAACTTCTTTTTTTTTCCAAGTTATTCTTTTTTTAGAACAATCCAAATTGCAGGCTGGGTGCTGAGCCCCACAAAGGCAAACTTGCACCTGTCACCTCTTGTGATGATGTCTGGCCTACACCTGTTATCACCTCCACTTCCTCTAGCACCTGCTTCACTGACCAAAGTATTTACATGGCTTTGCTCTGAGCTTCTGAGGAGAGCCCTGGCAGCCCTCTGGCTCTGGCGGTGGTAAACTTTCAAAGAACAGTGGCCCTGGGGCAAAGGCCAACTACAGCCAGGCAGGCACTCTAGGCTCTGGAGAGGCCTCAGACCCCGTTCAATGCAAGATGGCTAAGCTGTCCCTGTTCTTGATATTCAAAGCAGGATGGCTGAGATCTCCATTCTGAAAGGCCACCTCCTTGCAGGCTAGAGGAATCAGCGGCAGCACCCTGGTGACAGCCCTAACCTCTGGATAACCCTGGTTGTGTGAGGGAAACCATATGCCCAGAATTTTTCACTCCTTACTCTGAATTCACGGCTTGGGACTGCAAAGAATTAATCCATGCGAACAGGAAAAGATATCCTTTAATGCCAAAAGGATCACTGTACTGAAATATAGGTGAAGTCAAGATCTTCATACAGAGGCTGGGGACGTGGCTCAGTTGGTAAAGTGCTGGCTGCACTAACCATGTGGCCCCGAGTCTACTCCCCAACACCCCAGTAAAAAGCAAGACATGGTGGCATGTGCTTGTAATGTCAGCACTGAGGAGGCTGAGAACGGTGGATCCCTAGGGCTCACTGGCTGGCAAGTCTCAGGCCCCAGTGAGACTCAATAAAATAAGGTGGATGGCTCCTGGATTTGACCTCTCGTCTCCATGTGCACCCCCCCCCCCATACATACAAACATGTGCATGTGTGTGCACACACACCACGTAAGACCTGAACAGAAGGAATTCAAAACACTTCACTGTTATTAACGCCATCATCTCTCCCTGACTTGTTCTTTCTCCTGAACAAGGTGACTGTGTCCTTTTTGTCACTGTATTTTCAGAGACCAGTAAAAACACAGACAGTTTGGGACCAACCGTACAGGCAGCTCTGAAGCTTGGTGGGGAAGGACCGAAGAGGTCCCATCCTGAGTGCATATGCCCATGTAGGTGACACATCTTCCCATGTAGGTGACACATCTTCCAGGTCCCTGGGACTTGGCTTCAGAACTATACCAACAACCAAAGTCCTTCTCCTCAGTCACTCTGCCAAAGTTGCGCCAAGGTTCTGTTGCCTGACAGGCCCTGGGTCTGAGGTTGGGCCTACAGAAATACACTGAACCCAGCCCCACCCCTAATAAACTCACCATTCAGCAGTGACATATTCACTCTGCCCTAATGTGCCCGCTAAAAGCTTTTAGACACTTACTGTTGAGTCACTATCGGACTCCTCCCTGGGAGGAACCTAGCTTCTTTTCCGGCAGGCTAGGCCCAAGTGTCCACAGGCCCCAACAGGGAGGAAGGAGGTGCCTTCCCTTAGGAATTCTGAGCCTGATGGGAGCCCCCTCTTCCCAAAGACCCAAGTGCCCACTTTAAGGATCACCATCTTATCACTACTGGGGGAAAACAGCACAGAAATAAATCTGAGATGAGCTGGGAAAGGCCACTCTCAAGGAAGGAGGCCAAGGGTATTCTATAGGCACAGAAAGGTTCAGTCACACTCCAGGTAGGCCTCACAGAGCACATGACAAGGCTGGCCTCAACCTTCTAGACCAGCTGGACTTTGGGGTCAGAGCTCTGTGGGAGGTGCGTGAGGGCCTAAGGGCCTGCCCCACCAACTCTTGCACAGAGTCCCATATCCCAGGGTTCCTGGAGAAGTGGCTACTTTATGCCAGCTCCCACTTCTGGCCAGGATGTGCAGGCCAAAGGAGAAGAATGGGTTAATCATCGGAGACATCTACAAAGCTTAGATGGTGCTCTCCTGCACCATCTTTCAGCATGCAGGCAACTGCATGCAACAGAGTTCACCTAGAATCCTCTAGACAATCCCCCGAGCAGAACAACTGATCCTAATTTATAGGTGAGAAGAGGAGGCAGTGATTTGCTCAAGTCCCAAGGTGAAGATTCCCACCTGAGACCTCGAAGCCCAACGTTCCAGGACTGCTCTCCAGGCAGCTTCAAGCATGGTGTCTACAGCCCCTAACAGATACGGTTGCTCAGCAACACTGGGTAACAGCCAAGATAAATGCCAAGCGCCTGTCTCTTAGATGGTTCTCACAGATCCCCCCACCACCAACAACTTACTTCTGACTTTAAGGAAATACACACTCATTCGGTGAGGGGAAGAGGGTACCAGGAGGATAAGGGGATGGGGGTCTGTTTCAAGATGCCGGGTAACCCCAGCTCCATCAGAAAGGCCTCTGAACTCAGAACAGGAATTGGGCCTGACCTTAGCTGACCTCTAGCTCTCCAGGCTGAGAGGGCTTAGCATCGTGGACAGCTCACCTTCAGGGATGGCATCCTCTTGGTACACAGGCCGCAGCAACTGCAAAGGAAAGACAGGAAGCCTAGCTCAGACCCCAGAATGAGGTGGGGCACCCCAGCAGGGGGCTGCACACAAGTCTGAGGGCAGGAAGTATAATGTTTCAGGGTACCGGAGAAGCACAGTGGTTCTCTTAAGGGGGAGAAGAGGTGGTAGAGCTCCATGAAGCTCTCCCTCTGAGAGATCTCAACTTCCTTCATGGCAGCTTGTTCCAAAGTGTGTTCCGTGGATCACAAGAATGATAGGACCCTAACAGTCATACCACAGAGGTCTCACAATCCAATCTTCCATTT
Organism: Uromys caudimaculatus; assembly: GCA_028551405.1. Lineage (NCBI taxonomy): Eukaryota > Metazoa > Chordata > Mammalia > Rodentia > Muridae > Uromys > Uromys caudimaculatus. The sequence continues at coordinate 60,910,171 of CM052702.1, read as the reverse complement.
TTTTGGAGACATCCTAACCTACCACAGGGACCCAATACCCTTCCACACACAGCTGTCCATACCTGACTTCCAGGATTCAGTGGGGCCAGGATGATGTAGTTGGGGTCAGTAGGGGTGGTGGCCCGGGACAGTGCAGGCAGGGTGTGCTGGCCGCTGCGCTTGCCCACCTCAGTGTAGCGCTCCCAGCCACCAAGCAGTAGACCATCAGAGCTGTCACACACCAGGTGGCAGCTGTGGCGCTGCTCAGGACGTGCCGGGGCCCCATGAGTACAGTTCTTCTCTCTCTTGTTAGGGGGTGACAGGAGGTCATGTGTGGACTTGCAGGAGGCCCGCCGCAAGACTCCACCATCTGGCCCTGGCTTGATCTGAGGGACCACACGCCACACGAGCAGGATGATCTCGCTAGGACAGCTCCTAGAAATTCCACAGAGGAGTTCAGACTTGGGAAGATCAGAATCAGTCAGGGTAGAAAGCCCACAGGGCAGAGAGCAAGTGAAAGAAGCCAAGCAGGAGCAAGCGAAATGCGATTTCCATGTAGTTATCCTAGAAGTGGGTCCAAAATGGAGCGTTGGGGTGCTAGCCCACAGAGTCAGGGAGCTTGGATATTTTACAGAATACACTTTAACTTGTGCAACTGAAACATCTGCACCATCTACAGTCCCTTAAACAAAGGGTTTGGCCATTCAGTAGTAGGGACAATTAGCTAAAGTGGAACCAGCCCCCTGGAACCACAGCAGGGACTGTGGGGTCTGTTCAGAGCCCGTCTTTCCTGCTGTTTGCTGTGGGATCAAAATTCATCTGAGCCTGAACTTCCATTTCCAGGCCGAGAAACGGATTCCCTGAGGAGCGGTGTAAATTGCTCACAGCTGGGTAGAAGGCAGACCGAGCAGAGCAGAGCAAGGCAGTGTGCCCAGGGCTGGGTGGGAAAGATATGCCATCAGCTGAGGTTTCCGCCGCCCACTGCCCCCGTCACCGGATTTCGTGTGCCAGCTCCACACATTTCCAGTGCTCCACGGGTCTCTCATTCAGTTGTAGCACTGTGTCCAGCTGCTGCAGCCCTGCCCTCTCTGCTGGGCCCCCTGCAAGGACAAAGGAAAGCCACTCGGAGACCACTGAGGCTTAAGACTTCCTCAAAGAACCTGGAATCCTTTGCTCCCCTGGTGACACTGGACTAGAGTTGTCCTTTTCCTCTCTATTGTTCCATACTGAGGTGCTGAACTGGGCGGCTATCAAAGGTCTTCACCTGCACCTCTCAACGTGCTCTCACCCCACCCCCACTAGTGTCCCTCTCCAAGGGTCCCTTAGAACAGTAAGAAAGTGATACCGTTTTTTGGCAATGGAGGTAGGTGTGTGTGTGTGTGTGTGTGTGTGTGTGTGTGTGTGTGTGTGTGTGTGTGTGTGTGTGACAGAGTCTAACAGTGTAGGCCAGGCTAGCTTTGAATGTCCAGCAATCCTCCTGCCTCTGCCTCTTAAGTTCAAGGGTTACAGATATGAGCCGCAACAGCCAGCTCGGAATGTCCACTTCTAAGTGTTAAGTGAGACTGCGGACGGGATGCAAGCTCATAAATCTCCCCTGCAATCATCAGAATTCAAATTTAGCTCCTCTTCAGAAACGAACAGAATCAAAATACAGAGTCTATTTTCATTTTGATAAAACAATCCCCCCCAAAAGTCTCTATTTTCATAAACCTCAGATTCATCTGTAGGTCATTTAAAAATATTATTCTTTTTCCTTTGAAAACCTAGACTCTGATCCAGTGTGAGGCCCCATCTAGCTCCAAACCGTCGGCAAAGTCCAGCTGCCTGGTGGGAGGGTAGGGCTGTCATCCTGTGTATTCACTTACCAGAATCCACAGCCTGGACTCGGACGGGAGAGTCACAGCAGATGGTGAAGCCAAAGCCATCTTTGCCCCTTCGGATGGTGATCTAGGAAACAGCCCTGTCTAGTTACTCCAGAGTTTTGAAGCTGGGAAGCCTCTAAGCTCCACCCAGAGCCACCTTCCTCTCTGCAGGGAACCAGAGCTGAGAAGGAGTCAGCCAGCCTCCTCTATGCACCTGTGACCCACCATCTTAACCCTGACTTATGCAAAATCAAGCTGAGGGCAGAATGGATGGGATCCAGGAAAAGGGAAAACCTTTCTCCTCTTGGTCCTAACAGCCCCAGTCCTTCATCCAAGACCCGTCTGCAGTTCTATCTCCTCTCCCCACTGAAGACCAGCTTCCTTTCCCATGGAGGTCTTGGGATCTTAGCCCAGGGTTTGTCTTGGGCTAAGGACACACACACTTTATTTTATTTAGAAATAAAGCCAAGCGGGTGGCTGCCCTCCCTGAGGACCAGGCAGGACGATCTAGCACGTACTCTTTTAGCCTACGGCCAAGTGTCAGCTAAAGGAGGAGCCTCTGAGCAGCCAGAAAGAGAGTTTCCAAGAGAAGAGGTAGGCACGGGCAGAGCTGAGGCCTCCTAAATAAACTTGTACTAGCCATGGGCTTCATTCTGCCTGCAAAGGGGTATGGGAGGCCATAGCCCCAGTTTTCAGAGGTTCAACCAAAGGACCTCATCTTCTGAATGCTCTTTGCAGATCAAACACTCTGTAGCCCAACTCCTTCTATGTGTCATGCCCTGCTGAGGTACATGGGAAGGGGCCCCTAGGGGGTAGCACTTGGTCTCTGGCTCCTAGCTAGGACAAGACCCCACACAGAGCTCTCCAAAGAGATGCCTGTGACAAGCAACAAAGGAGAATAAGACTGTACAGAAGTTTAGGCCTGTGTACCCCGGACAGCATGCCTGTCTTTGAAAATGATTTAATGTAGTGGTTCTCAACCTCCCAAATGCTATTTATTACCCTTTAATGCAGTTCCTCAGGTTGTGAGAAACCATAAAACTACTTCATAACTGTTATTTTACACTGTCAGAATTGTAATGTAAATATCTGATATGCAGGATATCTGAGATCTGACCCCTGAGAAAGGGTTAGGGGTCAAGACCCACAGGTCAAGAACCGCTGGCTCAGCAGTTAGCTGCACAGGCACTAACTACTCTTGCTAATACTAGCTCTTGAGTTTTATTCTCAGACTCCAAGTCAGCTCACAATCACCTGTAACTCCAGCTTCAGGAGGAATCCAACACCTCTGACCTACATGTGCCCATGCACACATATAAGCATAGTTAAAAAACAAAACAAAACAAAAAACCCTTTAAGACAAAACCTTCCAAAAACAAAAAGAGTGATCCTGTATGCAGCATGGCTCACTGGCTTATTCAGATTACTTAGGTCAGAAAATGGCTTCAAGAGGGAGTCCCAAGATACCCCCAGGGGAGGGAAAGATCAGGGTGGGTCCCAATGAGGCGCAAAGAAAAGGTGTCCTGGACAGAGACAGGAGAGGAAGAAAACAGCTCAGCAAGCCTAGAACAGGTTAAGCAGGGCACAGCCGTGTGCAGAGCCTGCATCTCTCAGGGCTGGACACCCGTATTCACCTGCTGGTAATCCAAAGCCAGGCACAAGGAAGGGGAGCAGGCAGGAGCCCAGGGTGACCAAAGGTCCCCTAGGCTCTGCTTCCCACCAGTCCTGGGCCTGGATTCAAAGCAAGTTTGTAAAACAGGAAATCTGACAGACAAGGGGGGGAGGGGGAGGGAGGCAGGAAAATACCCTATTCCCATAAGAATTCTGGGAAAACACATAGCTAAGACAGGAAGAGAAGGGGAAAAAAAGTGGAAAGAAAGCAAAACAAAGCCGGGAGTGAACGTGGATAGCTGGAGGGAGTAGAGACCGAGCATTGTCAGACCAGCAGAGGCCCAGAGCCACAGCAGGAGCCACTGTGTGGGACTAACAGGGGACTTGGAACCCGCCCTCCACAACACACAGAAACTCTTCGAGCCCTGCTCCAATCCTATGCCACAGGGTGCTGAGGATGGCCTCCTATCTGGAGGGTAAGCTGCAGCTCCCTGGTCTGAAGATAAATCTATTTCCACATTCTGGTGCTCTGGTCCAGGCAGGGCCAGGAGGCTCTTCACCTCCCTTAGTGCCATCTCAGAGTACAATCCCACCCCCATTGGCTAGCAAAGGAGTGGCGGGAAAGGGGTTAGAAAGGAACAAGAGCACTATGTAGCTCTGTGGGAGGAGCAGGCTGCAATGGAAGCCTCTGAGCACACAGAGTAGAGTCCAAAGAGTCTGTCCACCAAGACAAGATCTGTCCTGTACCCCAAAGAATACAGCTTCAGCAAACCCATTTTACAGAAAAGGTAATCAAGGCCCAAGGTAAGGGCATGCTCTCCCAGCACATCGCTCTGTCAAGAAGGGAGACAGTCCTCTCCTGACTCTGGAACTTTGGCAGCCCTTGACAGGTATCCTTCCCAGGGTGGCTCTTTCTCATGCCTGTCAGAGACAAGCACTGCTACTGCTCCGGTGTCTCAGCAATGCCAGCACCTTCAGAGTATCTGATATTCTGTCACACGCTCGGGGTTCTGTCCCTAACTGCCAGCACTGTCCACTCCCTGGAGGTGAGCAGCAGACACAAGCCAAGCACTTTATAGGATCACCTTTTCCTCCCACAGGCTTGTCTATATTTCATGGCTCCTGTTTTAGAGACAAGGGACTGTAAATTGCTCAAGAGAGTCAGTTAAAGGGGACCACGATGGACCAGAGCTCTGGTCCCACAGAAAGTTTAGTGTGCTCGATTCTGTCCCAGTGTCAATGCAGGAGCCATCTTACTCTGAGTCCAGACCATGTGTATACCAGGTCCCACTCTGTCCGCCAGCACATCCTGCGCTCTGGCCCCTTGGCCCAAGGACACCTGGGATTTCATTCCCGTCTATCAAGTACTCCCCCTGCCTGTGTTTATGAACACCTAAATGTTCTTGCCACAGGGACTGCTTCAGGAAAGTAGGGATCATAAGAGGCCAGCAGGGCAGGACCTGAGAGCAGGGGAAAGTTAGAAGGGACATCTGGGTCCCAAGTGACAGAGGCGTGGCCCCGTGGGCCTCTGCCTGTGACCTACACACTAACTAGTTAGGCCCCAGATTCTAATGAATCCTGCTCTGTATTTTTACAGTCAGGGCAATTTGTGTGGCCCCTCCAGCTTGGACACTACACAAATCTGGATATATTTTACCTTTAACCCTACCCCTGACCCTCAGTCCTATTTTATAAGAAAGAAATGCCTAGTTCTAGAAGAGTCTTCGGGGTGAACATGACTCCTGACTCTTCCCTGCCTTCCAGCCCCGGAGCTAAGAGACAGATGCAGTGAGGTTGGCCACCAGACCCACAGCAATGCCGAGTCACTTCAAGGCACTGTGGCAGCCGGGAGGAAAAGCTATACATACACATACATCACATCTCACATAGAAGCACATACCAATACACACAGAATCCCACCAGAAGCAGGAAACTCAGCAAAACTGCAGTTTTCAGGAGTCACTTAGCTCCCCAGCCCAAACCCACCACCAGCAATCTTAGACCTCCTCCTAGATGATAAAAGCAAAATCAAAAAAACAAGCAAAAACAACAACAACAGCAGCTAAATCATTTCATCAAGGATTCCAGGCAGTGGGTAGGACAACACTCAGAACTGGCCTGTAAGCTGGAGCAGGCTGGGTCATGAGTCCAGCCAGTCTCTAATACGCTTGCAGGGAACAGGGAGAGGCATAGAAGGCCTTGTGGAGAGGAATTCTATATGGATGAGCCCCATCCCTGACTCCCACTGTCACACTGTACCCCAGGGAATCAAGCACCCACCTGCCGGTAGCGGCGTTCTGAGCACACTTTGCAGAGCCCATTGAAGCGGTTCATGGCTGCAGATCCTGCCTTAGCTGCCTCCCCATGAAAACCCAGCTCTCCCCCCTGTAGCGAGAGCCCACACTGCGCCCGTCAGCCTGGCATGACCGCCCTGGGAAGCCCGCCCCTCAGAAGAATGGCAGGAAATCACCTCTCACCTCCCCAGGCCCTGTCTGTGCTGTGTGCCTCTGCAGATAAGCCCGAAGGCTTCCTGAAACCTCGGAATGACAAGGAAGAGGGAGAGTTTTATATTAAAATTCCTGTCAACTCGTTAGTATTCCTCGGGCCTGGCAGGGAGAGGGCGCCTTTGTTCTGGCTGCATTCTCTGCCCTGGGACGCTCTGTGAGAGCAGTGTTCTCACAAACAGCCCTTACTGCCTGCTGGAGGGAAACTCAAGCAGAAAACACACCCTGTTCTGTAAGAGCATGCCTACTTGCAAGTCCCAGGGTCCCCAGGAGCAAATCAGTAGACTAACCCAGTGGGACAATCTGGGCTGCTGTGAACACTATACCCATAAACAACCCATCTTAAGTCAGGGCATACAAAACATCTGGAGACTGGTGGGCACTCAGGAGCTACTTAAAAGTCAGCTTCTGGATTCACAAAAATGGGCTATGCGAAGGAGCTGATGACATGCAGACCATATGGTCAAATGTGCAAATGGGTTCCCAGCCATGGGACACCTGCCTCCACATTGGAAAAACAAAGAAGTGGAGAGGTTACAGTCAAATGCCAGGTTAGGACCCAGGTCTTGCAGTCCGTACCTTGAAGTCCCAGGATCAGGTTTTGTGGATAGCACAGCATGAACCCAGCCCCCATCTGCCCTCCTAGGAGCCCCCTGGAAAAGTCCACCCACTCACTCACGTTGCTAGAACAGAGGCTGTCCCTTGGTTTGATTGCTAAGTGACCATGAATGGGCAGGTGACCTATACCTCTAGGTCTTTCAAATGGAGGATTTGAATAAGTGACCTCTCATTTCCCCACACTTCTGTTAGTTACTGTCTCTGTTGAGCACTGTGGATATCATCGGGTGCACAAACCCCCAAATCCAATTCAACTCAGAACAGTGTCCTTGGGGACATAGGGCAGTAGACAGAATTAGCACAAAGCAGGTCTTTCATGGGCCACCTAGAGACCTGCAATGTGGATATCCAAGTCATTCTCACATATTCCTAGGGTGGCTCCATGGTCACTCCCTCCCCACAGAGAGTGGGAAGATCTTTGGAATTATCCCTGAAGCTAGAGGAAGCCTCTAAACCCCTAGTGAAACCATAGAGAACACATCTGGCCGATTACACTAGCACTATAATGGGGGCTGGATATTTGTACAGGACACACTGAAACTACCTAACATGAACTAGAAGCCGTGGCTCTGTTCCTCAGTCCTGCTTGCTACAGTCAGGTGCTCAGAACTGCAGGCAGTGAACCAAGGCTCTGTCTAGAACCCAGCACCAGACTGGGGTCCACACAGGTGTAACCACCCCATTGTGTGCAAGGGATTGGATGAATGGGTGCACAATAGCACCCCAGGGGCTAATTTCAATACAAGAGGTCAAGGGGCATGCCAGCACCAACATCACATGTCTTCTCAGTGAGGATACACTCTAGAGACAGTGTGGCATGGTGCACAGAAGAGATAAAGAGGCTCTGCCAACCTCTTGCTGGCTGAGTGGCCACAGTGACATAACACCCTGGGATCTATAGGTCCCCTTATCTGTAAGGTGGGTTGGTGACAGCCACCTCACAGGAGGTGGTGAGAATTAGATCACAATATCACCCCAGGGGTTGATTGGCTATTGAGAGTGTGATTTTCCTTCTCCTAGTAAAGAAAACCATGAGTCACCTGAGTCACCATGACAGGTTCTCCAAAGAGATCGAATGAACTTTGGAACTTTGGACAATTCACCCAAATCCCTATATGATGTTTCTGTCTAGATTCACAGCTAGTAGGAAGCCAGAAATCTATCACTTTCAGGTTCAGAGTTATGGCTGCTTCTCAGCCCCAGCAGGCTTAACCTGCGAAGATGATTTGGTCATGGTTCTAAGAGACACAGGTTCTGGGGACCTGAGGTTAGGGATGATTCTATTTCTAGAGGCAAAAAAGAAAAAAGAAAGAAAGAAAGAAAGAAAGAAAGAAAGAAAGAAAGAAAGAAAGAAAGAAAGAAAGAAAGAAAGAGAAGGGGGAGAGAGGGAGAAAGGGAGGGAGGAAGGGAGGGAGGGAGAAAGAAAAAAGAGAAGAGAAGAGAAGAGAAGAGAAGAGAAGAGAAGAGAAGAGAAGAGAAGAGAAGAGAAAAGAAAAGAAAAGAAAAGAAAAGAAAAGAAAAGAAAAGAAAAGAAAAGAAAAGAAAAATCAGAAAGATCCAGTCATGTACATTTCCTGGCTCTCTTCCACCCCTGCAAAGGTAATGAATGACCAAGCCCTATGTACAGGGCGATTTCCAGTACCACACCTTAGGAAAGTTAAGAACCTTCCTTCACAAGGTATGACTTGCTGTGTTCCGAATCCCAAGCTGTCCTCTTTCACAGTCACTTTCTGAACCAAGAGACTGACGAGGGGACCGACCAGAGACCCTGGAGCCATGCTCAAGTTCTGGCATCAGCCCCAGCCAGAACTGTCCCCACCTACCTGGAGTTTCTCCCCGTTCTCAGGGTCCCCCTCTCCTGGCATTCTCAACAGTACATCTGGAAGGTGATAGAGCTGAGTCAGAAAGCTCCTACTGGCAGGAGGGCCTGTGCACAAACTAGCCATGGTGAGACTGTCAGGACAATTCCTGGCATCCAGGAGACAAGGATGCCAAGGCTCAGAGCAAGCAGAGGCTCAGGAGCCAGGGCTGTGAGGGAAAGAACAGGACTGAGGGGACATGAAATCCAAGTCTCAGGCTCATGGCAGGCCCTAGAAGCATGCCTATGGTGGTGCAGTTCTTAGGGTCAGCAAGGTGTCACGGGGGATCAAGGGGGAGGGGGGCTTCTGAGACATAGAGCCTGGGAAGGAGACTCTTGGGAAGTCCTGAAGCTTCTGTGAGTGGGACAGGGGACTGATCTGTGTGAAGTCAGATGGCACAAACTCTAAAAGTCCATCATATGGTAGTGATAACCTGGTTAGGAGTAGCCTGCAATCTTATTTATCGGCACTGGTAAGAAACACCAGGGAGACAGAGGCTAATGTGTCACTCAGTAAGGGTCAGGGAGCTTCAAGGAGCTTGTACACACCTCTCAGGGGCTGGAGCCGCCGCCTAGCCACCTTCAGATGCTTGGTCCGACCCAGGTCCTCCCCTAGCAGATAGTACCAGCCACTGATCTCCTGTCGTAAGAGAAGGAAGGAGATGATCAGTCCAGAGAGGCAGAGGGCATAGGTCAAGGCACCACTAACCCTTCAAACACAAACAAACAGACAAACAGACAAACAAAAAACCTGCAGCTGGCCATCATTCCTCCAAAGCAGATGGTTCAGCCTCCCTGCCCCAAGGTTGCCACCTGCACCTTCAGGAAGCCTTCCCTGATTCTCTGGACAGAAGTGATCCTCCCTTAACCTCTTAACCCTGAACAATTATGGACTTGCCTGCCTCCTGCCTCCTGCCTCCTGCCTCCTGCCTCCTGCCTCCATTCAGACTCTTTGACCTACCTAATATTGAGCCTGGTAAACAGTAGGTGCTCACTAAATAGTTGCTTACAGCACAAAAAGGAAAGAGTGAAGAACAGCAGAGAGGCCACAAAAGCAGATACTCAAGACCCCTGTGCAGTCTCCATGAGTAGCACCTCTCTGAGGAGACTGAAGCCAAGGCTAAGGCCAGGAGATCAAGAGAGAACCTCCACAGTAGCCATCTCTTGACTTCATTCCAGGACACAAAGCTGAGTGGCAGGGTCTCAAAATGGGCCACAAGGACATTTTCAAGATGTGTAAAAGCAATGTAGCCCTTCCTACTCTGAGCTTCTACTTTGGGGCTGCAGTGCCAAGTAAGGCCAGCTAAGTGACAGGGATCCAAGGGACCCAAGGGAGGGGTCCCCTGCGCCCAGTCCTCACTCAGCCTGAGAGGACTGTCATCGGTCTCAGTGCTTTCTACCCCATCCAAGCACTTTCTGAACCCAGAAGACAGATCAAGAGGACCCTTCATGGCATCAGGGCACCCGCCAGACTCCCCTCTGGAAGGGAACCCAAACCCTCAGCCAGGCCAGTGACAACAGCATCTGCCTCAGTGGGACACAACATCACAGACAGCAGCTCAACACAAGTATTTCCAGGGTCAGCGTGACTGGACCAGCCAGGGCCTAGGTGGGCCATTGCTCCAGAAGCTTCCTATCAACTCACCTTGTCGGGAGCCAAGAGAGACCTCACCCCGAAGCTCATGCAGCCAATGAGCACATGCTGCCTAGGAGAAGAGCACAGAGTGAGTCTCCCACTGTCTATTCAAGGAAGTCAAATGTCCCACCGTCTACATGTGGCTTCCTAAGCACGTCTGCCTGCTCCTGTTCCTTCGTTCTTCCCACTCTGTGAGGTGGGCAGAGGAGTTCTACCCAGTTTCTAGAGGAAAGAAAGCGCCAAGCGTGGTTGGTCCCCTTCCCAAGGTCACAGAATACTTAGTATTTATTAATCAGGTCTGAGGAAACCTGAGCGACCTAGGTCTGGGCAGATGTTGCACTCTGATGCCACAGGAGCTCAGGCTACCTTGAGGGTTTTAGCCGTTCTAGTGCTGGCTGGGTGAAGAGGGTTGTCCCCATCGGAGATTCTTAACCACCACCTCAGCTGGGGACATGCAGTAAGCAGGAAGTTATGGGACCTCCACTCACAGAGCCTTGCCTCACAGCCAAGCAGGACCTTAGCAGTTCTCAGATGGCTAGAAACTGAATTCCAAACATACCCGACATACAAAAGTCACAATGACCATCTGACCCAACTGTCAACGGGGCAGGCAGGCATGAACCAAGGTCAGGCCTCATACATTGCCAGACTCAGGTGAGGGGTAAAGTTCGAGCTGGGCCACTTGGGTAGCAGGAATTCAAAGTGCCCAGGGAATATCCTACCCTCACGAACTGATTGACAGCTTTTAATAGTCGATTAATGCTAATGAAACACCAAGGCTTGCTTTGTCAGAGAAAAGGGTGTGTGCAAAGCTGAAACTTCATTGGAAACAAGAACTACAAAAGACAAACCACGGCAGTGCCTCTTAGGTGGGATTGTTAGCGATTTTTGTTTTCAAATCTGCATAGGGGTATAGTCACTGCTTTTGCAATTGGGGGCAGGGTACTCTATAAACATTTTTTTTTTTTCTTCGAGACAGGGTTTCTCTGCGTAGCCCTGGCTGTCCTGGAACTCACTCTGTAGACCAGGCTGGCCTCGAACTCAGAAATCCACCTGCCTCTGCCTCCAAAGTGCTGGGATTAAAGCGTGCGCCACCACTGCCTGGCTATAAACGTATTTTTAAGGATCTCTATTGTACCACATTCTACTTGACCTTGACACTTGAGCCTTTTGTGAGTTTTGGTTCTGTTTTGTTTTGTTTTGTTTTGTTTTGTTTTGTTTTGTTTTGTTTTTTGTTTTTTGTTTTTTCCTTCCCTTCCTCTCTTTCTACAGATCCCAGCTCAGATTCCTTTGCAGACTGGTTTAATTACTATCTAGAAACACCATACATATTTAGACTGGAGATAACACTGACAGCCTAATTTTCACTATCTGAAGGACCCACGGAGAGGATCTGCTTGGCAGAGGGGGTTAGTAACACTCCCTGCAGATGCACCTCCCAGGAAGCTGGTCTTCAGGGGTCAGGCCCAGGAGGCAACTCTCAGCCGCATCAAAGGGCAGCCTACAAAACCTGCCTTGAGATTTCGAGCTGTAGAGTTCATGCCTAGATCCAAACCCAGTTAGTTCAAGGTAGCGTCTGGGCACAGGAGTCCAGAGAAAGCTCTCCAGGGATTCTACAGGTACCCACCCACGGTCAAGTCGAGGTTGAGAAGCTCCCATAAATACATATTGTTTGGATTCTCCGGAAAGGGTGGCAGCTTGCCACCTGATAGTTGTAAGCACAAGAAGACTAGCTTCTCTCAGGCGCCCAAGCCAAGTGAGGGGTGGGGACACAGAGCACTGCAGACTGGTCCCCAGCACTGGCCATCTGCCTGCCAATCCATGTTCTGAACCTCAGCCGCTGCTATCTCTCTCCATGGATGGCATCATTGGCTGTTCCTCTTGCAGTGGCTCGTGGTTACTTACCTCCTCCTCCCTGACCCTGTCATACAAGGTCTCATTAATGACTCGCTCAAGGAAGGTAATGCAGTCATCCTAATTAAATATCCCTTCACCTTCCTACTCGCCATTCTGAATACTCCTTCCTCTAGGAAATCGGCCAGAGTGGTACTAGCAGGCTAGACCGCCCCAGCAGCAGACCCAGATAGCTGCCACTCAAGGACAGCCTTTAGAGACTCTACCAATGTGCTCCTAGCAAGTTTGTTTTTTCATGTCAGCACATTTGGGAGAGTCTTGGCTGGTAGTGAGGTGACGTACACTCTGCACTCATGCTGGCTGCCGCTGTCGATTTCCCTGTCTCCAGGCTTGGGCTTTCATCCTAATAAACATTGCCTCTCCCTGCTCTGCTCTAAGTGGAATTTTTATTCCCTGGTGCTTAGAGAATGCTAAATGGTTAATAGCCTCCCTTGAGCTTTGCATCCTGCTAAGGGGCCTCCAGTGATTTCATGAACGTTCAGGCAGAGTAGACTGTCACAATTAACGTCCACAAGCAGGGACCTCTCTCTGAGTGTTCTTCAATTAGCTACTTCTAAAGGCTGCTTTGAAAACCCTTTGGTGGAAGAACTGCTTATAGAAGCAGCCCGAGCATACGGCAAGGTACCAACCAGCCGGCTTACCAACTTGGGCCCTCGCAGGAGAGGATGGCAATTTCCCTCCATGAAGAGGCTCTGGAACCATGCCTTGGTCCCTGCTCACTGCCAAGGCTTCAGCTCCAGGCTTCTGCATTCAGCAAAGGCTTGACAAATGGGGGAATCCATCATGCCCATGGTTGGCAGGCGCTGGGCATGGAGCCCCAGTGTTAAGGAAACATGACAAATAGGCAGGAATTTAAATAGCAGTTCAAGACAGCAATACAGGGCCTGGCACAAGACAGAGTGAGATTGACAGATGAACAGTGAGGGCAACAAACTGTGGAAGCACAAGAGGTAGTTGGGGCATGGGAGTTTGCAGGAAGCCTCATGAGCAGGGCCAGAAAGAAGAGGAAGTACATTTCAGAGAAAGGGAACAGCCAACACAAGGTTCAGAGGCAATGTTAAGGAGCACGTGGCAGAATTGCTCAGCTTACCGCAAGACCAGACTTATTACATTTTAGGGGAAAAGCACGCTAATTCACTCATTCAAGAGCCTTAAACTATTTTGTATCACAGGGTTTTATGATTTAAGCTTTATTTCTAGTTTGATGCCTTTAACCGAGTACATGTTTTTCTATTCACTTTTCTATTCACTTTGTGCTACGTGCATGACCCATCACTGGTCATGAGCTTTCTGATGTTAGGCCGCACGATCCTTGACAAAGATCCTGTTCATAATGGAGTTAAAGAGGCTGCCCCAGAGTATTGAGAGTTCTGCCTGACACAGGACAAAACAGACCTTCCACACATGCAGCCACTGTTATCATATAAGACCGTGTTCTTTAATTTATGTGTGTGTGTGTGTGTGTGTGTGTGTCTTAAATCTATTCATTTCCTTCCATAATGGCCTTTCACATTGATGAGTCAAATGTCCGTCTTTCAGAGGAACAGGTATATCGTTCTTCCAAGTTGTTCTCTGGCTACATGCTCAGAAAGTGCCATAAACGACATCAGAAGCTTCTGCTTATCATCCGACAGGACTTCCAAACAGCTCAGCTCCATGTTCAAAGCACTGAAGAATTAGCCAGATTACTATTATTCTGAGTGTGATTATGTCTTCACGGTTCTGTGTCTTTAGGAGTTGTCATATATATACTGATGTCACCTGAAGGCAATGCACTTGAGGAGGGGAAAGTGGGTGAGGCTGAGAGAAAGAAGACTACATATTGATAAAGGATGAATGGGGCTATGCATCTCTGGGGGTTCATATCTGCTTTCTATCTTTGCTTATCTTTGAAAAGGTCTATAGTATTAGATTTTTGGTTTTTTGTTTGTTTGTTTTTTATCAAGCCACTTTATGAAAGTGGCTGTAATTGTTTAATATTCACAGAAGTTTGAAATTGAAATAAAATGCCATAGCGATGGCTGAACTTTACAGATAAGGAAACTGAGGCACAGAGCTGGGAAAGGGCTGGTCCACAGTCTCACAGCCAGTAAGAGTGGCTCTCCTTTAGAGGCTCACTGGCTGTCCTCAGCTCCTGCCAAGATGCTGACATCCACAGTTGAAATCCACAGCTCCCCTTCCAGGATTCTGTGTCTGTGATGGGTGGTGTGGGGCACAGGTGTATAACTTCAGGCACCCCACTCTCCTCCGTATTCCCTCAGGACAAGGTCTCTCACTTGAAGCTAGAGTTTGGCAGGCAGCCAAAAAACCCCGATCATCAGTCCTGACCCCCACAGTGCTAGAGGTTATAGGCTTGTGTGCCTGGCTTTTTCCATGGCTGCTGGGGATTCAAACTCAGATCTGCAGCCATCACTGGGAGGACCTCTCCTCTCCCTCTTGCTGCCTGCAGGTCTCAGAACGTGCCTACTGCACATTTGACAAGTTGGTATATAAAGCTACACTATGTGTATTGAAGAAATATCTCAAGGTTGGAGAGCAAGCCACTGACTGGGAGGGAAAATGGGTTTCGAGTCATTTGTCATATACGGACTGGGATGTGACTATAAACACATCTGACTGCCTGGATTTGCAGCTGATTTTTTTTTTTCCTATATTCCAACTGTGTTACTTTGGACAAGTTACATAACCTTTCTGTGCCTATTTCCTAGGCCATAAAAGAGCTGAGTGGTGATTAAATTAGATAAGGCATGCCATGGGCTTAATGTTCACATAGAATAAATGCTTGTTAAGTACCAGCTGTTATATAACCTCAAGGCATTATGTCGTTTGAGGAAAAGGAATCATAATTCTCACCCCTCGAGACCCACATTAAATGAGATAATGTATAGAAAATGCTTGACTCGGAAAACTGTTCAGTAAATGTTTGCCTCCCACCTTCTATAATGGCCTTTCCCATCGAGAAGTTGAACGTCTGTCCTTCAGACAAACACAATTTGATTTGGGAGTGCTCAGCAGAGCCCTAGTTTCCTGGGGTTGCTGTCTGTCTGCCCCGGGGCCAGAGGCCTCCTCTTTCAGAACATTGATAAAGGAGAGTCTGCTGAGAATACCAGGAGGCTGAAAACAGCTAGCATGGTGCTGACAGCCTTGGTGGAGCCATCTGCTCCACAGGCAGGCCTGCCTGAGCCTGCCCTGGTCCTCTTGAGCTTAGGGCTGGGACTCTGACCATGAGTCTGGCTGTGTTTTATTTAATCAAGAATCTCACTTTCCCAAAATAGGCAACTGGTGGAGACAGCACCCTGACCAGGCGGCCTTGCTGGAGGCTGACTCACTTTCCCTGGCCTCCCTTTCTCCTCCAAAAATGTGATCTGCATCGCTGGCTCCTCCAGCAGCTCTACCTACCCACTTCCCATGGAAGGTTCACCTCCAGCCCTCACCTCCGAGAGCTTGCCCGGTGCCCCTCTGCTTCTCTGACACTCCTCTGGACCTCCTTTAGGGCTTTTGAAACAGTTTACTGACCCTTCAAATGCAGGGCCTGCCACTCAGTGCACCCTGGGTGGTCTGTCTCATCCATTCAATCTGGGCATCACCAGCACACACCACTCTCACCTAGATGCTCAGGGTGCCAGCATCTCACCGTCCCTTCGAAGACTGCTGGTATATCGGCAGCAAGTATATCTGACCCCTCCCTCTGTTTTCAGGACTAAGTACTACTTTCAAATGCCATTCCCACCAATTCTCTTTCACCTTGTTTTACCAAAGACTTTCTGGAATATATCTACAGCATGTGTCAGTCACTCTCTTGCCTTCTGGTTTGTCCCAGTAGCCAAACAGCATCCCAAAACACCAAACTGGCTTCATCAGCTCACCATGGGGACTTGTTTAAATGTAGACCTTCAGGTCCTGCTCATGGAGATGTCGGTTTAGTCATCTGATGCCTGGCTTGCCTGGGGACCTGTGATCTATACGGGTGTCCTGGGAGATTCTGATGTCCAGCCAGAACTCAGGACCCTTGGATCTACCTGGCTGGGCCTACACCGACTCCATTTCGGCTCTGTTGAAGGCCTACATTGCACCTGACCTTCCCAAAACAGCGATGAGTCCTCAGACACTGCCTCATTTCACAAACCCACCCTCTCTGCTCTGTCCTTTTGGGCCAGGAGGCAATACAACAATAAGGACAGAACTTAGATCCAACTGCCTGGTTTTTCTTCCTAGCTTTACTGGGTGACCCTGAGCAGGGTCCTGTCTTCCTGAGCAAGGTCACCTCTTCTGGAAACTTATCGCAAACTACTCAAATGAGGTCATGCATTCTTGTCTGAACTCAGCTTAGCACCCAGCAAGTGAGGCCCCTGGTATCAGCGTGATGCCCGCTTTTCCATCCACACCTTCAAGTCTCTTTTACTGCTGTTCCAGAGAGCTGCATGAGTGCTCAGCACCTAGAATGTTGGTTGCCAGGCAGTAGCAGTTGGATGGATGGATGGGTGGGTGGGAGGGTGGATGGACAGACGGACGGACAGACGGATGGATGAGGCAAGGAATACCATGAGGATGGTTCCCTGATGAAAAGAAGATTCCATCAAAACAAACACTCTTCATTCTCAAGATTAAATGGGACCCCTAAGAAAGCATGTTAGCTAATGGGACTTAGGTTTCCATAAAGAACTCAGGAGTTGGGATGTAGTTCACTGGTAGAACATTTGCCTGATATATACAAGGCTCTGGGTTCAATCTCCAACATGGTGCATACACAAAAAAACCAAATCAAACCAAACAAACAAAAAAACCATTCAAACCCCAAAACATTTTCTAGGTCTCTGCTGGAGAGCAGAGCTAACGTTTGTCCACACAGGACCCTTTTAAATACATTCAGTTCTATTCTAGGTGCTGGACAAGTTTTACTGGCCACTGGGCCTCCCAGATTCTTAGATTACCTCTGTGAAATGAGCCCCATGCTGCTCCTGCCCCATTGGGCTTGGCTGGCAGATGCTCTCACCTGCTTTCCTTAGCAGCCAATCATTCCTGCTGCACCCCTCCCCCATGCTATAATATCTGCCTCTCATTCTTTACAACCACAACTGCCTCCTTTGTCCCCCACTGCCTGCAAGATCAGTGTGTTACACACACACACACACACACACACACACACACACACACACACACACGCAATCTCTGCACACCTAAACCAGGCAGGCCTTGTCATGGCAGCCTGAGGCCACCACAACTATCCCCAACTTCCTCATTACTTCCTGCTTACTTATGCCACGCCTGGCCCAGACGCTCCTGCCTCTCTTTATCTTACTTTCTGCCCAGGTTCAGAAGTCCGTATTTCCCACGAAGCTCTCCGAGTTACCTTCCGCACTTGCTCATTTTCAGTCATCCTATTCTATTTGAGAGGTTAGTACTCATTAGACATGCAGATGCTGGGCACTAAGGACAGTAGTGACTCAAAGCAAAGTAGGCCCAGTGGTAACAGTGCACAGGACCCTACAGAACTGGGTTACATGCATGCTGTTAATGTACTTTATCTCCAGACAGTGCCTAGGTATCCCTTCCTGGATGTAGGCGCCTTAAGAGCAGAGTCTTGGTGTATGCTAGTTGCCATCCCTGGGCTAAGCCCTGCCTTGTTGTTACCAAGAGCTTGCAAATGTTTACTAACAATGTCTTGGCTTCCCCTTTATCACTATCTCCATATGATAGGGACTCAGGGTACCACCTCTACAACTCACTTAGCCTGAAGGCATGAAGTAAGTCCCTGGCACCCCTAACCCAGAGAAGATTCTCAGCCCAGCACAGCAGGTCTCCTCACCTGGTCTCACTGGCCCCGTTCCACACTGTCACCAGAAGACGCTTCTGATCACCCTCCTCTGGGACAGGACTAGGAAGCAAAGCAGACCACCAGGGCATTAGGAGGGCCCAGCTCTAGGCCAGGCTCACAGAGCTGCCCATGACTACAGCAGCTGAGCCAGAATCTATACAACTTGCTAAATATAGTGCCACCATGTGGGAGATGAGTCCTCACGTGCATAATAGCATTTATAATACTACGTTAGGGACAAAAAGGAGGCCAGGACACACCGTTACAAAACAGTCCTGCGTTGTAAACACACACAGAGGTACACACCCACAGAGAGATCTGACAAGAAACCCGGCAACTCTTGTCTATGTGAGTAGAAGGGCACTGAGGATTTTCTATTCTTTTCTTCTGTTTACCGTATTGTCCAAAACTACCTTGTGAAGTGAGGAGAAAGCCAAAATATTATGATTCATTCTCACTAACAGGAAAAGAGTAAATGTCCATGCCCTTCCCATTGGCCCCAGAGTATCCAGATGAGGGACAGAAATAATGTAATAATAACAGCAGCAGTTCCCTCTCTGATGGGCGCTGCCCCGCGTCCCACTTAAGAGTCCCTAGCTCCCCAGGAAGGAACAATTATTAACTCCATTCTACAAATGAGAAGCTGGGGCTCAGGGAGGTTAATGAGTTGAAACAGAAAGGGGGATGAACAGGTAATACCGCCCTTCAGCTTGGAAAATTCCTTCTATTGAAGGTGAGAACTTGGCCGGAGGCAGTGGGAAACTGGCTACTCTTTTTTGGGGGGTGGGGGTGGGGGTGCTGGCAGCCATACGCTAGTTACTGTAGTTAGGAAAGACAGCCAAGTGACACATTATTACTGCAGGCCCCACTGCTGGGCCCCCGGCCAGGGATGCAAGGACACCGGGGAGGAGAAAACAAAGCTGTTTTTCTGCTTAGATCTGTGTCTAGAGCTGGCAAACGGAGATCTTTCCTGACAAACCCTCCCTGCCTCTCCTCTCAAGGGCTGTTCCTGACTCTTACAAGAAGAAGTGCTCGTGGAAAGCTGGGTCTCTGCAGTCTGGAATGATCTGTGTCGTCTGGCAGCATAGTTGGCTGTCTTCCGGGATCAGAGAAATCTTGAGTAGAGAAAGTAAAAGCATTAGGTGATCACAGAGACACATAGTCACCCAAGCCCTGCAGCTAGCTCTGAACAGCTAGCTCTGCGAGGCTCCAAACTAAAACTTTCCCCAGGTTCTTCAAACCAGCCTGGGAAGACCACAGAGTAGAGTCCCCGTCACAAACAAGGAACCTGTCTATGGCCAGTGGAATGGACACCAGGGCAGGAGTCATGTGGTGGTAGCAAGATGGCAGCAATAGATAGGTCTATCAGAAAGAGGGTATAACCTTATCATCTCTACTCTCCCCTAGATCAGGGAGGTTTCCCCAAAGCCAAAGACCTGCCTCCTCCCTTCTAAGTCCCCAGGAGCTCTTGGGCATTCTGCCCTGTCCCCACCCCAAGAAGTCCCAAGGCCATGTTTTCAGTACTCTTCCTCCCAGGCCTCAGGCATCCAGCCGGTTCCTATGAAGCCGTTCTCCAGCTCTTGGCAGGAAGGGCTTCTGGATGTAAAGGGAAGAGGGTGTTAGGCCTGCACCTGGCATCTTGGCTGCCACATTCTCGAATGTCCCTGGCCTTTGGCTTCCTGTATCTTTACCCCTGTGGTCCTCTGGATTCACTGCCAGGGTCTAATCCAGAAAGACCTCCCTGCCCTCAGAGAAATCCCTCCCACACTCCTGCCCAAGACTAGCTGTTCTGCCTCTAGTTTGGTAGGGAAGGGGATGAGGATGCTGTGTCCACCAGAAAGCTCCTGTTTCAGTCACCAGCATAGTCACCGTGTGGATCACCAAGATTATCCTTAAGAATCTAGCTCTTGACCGATGCCTTAGGGAACAAGTCAATCAAAAAACAAGAGACTAGGCCAGCACAGGGCCTCATAAATGCCCAGAGACCCAGTGAATGAGGTGGTGGTCACTACCACAGGCCCCTACCCCACAGGTGTCCTTGACCTTGAGAGTCCACCACAGTAGCCCACACCTGCCTCTGATGCCATCAGATACCTTCACATAGGGATCACAGATTCCAGGCTCCTTGCTCATCAGGCCTTTACCTTCTATAACTGAAAAAGAATGGAAAGGTTAGGGTGGGTGAATGGGAGTATATACACACACTTCAGCACAGGCATGCATTCGCTAATGGAAAGACATTTTCTATTTTGTATTCAAACAGAAGGCGTGTCTGTGGGCATAGGATTCTGACCCTTACCCTGGTCTTTGAGTTGACATGCTAACTAATGGCTGTCACCCTCTCTCTGCCTAGTGTGTATTGCCACTTTCCTCCACCACCATGTTCTGGCAGCACCTTCACCATGGTATAGAATGGAGTGCATCCCATTCCCCAAGTCTTATAGCTGGAGGGGAACTTACATGCATTCAGTCTAAGTATTACTAACTGAAGCAAACATGGATGCCCAGACTCAAAACTATAAGAAACGTGTGTAGAGTCACAGAGCAAGGGAAATGGCAGATCAATTAGAACCTATGTCTCTTGACTCCCAATCCATGATCTCTCTACCTTCCAAGACAGCCTCCAAGGGAGCCCAAGCTGCATGGGGCACTGTGATATGCACTGGGTAGTGTCACGGAATGGTCACAAGCTCAGAGTCCAGAGGCAGGCAGAGCACAGGTGAAGCTGGCTGCACTATTCACTAACCATGTATGCTAGAGCAAGTAACTCTGGCTTGATCAGAGTGAGTGCTCCATTTCCCCAAGGGCTTGTGATGCTATTCACTTACACAACAGTTGTACCTTTAAAATAAAGGACATCTCTAAAGAGCCCGGTAGACTGCCTGGACAATAAGTAACTGTTCTGCAAAATGTTTGCTATACAAAAAGAATGAACGAGAAGTGGGTGTGGCTTAGTTAGTAGAGTGTTTGCCTAGCACATGTGAGGTCCCTGATTTGATAGCCAGCACTCCCAACAAAACAGGAAATAACAACAACAAAACAACAAAATAATAATAATAAAGATTGACAGACAGACAGACAGACAGACAGGAATGGGATAAGCGTTTGCTATAAAGGTAAGAATGGCTCTCTTGCCTGATGTCCACAGCAGTCAGGTAATAGGTCTTACAGAATCCGATCTCTTGTTCTCTTTTGTGTTTGGTTTGGTTGGACCCTGGGGCTTGGCTCACATAGAGTCCCAGCAGTCTGAGGAATGAGGCCTGGGAAGCCAGGCTGGAAGGGATGAAGAGCTAAGGCTGGGGGGAAGCCAAAGCAAACCACACAGGACAAATGGGGTGGCAGGGGCCAAGACGCATTCTGTAAAAACTGTTTGCACAGCTGGAGAGAGACCCTGGCAGAAACGGAACACCCCTCTTTTGGTCCTTGGGAACTTCACATTGGGTTGGGTCCCTTAAGGCCAGGAGCAAAGGACCCAGGAGTCTGTTGTTCTCTGTCCTGTATCCTAGCTACTGTTCTCTGAGAATGTATCCCTCCCCTTTAGGGTGTGGCTTTCCTGGGCAGGAGCCTGGCCTGGTGACCTCCTGAGTCTTCCTGATTATCAGTGGCAGTAAGGTAGTCCTGACACCCTCACACCTCTCTTATCATGGTGGAGAGACCAAACCTCAAGGTGACACAGTATGGTCAGGCCGTGATGAAGACCCAAAACAGGGACAGCCCCTGAAGGAAGGTTAGGGACAAGAGATGACTCCAGGGGTGAGGGTGGGGAAGACAGGGAGCAAAACCATCCTTCCTTCCTGAGGTTCAGGGATGTCCTAGTAAGTCACATTCCCGAGGAATATGGCATGTTGTGGATGGAATGGGAGTGGACATTATCTTTCATCGCAAGAGCCAGGGAGCCTATAGGGACAGGTGGGGCCTTCCAAGCCACGCTGAAGAGTCCAGACATGGAGGGCCCCGACAAAAGGTTGGCAATACTCATGCTGGGTGGAAGGAAGGACAAAGGGATTGAGTGGACAAGTCAAGTTCTCCCTGGCCACCCCGCTTAGACAAGGGAAGTACTTCTCCTTGGTGTCCACAGCCCCAGCACCACAGCAATGCTCAACCACTCACTTTGCAGTTTACAGCTTCCCGTTTTGTCTTAATAGACACCTCTACCATATGCTGGGTGCCTTACCAATACAGCTCAGTTAATCCTTGAACTAGCACCGTGTGAGGAGAAAACTGAGCTTGCTCAAGTTTACTTAGTAAGCAAAGCATCAGAACCAGGATTCGGATTCTAATGGCCTGGCTCCAAAAGCTATGACCTTAACCGTAACACTGCACTGCCCAGCATTGTGTGGATAAACAAAATAGTGAGGAAAAAACCCAACAGGGAGGCCAGGAAGGCTTTTCCTCGGCCCCTGCTGTGCCTGGCCCGAGTGTAACTTTGAGATGTCTAGAAGCAGCTTCAGCCTGCTGAGAATCATGCCTGGCAACAGAACTCCAGGTGTTGCAGAGTGGGGATGTTAGAGATGGGTCTACAGAAAGCAGCCCAAGTAAGCACCCACTTTGTTAGTGGACAAATGGCAGAATGTAATAGGAAAAGACAAGATGCCATAGTGACACCATGCCTGTCCAGCTCCAGGCCCACAGGGGAACCTCCTTTCCTCCCTTGGGGATCCTCCACACAGCCATACTCACTGTGCAGCAGCAGAACTCGATCCTGGGCATCAATGGACAGCTTCAGCTGACCTATGGGAACAATGAAAGAAACCCCTTTGAACAATGGTCAGTGATAGGGAGCTCTTCTGTTCACGAGATGCCATTCAAAGACTGGCATAATCTCTGATTGGAAGGGGTCTCCAAGCCACCTGGTTCTGCTTCCTCTCCCCATCAGGAGTGCCGTCTGCAATGGCTCCAGCCCAACTGATGCCATTCTGGTGATGGGGAGCTCACCCCTGCATGAGACAACCCAGACAAACAGGGACAGTGTCCATATTGGCAAAGGAGTAGGATATAAGATACTGTCATACTGTGCCACTAGGAAGGCCAATCGCCATTCCTGGTGATATCCACTGGAATTTACATGTGAGTAGCCTTCAGCCAGATTCCTATCAGAGACAAACTAACCACATATGCACAGGAGCTGCTGAAAAACAGGAAATGTGGAAATTCCTGAGGCACTGCCTATAAAACCAACTACAGCTATAATGGGGGATAGTGTGGGCTGCTTCTATATGGCCTGGTGTTTGGATATTATTGACAAGTTGCTAGTTTGCTTTTTAGGTAATTTTATGTGGGAAACATGTCTGTGCTTCTTGTGCATGCCTGGTGGCACTGAAAGGTCAGAAAAGGGCATCTGGTGCCCCAGGACTGGAATTATGGATGGTTGTGAGACACTATGTGGGTGCTGGGAACTGAACCCAGGTCCTCTGAAAGAACAGCAAGTGCTCTTAACCACAAAACCATCATGGCTCCAGCCCCAACAAGTTTTTAAAAGGACATCTAGTATGTGGTACATACATGTTAAACACACACACACACACACACACACACACACACACACACACACACACACACACACACACCAGAATTGCCTGGAGGGAAGAGAATAAGTGGATGGAAATAGTTAAGAATTCCAATTTATACTGTTTTCCAACTCTTGTTGTTTTAACAATATGAATGCATTCATGAGCAACAACACTTTCACAAATAAAAATACAGTACTTAGGAGGTAGAGGCAGGAGGACCTCCAGCTCAAGGCTAGCCATGGCTATATAGCAAGATCCTGTCAACAAGAAAAAACCCAGGATGAAGCTCAGTGCTTCAGTGCTTGCCTAGCATGCATGCAAGGTCCTGGGTTCAACTCCCAGCACCACAAAAATAGATAGATAGATAGATAGATAGATAGATAGATAGATAGATAGATAGATAGACAGATAGAGATGAGATAAAATAGAGGGAAGAAGGAAACCAAAGAGGGTTAGGGAGAGATGATGGTTGACTTGGGCTGGGGAGCAGGTGAAGAATGGGGGCCTGAATGGAGTGGTTCTTTGTTTCTCGGTTCTTTATTTCTATTTAAGTAAAAGAAAAATAAAATGAGGCTTCAGGTTAAGATGGAGAAATGGCTCACTTGGTAGAGCACTTATGTATAAGTGTGAGAACTTGAGTTTAGACCCTGAGAACCCACATAAAGCCTGACACAGTAGTGTATCAGTAATTCTCGTGCTCCTGTGGGAGATAGGTGGTGGAGGTAGAATCCCCAGAACCTGAGGGCCAACTAACACAGGGTACACATTGAAAGACAAGTTATGGTTACCACTGCTGTGGTAAAATGCTGTGACCAAAAGCTATTTGAAGAGGGCAGGGTTTATTTGAATTACACTTCCACATTGTAGTCCATCATTGGTGGAGTCAGGGCAGGAATCTGGAGGCATTAGTCATACAGAAGGGTGCTGTTTACTGGCTTGCTTGCTCTTCATGTCTTGCTCAAACTGCTTTCTTATAGAACCCAGGACCACCAGCCCACGGGTGGCCCCACCTAGAATGAGCTGGTCCCTTCCCCATCAATTACCAATTAGGAAAATGCCTTTTAAGTTTGCCTGAAGCCCAAGCTGACGAAGGCATTTTCTCAGTTGAGGTTCCCTCCTCTCAGATAACTACAGCTTGTGTCAAGTTGACATAAACTAGCCAGCACAATAAGCATCCATGCTTCAAGGCCAGGTTGTCTTCTAACCTCTATACATGTGTATTGGCACATTTGCTCCAACACTTGTGAGAGAGAGAGAGAGAGAGAGAGACAGACAGACAGACAGACAGACAGACACAGACACACAGAGAGATTTAAAACAGAACAAACAAAAACTCCGCAAGTCATCCTTACAGACAGCCACACCCATCACTTCCCAATCATATCAGATTTCTTTTGAGTTCAGCAATCTCCTTGAATCCTCAGGTAGCCACAGGATTCCCTCTACCCAGGAACATAAGTTGAGAGGCCAGAAGAACAGGGCCAGCCACCCATACCTGCTCCACATATGACCCCTGCCTAACAATCCTCTACTCCTGTCTGTCACTCCCAGTGAGGGAAGTTTACCTTCCATAATGAGAGTACTTCCTCTTTTGAATAACTATTTGATGCTCCATCTAAATGGGCTGTTGGTAATTTCCCTGATTGGTCCTGCCAGCTGTGGGCTGTCTCCTCTAGACCTGATGCCCAGAGTCCTTCAGCCATTCCTCGGGCACAGTGAGACACCCTGTCACTGTCCCAACTGTTTGTCTCTGTGTGTGCTCTCTAAAACTTTTTTTTTTTTTTTTTTTTGGTTTTTTGAGACAGGGTTTCTCTGTGTAGTCTTGGCTGTCCTGGAACTCTGTAGACCAGGCTGGCCTCGAACTCAGAAATCCGCCTGCCTCTGCCTCCCAAGTGCTGGGATTAAAGGTGTGCACCACCACTGTCCGGCACTGGGCCAGTTCTTAAGGCTTGGGCTTCAGTACTGGCTAGAAGACAAGCAGGCAGCCTTCGGAGAAGAAAAAGAAAGGAGGCCTGTATCTTAAAATTCTTCATGAGGCCTCCAACTGCAGTAGTCTGGAATGCCTTGATTCTCTCATTGGTAGAATCCATAAGCCATTCAGACTCCAGCCTCCTGCCCATCAGAATTCTTACTGTTCCCCTGACCAGGTTGAAGGTCTCAAAATCAGGAGGCTCATTCTAGTTCCAGACCCAACTGCCCACTTCCCTCCCAGGACCACAATGTCTGTGGCTGGGAGGCAGGGCTAATGATGGGGCTACTGCACTCCAGGCTGTGATCTGATGATACTGGACAGTGATGAGGTCCTGGGATGAAAGGCTGCATGGGAACCCACAGATGATTATCTCGAGGTCCCTGAAATTGCTACTGTCAGGCTCCATCGTGCCTAGAAATCTGATGCAGATCCCGTGCTTGCTCCATGGTGGGCTGAAAGAGGAAGCTTTGAAACAGACATGGCCAGCAGTCATGGGTCAGATTTCACTAACTCAGTGACATTTAGGTTTAGCATGAAAGGTTACTTGTTTGTTTCTGAAACTAGTGTAAAGTCAGGTCTGGCCCAAACTTGTTCCAATTTGCAAAGCCCTTGGAACTGCTGCACTGTGCAGCACCAAAAACAGCTTTCCTAGAAATGGAGACATAGGCCCCTACATTGGGCAAACACGTGAGAGACAGGGCAGATGTGACAGTTTTCTGTCTATAGCAGGCTCCCAGCCTGGGAGATTGCACAGGGGTGTGGCCCAGGTCAAAGCTGGGGTTGAAGTAGAGAAATGCCCTAGGACAGTGGTTCTCAACCTTCTTAACGCTTTGACGCTTTAAATCAGTCCCTCATGGTGTGGTTACCCCTGACCATAGAATTCCCATAGAATTTTCATTACTACTTCATAACTAATTTTACTACTGTTATGAATCATAGCATACATATTTTTGGAGATAAAGGTTTTTCAAAGGGGTTGAGAATGAGTGTCTACATCAAAGACTGGCCCAGAGTTCTGATAAGTCTACTAGATCTGCCCAGGAGGTCTACTTAAAGAGAGCCTGGGGGCCCTTTCCCATATGGTAGCCAAGACGAAGCCAAGTAACCAGGCTCCAGGCTCTTGGTCAGGCCTCCTAGGCTCATAGATGAGGATCAGATCAAGAATGGGCCATACCAGTCCCTGTTGTCTTCCCTATCAATCTTCTCTGTCAAATGTCCAACACTCAGAGACCCTGAAACCATGTTGCCCAAGCTCCTCATTGGTGGCTAGTCGTACCTGGCATAGACAGTGACTTGGACCCAGAGTATCAAACGTACCCCCAGAGCCAGGACTAGAAACCAAAACCCTGCCCAACTCAACACACCTTCCTATGTAACAGTCTGCTAGAACCCACAGTGCTCCAGCAGGCACCCCAGCCACCATTACAAAATGATGTGCCACAGCTTTACTCCAGAAGCCAAGAGAAGGGGATCAAGCAACATAGCGTATGCCTTTAATGCCAGCACTTGGCAGGCAGAGGCAGGTAGATCTCTCTGAGTTCAAGGCCAGCCTGGTCTACATAGTGAGTTCCAGGACAGCCAGGGCTACACAGAGAAATCCTGTCTCAAAAGCAAAGCAAAGCAAAACAAAACAACACCACCACCACCACCACCACAACAACAACAAGAAAGGCAAGAGACGTCTGGTTAGATGGATTAGCAGGTAAAGGTACTTGCTGAATAATCCTGACAACTCCAGTCTGATACCCAAAGCCCATGGCAGGAGAACCAACTCTCACCAGTTGTCCTGACGACCACATCCATGCCATGGCACCCCCGTACCGGCCTCACATGCACAATCATACAAAACAACGACAACAATAATACAGACAATTAATTTAAAATGAAGCAAGTGAAGAGACTCCCAGAGAGATGGCATGTTTCGAAAGGCATTTAGTCTAAAGAAATGAACCCTGGGGTAGGAGAAGACAGGGTAAACGCCGAGTCTGCAGCTGATCTGAGAAAAAACAAGCAAGATATCACCCACCTTCACCCTTGACCTTTGCAATAGCCCTACTTCTCCCTCACACTCAGAGTGTGGCCCGAGAGAGTGCCAAGCACCAAGGAGGCTAAGGGCCTGAAGTCATCACCTCAGGGTTATGCAGGGATGGGGAGAGGGAACCTGGAAAGGACAGTTACCATGGGACTGTAGTTGGACATCTTTCCTATCTGCAAAGGATTATCTGTAATGGGTGCTCAAAGAGCCTGTAAGGATGTACCAGGGACCCAGGGCCGAGAGCCAAAGCAAGAACAGACAGGACCCTATAGGTCAGGGATGATGTTGAAGGCATAAGATTAAAAAGTTTGGAGAGGGCCACAAACCCCAATTCTGCTAAGCCCAGGACTGCAGAGTACAGGCTTACTGTGCACTGCACAAAGAAAGCAGCCAGAGAAATTCTGTCCTGCAGGTGTTACTCCACAGAGGACCACAGGAAGCCAAATTCTCTCAGGATATAGTTCCGAGAGACTGACTCGGAATATAGCAAGATGGTAGCTGCACCCCATTGCCGGACTCCAGAATCAGCAGACACATGTCCTCAAGAGAGCCCATGCCGAGTGAGCACTCTGAGGTATGTCAGAAACACATAGGAACACATGAGGTTTCTATGAAGCAACGGTCATCCTCAACAATTCCCCTGAAACCAGCTGCTAACCTCAGAACTGTTATGCAGAGCTGGAGAGGTGGGTCAGTGGGCAAAGGGATTCTCACACAAGCATGAGGACCTGAGTTTAGATCCCCAGCACTCACACTGAAGAAGAAAGAGGAGGAGGGGGGAGGGGGAGGAGGAGGAGGAGGGGGAGGCGGCGGCAGCTGGCTGGGGATTTAACTCAGTGGTAGAGTCTTTACCCAGGAGGTAAAAGGCTCTGGGTTGAGTCCTCAGCTTCTAGGGTTGGGAGGGGAGGATTTAGAGGGTGTGTAACAGGCGGGCATGGCTGCATATAGCTAGAACTGTAGTCCTGGGGAGGCAGACAGGTGGATCCCTAGTGCTTGCTGACCAGTCTAGATAAATCATTGAGCTTCAGGTTTGGTGGAAGATCTGAGTCAAAATAACAACAACTGTAATAATTGCAATAATGTGGAAAGCAATGGAGGAAGGTGCCTGACTTCTGGTCTCCCTATGTGCGTGTGCTTGAGTACACAAGTGCACAGGCACAGGTAGATACGTACACATATACATTACACAGACACACACACACCACATACACACAGACATATGTGTGTGTGTGTGTGTGTGTGTGTGTGTGTGTGTGTGTGTATATATATATATATATATATATATATATATATATATATATATAGAGAGAGAGAGAGAGAGAGAGAGAGAGAGAGAGAGAGAGCGCTATTGCATGTTAAAAGCCGCCACAGGAAGAATGGTGTCAGTACACATCAGGGGCTGGGTGTACACAGAGCCCAACTATTGACATTTACAGATTCACCCTCCAGTTGTGAGGATGGTTGGAAGGAGCCTAGCCAGCTCCTAGCTCCCTGCCAACCACCTCCCTGTGTCAGCCACCTGATCCACTCAGGAGCACTGGGCCAGACTCAGAGAGGATAAGCAATGTTAGGCAGCTCTGCTTTCTGTCCTCTGATAAACGACAGGCGGGTGTCAGGGCCTGGGAGCTACACAGTCCTTGGTCCTTAACCCTGGAAAACTCCAGTGTCTGCTGGATTGAAGAGAGGAAGAATCTTGAATTCCCTTCCGGTTCATCCAATTCCCTTCTGGCTGGGAGGGCTGGGGGAGAGAGGGAGGTGGGAAAATGCTGAGAGGGAGAGCCGAGACACAGACAGAGCAGTCCTGAGTGGAGATAAAGTTCGATTGGTCCTCTCCCTTTGCGTGACTCTCGGCTTCCTGTGAAATCTGATGCTGATGTGATGCCCCAAGCTGCTTTTCCTTCCAGAAACACGGCTCCAGCCAAAGAAGTCCAGTCAGCCTGCTCAGCAGAAACTCATAAACTCACTGTCAGGTCTCCCCGATGAGTCCAGTGGCTGTGGGTCACTGAGAATCAGGAAGGGTCCTCAGCTCTTCCTGGAAAGCCGTGAATTACAATCTCTGATCTAACATCCTCAACATCCAAGCTTGGCTGAGCCCCATTGCTGGCAAAGCCATCCATCCTGCAGGGCTCAGATCCAACATCCCAGGTACCACAACACGGCACCTCAGTGTCAGAGCCACAGGGAGGGAAGGAAGGCGGGCAATGCTGGCTGGATGTTCACAGATACTCGGAACTAAATGCTTCTATTGCTTGTATTCCTCATGGTAACGCCAGAGAACGGTTACGATGTTGAATCCTCACTAATACACAAGATAAATGAAGGCTAACAGTTGAACAGACAGGTTACACAATCAGTAAGTGGTTGACATGGGGGCCATCAGACCCCAAGGGCTTCCACGGTGGCTGGCTCAATATTTAATCTACAAGGTCTTTGACGCTCCTTCCCGTCAAGTAGTGGAAATAAGAATTGGAGAGATGTCTGGGTAGTTAAAAGCACCTGCTGCTCTTATGGATGATCACAATTGCAGGCAGCTCCAAGGGGACCGATCGGCCACCTTCTTCTGACTTCTATAGGCACCTGCTCTTACCTGCACATGCCCACGCACATACACACATAAGTTTATAAAAGTAAAGGCTAGCTCATCCTGTCCACTGTATAGCGGACTTAGTTACTTCTAATTGAATGCGATAGAAGTGACCAGGGGTGACTTCAAAGAACAGGTTGTCATAGGCTTTTTTCCCTTTTTCTTTCTTTCTTTCTTTCTTTTTTTTTTAAACAGCCAAGTTGGTTCTTCATGGAATTGTGTGGCCCAGCTCCACATGTAACACAGCATTCTACAACACGTTTCATGGAACTGCACTGCTACCTATTTAAAACAGTTTTCCCTCTCCTGGAAGAAATTCAGACTCATCAGTACTCACTCTGAATTGCCTTCTTCCCCGGGCTCTATCTATAATTATTTCTCTGTTTCAGTGGATTTGCCTATTGTGATAGTTCAAATACACAAACTCTGACAACATATGTGCTTTTATGGTTGGTTTCTTTGTACTTGCCATATGTTTCCAAGATTTATATATGTTATAATATGTATCAATCCGCCAGTCCTTTTTATGGCCCAGTAATATTCCATTATATGGATATTCTATGCTTTCTTTATCCTTTCACTTTGTGGTAAGTATTTGGGTTGTTTCCATTTTGAAGTGACTGTAAGTAGTACTGCCACTGTGAGCATTTATGTATTCGTTATTTTGTGCCCATCATATAAGGCCCCCCACATATTTGTAAGCACATTTTCATTCCTCTTAGATATATAACTAGGACAGGAATTGTTGGGTCAAATATTAACTCAGTGTTAACTTTCTTTTTTTGTTTGTTTTTCAAGACAGGGTTTCTCTGTGTAGCCCTGGCTGTCCTGGAACTCACTCTGTAGACCAGGCTGGCCTCGAACTCAGAAATTCACCTGACTCTGCCTCCCGAGTGCTGGGATTAAAGGCGTGCGCCACCACTGCCCAGCCAGTGTTAACTTTTTAAAAGAAGCTGCCCGACTCTCTTCCCAAGGGCAGCGCCTTTTACATCCTTACTAACCACGCACAAGTGTTCACATTTCTCCTCGTTATCTTAGTATCTGTTATTTATCTCTTTACTCACAGCCCGATATGCCTTGTTGTAGGGATTTGTTCGTTTGTTTGTCCCTTGTTTTATTTTGTTCTGTTGCTTTTTGTTTGTTTGTTTTGACTCGTTTGGCTTTAGGGTGTGAGGAACTTATTCCCAAATAATGAATAATTAATTTATTAACTGGTGCTAGAGATCAAACACTGGGACTCACACATGCTATGCTTAATGCTAAACTACATCCAAGCCCTCTTTTACTTTTTATTTGTGAACAAGGTCTCATTGGATGGCGCTTGCTAGGTTTGAATTCACTATGTAGCTCAGATGAGTCTTGAGCTTGCTGTCCTCCTAACTTGCCTCCTAGGTAGCTAGACTGGACCACCAGGTCTAGCTCTCACTGAGGTTCTGTTGGCACTTCTCTAATAGTTAACATCGCAGGCTCTTTTTCTAGTGCTATTCACTGTCTTTGGGAAAACACTTGTTCAAATTGTTTATTCATCTAGAATGTACAAAGAACTGCAAAAATTAAATAGCAAAAAACAAAAAACAAAACAAAAAACAAAAACCCGTGCTAACCAATAAGTGGAGTAATGGAACAAACTGAGAGTTCTTAAAAGAAGAAACACAAATGGCTCATAAATATTTCTTGAAAGTGTTCAACAACCCTAGCCTTTGGAGAAATGCAAATTAAAACTCCTTTGAGATTCCACTTCACCCCAGACACAATGGCTGCCAGGAAAACAAAGAACCAGCCTTGAACAAGGCCATTTCTAAGGCTCACAGAACATTGCAGAAGAGAGAGTGGAAAGAACACAAGCGCCAGAAGCTAGGGAGGAGGTCTGTGAAACTCCACCTTCTGGGCAATACGGGATCACTATAATCCTGAACTCACAGTGGCTGCGGATGCCCCGGCGCCAGATCTACACAGCCTGGGCTCACAGCAGGCAGGCATGAGTGGAAGAAGGGTTCAGGGGACTCCTTCATTGAAGAACCACTTTCTATTGATAGATTCAGCGGGGATATGGGAAGTCATTGCCTTAGGTTGTACCCATTGGTAACCCCCACCAGACTGCAGTGGACAGTTCCAATCCAATGGTCACACAGGTGGCCCTGGTTAAACTAGATGAGTCCCAGAACAAAAGTTCTGAGCCTGGGAGAAGGGCAGGGATGGCAGAGACAGACTGACAGGGTGGGGGAAGATCTAGAAAGGTTGGAAGAGAGAGTTGTCAGAATACATTATCCACAGGTATGCATGAAGCTAGTCAGTGAAAAAATTAATCAATCTAAAAGAGAAAGGCTTCAATTAGAACAAAGAAGCCAAATGTGGGCAGAGATGTGAGGAAGGAGAGGACTTTGTTCACACAGAAGCTTCTGACAAAGTTAAAATTAGACCTACCAGGTGACCAGCATACCTCCTAGGCACGTACCCAAAGGACCCTACTTCCTACCGCAGACACACTTGTTTGTGTTGCTGTATTCACAATAGCAAAGAAATGAAATCAGCCTGGATGTCCACCAGGAGAGGCACAGATAATGAAAACATGGCACATGTGCACAGTGCAACTGTGCTCAGCCAGAAAGAAAAATGAGATTATGAAAATTGCAAGAAAATGAATGGATCAGGAAGCCGTTACACAGGGTACTGCAAGTAAGACTCAAAAGACTCAGTCCTTCTCACGCACAGCTGGCTTTCAGTGCCCACGTGTGCGTGTGCACGAGCGTGAGCATGTGCGTGCGTGTGTGGGTGCGTGTGTGTGTGTGTGCGTGTGTATGTGTGTGCGTATGTGTGTGCGTGTGTATGTGTGTGTGTGCGCGTGTGTGTGTGTGCGTGTGTGTGTGTGTGGTGTGCATATGCATGCACACATGTGTGCATGTGTACGTGTGTGAACATATATGTGAGCATATGTGTGGATGTAGGCCATGAAACTAGAACAAGAACCATGAGAAAGGACAGAAGAGGAGGGGCGGGGCGGGTCACAGAACCCACGTGGCTAGGGATGGATGGATGCAGCCGCAAGAGGGAAGGGAGGGCTGGAGAATCCACAAATGAAATGTATGTTAAAAACTTCATAATGGAACCTAACACTCTACACATGACTTTAAAAATAAAAACATCTTAGAAAAAAACATACACATAAGTTAGTAAATAAATAATCAATACGTCTACCAGATGGCCATCATTATGGCTCAGTGAGTCAGAGTGCTCACCAAGTGAACTGACAAGCTGAACCCGCAGCGAAAGGAGAGAACCAGCTCCTGAAAACCATCCTCTGACCTCTATACATGTACTGCGGCATACAGAGTCTCTCTCCCTTTCTGTCTCTATCTGTCTGTCTCTGTCTCTGTCTATCTCTGTGTCTCCTTCTGTCTCTCTCTGTCTGTCTCTCCATACATGTACACACACAATAATAACATTAAAAAGTATTTTTTTTTCAAACTCTCAGAAATCCTGGGTCCGTCTTAAGTTGGCTCGCCATCCTTTCTGGGGTTCTTGCTCACCCTCACCCTCGCTCAGGAGGAAGCTGGCTGCCTGTGGCCTGTGCAAACTCAACCAGCACTACGAAGAGGAAAGTGAGGAAAGACAGAAGCCTCCCGACAATGGGAGGCCTCCTGCCAAGAATCACGTGACAAGCCCTTCCAGCAGTAATACCTTCAGATAACAGAGTCCCTGGCTAACATCTTGGCTTCCGGCCCTGTGAGAAACCCTGAGAAAAACCATTCCTCTCAGCCACTTCCAAACTCCCGACTCACAGACATGGCAAGATAGAAGTTGTTCAGTTCAGCTAATAAACACTGGAATAAATTGTCTCCACAATTAGGGCAAGTAAGTCTGATCTCAATTCTGAGGCCATTTTTCAGTTTAAAGAACTGAAGAAAAAAAAAAAGAAAAAGAAAACTGTTAAGAAATACTATTATATCTAAAGAATAAAAGACTTTTTGTATTTTGGGGTCTTCGATTTTCTTTTTGTTTTTCTTTTCTTTTTTTTTTTTTTAATTCACTTTACATCCTGACCACAGCCCACCCTCATCCCAGTCCCCCTCCCTCCCTCAGCGCCTCCCTTCTTCCCCCTCCCTTTCTCAAGAGCCTATCGAGGAGCTGAGGAGATGGCTCTGCAGATAGAGGACTAAGTTACTCGAGCATGAGAGCCAGAGTTTGGATTCCCAGAGCTCACATAAAAAGCCAGGCAGGCATGGCTGCCTCCTGTAAACTCAGCACTCGGGAGGCTGAGACAGAATTTCCCTTGGCGAGCTAGCTAGCTAGCCGACCCATATTCTTCGAGCATTCGGTGCAGCCAAAGACTTTGCCTCAATTAAGTAGAGAGCAACTGAGGAAGGCAACCAATGTCAAATTTGAGCCTACACATATCCACACACATACATACATACATACATACATACATACATACACACACATGCACACACACACACACACATGCTCGTGCAAAAAAAAAAAAGTTGATCGATTGTAACTATTCCTGCTTAAACTACAGAGTACAGAACTGTCCACATTAACCCCAGGACAACTTCTTCTCATAGTAAATGGTTTTCCACCATGCTCATGTGCACACACTGCTATTGTATGTAGAAAATTCATGTTATTCTGCCTTTTGTGATGTTTTCCTTTTATCTTACTATCATTTATTTATTTATTTATTTATTTATTGAGACAGGGTTTCTCTGTGTAGCCCTGGCTGTCCCGGAACTCACTTTGTAGATCAGGCTGGTCTCTAACTCAAAGA
Organism: Uromys caudimaculatus; assembly: GCA_028551405.1. Lineage (NCBI taxonomy): Eukaryota > Metazoa > Chordata > Mammalia > Rodentia > Muridae > Uromys > Uromys caudimaculatus. Next base: position 60,875,505 of record CM052702.1, on the reverse strand, counting down.
TCTACTTGCCTTCCCTCCCAAGTGCTGGGATTAAAGGTGTGCACTGCCACATCCAGTTTATGATTATTTTTTAAGTCATATATAAAAGTCATATAGTTTTAATCTGAAAATGTCTACATTTTATAAACTACTCAGTAACCTTATCTGTTCCACACAACTTTTTTTTTTTTTAAGACTTATTTATTTTTAAGTGCACTGGTGTTCTGCCCACATGTCTGGTCAGGGTGCCAGATCCTCTGGAGCTGGAGTTACAGACAGTTGTGAGTTGCCATGTGGGTGCTGAGAATTGAACTTGGGTCCTCTGGAAGAGCAGCCTGTGTTTTTAACCACTAAGCCATCTCTTCAACACCCAATACTGCAACTCTTTGTCTGTAGTTATTCTATAATGATGGTTATCTCATATACATTCTCACAACTCTATACCACACAATGGAATTCATAATTTATTTTCCTTGAGTTTTATATTTGTAATACTTTTTAAAGTGATCAGATAACACTTTCCAGAAGAACAAATTTAGTGCAGAAAACACAAGACAGGAAGCATGGAACCATGAACAAAGCATGGGCTTTGGAGTCCATAAGTCCCAGAGTGACTCAGCTCCCCCAGTTTACAGTGGAAACTGTCAGAGTAACACACTTCCAGTTCACATGTGAAGCACCCAGTACACAGCAACACTGACATGACAAGGGAGGAAGGGAGAAGAAAAGAGAAAACATCTTGAAGGAGAGGCTTGGAAACATGGCTCAGTAACTGTCTTAGTCAGGGTTTCTATTCCTGCACAAACATTATGACCAAGAGGCAAGTTGGGGAGGAAAGGGTTTATTGAGCCTACACTTCCATGCTGCTGTTTATCACCAAAGGAAGTCAGGACTGGAACTCAAGCAGGTCAGGAAGCAGGAGCTGATGCAGAGGCTATGGAGGAATGCTGCTTACTGGCTTGCTTCTCCTGGCTTGCTCAGCCTGCTTTCTTATAGAACCCAAGACTACCAGCCCACAGATGGTACCACCCATAAGGGGCCCTCCCCCCTTGTTCACTAATTGAGAAAATGCCTTACAGCTGGATCTCATGGAGGCATTTTCTCAACTGAAACTCCTTTCTCTGTGATAAGTTCAGCTTGTGTCAAGTTAACACACAAAACTAGCCAGTACAATTGACCCCTTGTCAACTTGACACACAAACATATCACCAATAAGCCTCGACCCTTACTTCCTTATTCATCTCCAAGGTCTAAATAACTTTAAAAGTCCCACAGTCTTTGCAAATTCTCACATATTAACATTTCAGTTCCTTTTAAATATCCAATCTCTTAAAATTCAAAGTCTTTTAAAAATTCAAAGTCTCTTAACTGTGGGCTCCACTAAAATACCTTCTTTCTTCAAGAGGGAAAAATATCAGGTCACAGTCACAATCAAAAGCAAAATCAAACTCCAACCATCCAATGTCTGGGATCCACTCACAATCTTCTGGATTCCTCCAAGGGCTTGAGTCAATTCTCCAGCTCTGCCCCTTGTAGCACACACGGCTCCAGATGCCTGTACTCCACTGCTGCTGCTGTTCTTGGTGGTCATCTCATGGTACTGGTATCTCCAAAACACTGCTGTCTTCCACTGCAACTAGGCTTTACCATGGTGCCAAGCCTCATCTCCTTTGCATGACCCCTTCAGTCCTGGGTCATCAATTGCAACTGAGGCTGCCCCTTCACCAATGGCCTTCCACAGCCTCTCACAGTGCCTAGGCCTCAGCTGCTCTTCATG
>CM052702.1:60847648-60873249 GCA_028551405.1 Uromys caudimaculatus | reverse complement strand
AGGCCCTCCCCCCTTGATCACTAATTGAGAAAATGCCTTACAGCTGGATCTCATGGAGGCATTTTTCTCAACTGAAACTCCTTTCTCTGTGATAACTTCAGCTTTTGTCAAGTTGACACACAAAACTAGCCAGTACAGTAACTGAAACTGGTTACTGCTCTTTCAGAGGACCCAGGTTCAGTTCCTAACACCCAGCATCAGGCAGCTTACAACTTCCTGTAACTCTAGTTTCAAGGGATCCCACGCCCTCTTCTGGCCTCCACAACCACATACATACACATGGTACACATAAACTCATGCAAGTACACACACATGTACATAAAATAAATAAACCACAAATCTTTTTTTTTTTTTTTTTTTTTTAAATCACTAGGGCCAGATGATGGTTCAGTGGGTAAAGCATTTGCTGCCGAGATTGAGGCCTGAGCCTGACATGGGAGACCTACATGGTAGAAGGAGAGAACTGACTCTCACAAGTTATCCTCTGATCTCCAAATGTCTGCTATAGTATGTGTACACACACACATACACACACACACACACACACACACACACACACACACACACACATTCAAACAAATAAATGTGAAGATTTTTAATATGTCAGAAAGAATGAGAAAACATCCTCCAGGGACTTCCGTTTGGGAGAATGACAGCCTCACCAAGGGACTCAATAAGGGAATCTAGAAAAGCCAGGCAAAAACATTTAAAGCATCCTCGTGGAGCAGAAATGAGAGATACTGAATCCAGCGGGGTGTGGGACAGCAAATGCAGGTCTGTGGAAGCCTGGCACTTTCCTGGACTGACGAGGAGACCAAAATTCAGGGGATCAAAGATGAGGCTCTTTTAAACTTTTACTTTTTGCACTGAGATCCTAAAGGCCTGCTCCTTTGGAACAGGGTGAACAGACACAGATCTTCACAGAACAGCAGCTCAGTTTCAAATAATCTCAGTCCCTAATGCTGACTCAAGGTGATCCCAAGAGCCAGGCATGCGGCATGCACCTGTCATAAGTTCAAGCTCAGCCTGGGATGTGTGGCAAGTTGGCACCCAACTTGGGCAGCATAGTGAGACACTGTCTATAAAACAAAAGGCTGACCTGGACTGCTAATGACTCCAGCACCTAACCAGCAAAAGAAAAGACATTCTTGTAAGCTCTAAATGATGAGAAAAGATAACACCTCCATGCCTGCTTTTTGTAATGAACTCTGAGCACCTGAAGAATGAAGACCCAGTTTGGAAAGACAAAGGATAGAAAATGACAGGCTAGCCGGGCAGTGGTGGCGCATGCCTTTAATCCCAGCACTTGGGAGGCAGAGGCAGGTGGATTTCGGAGTTCAAGGCCAGCCTGGTCTACAGAGTGAGTTCCAGGACAGCCAGGGCTACACAGAGAAACCCTGTCTCGAAAAAAAAAAAAAAGAACCCGCGAGGCTCTTATGATCCACGATGCTCTGGTGAGTGAGCAAGCAAATCCAATGAATCACAAAGAACTGAAGGATGCAGAGGATGGTCTCCAATCAAACCACAAAATAAACATTGAAAACATTGCCAAAGCTAGGCTCAGTGGCATCTGTCTGTAATCCCAGTATTCAGGAGACAGAGGCAGGAGGATTGTCTATTTGAGGCCTGCTTAAGATATATAATGTAGTAATAGCTTATATTAGTTAAAAATATGTGCTGGCCATGTGTGAGGAACAAAGTTTGGATCACTATGTGAAAGCCAGGTGCTTGCCTGAGATATAGTGTGTGTGTGTGTGTGTGTGTGTGTGTGTGTGTGTGTCCATACGGGTAATTTATATAAAGCTGGGGATGTTTTTATGTATGTGTGCCACACACCACAGTAAGAAAGGCTGGGAAAGGACAATACAGGGAAGAACTGAAAAAGAGCAAGGAGCTAGCAACAGACGGCAACACTGAAGAATTTCTCGATCCTCCCAAGCAGACGGGCTACAAATGACAGGAAAACAACCAGCACCGAGCGCTCTGCCCAGTGAATTATGTGCTCTGGAGAAATGGATGGGTTTCCTGAGCCAAGTCTAATGAGTCTACCCGGCTCAGGGCAACAGGGCTGGAAACAAGGGCTGACAGCAGTTAGCAGGGACAAGCCAAAGGCCTCCAGTTCAGAGCCTGACCTTGTTCTGCCCAACACAGGGAGCAGCCGGTGGGCATCTGTCCCGAGCTTCATTCACAGTACAAAACTAGATTCATTTTCTCTGTGGTTTAAAGAGAGCCAGTGGAAGGGGGACGAAGGGCCCTAGTTAATTGCTACCACAACAAACATGGAAAAAGAAAGAACAGGCCAGCAAATGTGTGCCATCCCTCACGGTCCTCTCTGTCTTCAGAAGCATGCTTCTTTCTGCTGAGCCAGGCTCCAGGCATGCCTCTAGACTGACCTACCTCAGGACTGTTCTCACAGCTGTCAGGTTCAGGTTCAGTGGGAGTGACATATCTAAAGAGAGATGGGTGGCCTCACCCATGCCCATAGCTACCTTCAGCCTTCAGAGCACACACACTGGCTGTCCATCATCTCCCAGCCCAGATATCCTGGAGGAAAGGCAACCTGTGCTCTCTCCTGACGGCTTGCCATTTCCAAGATGCTAGAGACCACAGGGAGAACAGTAACTTGCTCAGAGACCACCCAGGTAGGTTGGTAACATGGCTTATGGGACAAGCTAAAACTTTGGAATCCTTTCAAGAGTTTCTGTGTGTACCAGAAATTTTTGAGAATTGGAGTTTTCAATATAAAATAATTGTTACCTAAAATTCATCTAGACGTACCATGAACATAGAACAACCAAAATAACGGCGAAGAATAAAATCAAAGGATTTGTTCTTTGAGATTCCAAAGCATTATTACAAAGCTACAGTAATCGAGTCTGGGATGGTGACAAAGTGGGAGACTATGACGCAAACCAGAAGGTCCAGAAATAAAACATTTCTCTTGTTGTTAACCGTGACTATATGTGTGTGGTATATACACATGTGTGCACCTGTGTGTGTACATCAGAGGCCACAGGAGGATGTTAAGGTGGCTTCTTTTATTGTTCCCTGTCTTGTTGCCTTGAGACAGAGTCTCTCGCTGAACCTGGAGTTTACATTTTTTATTGTGGTTCTGTGTTGTGTTATGTTGTGTTTGTTTAAGGCAAGACCTCTCTATATAGTCCTGGATGTCCTGGAACTTGCTATGTAGACCAGGCTGGCCTCAAACCCACAGAGATCTGCCTGCCTCTGCCTCCTGAGTGTTGTGATTTTTATAAATATCATTTATTTATTTTATGCATGTGAATACACTGTAGCTGTCTTCAGATACAGCAAAAGAGGGCATTGGATCCCATTACAGATGGTTGTGAGCCACCACGTGGTTGCTGGGAATTGAACTCAGGACCTCTGGAAGAGCAGTCAGTGCTCTTAACCTCTGAGCCATCTCTCCAGCCCGACCATGCCAGTCTTATTGAGGTTCGTTTTTGGCTAAGCTGGTGGCCAGCAAGGCCCAGTGATCTTCTTACCTCTGTGTCATAGTTCCATCCCAGTGTTATGGGGTTATGTGCCACGCCCAAGAAGCACATGAGGGGAACAGGAAACCAACTTCTACAAATTGTCCTCAGACCTCCACACTTGTGCTATGGCACATGTGTACACACACACACACACACACACACACACACACACACACAAAAATAAATGTAAAAGCTATTTTTAAATGAAGTACTGCTATGTGCCACAACATGAGCATCCCTTGAAAACACAGTAAAAAGAGACATTCATAGAAAACCACACACACTCCCATTACATCAAATCCCCTCAACAAGGCACGTGTCTTGAAGCAGAAAACACAGTAGTGGTTGGTGGGGGTTGGGAATGAGGGAGGGCCAGGGATGGAAAACAAGAAGCTAAAAGGTATAGTGTTTATTTCTAGGGTGATGAAAAATACTCTAAAATTGATCATAGTAATCACTGCATAACTCTGTAAATATACTCAAAACCATAAAGTTGTACATTTCCAATGAGTGAACTGTGTCCACATGAGTTAGTGCTCCGCAGGGCTTTCACCAAAGAATTAACAAATACCCCAATCAAAATAACAGGTATGACCCTGGCAGATGCAGCCACAAACACCTGCTAACGCTTCTTCGAACTATACCGAATTACTCTGAAGGAGGACTAGCTGGTTCCTGGCCTCAGCTTGTGTGTACCTTCCCTTGAAGTCGGCTAAGGCCTCAGGCAATGAGGCAGCCAGTGACTGTTACTTGGACCTGCCTTTCTTGGGAGACAGTAGGTATGCTTATGACACCACCCCCCAGTCCCCTGTGTGTGTGTGTGTGTGTGTGTGTGTGTGAGTGAGAGAGAGAGAGAGAGAGAGAGAGAGAGAGAGAGAGAGAGAGAGAGAGTCTCTTCCTGTAGGGAATTCTGACGGAAATATTTTTTCTGTTTTCAGAGATGCCTTCACCTCCTTTAGTGTTCGCAGCATTGTCACCAGGTTCCTCCAGGGTAAAGCCTGCTGTTGAAGGGGCCAGGGGCTACCTGCGGTGTCGGGGAAAGACCAAGGAACTGAGAAAGTTAGCAAAGAGATCTGCATCAAATGGTACCTTCATTGGCTGCAAAAACTGACCTGGAATCCATAGCTTCCAAGTCTGGATCATTTTCAAAATACCTCTAAGAAGTCTTAAGGTTAGAGTCTCAGGATCCACTCATAGTTATTAAGTCATACTCTCTGGGAATGAATCCTGGGAACCTGTGTGTTTTCAAGGGCCCAGTGGAGTAGAACATTGCCTGGTGTTGGCGCCCTGGGTTCAATCTCCATTACCACCACAACAACTAAAAGTCCAAAAATGCTCCAGGTCTGGTTTGGTAACCACTAACAGGAATCGCCATCAACTCCTAAGCAAAGAGTGTTCAGTGCCCAGTGACAATTAGCAGCCAACAATAAGGTCGCCATGGCAAATGGCGCCCCAGAAAACAGAACTATTGCAGGAAACATTTTTCAAGCATTCAAATTAGTGTCAAAAAGATCCAAGAACAAGCTGCATAAAAAGAGCAGGCGGATCCCCGTTCTCCCCAGTTCCTGCCTGACTCCTGCACACTCAGGTGACAGTCACAGGTCAAACAGCCGATCCACTTGATAGCCATCAGGCTCAACCAGAAGCCATAGCCAGGCTGGAGGAGCCACGCCCTGCTGGGACTGGACCCTCCCCTGCTCCAGTTTGGAAGAGACTTTAGTTGAACGAAAGATCAAAGTAAATGCAAAGAAATATTCACATCACACCAGCAGTGAAAGGGTTGTTTTACAAAACTGTACACACAGAGCCATGTGGACGTTGTTAAGACTAGGAAGGAACGGGTGAAGATACCTAGAAGAACATAAACTAAAATGTCTCTTAAGCTCTTGAATGGGGACCTGGAAAAGGTGCAAGCTCTCGGACCCTCTCTCATCTGGAAATCTCCCTTGTCTTGGAGAGCCCTGTGTCCCTCTGGAATAAAAGGATTGGCTTGTAGCATTTGGGAACATTAAATGAAACACACTGGACAGTGTCATGCACCAGTGAGCGCTCAACCAATGGGTGCCTAGTGAATCTCTTCTTCATCTTCCAGCACCAGGACCAGGGAGGTCCAGGCTGCAAAGCTGCAGCCCGACCGACTGACTTTAGGAATCAACCCACTGTGTTTCCATTACTTCCTCTGTTCCTGGGAGTGAGAGAGGCTCAAGCTGTGAAGAGCCAGGCGTGCTGTGCTGTGCTGGAATAACCTGGAGAGCAGGGAAGCCAAGAACCCTTCTTGAGGGCCTCGTTCCGTGTGTGCTCTGCCTCTGAAAGCTGGTGGCATCTGGTTCTGTCACACTAAGCACTCTAACCTCAGAAGACATTGTATACGAGTTAGAACAGCATCGGTGGGAAGGCTTACACTCAGGAATCAGGCCCACCACAGGCTAGAGAGAGACTCTTCTCTCAGCAGTTCTCACTTGGCAGAGGAGGAACAAGCCCCTCCTGCCAGGGAGAAAAGGAAGAACTGGGCAGAGCTGTGTTCTGGGGAAGAGGTGCAATCCTTACTATAGTAGTTTCTTGGAAGGCCAGGTTTGCACAGGCCTTTGGGACAGCTGCTGGCTGGCTGGGATTTGGAGGGACAGCGAGCCTGCAACTTTTGGAGCTTATAGGGCCTACTGCCCCTTTCTATTCCCCTCAGCTCTCATGCTTTCCTAAGGTCTGTCTTGGAGAAGACTACCTCCATCCACACTGACTGTGGGTTAGATATCCAACGAGAGAAGTTGGATACAGCCTCCAAAGGTGATCTGGGCTAACCCTTCCATCTAGTCCCTGAGCCAAAGAAAACAGGTGACTGAGCTGCCTCGACAGATTAAACTAGACCCTGATTTAACCTGAGCGCTGGCTAATGGGGAGCTCCGTGGTTACAAAGCAGGCCTCTCTGAAAGATGAACTGGGGCATGATTATTCCAGCCAAGTGAGGCAGAACCAACTGCAGCTGGCAGCAGCGGCCGGGCAGCAGGTGGTGTCCATTGACTTGCTGAGCCTGGAGGAAGGGGCCAGAGGAGGTGTCTGAACGAAAGAGCACCTGCTCGCAGCCTTCCTGCCGCAGTGCGGACTTGCCTTTCTGGCTCCGATTCCAAGGAAGCAATCCATTGGCAGCCTGGCCCAGAGGCACTTACCAAAGGTGGTGAGATAGAAGGACAAGTTCGGGTGGGCGCGCCGGCTCCCGAGGGAGACGCGGTGCAGGGAGCGCTCCATAGCGTCCCTGTTGCGACCAGGACAGAAGGGTCTGTCTCCAGGCGGTGGTTATGTGGGTGCAGGTAACCCAGGCAGCAGGCTCAGTCGTTCCCCACCTCGCCAGCGTCTCCCGGGGCAGGCAGGATCCCGGGCCCCGGTCGCTCCGCGCGTTGGAACGGCCGGGCGCGCCAGCCCCTGATTGGCCCGCGCTGGTTTGAATGGGGAGATTTCCACCTGACTTGGCTGACGCGGGCCAGATCAGGGAAGGCGTGGGCTCCAGGAACAGGGAAGACTGCCACCAGAGGTGGCTCTTTCCCCTGGTGATCCCGCAGGAACCCTAGCTCCAGCAGCCACCCTTCAAATTGCAAATGTTAACCCCACTATGGCCCCGCAGCCTGATTTGCCCACTTGAGGAAGCTTGGCCTGCTCGACCAGCTCCCCCATGCTGCAATTAGGTTTGTAACCGGCTTTGAAGCTCAGACCTGTAATCGCCAAACCAACCTAGAGCAAAGGAGTGTCTGTCGTCCGGAGTAGGCCCATGAGGGCATGAGATCCGGGAACATGAAACTGCACATAGACAGACTGCTCAGCACCAGGCTGCAGCCTGGATTGCTCTCTTGAGCCTTCTTTTGCATGAGTGCAGCCTGGCACAGATCCAGAGAGGAGCAGCTTGCTCCATAGAGCCTCGGGGCTTCCCATCTGCAGCCTGGCGCCATCAGACAGAAGAGCAAGCCTCGCCATCTGCAGACATAGTGCAGGGTAGGGCCTTTCAATCTTCCCAACCTGGCACAGGAAGGCAGATAGAAGGAAGGTCAATCCTTGCATGGATTTGTCGGCAAACATTCATGAGACACCTCGAGGGAGCAGCTTCACACCAAGACATCTGCTCTGCAAATCTTACTGCCACTGTGGGAAAGAAAGCTGTTGGTCTCATGTAAGCCTAAAAATGGGAAGTGTTAGAGTTTGTTGCTGGTCCCCTGACTTCATTGCCAGTGAATATTTGTGGTTCTATGAGCCACACAAGATGGGGGGGTGGGTTGTGGATGGATGCAAAAGAGTATATAAAGTGCCAGGAGCTGAGCTGAGCAATTCACACATGTCGTTTAGACTTCACAGCAAGCCTAAAAACCATTAGCTCCAGTTTGCCAGGAAGAAATCAGACCGGCAGGCAGAAAGGGAAGGCAGCTTGCCCAAGATTTGCAGAGCTAGAAACTGGCAGAGCTGAAATTTAAACTCAAGCCTATCTGCCCCAAAGACCCTTCCACTTTGTTCTTCCATGGCCTCCACACACGCCCCATGGCCAAAAGCAGGGGTGGGGAGCAGACCTGCCTTTATGAGGACAAGAAATTGGATATCATAAGTTCAGCTGGCTAGGAGAGTGAGGTGGGGTGGGGAGAGTGGAGCAGAACTGGAGAAGTCTACACCTGAGATTGGCTAATACATGGCCAAGTGCAAATGAGCCACATACCATAAAGTCCATTGAATTATATGAATCCTGGTATTTTGGGAAGCCCTGTCTTGCCCTTCATCTCCACCACATTCCCCTGAGCCATGAACAGAAGCAGCCCACCCTCCTAGCTCTAACCCACTGGCAGATGGATTTACCTGCATCCCGCACTTGGGCGTGCCTGATCTTCCTCCTAGGTGGGTAAGTCTGGGTGCAGGCATCTTTTCTGGACAAGGAAGTATCCTGATGTGGCCTCTCCATCCAGCCAGAGAAAGTGGACAGCTCTAGCTTCAGACAATGGATATAAACAAGGAACTGAGTTCCAAAGTGCTGCAGACCTGCAGGAGCAGAGCAGACATAAGATATGCCCCCTGCAAGGAGTGTTCAGTCCCAGTGAGAGCTATACAAAATGCATCATGTACACACATACCTCATATTAAAATGCACACTCCATATGTGTGATACCCATGTGCACACACGTACACACTGTACATGCTCCTGATGCACAAGAGCACACATATATATATACCATACATGTGTATACAAAACTCACTTCAATATACCACTTACATAAGGCATATTAATAGGAATAGATTTATTATAGCCTGGATTTGTAGGAATCAGAAAGGCTTCAGTTTAGAAAGGAGAGGCTAAAAAGATTAATTCTCTCGCTGACTAACACAGAGTAACAAATCTCCTTGTCCAACCAAAATATTTAATAATAATAATAATAATAATAATAATAATAATAATAATAATAAATGCTCGGACTACTATGATGGTTAGTTTTAGTTACAAACTTGGCCAGTTTTGGAACCACCTGGAAATAGGAATCTCTGTGAGAAACTGTGTAGAGGGGTATTCTTGGTTGGGGTAACAGAGGTGAGAAAACCCACCCTGAGAGTGAGCCCCACTGTTTTACTAGCCAGGTCTTGGAGTGGGTGAAAAGGAGAAGGGCCAAGTACCAGTGACCTTTGCTCTCTGTTTCTTGACTATGGAAGCCACGTGACCCATGGTCTCCTGCCACTGTGAGTTCCTCCCCACAGTGATGAGCTGTGACCAGAACTGTGAGAGAAATCCTTTCTCCACTAACATGACTTTGTCAGGGTACTTTAACCACAGTGATGGAAAAAGAAACTAAGACAGACTACCAAATGTTAAATAATAACCCGATAATGTCATGCTAGGAAAAGGACGATAGATTAGAATCAAAATCCTAAGAAAAATACTTGATTTAGAAAACAACGAAGTAGATTCATTCAAAATAAAGTAGAAGGGTAAGTCTAAATCAGATACAAAGGAAGTAACAGATAAAGTTCAAAGGAAAAAACAGACTCAGACAATGAAACCAATGTCTGGTTTTTGAGAACACCAATACACAGAAACCCCTGCAAAACTATAAATAAACAAACAAAGAAAGAAAAAGATAGCTAAGATAGGAAGATGACTTCTTAACTATTAAAAACAATATTGGTCTAGGGATGTAGCCCAGTTAGTTGACTGTTTGCGCAGCACGCACAGATCCCTGGACTCCATCCTCAGCACCATAGTGACTGGGTATGTGGTCTGGAAGAGGGAAGCAAAGTAAGAAGTTTGCGGTTACCCCGGCTGCACAGCCATTTCAAGCCAGTCTGGGCACGGGACACTATCTCTCTAAAAACAAAAAACAGTGAAACCTTTTTAAAAAGATTTATTTATTTTATGTGGATGCATTTTTGCCTGCATGTGTGTAGGTCTTAGTCAGGGTTTCTATTCCTGCACAAACATCATGACCAAGATGCAAATTGGGGAGGAAAGGGTTTATTCAGCTTACACTTCCATGCTGCTGTTCATCACTAAAGGAAGTCAAGACTGGAACTCAAGCAGGTCAAGGAGCAGGAGCTGATGCAGAGGCCATGGAGGAATGCTGCTTACTGGCTTGCTTGCTTCCCCTGGCTTGCTCAGCCTGCTTTCTTATAGACCCCAAGACTACTAGCCCACAGATGGCACCACCCACAAGGGGCCCTCCGCCTTGATCACTAATTGAGAAAATGCCTTACCGCTGGATCTCATGGAGGCATTTTCTCAACTGAAACTCCTTTCTCTGTGATAACTTCAGCTGGTGTCAGTGCAGTGTGTGTGCACCATTTGTATGCCTCCTGCTCATTGAAACTGGAATAAGGCATTGAAACCCATAGAGCAGTGGTTCCCACTTCCTAATGCTGCAACCCTTTAATACGGTTCCTCATGTTATGGCGACCCCGACCACAAAATTATTACATTGCTACCTCATCAGTGTACTTTCACTGCTATCATGAATCATAATGAATCATAAACTGTGTTTTCCAATAGTGGGTATCTTAGGTGCCACTGTGAAAGGGTCCTTTGATCCGCAAAGGGATCTCAACCCACAGGTTGAGAACCATTGCCCTGGGGCTAGAGTTACTAATGGTTGTTATTCACAGAACCCAGGCCTTCCGGCCATCTCTCTGGCCCCCAGCATAGGCCCAACCTTTGTGTATCAATTTATAAGTTTAAACGTCTGGGGGAAGTGGGTAGTGTTTAGGGCAGAAAACTGTGGGAGACATCGAGGTGTCTACCTACAGATCTGACAGATGTTCCTGCTAACATTCAGGTCTGTAATGTTTACTAGGTCATCAGCCAGAAAGAATAGCAACCAGCCAGAAACAAAAGCAAACTCCTACTTGTAAAATCCTAGGAAGCATAAATAGTTTTAGAGAGTCATTCTATAAGACCTTCAAGAAACAGAAATTTCCAATGTATTTGAAACTGTTTCAGAACCAAAAGAAGGAGGAAGAGGAGGAGGAAGAGAAGGAGGAAGAGGAGAGAGAGAGAGAGAGAGGGAGGGAGGGAGAGAGAGAGAGAGAGAGAGAGAGAGAGAGAGAGAGAGAGAACTGGAAGATTGTCAGTGCTAAGAGATAAACAAAAGCAAAAGCCAGATAATCTTAGCAGCAGAAAGCTGCCAACCAACCAAAGGTAAAGATAAAAACAAGGACAGGAGCTTCAGAGAGCTGGCTCGGTCGTTAGGAGCACCAGCTGCTTGTCCAAAGGCTCTGGGCGTCCAGGTAATGACGGGCCCTAACTCCTGTCTCAAGGGATCTGATGTTCTCTTCTGACCTCTATATGCACAAGACAAATGCATGGTACACTTACATACAGGTAGTGAAAACACATATACACATAAAATAAGTCTAAATAATAAAATAAAGATAGAAATTAATGAAATAGAAAGCACACCATAGAGAAAAATCTATAAAAGGCAATAAAACTGGGCCAAAATGATCCCAGTTTTGATGCATTCCTTATAAAGTCCATTTTAATGTACTATTTCCCATTTTTAAAAAAAATATTGACAACTTATTTAAATAGGCTATAGACCAAATAAAATAATATACCTGTGCCACACTACTAGTTTGCAATCTCTGCACAAGCCAACCTGACTTACAAATATGTAAATGCAAAATCCTAAATATGCACAAGCCAAAGCCAACAGTTTGTTCATGGTCAAGTGGTATTTCTTCCAGGAATGCAAAGATGGTTTGAATTTAATGAGTGTATTACTCAGGACTTGACAAACTACAGCCTAAGAAGCCAGATCTGGCTGTTGGCCAGTCTGCATGCAACAGGTGAACTAAGAATGGATTGTACATTTGCAAATGGTTGGATAAGAATAAAGGCAAATGAGTAGCTTTTCTGGGCATGGTGGTTCAAGCCTGGGATCACCAGCACGCAAGCGGCTGAGGCAGGAGAACTACAAGTGTGAGGCCAGCCTGGGGCTACATAGTATGACAGGCTATCTCAAGCAAGTAAATATTTTTCTATTGCAACTGCAAAGAGGTACAAATATGTCTAACTGAAAAAACGAGTTAAGGACCTAGTGATGTAATTCAGAGGCAGAGCACTTGCCTAGCATATTTATTCAGGCTCAACCCTGAATAAAAAGGAAAAAAGGTAAAACATATTTGTGAAATAGATGGCAAATATTGACAACAATGAAAACTTACAAACCAATAAAGACAAATGAGACAAATGCACCAATGAATGTAAATTATGATTTTATAAGAAATATAACTAATACATAACATACTGAGTTCTAAAAGAAAAGATGAAGTCATCTGATCCTATTTACCTTTAGGAAGCCCGATCATTTATATTTATAATTTATATGTGAAGCAACTAAGGTGCAGGTACAGAGTTGTCACCTGAATCAGGTTGCTAAGCCAGTAAACAAACAGTAGAAAAGTAAGAAGCCAGCTTCCAGCAAGAGATACACTGTAAAAAGCCATCTTTTGGGCTGGAGAGATGGCTCAGTGGTTAAGAGCACCGGATGCTCTTCCAGGGTCCTGAGTTCAGTTCCCAGCAACCACATGGTGGCTCACAACCATCTGTAATGGGATCCAATGCCCTCTTTTGCTGTATCTGAAGACAGCTACAGTGTACTCACATACATAAAATAAATAAATAAATCTTAAAAAAAAAAAAAAAAAAGCCAGCCGTCTTTCACATCAACCTTTATTGCTCAACCAGAATAGATTAGTAGGTCTGTGACTTCCATAGCTGCTAACACAGTAAAATTCAATTCAAGGAAATAGAAGCAGAAAGATTAGGAATTCAAAGTTATTCTCAGCTACATAGTGAGTTCAAGGCCAGCCTGGGCTACAGAAGTCTGTCTCAACAAACAATTTTCAATGAAGTAGCTGGGTGTGGTAGCACATACCTGTAATCCCAGCACTATGGAGGCTAAAGTAAGTTTGAGGGCAGCCTGGCCTACATAGTGAAAATGTATCTTGAAGAAGAAGCAGAAGAAGGAAGAAGAGGAGGAAGAGGAGAAGGAGGAAGAGGAGGAAAGAAAGAAAGAAAGAAAGAAAGAAAGAAAGAAAGAAAGAAAGAAAGAAAGAAAGAAACCAAGCGTGGTGGCGCGTGCCTCTAATCCCAGCACTCAGAGGGAGAGGCAGGTGGCTCTCTGAGTTCGAGGCCTGCATGATCTACAGATCAAGTTCCAGGACAGTCAGAGCTGCACAGAGAAACTTTGTCTCAAAAAACAAAACAAGCAAAAAAAAAAACCCCAAAACAACAACAAAACAAAAAACAAAACAAGCAAGCAATTATTTAAAGCAACCAGTGTTTGCCACTCATCTATAGGATTGAGCCTTATGGTGGACACTAGGAATACAGAGATTATAGGATATCAGATGAGTGTTACCACATAGAATAATACTTCACTTATTCTTGGCAGACCAAGTTGATAAACACAGTCAGAGAAGAATTCCCAAAGGAAGTGATGTGGGTGAAGGGTGATCGAGTCCAGCAATAGAGGTGATGGAGGGGTTACAGGCAAAAGGAACAAAACGTATCAAGGCCATAAGATAACAGCTGGGTCACAGATTGAGAAAGTAAATGATGGGATGCACAGGGAGGAGTTTAGAGTGGGAGGGAGGGGCGGCATAACACAGGTTAAACAGATCGAATAGGACCACACACTTTCCTGTAAGGAACATGGAGGCCTGGGGTATAGCACAGTGGCAGAGCACTTGCCTAGCGGACATGCAGCCCTGGTTTGATCTCCAGCTCCATGAAACAGAACAAAGGGGTAGGTATGAGCTTCAGACCCTAAAAGCACAGGGTGGTCATGGAAAGATCTGAACAGGATACAGCTTTCATTCACTTTACACAGGCCTTGGTGGCTAGAGTTGGCAGAAGGGAGCCATGAGAGGAGATGGCATGAGGGGTGGAAACAGCTCTAAGGAGGTTTTTACCAGACGAATACAGCAGTGCTCACAAAAGAAGGGCAGGGGTATCGTTGGCAGAGCTTGCTGACCAAAAGGAAGATTGAATGCAAGGAATTCTGGCTTCAGAAACAAAATGTGCAGGGGTATCTTTTACAGAGACACAGTGGCTGGCAAGGAGAACTTAACCAAGGGGAATGGCCTTCTATGAGATTGTCCTAGTTAGGGTTAATCTTGTGGTGATAAACACCAGGACCAAAGCAAGTTGGGGAGGAAAGGGTTAATTTGGCATAGACTTCACATCATAGTCCATCATTTACAGAAGTCAGGGCAGGATGGAGGCAGGAGCTGATACAGAGGCCACGGAGGGGTGCTGCTGACCTGCCTGCTCATCATGGCTTGCTCAGCCTGCTTTCTTATAGAATCCAGGACCACCAGTCCAGGGATGGCACCACCCACAGTGGGTTGGGTCATGGCTCATCAATCAGCAATTAAGAAAATGCCTTACAGGATCTTATGGAAGTATTTGCTCAGTCTTGAGGTTCCCTCCTTTCAGATGACTCTAGCTTATGGCAAAGTGACATAAAACTAGCCAGGAGGAGACAGCTAAAGGTGGGTTAGCTCTATGGAATCAATGTGAAGGTGGCAGGTGGGCAACTGAATGTTCTGGGCAGGCTCAGAAGAAATGCTTAGGCTAGAAAAACTGGTTTAGGAATTCCAAGGAAAGCCACAGACATGGACTTAAAAAATACCAAAGATAATGTTCCATGTGAGAGGAAGGTTCAGGGTCTAACCTTGCAATGCACCGACTGAGGGACAGAAGCAGAAAGATGAGGGGAGGGAGAAGAAAAGCCAGGGAACGTGCTGAAGAGAACTGTCCACATCAAATGCTGTTGAGAGGTCAAGTAGGTTAATAACTGAGAGGTCCCCACTGGATTTAGCAACAAGGCATGTCATTGTTGACCTTCCATCCCAGAATATAATGCTGAGAGGCAACAGGTCCACATGAATGAAAATGTGCCCAAGTCACTCTAAAAGGAAAAATACCCCAGGCTCAATGTCAGAGAATATTCAGAACTCTTTCTTTTCTCTCCCTCTTGTTCTAAATTTAACCAGATGGAATGCTTGGCTAAGTGGTGTTTTGTTCACCCTTGAAATGGAGGGCCTGCTTTTTAAGAGTGTGTCTGCACTTCATCTTCAAAGTGGAACACCAAGTCTTGTCTACAGCAGCAAATGCTGGGTGCTGTAAATGCACTGGAGGAACTTTCATTTGCCTCCAGTGGAGAAATTTTTGGTGACCTAAATACACAAAACAGCATCTAGGTAGAAGCTACCCCGCCTCCAGATGATGACGTCAAGTGTGAGCTGAGAGGTACAGCTTCACCATGAAAAATACTAAGCCCACACCACCAAAGGATAGTGAACAAGCTAACCTGAGGTCAACGTTTTGATAAGATCCAGGAAGAAAGCACAGTGCCCTCAAACTGCTCTACCCTGACCTTGAGTCGGAAGCCCTTTCAGCCCTCAGAAAAGCACCCCTTTTCCTGGCCTGATAAAGAGCACTTGGCTTACCATAGTCTTGCATCCCAGAGAGTTCCAAACCTAAAGAACAGTATAGACTTCTGCTTCTAGCCAAAGTGGAATAGCAGGGGCTGGACCTTCTGCTAATAGCAATGACTCCTGGATATAAAGAAAATGCCCAAGGATGACAAAGAAATGCCTAGAAGCGTTAGAACAGTCTTTAAAGCTTACGCAGAGCCAAGAACAGTCTTTCTTGTCCTCAGCCAGAATTGGAAGACTCCCTTCCCCCAAGTCACGAGGCACTGGGTACCACACCCAGAAGGGTCTTGCTGCATTTGTGGTCTAGATTCAGTGCAATTCTCACCCCATCTAAAAAAGCTTAACAGCAAGACCCAAAAAGATCAAACTGTTTCTTTGTCACGTAACAGCATCCCAGAAGAAGCTCAAGATTATTTATAGGAATACAAAAATATCCAGCACCCAGCCAGGTACTAGTCATGTCTGAAGTCCAATGAAAAGCCACCAGGCATGCAAAGAAGCAGGAAATATGACCCACGGCAAGAAGGAACATCAATCAATAGAAATGAACCCGAGGAAGAACACGACTGTTAGACTTTGTAGACAAAGACATTAAAATAGTCAGTATAACTATGCCGGAGAAGCACTTTAACAGTGTTATTGTTTGGATATAAAATGGCCCCAAAGGCTTATGTGCTGACGGCATGGTGCCCAGCTAATGGTGCTATTGGAGGGGACTCTGAAGGCTCTAACTCCCTCAGTGAGTTGACCCATTGATTCGTGCTTTCTGAATGAGCTATCATGGGAGATGGGGCCTGGCTGGAGGAAGTAGGCCACCGCTGCATTCTTTTGAAGGGTGTTTCTTACTTTTGACTTCCTTCTCCCCCGCCCTCTCCCTCTCCCCCCCATTCTCTGTCTCTGTCTCTATCTGTTTCATTCTCTCTGTCTCTATCTTTGTCTCTATCTAGCTGTCTCTGTTTCTGTCTCTGTCTGTTTTTCTGTCTCTGTCTCTCTCTCATTCTGTCTGTCTGTCTGTCTGTCTCTGTCTCTGTTATTCTCTCTGTCTATCTCCCTCTCTGGCTCTGGCTCCATCTCTCATTTTCTCTCATGTCTCTAAGTCTATCTCTCTCATTGTCTTTATCTGTCTCTGTCTCTCATTCTATCTCTCTCTGTCTTTGTCTGTCTGTCTCTCTCTGTCTCTGTCTCTCTTTCTCTCTCTCTCATTCTCTCTGGCCACTGTGAAATGATCGCCTTTCCCCTGTCACTCCCTTCGACTATAATATACATTACTTTACCACACAGGCCCAGAAACACAGATCAAGTGACCATGGACAGAAACTCCGAACTCATGAGCCAAATAAATCTTTGTTCCTTATAAGTTATTTTGTTTCATCAAGAAACAGTCAAACGAAATATTGACTATCCGAAGGAGAGACACACAATATCTGAGATGAAAGGAGATGGCATAGGGTGGGAGTGGTAACTGCTCGGCACTGCAGATTAGTGAACTTGGAGATCAAAAATACACTTAAGGGCTGGGGAAACCGCTCAGTCCGTGATGTGCTCGCTAAGTAAGCATGAGGACTGGGTCCATCCCAGAACTCCATATGAAACTGGGCGTGGTACCGTGCACTTGAAATCATGCTGTGGGAGACATGGAGACTAGCAAATGCTGGAGCTCCTGGGCCAGCCATTATAGCCTCCTGGGTCAGTCCCAGGCCAACTGAGAGACCCTGCCTCAAAACCAGCATGTCAGCACCTGAGAAACTACCCTGGAGGTTGACCTCCAGGAAGGCACAGAAATGTGCAGCCCTGTGTGCACATGCACACTGCACCCTAAAGGAAGCAGGAAACAGTGGACTGCATCTCTCCAAATTCGAAGAAACTGTAGGACCTCAAATCCAAAAATCTCAATGAACCCTAAACAAAGAACTGTGAAGAGGCCTATACCAGAGCCTCCTGGTAAGATGCCTGAGGCTGGTGAAGTGAGGGAGTCTCAGAAGCAGACCTCTCAACAGCCCATGTGTAGATGGGCAGAGATGAGAGTGAAGTTAGACTCCTCGTCAGGAGTGAGTGCAGAAGACAGGGAGGAATCTCAGGGGTTTGTTGTTATTGTTCTTGTGGGGGTGATTGGGGGGAGGTGTTGCTCTGTTTTGCTTTCTGTTTTGAGACAGTCTCGGTATATAGCCCCTGGCTGGGCTGGAACTCACTATATAGACTAAGATGACCTTGAACTCACAGACATCTACCTACCTACTTCTGCCTCCCAGATGCTAGGAAAAGAAACAAAATGTCAACAAGAGTTCTCCACTCAGCAGAAATACCTTTCAAAGAAATGAAGACTAATTATTTTCTCAGGTTTGCAAAAGCTGAATGAATGCAACTTCTATGCAAACACTAGGAGAATATTAAGGGTCTTTCAGGCCAAGAGAAAATGAAGTACTGCAATCTGCATCTGCTCAAAAGACTGGAAAAAAAACCCCACTGGAAGTGCTAAGCAGGAATGGGTAAAAGAGTTTTCACATTATTTAAATCCTTTCTAAAAGAACAATGTAACCAGGATAAGGAACCATTGACTAAAAACATGCAGGGCCCCCTGCATCCAGGAACAAACTGCCGAAGGCTGCCTTATCTAGATTCTGATGAGGTCACCACAAGAGGCGAACTCCAGGGAAACCCTTAACAAGTGCGCGGTTACCGCAGTGTGGGAATCTGGCTGTAAGGTATGGGCGGAAATGCTGCAGAGCAGATTTGTAGGAAGCACAACCACTCCTGCTTACATCTGTGGCTCAGCTGGACCCCGAAAGCTGCACCATAGGGCTGAGGTAGAGTAGAGCCTTCGTCTGCGTCAGTGTAAGATGTCAAAGTGCAGTTGCACCGGTGGCAGCAGATTACAAAGGGAAAAGGCCATGATGTGCAAGGAGCCCATTCTTCGGGGAAGCTGGTTGTACTGGAGCTGTAACCGAGAAGTTCCCAGATTATCGTCAGTCACCCTTCCTGCCACCAGCTCTCAGGTAAAGCTGTTCATTGGTTGGCGGTCACCATGGATTCCCTTATGGAAGCTGCATGTTCGTTCTTGGCTGTCCTCCACCTTGCCTGAGTCCTCTCACTTCACTAACCGTTGCTTCCTAGTAGGAAGACTGACTCTTCCTACCTTTCCAGGGAAAGTGTGCTGCTTGCTCTTCCCGAGTCTTCATAACTGCCTACTGCCCATTTAACACCCGCCACAAATAGGTGGGGGCAGGGAGAGTGGGTGTCTAAATCTTGCCAGGAATTTCAGTTCTATAACCAGCATACAAGACATAGATTGTGAATAGCCACAATTACTCTAAAATAACCCCTTATGTCACTCATAAAGTCACATGGCATTACAAACGGAAAGGGGACCGGCGAATTTCCCTCCCCCATCTTGGCCTCCCTTTGGAGGTACTGTGTGGAGCGGGGGAACTGGGACAGTTTCTATTAGCTGCTGTCTTCACATCAGTTCTGTTGCTTCCTCCTTACAATTGTGATTTTATTTAACCCCACACATTGAGTTTCCACAGGGAAATGTAGCCTTCACTCGACCACATAAAGGTTTGATGAATGAATTCTTCCTTCCTCCGACTGGCTCCTCCACTTGACTTTGACTCTCTGATAGAGACAACACCTGGTGGAATCTAGCTGAAAGCAATGGCTCTTAGCTCCCCTCCATTCCTTCCCACCTTCACTGTTGAGGTCCTCATCCCCTTGGGCTCCCTATAGTCAACTGCCACCCACTAACCCAGGCCCCAAGCACCTCCCACCCTAACTTCCAGGAAAGCCTCCTGCTCAGTCTCCCTGCTCCCTCTACAGTTTCAACATCTTCTGAAACAGTAATTAAGTCCTATCACAAATTACCTCAAGAGCTGTCACTGGTTATCCATTGGCTATCTGCTAGAGTCCAGGTCCTGTACAAACTAGTCCCAAGCATTCTTCTGCCTTTCCTCGTACTCCTTCCCAGAATTCTACTCCTTGCCTATTGTCCAAATCTATCCCACGTGTGTCATCTCCCTCCACCTCAAACGCCACCCACAGTGAAAATGGAAACACAGTTTCAAATGATGACATCCCGGCTGACCCTTCTCACCACCATGGCTCCACTTTTGTGTATTGTATCTTATTCTGCTAGCTCGGGAGTACACTTAGAGAAAAGAACTGGGGACAGGAGAGATAGCTCATCAGTTAAGAGCACTGGCTGCTCTTCCGGAGTCCCAGCACCCACATGGTGCTGAACAGACAGAACTGTCTGTCACTCCAGTTCCAATGCCTCCTCTGCCCTCTTTGGGCACCAGGAATGCACATGTTACATGGATATACATGCACGAAAAATGTACAAATATGTTAATTTTTATTTAAGAAAAGAAAGAATTGCTGGACGTGGTGGCATATGCCTTTAACCCAGCACTAGGAAGACAGAGGCAGACAGATCTCTGTGAGTTTGTGACAGCATGGTCAACACAGTGAGTCCCAGAACAACCAGAACTATATAGTGAAACCGTTTCAAACAACAACAACAATAATAATAATGGAATAAAGGAAAGAAAGAAGACACGTTAGACATGCATTTCATTCATTCTCTCCTTCAGTGTGTATTACTGGGCGCTCACAATGCCAGCCACTCACCCACGTGTGGAGACATGTAGCAACACTCTCGGAACCCACAATCTGGCAGTAGTGGTGGCAACAGACAAGCTGTGGCCCACACACCCCATCGAGACCACGAGTAGAGAAACGAAAGGGGGATTCATTCTTACAGTGCCCAGGTGGGGATAGGGCTTATTTCCAAATCGGGGAACACAGAAGCTGAGACCTAAGAAGGAATAGAAAATAGCCAAACTGGAAGGAAAAAAGGATGTTCCAGGTTGAATGGAAAGTACCAAAAAATTCCAAGTCTGAAAATAGCACAGGACACGGTTCATCAGAAGCAGTCAAAATAAAAGCAACCATGGTCGGAGCATACAGAATAAAGTGGGAGCAGGCAAATGGGACAAAGCCAATCCAGGTGGCTGTGCCCTGCAAAGCTCATGAACCCAGTGAAAGAGGCTATGCTAATCTCCAGGCAAGGGAGGAGGGGTAGGGAAAGGTGTAATACAATGAGCGAAGGGGAGACGGCAGTCTATGCAGAGAGCGGGGCTGGGGCACTGACCAGGAGACACAAGGCTGGGCCCAGATCAGGGCAATAGCCAAGGCATCAGAGTAGATTGGAAGGGTTTGGACGATACCGCTAATGTGATTTGGTGACTAACTGATCTCGGAGGGACTAAGACAAGAAGAGATAAGACCAGAGACGCTCACATCACCTAGACCAGTGCCTACCCACAGCAGCTGCTCAGCCGATCATTGTGCAGTGGAGGCTGGTGAGATGGCTCCTTGACTGAGCGCACTTGCTCCACACTTGTGAGGATTCCAGCACCCACAGGACAAACACTTCTTGCAGATGCCTGTAACTCCAGCTCCCAGGGATCTAATGCCCTCTTCTGGCCTCCACAAGTGCACCAGTGCACACACATCCAAGCAGACAGACAGACAGACAGACAGACAGACACACACACACACACACACACACACACACACTAAATCTTTAAAACGATGTTTATACCATGAATGACTTTACAATGAATCAGTGAATGAGAGGCAGAGAAAAGTAACATGATTTTTCGAAATCCCTTCCAAGGTAGGATTACCTTTATACACTGTACAGACTCAAAAAATAAAATAAAATAAAATAAAAAAGTCAGAATGTTTTGAGACAGGATCTTGTTACATAGCTCAGTCTGGCTTCAAACTAGAAATCCTGTCTCCAGCTTCTGAGTGCTAGGATTATAGGTGTGCTCTACTAAACTATACTCTATTTCTATTCTAGATATATTTTATATCTATAATAAGTGTTTTGCCTGCATGGGTGTCTGTGCATGCAGTGCATGGAGTCCAGAAGAGGCTGTCAGATCCCCTACAACTGGACGGACAGACAGTCATGAGCACCATGTAGAGCAGCAAGTGCTCCTAACTGCTGTGCCATCTCTCCAGCCCCCTTTCTATGTATTTCTTTTTTGTTTCTGTGTAGGTACACATTTGCCACAGTGTGTGTGCATGTGTGTGTGTCTGTGTGTGTGTCTGTGTGTGTGTGTGTCTGTGTGTGTGTGTCTGTGTGTCTGTGTGTGTCTGTGTCTCTGTGTGTGTCTGTCTCTGTGTGTGTGTGTGTGTGTGTGTGTGTGTGTGTGTGTGTGTGTGTAGGTCAGATAGTAATCCACAAAAATTAATTCTCTGCTTCCATCATATGGGTCCTGGAAACTGAAGTTAAGTTATCAAGCTTGGTGGTAAATGCCTTTACCCACTGAGCCATCTCACCAGCCCCATTCCCTGTATTTTTAAACACGTGTGACCAAGATACACACAGGTTCCCTGATAGAGCCACACACCTACAATTCAAGCCCTTGAGAAGCAGAGGCAAAAACGATCTCAAACTAGAGGCTGGGCTAGGCTATATGTAAGACTGTTTCAAATGTTTCACAAGTACACATAGACTTGGTTCTTGGTTTTCCTTTCTTCCTCTTGGTGCTAGGACTTAAACCCCGGGCAAGCAACAACCTCAGTCCATGTTCACACCAAGAGAGACACACGGGGGAGGGAGGGAGAGGGAGAGGGAGAGGGAGAGGGAGAGGGAGAGGGAGAGGGAGAGGGAAAATGAAAAACAGTATTGTTGCCTTTGGTATTTTCATCTCTCTGAGTCTGTCCTAATGTGTCAGGTCATCAATAGCTTCCAACTGTCCCAATCTGAGGCCTCTGGACTCCAGAATTCCACACATTCTTGAAAGGGTGCTTTCAGTGATAATCTAAATTATTGAGATAGTCCATTCATTTGTCAGTCTCCATTTTTATATCTACTGCCTCCTATTTGTCATTTGTAACCTGGTGTTGTAACCATGACAACATGCTCAGCATCAAGGAGCTACCAGTCCCCTCAAGCATTTAAATTGGACCCTGTATACAAATTAGAAAACGTATCTTCTCCATTTACTCCTGAAAATGTCTTTGTTGTACAGGCACTGGCCACAAAAGGTGTTGTTTTCATGACGTAATAGCACCACCTAGTGGTCCCAACTGGCGAGACAGCATGCTCAGGAGACTCTCCTTTGCAGAGCCCGATTTCCAGGAAATAACTTTCTACCACTTGAACCCTTCTTTCTTTTTCGAGGTACTAAGAAAATAGGGTCAGTTATGTGGGTTAGTTTTCATCAACTTGACATAAACTAGAGTTATTTGGAAAGAGGGATCTCAATTGAGAAAACCAGATTGCTGGTAGGCTAGCCTCTTAATTACTGATTGACGCGGGAGGGCTCAGCCCAGCCCACTGTGGGTCTTGACACCCTTGGACAGGTGGTCCTGGTGTCTTAGTTAGGGTTTCATTGCTGTGAAAAGACACCATGGCCAAGGCAACTATCATAAAGGAAAACATTTAATTGGGCCTGGCTTACAGGTTCAGAGGAGTTGTCTAAGAAAGGTGGCTGAGCAAGCCAGGAGGAGCAAGTCAGAAAACAGCCCTCCCCACAGCCTCTGCTTCAATTCCTGCAGCCAGATTCCTGTGTCAAGTTCCTGCTAGTCAGTGATGGACAGGTACCCGAAAGTGTTTGTAATCTCTGCTCTTAAAAGCCTGAGGCACAGGGCTGGAGAGATGGCTCAGTGACTGCTCTTCCAGAGGTCCTGAGTTCGATTCCCAACACCCACATGGTGGCTCACAACCATCTGTAATGGGATCAGATGCCCTCTTCTGGTGTATCTGAAGACAGCAACAGTGTACTCAGTTAAAATTAATAAATCCAAAAAAGGCTGAGGCAGTATTCTGAAGCAATGCAGGGCTACAGAGAGAGCCCCTGCTTCAAACTAACAACAAAAGGTAAATTAGGAGTTAATTCTCTCTCTAACACGGGTTCTCAACCTTCCTAAGGCTGAGACCCTTTAATACAGTTCATGTTGTGCTGACCCCCAACCATAAAATTATTTTCACTGCTGCTTCATAACTGTAACTTTGTTACTGCTAGGAATCATAATAGATCTGATATGCAGGGTATCTGATAAGTGACCCTTGTGAAAGGGGCATTGGACCTCCAAAGGGGTACCCACAGGTTGAGAACCACTGATACTGTGACGCATAACAGTACTCTGGTATTAAATAAGTATTTGTTAATGCATAACAGAAGAACACATTAGTTTCATAATCTGGTGCTTCATGGCAACAAAAAGAAAAATTCTTTCAGATTCCTTTTGGCTCCAAAGGGCCTCTAATCATTTCCATCTAAAGGCCGGGGATATTTCTGTCCCTAATCTAGAAAGAAATTCTTTTAGGCATATTTGAATAAACTGATTTTTTAAGGGTCACTGTTGAAACCCTAACCCCTCCCCACCAAACTCAGTGATCTTTCTATAATTCAAAAATTAAAAACAGAGTCTGTGACCCCTGTGGCTAGGACAACACCCAAACTGGACTATGGCTCCAAGATACAGTGTGGACCTAGGCTATAGGGGTGTACAATGACTGCTTGTACACACAGATAAGCCTGGGCCACGTGTCACCAGGTAGCACGTTCCAAAACCAAAGTCAACCAGATCAAGTGGCCTGTTTCTAGCAGGGACCAGAGAGTGACGCATGGTAGAGGAAGAGGACTGGTGACTACTTTCTTGGAAACAGTAGCCTCTCAGGACAATGTTTAACAGACTAAACTTCAAGTTCCCCTGTCAAATTATCAAAAGCTAATCTCCAAGCCCAGAGTCTTACTTCTGCTTCCCAAAGACCCCACTGACGGGAAGTGACAGTTAGCGGCAGTTGCCTGGATCCTCCTTGGTCAGAACACTGCCGGGCTGAGGCAGAGGGTCTAAAAGGGAGCCCCCCCCTTTGTCGGTTCTTGTTTATACTGCCTTCTTCCTTTCTTTCTGCTTTAGGGTGCCCCATCTCAGATTAGAGCCAGAGCGAGCTCGCAGGCACTGTGGCAGCAATATACTGCTGATGTTTTGCACAATGGACATAACATTCACTGCCTTCTGCATTTGCATATTTATACCCATAGACAAGTGAAGTTCTCAGCCTTGGTCAAAGAAGTCTTTCTCAGATGTGGGTGACGGTCAAAGTGTGGGCTCATAACTAGTCACAGTACTGAGAATAGATGCTAAGTGCTTGGTCCCAGATGAGATATCTACAACACTCCCCCCAAGGCCCAGGGACGTCATCCAAGAGGGAGTGGATGGACTGTGAGGACCAAAGGATAGAAAAGAGGGGGGCCACTGCCTTCTTGACAAGATAAGGCCATTGCAATTGCAAGCATACGGCAGCTGTGATGCCCGCACAGGGCACAAGCGATGTCACTCAGTGTTGAAAGAAAGGATGGAAGGCGGCAGATTTGGCTTTCTACTTTGGTCTGAGACCGTGTTTGATCCGTTCTTCTAATCAAACTGTACTTAGGATAACGAAATAATTGACGAGAGAAAGTTTCTCTTCAAAGATCTCTCAGAGTTCCACTCTGCGGGATGAGAGAGGGGGTGGGGCGGGTAGGAAGAAGGCCAGCTTGTTGCAGTGTGTTATATACAAATATGATGTCAGTTTTTAAGAGGAGGAGGGAAGTTGAGTCCAGAGCTGGAGAGATGTCTCAGTGGTGAAGAACACTTACTGCTCAGCTCACAGAACCCACATGGTGATTCACAGTTCCAGGAAATCTGATGCCCTCTTCTGGCTTCCATGGGTACCAAGATGCCCATAACACACATATGTACATGCCGGCAAACATCCATACATAAAATTAAAATAACTATTTTAAAATATTTTTTTGATGGCACTGAATTTATTGCACTATTCTTTGACTTTACACACAAAATGTATATTAATTAATATGCAGTTGGTTAACCTGCAACTGGCAGATGTTTGACATTTGCTTTTCATTTTCTTAATATTTGACATTTGTTGGTATGCAAAATTAACACTAATAATGATAACATGTGCCCAGATTCACTGCAGCCATCCTGCTGCTCATCTGAGCCTTGACATTGTAAACCTGAGGAAGCAAGGCAGATGGACCTGTACACTGGAACACAGTGCTTCTTCTCGGTCCTATAACACTCTCCTTTATTTATTTATTTATTTATTTATTTATTTATTTATTTATT
>CM052702.1:60822686-60847148 GCA_028551405.1 Uromys caudimaculatus | reverse complement strand
GTACCAATACCATGCAGTTTTTATCACTACTGCTCTGTAGTACAGCTTGAGGTCAGGAATGCTGATTCCCCCAGAAGTTCTTTTGTTGTTGAGAATAGCTTTTGCTATCCTGGGATTTTTGTTGTTCCAAATGAATTTGAGAATTGCTCTAAGTCTATGAAGAATTGAGTTGGAATTTTAATGGGGATTGCGTTGAATTTGTAGATTGCTTTTGGCAGGATGGCCATTTTTACTATATTAATCCTGCCAATCCATGAGCATGGCAGATCTTTCCATCTTCTGAGGTCTTCTTCGATTTCTTTCTTCAGAGACTTGAAGTTCTTGTCATACAGATCTTTCACTTGCTTGGTTAGAGTCACACCAAGATACTTTATATTGTGTGACAATTGTGAAGGGTGTCATTTCCCTAATTTCCTTCTCAGCCTGTTTAGCCTTCGAGTATAGGAAGGCTACTGATTTGTTGAGTTAATTTTATATCCGGCCACTTTGCTGAAGTTGTTTATCAGCTGCAGGAGTTCTCTGGTGGAGGTTTTCGGGTCACTTAAGTATATGATCATATCATCTGCAAATAGTGATATTTTGATTTCTTCCTTTCCAATTTGTATCCCTTTGACCTCCTTTTGTTGTCTTAAAATATTTTTTAAAAGGGAGTCAGAGAAGGACCCAGATACAGAGGACAGGGAAACATCGTTCGGTGCTGACCCTGGCTCTTCTGTTCTTCTTGGCCTTCGATCTTGAGTAAATTCCTCCATCTATCTCACATCAGCCCCGTATTCTGAATCTTATCTATAAAATGAAGACAACCCACATCTATCCACAGAATTGGCCATTGAACCACCCAAAATAGTATGTGAGGTGTTCATCCATCATTAAAGCAAGCATGCTATATGGCCTACATATAGCATGCAATCCAAGATTCTCTCTGTGATTCTCCTCCTTTGAGGACTGGATATGAAAGGAACGGAACGAGTTCTAGACTGAAAACAGGTTTTCCCCCTTGGAAAAGAGAAGGCCAGTGCTGACGATAAGCATCTTCTTACTCAAAACGCCATGATTCAGAAGGCAACTTTGCACTCATTGGGAGGACTTAGAGGAATAGTCTAGGGGCCAGGAGGTGGCTCAGCAGATAAAAAGTGCTTGTCACACAAGCTTAATGATCTGAGTTCGTCCCCCAGAACTCATAAAAAGCACACGGTGGTGTACTTCTGTGGTCTGGGCATTCTTACTGTGAGACAGGAGGCGAGAGGAGAGCCTGAAATCTCAAGGGCCAGCTCATCAGAAGTTCTCCAGAGTGGCAGAAATAAGAGAAACCTTAACTCTACAAGGTTGAAGGCAAGAACCAACTCCCACAGGTTGTCCTCTGACCTCCAGATGTCCACAGTGGCACACACACACACACACACACACGCACACAGTGTGCACACACAATTTTTTTAGACTATAAAGACTATTGTAGTTTCTGACAGTTGTTTCACCAAGTAGTTGGGTTAGTTATAAAATAATTAGAGCTTCTAAGCCAGACAGTGGTGGTGCATGCCTTTAATCCCAGCACTCGGGAAACAGAGGCAGGCAGATCTCTGAGTTCAAAGCCAGCCTGGTCTACAGAGTAAGTTCCAGGGCAGCCAGGGCTACACAGAGAAACTGTCTTGAAAACAAAACAAAAACCAAACAAGACCCACAAATATTAGCCCTTCTATCCTGGGTCTGAATATTCAGTAAAATTAAGTAAAAATGGGCCCCACCCCACCATGTCCCCCCACTCCCCACCCTGGGAAATTGGGCTGTACCTGGCAATAAGTCTTGAGGTAGGCTAAAAGGTGGAAACAGTAATAAAATTCAGCTCACAAAGAAA
The DNA here is from genome assembly GCA_028551405.1 of Uromys caudimaculatus. NCBI lineage: Eukaryota > Metazoa > Chordata > Mammalia > Rodentia > Muridae > Uromys > Uromys caudimaculatus. The sequence continues at coordinate 60,845,296 of CM052702.1, read as the reverse complement.
ACATCTACAATATACACTCAAGAACTAGCTATTTTCAGGAAAACAGCTCACATAACAGCTCTTTGATTTCTTCTGCTGTGACAGTTCAACTAAATATAGCTCAGGCTAGTAACACGGCGCCATCATGCAGTGCTGGTGGAAAGAATGGGAGGCGGCAGACTTGGCTTTCTGCTTTGGTCGGCTTGGAGACTATGTTTGATCCGTTCTTCTAATCAAACTGTCCTTAGGATAACGAAATAATTGATGAGGGAAAGTTTCTCTTCAAAGATCTCAGACTTGGCCCAGAGTTTCTCAGTGACACAGGATCTGAGGAGCTCCATTGTTCTCCAGTGAGTCTTTGAGAATACTCATAGAGGCATACAGCAAAGAGACACTTATTCTACAGGCTAAATGCATCAACAGTTAAGGGCACTGTTGCTCTTATTTTAAAAAGGGGGGTGGGGCTGGAGAGATGGCTCAGTGGTTGGGAGCACTGGATGCTCTTCCAGAGGTCCTGAGTTCAATTCCCAGCCACCACATAGTGGCTTATGATTATCTATAATGAGATCTGATGCCCCCTTCTGGCATGCAGGTCACAAGTGTACATGCAGATAGAGTATGCATGCATGTACAATAAATAAAATAAATTGTTTTTTAAGAAACAAGAATCCAGGTTTTGGCACCCACATGGTGGCTCCATCTCCACCAGATCTGATTTCAGTGGACACCAGGCATGCACATGGTACATATATACCCTTGTAGGCAAAACAGTATAGACATGGAATAAACTAAATAAACATTTTAGAAAAAGAGGAGAGAGAAACTTTTTTTTCAAGAAAATATACAAAAGTGGGCAGGCAAGATACTCAGTGGGTTTAGGCACTTGCTGCCAAATCTCACAGCTCAAGTTTGAACCCAGAGCCCTCATGGTGAAGGAGAGAACCAAATCTCACAAACGTTTGACCTATACACAGTGCCACATGTGGACGTGCGCTCGCGCGCGTGCGCGCGCGCACACACACACACACACACACACACACACACACACACACACACACTGGTGTATTTTAAAACATATTTCCTTTTTTAAAAATTGTTCACTTTTATTTTACCCGCATTGGTGTCTTGCCTGGATGTATGTGTGTGAGGGTGCTGGATTCCCCTAGAGCTGGAGTTACAGACGGCTGTGGGCTACATGTGGGTGCTGGGACTGGAACCCAGGTCCTTTGGAAAAACAGCCAGTGCTCTTAACCGATGAGCCATCTCTCCAGCCCATTTGGTTGTTTATTTGTTATTTACCTATTTATTTATTCATTCATTTATTTACTTATTTACATGTATGAATGTGTGGTCTGCGTGTGTGCCTACACACCAGAAGATGGCGCCAGAACCCATTCTGGATGGCAGTGAGCCCCATGTGAACTCAGGTCCTCTGGAAGAGCAGCTAGTGTTCTTAATCCCTGAGTCATTGCTCCAGCCCTCTTTCTTTCTTTCTTTCTTTCTTTCTTTCTTTCTTTCTTTCTTTCTTTCTTTCTTTCTTTCTTTCTTCTTTCCTTCCTTCCTTCCTTCCTTCCTTCCTTCCTTCCTTCCTTCCTTCCTTCCTTCCTTCCTTCCTTCCTTCCTTTCTCCTTTAAGAAAATTTACAAAAACTTAGAATTCTCAGGTTTTATGGTATGTGATCAAGGACATCCATGTTCTGTGTATCTGGTCCCAAGAGACAAAATTATACTCTGGTCTACTGAAGCCAGACATGCATGCCTGCCTCACCTCCAGCAGCAAGTCAGGAGGCTATTTCCAAGGAGGGACCAGCTATCAACTCTTGCTGCCTGTTTCCAAGACTAAATTACAGATTAGTACAGTTTATTTAAGTGTGGACTCCCTTCTTCTACACAGGTCATATCATGAAAGGGGGCTTTACTCTGGGTATGGTACCACTAAGATTACTGGGGGCCCTGGGTGACCTTGTCATGGCTATGAAGTGGGGTTTCATGTCAACAGAAGTAGGCAGTCTCAAGACCTGTGACTAGTGTGCCCACTACATCTACTAACCACTCAGCTCTTAGCACAGAGAAGTACACCACGGTCCCTGTCCTACCACCAAGCCTGGGCTCAGAAACTTCCCCAGATACATGTACATATAGATGGGAAGATGAAAATCTGGGAAAGCCACAAATATGTAGAAATCAAATATCACGTACCCTTAAATCACTGATAAATAAATTATCAGAAAGATAGAAAATACTTAAGCTCAATAAAAAATAAGATACATATGTACAGTATACATTATTACTAAAATAGTACTTACAAACTTATATTCCTGTATCTATGTTTTAAAAGAAGCTTACTAGGCCAGGTGGCATACAATCTATAATCCCAGCTACCAGGAAGCTACCCAGGTTCGAAACCAGCGTTTGCTACAGGAATATGAGTTCTAGGCCAACATGGAAAACTTTTTGTTCATTTTGTTTTTTCAAGACAGTATTTCTCTGTGTGGTCCTGGCTGACCTGGAACTCACTCTGCAGACCAGGCTGGCCTCGAACTAACAGAGATCCACCTGCCTCTGCCTCTGCCTCTGGAGTGCTAGGATTAAAGGTGTGTGCCATCATTGCCTGGCTAGAACTTTTCTTAACAGGGAGAAAGGCAGAAGTGGGAAGAACAAAAACATTACTGCCAACCTTACAGAAAGAAAAATGATGATAAGAAATGGCATATAGAACTGTATGCTAAGAGATGTCAATTCAAATGAAACAGAAAAATATTTAGAAATGACAGAAACAGACTAAAGAAGATTCAGGAGGCTGGAGAGGTGCCTTAGCGTTAAGATGACCTGGGTTCAATTTCCAGCACCCATGGGGTAGCTCACAACCATCTGGAACTCGGTCCCAAGACCTCCAACAGCATCAGGCATGCATGTGGTACACATACACACATGCAGACAAAACTCCCAAACATACATACATACATACATACATACATACATACATACATACATACATACAAATACATACATAAATGGTATTCTCAACCACACAACAAACATTTCTCAGGGGAGGCTTGTAAGGGAAAAAAACCACAATAAGCTCATACACAGGTGCAAGAAGTACTGCCCAATGGTCAGCTCTGACTCAAGATATTTTAGACATAACAGTTCATAATGACTAACTTGATGGGTCCTATGTGAAGCTTTGTGGAATTTCTTAAGATTAACAAACCTCATATAGAACATACAGGACAGGATATGTGGTCATCATGACCCTGCTCCGAGTCAAGTTGTTTTCTGTGCCAACAACTGGCAGGCAGACTACAGCAACAATATGAAATAGCCGGTGGGCATGGAACAAAATGGCTACAGCCATGCTGGGGGTGGGCAGACCTTAACACTAGCAAATTGAATAAACAACCCAAAACATATAATCATTAGAATAGAAAAACAAAAAGCATTTACAAACTCCAATGTCTTTTCATAGTTAAAGAACAAAACAATTCTCAACAAGCTAAGGTTAGAAGAAAAACTAATCTAATATTGACTTCTATGAAAAGACCTATAGCTAACAACATACTTTATGGTAAAAGACTGCATCTTTCTCCTCCTATGATCAATAAGGCAAGGATGTCTGCTTTCACCACTTCTACGAACACCATACTAGATGGTATAGCTGAAGCAGTTAGACTAAGACAACTATGGGTCTCGAGAGATGCTCAGTGGTTAGGGGTACAAACTGCTGTTGTGGAAGACCCAGGTTCAGTTCCTAGAACCCACGTCAGACAGCGCCTGACTACAAAGCAGCTGAGGCTGTCTGTACAAGACCTGCACAATCTTACCCCAACTTTCTCTTCAACTTTTGTTTATTATTATTGTGTACGTGTGGTTTGTAAGCATGAGAGCAGGCAGGCGTGAGCCATCTCACACATGTGACAGCCAAAGGACAAGAGAATCAACCGAGGCAGTCGGCATCCCAGCTTAGAGAGAGAAGTCCCAACCCACAGTAGAAGAGTTATTGACAGTTGGTGGCTGCTGAGGGGGGAAGAGTCAGGTTTCTTCAGTGTGTGGCCCAGTAGGTTGATCATGCTCTGCACCACGAGTACATGGGCAGCACAAGTTGAACTAAGTGGGGAGGGAGGGAGGGTGGGAGGGAGGGAGAGAGAGAGAGAGAGAGAACATTAAGTTGAGAGGGGTATGAGAGGTAGATCTGGGGAAAGGTGGGGGAGAAATGGGGATAAATAGGAGCCGGATCAAAATACATTATATGTATGATATTCCCAAAGATTTAATGAAGACATTTAAGTTTTAAGCCAAGCAAGGAGCTAGAGAGATGACTCAGCAGTTTAAAGCATTCACTGTTCTTTTAGAGGACCTGAGTTCAAGTCCCAGAAACCACATGGTGACTCCCAATCATCTATAACTCCAGTTCAAAGGGATCTAACACCCTCTTCTGGCTTCTATGGGCATCAGGTGTACACATGGTGTACATACATATATGCAGTCAAAACACTGGTACACAAAACCAGAAAGATCAATCTTTGTTTTTTAAATGCTAAATAGGGATCATTATTGACAACTAAGAACAAATCAGAAACCCTATCTTGCCCCCCCACACACATACCTGTACTGGCTGGTTTTGTGTGTCAACTTGACACAAGCTGGAGTTATCACAGAGAAAGGAGTTTCAGTTGAGAAAATGCCTCCATGAGATCCAGCAGTAAGGCATTTTCTCAATTAGTGGTCAAGGGGGGAGGGCCCCTTGTGGGTGGTACTATCCCTGGGCTGGTAGTCTTGGGCTCTATAAGAAAGCCAGCTGAACCGGGCAGTGGTGGCGCACGCCTTTAATCCCAGCACTTGGGAGGCAGAGACAGGCAGATTTCTGAGTTCGAGGCCAGCCTGGTCTACAGGTAAGTTCCAGGACGGCCAGGGCTACACAGAGAAACCCTGTCTCGAAAAACGAATAAAAAAAAAAAAAAAAAAAAAAAAAGAGAGAGAGCAAGCTGAGCAAGCCAGGGGAAGCAAGCCAGTAAGGAACATCCCTCCATGGCCTCTGCATCAGCTCCTGCTTCCTGACCTGCTTGAGTTCCAGTCCTGACTTCCTCTCGTGATGAACAGCAATGTGGAAGTGTAAGCCGAATAAACCCTTTCCTCCCCAACTTGCTTATTGGTCATGATGTTTGTGCAGGAATAGAACCCCTGACTAAGACACCACCCCACCTCACCCCATCCCATACCCCACACCCCCGATCAAAGCACACAATGCCATTTATGGGCTCTTTGTCAATAAACCTGAATCAGCTCAGGCCTCCAGACCTGAATGGCAGTTTTCAGAAAACAAAACAGAGAAAGGAGTGAGACCCTGCCACAGGGATGCACCCAGTGGCATGCAGAACATGGGGGAACTACAAGCCGAACCATCCATTCTTTAACAAATGAATTCTAAGAAAAGGGAAAGAAAAAAGGAGGCTCTATGAGTTAAAGAAACAGAACATACTGAGCAAATGCAACCTATGGACTTTGTTTGAATTTTTTTTTAATTATTAATTTTTATTTCACGTGTATTGCTGTTTTACCTGCATATATGTCTATGTGAGGGTATCAGATACTCTAGAACGGGAGTTATAGACAGTTGTGAGCTGTGATGTGGGTGCTGGGAATTGAACCTGGGTCCTCTGATCTTAACTAATCTTAACTTAAGCTAATCTTAACTGCTGAGCCATCTATCCAGCCTACCTTGTTTGAATTCTATTGTGAAGGTATCGACTGGAAAAACAACAACAAGACCCACTAAGTTTGGAAATATGAATATGCTTAGATATTTGGTATTAAGCAATGAATATTAATTTTTGTAGAATGAAATAGTTTTTGGATTTTTTTTAATGCTTTTCTTTTAGAGACACATATTGAAGTACCTGTGAATAAAATGGACCTTTCTTCAGTAATCTAGTGAAAGGAGGCAATAGAAATGAAGTAAGATTGACCCCAAATAGGGGCTGCCATCCCTGGGACCCACTCTGATCCATCACAAATGAAGACAAGTAGCCTACCGGGCAGAGGGACAAATCAGACACTGGTTCAACATGGTGACAGACAGTGGGACATGGACTGGAGAATGAAGGAAGAAAAGCAGAGGTGAGAAGATCCGACCTTGCACTAGGAGACCCAGAGTCTTGCCCGGTTCCATCATTCCCAGTTGACAATCTCAAGTCACATCTACCCTTCCCACTCCAGGTCCTCACCTTTAAAACACAGTACAAGCAATGATCACTAAACTATGGGTTTAAATCCCCCCCCCCTCCTTAAAATTACTACCAGACAATATGTGCAATTGGACTTTTTCTTAAATTTTATTTAATTTGTTTTATATTTGTGTTTTGTAGGTATGTGTGTAGGCAGGTATGAGCTGTGTCATACACCTGGAGGACAGAGAACAACCTACAAAAGCCAGTTCCCTCCTTCCAATATGGAAACCGAGGATCAAGCTTGGGTCTTCAGCCTTGCACTGCAGGAACTTTCACACACCGAGCCATTTCACCTGCCCCAAATCCTCATTATTATAGGAGAAAAGTATAAAACCAGATCTACTAAAGCATGTTTGAGCATTTAAGAATTATAAATCAAGATACCACATACTCTTCTCCCACTTGACCAGTTGTGGTTATTTGAATGAGAATAGCTGCTATAGGCCCATATATTTGAATATTTGCCACCCAGTTGGTGGAACTGTTTGGGAAGGATTAGGTGGTGTGGCTTGTTGGAGGAGGCCTGGCTTTGAGGCTTCAAAGGACTTGCACTATTCCCAATGCTCTTTCCTTCTCTGTCTCATTCTCTCAGATTAAATGTAAGCTCTCTGTGGTTCCTGCTGCCATGTCTGCACTCCATCATCATGGATTCTAAGCCCCTGAAACCCTGAGAGGAAATTAAACACTTTGTTTTATAAATTGCCTTGGTCGTGGTGTCTTGTCATAGCAATAGAAAAGTAACTAAGACACCAGTGTCTCCTCATGAACTGGAAGTTCATTGTCATTCATCCTCACAGATAGACTCCTTGAGATATCACTCCTGACATCCAGTGCAATCTAAGTCCACTGTCCATCCTTCACGACTCCAGGTCCCACTGTAATCAGGTAAGTCACACCTGCAGATGCCCCAATCCCCATGCCCAAGCTCTGGATATATCCCCTCTAACTAGCCCTTTCTTAACCACCTCAAACCCAGCAGCACACACTTACATGACAGTATCATGAAAGAGCGATGCAGAGGCCATGGAGGCAAATGTGAGAGACCATGTGGTCAGGGAATTCTAGAGCTCCAGATGTCAGTAGCCAAATACAAAAGAAGAAATGAGACTTCAAGGAGGTATGCTTGGGAGACACAGGGACTAATATGATCAAAGTACATTGTATGCATTATGAAGTTCTCAAAGAATTACGTTTTAAAAAGAAGGTATGCTTATTGTTGGCCTTATAGACATCTCCTTCCATTAGGAACAACATTAGCTAGGAAAACAAAACAACAGTAGGTCTCTTTCTAAGCTATGTGATCCAACCCAGCCGAGGGCCTTTCTTAACAGTGCCCCAGGTAGTATGAACTTTAGAATTTTGCTATATTATATAATATAATATAATATAATATAATATAATATAATATTATACTTATTATATTATATTCCCTTTACTTTTTATGTAACTTTGAATTTTTACCAGTTAAAAGATTTCTCGGATTTTTGTTTTTGTTTGGTTTGGTTTAGTTTTTTGGTTTTTTAAAACAGGGTTTCTCTGAGTAGCCTTGGCTGTCCTGGAACTCATTCTGTAGACCAGGCTGGCCTCAAACTCAGAGATACACCTGCCTCTGCCTCCTGAATGCTAGGATTAAAGGTGTGGGCCCACACTACCCTGCTAAAAGTTTTTTAAAGGATTAGTACATGATGGGGAAAAATCCATCTAAAACCAAGTTAGGAGGCTCCTGAGGCTCTGGAATTCTGAAATTGTGAACACTGAAATTTCCCTGCAGACTAGATTTCTTAGAAACTGGAGAGCTAACAGAGTTGGTATGAATTCTAGGAAAAGAAGGAGGAGGATATACAGATTAAAAAAGAACAGAGCAAACTGAGCAAGTGCAACTTAGTGGGCCTTGTTTGAATTCTAATGTGACTATGTCAACTATAAACAAACAAAAAACTTAGTGATACATGGAAATTTAAATATGCTTGGATATTTGAAATCAAGCATCAGTATTAATTCTGTAGAATGAAATAATTTTTATATTCTTCATGGTTTTCTTTTAGAGATATATATTATTTGTAGATAAGATAAACTTTTCTTCAAATAATGTACTTTTAGGTGCGAGTACTACACAGTGATTGTCACTCAATAATGGTGCGGGCCCCACTGCCAAAGAGAACCATCTCCAGGGACTGAGGAGCATTTAGGGATATTGTGGAGGTTGAACCCAGCCTCCCAGCACTACAAACACTTCTGAAAAGAGATAAAGGGGGCCCAAAAAACCAGACACAAGCAAGTGCTACCTCCTCTCTTCCTGGAATCAGAGAAAGAGTCTTTGCTAGAAGGGGTTTAATTGTGGAAAAGCTGCCTGTATACCATGGGATTAGGGCTTTTTCTCACTCATCTTGGAGGTAAAAAGTAAATGAAGAATACAGGGCGCCCAGGGCCTGGGCCTGCTGAAGGGTCCAGAGAACAACATTCTCTCTTTTCTTCCCAGTGTCCAAGGTTGCTGTCCTCAGAATACCTAGAACTCTTCTGGCTAAGGCTGACCCAAGTGATGACTTGAGCTAAGCTTGTAGAGATGCCTCACTCTGTGCCCCGGAAAGATGGTACTCCTCATCTTCCTCCTCAGAGGCCTGGAGAATCCTCAGCAGTTTGAGCTCAGGGTTCCAGCCAATACTGTCCGTAATTTCAGAAAGGTTCTTGGGGCTACTGTCTTTGCTGGAAGCACTGACTCCCTTCACAGACTCCGCATCGTCATCAAGATCCTTGTAAATTGTTTCATATATTACATCACCTAAAAGAAGACCCAACCATTAATTGTGTGACAGAGTTCTCCCAAATGACTGTAAGAAGCACTATTTCAGGAAAGACCAGGGTCTCTTTTAGACCTCTCCAAAGGAAAAGGGCTGTGCTCACACCTATAAACCAGATCCCATTCCTGAAAAGTCAGTCACCCTGACTATCACAGGATCAGCTCTCCCCATCCTCGGGCACTTACTAAGACTGCTCCTCTTACTCTCCGGACTGGCGTAGTACTCTGTGTAGTAGGTGCCAAACTCATACGCCTCGTCTAAGGAATCCTAAAATTCATTGGAGTAAGCAGAAGAAATGTGAATCTAGGCCTTAGCAAACTAAAAGAGTTTTGTAAAACACACTTATCTTGGGGAAATTAAATATCTAAGACAGGATAAAGATCCACTTCCTGGAACTGAAAACAAGCCCATCTCACACACACTCTGCTTTCCAGTTCAACCAGATGAAACCAGGGCCCACTTCTCCCCATTTCCAGAAGTCAACTAAGGGAACCCTGCCACCAGGGATGGCTGCCAGAACAGCCACTGCTCTCATCAAGAGATGTGGTCTATTTTTACACCTGGGAATTTGAGTGAAATGGTGACTTCTTCAACCAATAAATGGTGTAAGAAGTAACACTGTTTTAGCTCTAAGTCGATCACTTAAGGAGCAACTAGAAAAAATGATTAATAATTAAAGAAAACAAAGCAGGCTAGATGGATGGCTCAGCAGTTAAGAGAAATTGTGGCTGTTGTGGAGTTTAGTTCCCAGGAACCACATCAGGAAGCAAACATCTACCCACAATTCCAATTCAAGTTCTGGGTGATCTGATGCTCTCTTGTGGCCCTGTCAGCGCTGCATATCCACGATGCATATTCTCTTTCTCCTCTCCTCCCCTCCCCTCCCCTCCCCTCCCCTCTCCTCTCCTCTCTGTCTCTCTGTTTCTCAGTCTCTCTTCCTCTCTCTCCCCCTCTATCTCTAACAATGCACACACACATAAAATAAAATGTGTTTTTAAAAGACAGAAAATGAGTAGTTTGTCGTTAAGCATCAATAAATCATTTAGAGAGAAATCATAGAAGAGAACACAGGCAACTATGCTAATAACCCCCCTCCCAGGAACACTGAATGACCTCAAGTAGGAGAAGGGTGACTGTCCAGCCAATCCACAGACTTATTAGAAGAAACAACACATCATGGACTAGGCATGGCAGCATGAGCTTGTGATTAGTCTTCAAGTGGCTGAGTCAGAAAGATCAAATCTGAAGTCATCCTAGGCTACTTAGCAAGGTCTAGGCTAGCCTGGGCTACATAACAAGATCCTGTCTCAAGAAAAGAACTAACTAAATAGATTATCTATGCTTGTACTTTGGGGTAGTTTGCCACACAGTAAGAGATGGTTGAAACTGGGCCCCAACAGAGGCCTTGGTATATACTCACAAGTCTCTGTTGGGGTGTTTTCTCCTCTTCCAACAGCTTTTGTTCACTTTCCTGTCCTGATATGCTGAATTGTACACGGTCACGGAAGAAACGACTGGACATGGTTTCTTCCCCTAAAACCGAACCAGCAGGGCACAGGCCTCCTTGAGTGTTGAAGGCTTGTTTGTATAATATACCCACCCCCATATATATGTATATATATTTATATATATTCATGTTCCTCTTTCAAGAAATAGACTCCTTGTCAAGGTTATCAGAAAATGTTCTTCCTGCCATGGTTATCAGGGAATATTCTTGATGCCAAGGTTAATGACTCCATGATAATCAGAGGCAGCACAGTCCGGGAAGTGAGAGTGTATCTACGTCCTTAGCAAAAATGGTAAATGCTGTGACTTTCAGGACAGCCCTTAAGGCTGTGGGAAAGAACTCTAAAAACATGAGTTTAAAATATATAAACAGGATTTCTCAACTCTGCAAAATATAAGGATGCAATATGAATTATATGAGGGGCTTCATGAACCTAAAGGAACAGGGACAGCTCCACTAGAAGCCAACTTGTCAGAAAGATATTAAAAGAAGGAGATGAAGAATACTGGGGAGTGGTGATTGCAGGGAAAGATCTCACCCAGCTAAGTTTAAATTGTTTGTGCTTACAAAAGCAGGCAAATTCCTGAATTCACAGTCAGCCTGGGACAGAGCTAATTTAAGGCCCAGGCATGGTGGGATCGGTGATTTCAATGCCGGATCCCACCCAGCTAGCTTATTGTCTGTGCTTACAAAGGCAGGCAGGTCTCTGAATTCATTTGCAATGTTAAGAAAAATGTGCTTGCTGTCTTTTCCTAGGAGTCAAGGGACTAAGGTCAAAAAATTCTGATTAGTGGGATAATCTAAAGGGAACCTGGGGTGAAGGGTTGAACTGATATGTAAATAAAAGACTGGGCGTTGGTCTGTGAGAGCTGAGCTATTTGGATGAGCTGTCTGGAGATCTCCAGAGAAAGCTGTCTTGGGCAGAACAGAGGCTGTTAGTTTGTGCCCACAATTTGACTTCCAATCATTTCTTTCGTAGATCTCAAACACCCTTTCTTCAGAAACCCTCTCCAAGCCAAGGTTGGGCCTTGGCACTGATGGAGTTATGTAACCTAATAACACAAAGCCAGTTCAATCTTCTTCTTATTGGCACTTCATGTCCCATTGCTGGAATTCTAGCTGACCCCTAGAATAGCACCCTATTCGAGACATGATAAGACTTTGGTGGTAGCGGGGAGTGGGATCTTGTGAATTCCTTTTTGTCAAGGTGTGCCTATAAAATTTTATATATATATATATATATATATATATATATATATATATATATATATATATGCATTTTTTTAAATATGTACTTATTTATGACTTTCCATGTGATGTTTCAAAATATGCACACCTTGTGTAAAGCCTCCTGGGCTCTATTTGTGATCCTGTTTACCTAGGCTATAATTGTATCTGCTAGAGACTAAAAATGAAAGTAAAACATAGATTAGGACCCAGTGTCCCTGTGGTGGTGCACACAGAACTCAAGAGGCAAAGGCAGGGGGGTTTTGGAGTTCCAACCCAACCTGATCTACACAGCAAGTTCTAAGCAGCTGGGATTACACAGTGAGACTCTGCCTCAAAGAGTGGGGAAGAGGGCTGGAGAAATGGTTCAATGGTTAAAAGGACTGGCTGCTCTCCCAAAGGACCCAAGTTCAATTCCAGAATACACACTGCAGCTCACAAACATCTGAAACCGTAGTCCCAATGCCTTCTTCTGGCCTCCTTGGGCATCACACACATGTGGTCTGGTGAAAGGCAGCCTGGTTTCTGGTTGAGCTAAAGTTTAAAACCCTGGCGACCCAGTAGGGGGTCCCCAGCAGGGGATAACCGTGCAAGGGAAGGTAGGTGTTTGCCACGCTCCTGGGCCCCAGGCTCCTGACACAAGGCTGCAGCTCTCCATGTGTCTGTGACCATCAGTCACATAAGGGCAATGCCCCATCTCCTCCACAGGTAGAGGTGTGGTCATGTAGCCTTAAGACATCTCCATTTTAATGAGGTACCTAGAGGCTTAGCCAATAAACTCCCCTTCCCAGACATTCCTCCCTGCAAAAGATATTTAACCTCAGGCCTGCCCTGAAAAAGTGGGGTACAGTTTTACTCATCACCACTCTCCACCATCACAGTAAACACCTTAAAACCATGGACTACCTCTTCTTGGGATCCACCGTGGAGAACAATGGAACAGGCCTTGGTCTAAAGAGCCAGGTGTAGTCTCCCACAGAAGACCTCTCAGTGTTCCTAGTCACAGCCTTTATCAAACCAAGCTGCCTGCTGATGAGCCAAGGACTCACAGTCCCCCGGCGGGACCCAGCCACCCTTCTCCCCGCCTTTCTCCCTCGCCCCTGGGCAAAATATTCCCCCACTCCCAGACAGTGTCCCAAGGCTTCTCACAGCCCAACATCCACCTGGTGGTGCTGTGGGGTGAGCAGGGTCAAACTTCCCAGGGGCCCGAGCCCTGGGGTGCACTCGGGACCCCCATCATTTAACCCAACAGTGGTCCACAGATACATATGCAAAGCACCCATCAACATAAAATTAAATTTTAAAAGAGAAAGACCCAGACCCAGACCCTTTTGTGGCCATTGCTGGAGTGGCAGGAACCAAAAGAAATCTAATCCCTTCATGACTTCTAACGGAAGCAAGAATCATAAGGGGCATGTCAGTGCATCTTTGCACATTCAGGTGAATGTCATGTCTTCCCCAATTTCCAAAGAACCAAGACAAAAGTATGTTCAATCTACGCCCATCTGAAAGGACAATGAAATTCATGTTCCGTAAGGACACCTCAAAAGTCATCAAATTGGCAAAGCAGTCCAAATTTTCAGAAAGAAATGTGTCATCTATACTGAATAGGTAGGGTGGATTAGCCAATGGCATAATTGTCCATGTGGGCACTCACCCCAGCAAAGTGTCATCACCAGGCTAAAGCTGGACAAAGACTGAAAAACAAATTCTGAAATAAAAGCCAGATCTCACCATGTAGGAAAGGAAAGGGCAAATACAAAGAAGGAGCAATTGAAAAGTGCAGAACAAAAGTAATATGATATGTAAGCTGCATTCAAAACTGGTCAATGAAAGAGACAGGCAGAGACAGAGGAGCCCAGGATTCCTCAAGAGGTACAAAGTGGATACCTGCAAGCATCAGCACCAAGAGAAACTGAAGCTGCAAGTCAGGCATGGAAGTGACACAGATGATTCCTGTCATCCTAGCACTTAGAAGCAAGGAAAGAAGAAGCAAGAGGTCAAGCTCAACCTGACCTACATAGTGAGTGCCAAGCTAGCTTGGGCTACACAGTAAGAACCTGTCTCAAAAGCAGTCAAGGAACCGCTAACTCTGTTTCCACCTGTTGCTAGCCTTCTTTTGAGAATGTGACTTGTCCTTCTCTGGTGATATTCCCAGCAGACCCGTTAGCTTCCTCAGTTGTTTCTTTTACACACGCTGTTCTCTCAACAACATCCTTTATGAGCCCAACCTCTCTTTCTCTGTTTTCTCTAGACAAACAGCTTGCAAGCATTCTGTTTCCTGTTGTCGCCCTACAAGCCCTGATTCTCATCCAAACTTCATACAAGCAGCACTGGAAAGCTTTAACAGACATTGAAGACAATTCCAGAAATTCTAATCTAAAATAAGTAGGGTTCAGGCTGCTTGCTAAGAGTTCTAAAAGCCTCTCAGTTGGCTTCAGACCTACTGCCCTGAGAAACAAAGGCCAAATCCATGTGCACACACACCCCTCTCCACACACTCCCCGAAGTCCTCAGAGCTACACTAAGCAGTCACACTCCTCTTCACAGGTTACCCTCAATTCTGGGAATTCTTTTCCCATACCAGGAAGTCATACATGTTAAAGACCCAGTTGACAAGTCAACTCTTCTGTAAAGCCCTTCTCTACTCAGAGAGGACAGGCCACTGCTCTAAGACCGTAACTCAAAGAGGTACTCTGGTCACCCAGGCAAGACAGCTCTTGTTGGAAGAAGCACAGAGGTATCAGAATAGAATTATGGAAGCAATAGTGGTCACCCTGGATCTAAACTCACCTTGGACAAATCTCCTCCTACCCTGGGACCTCTGCCTCTTCTACTTCCTACATGAAACTCAGGACCCTTTGTAGACCTTCAGGCTAATGGATGTTGCTAGTACCAGAGACAAAAGTGAGACATGACACAAAGCAAGAGGTCTCAGGTGCCTCTTGCCTGATTCCACTCAGGACCCCAGATTCCAGAGGGAATTCTGAAGATCCTGTTGTTTGCAGAGGAAAGCCAGCAACACACAGTCTGAACAAGGAAGAGCAATCTTATAAGATGCAGGGGGACTCTTCCTCGGCCCTTCCCACTCTGCATTCAAGCTGGGAAATGCCAGCCAAACAGTGCTATGTGTACCCCTCAGTCATATGAGATCAGAGCTCCAAAAAAGAGATATACTATTCTAGGTTTCAACATGAACACTAGTCAATAAAAGGTTGTCTGTTGAGTATTGGCTACTGTTGATACAATGTGTTGACTGCCAGCTGAACCCCAGAACTCACCAGAACTCACCAGTGTGGAAGCCAGAGGGTTCTTAAGAAAAGGATCTGTCTATGGAACCTGAATTCCCAATCCTCCTGCCTCAGCCTGTGATATATGGTATAGGCATGTCTCACTGCAACCCATCCCCATCCTCACTCTGGTCTATCTTCCTTCCTTCCTTCCTTCCTTCCTTCCTTCCTTCCTTCCTTCCTTCCTTCCTTTCTTTCTTTCTTTCTTTCTTTCTTTTTTGGTTTTTTTTTTTTTTGGTTTTTTTTTTGGGGGGTTTTTTTTTGGGTTTTTTTTTGGGTTTTTTTTTTTTTTTTTTGGTTTTTTTCAAGACAGAGTTTCTCTGTGTAGCCCTGACTGTCCTGGAACTCACTCTGTAGACCAGGCTGGCCTTGAACTGAGAAATCCACCTGCCTCTGCCTCCCAAGTGCTGGGATTAAAGGCGTCTGCCACACTGCCTGGCTCACTCTGTTCTTTCTAAAGCAAGGTCTGAAGAAACTCCAACTATGAGTCAGTCCTCTCTCAGATGCCCATGTGAAGAGGCACATGGCCTAACTTGCTTGTTCAGTGACTATCTAGTTCAAGGATGACTTGGGGTGGGCCAGCTGGCAGGACTGAGCTTTCTCAGAACAAGTCTGAATGACTGACAGAGGTAAGTTTCAAAATGACAAAAGTATGCTTGACTTTTGCCCTTTGCCACATCCCAGGATCCTACTTGACTAAGCAAAGGGAGGATTATAAATGTCAACATATACATACCATACTTACCCGCGACATTTCTCTTGGCTTTCTTCTTAGCCTCCTGAAACCAACATGAGAAGGAACTGAATTAGGATTTTGGGAAGTGAAGAAAACTTTTGCAAAAAGAAAGAACTTTAAATGACTGTCGGCGCAATCACATCTGCACAGCCGGCAGCCAGGGGAGAGCCCTCCTCTTAGGTATCCCTTCCCAGCCCACCCACATCCCACAGTCTTCCCTCATGACTCTACCTGTCGAGTAGAGGTTTTCGCCTTCCCCTGATGCTTCAACAAACCTGGTAACCAGAGAAGCTGGCTTAGTCCTCTCCCCCACTGACATCCTACACCCTTTGATATGCTACCTACAGTGACCAGCCCCACTATGGTGACTCTTCTTCCCTGGACAGGACCAAGCAGGAAGCTGCTCTGAAATGGGAGTCTCCTGAGTTCCTCACGTGCCCCTGCGTGACTGTGGCAGGAAACAGAACTGAACAGGGACCACATGACATTAGGGAACTATGCAGTGTTGAGGGGAGGGTGGTACCTGAAGACCCACGCCCAGCAGGGCCCTCACCTTTCTTCCTCAGACGATCAGGATACCGCAGTGATGGTCTCTGCCAGGGATGGGGGTTATTAACAAAAAGCCTTTCTGTGGGTCTTTCTTTACCCCAAATACACGTAGCTACCTAGTCTCTAAACATGTCTTGAGAAACTGATGCTTAGCAGCAGGATTGTACCAGTGTCCGAGGACAAAGGAAAAGGAGTTAAAAACAGAGTCCAGAAGAACCAAAGGTATCCCTCCCCTTGCCCGTCCCCCATACTGACTTCCACTCCCATACAATCCAGCCCTCCAATCTTCAAGGCCTGGGTCCAGAGTAGCAGGGCAGAACCAAGTATAAACAGAAAACCAATTCTGCCTTGAAGACAGATGGGCTTGATCTTCTCGTAGGCCTCCTCTGAGGTGCATGGCTCTTACTTGCAGGGTAAGACGCTGGACAGTCAGATACATCTTAGATGAGATATCACTTTCAGGTTGGCTCTCTTCCAGGGGAAGACTCTTTCTCATCTTGGACAACTCTAACTTCCCCTCAGGGAAAGCTATGGATTTCTCATGTGCCAAGATGCTAAAGGAGACAAAGACACCCAGACAGTCAGCAGCATCTCTTCCCAGAGTGTGGGGCTAAAGAGAAAGACAAAAAGGGCTGACGTCTGAGGACATTTCACCTTTGACTCTAGAAAGGCTTGCATGGGCTCCCTCAGTAACGCATTTCCCGCTCAGCCAGCATGATCACAACTGAGTCTCTTAAGGGTTTGCTGTATGCTAGGCTCCTGTGCTTTATATCACTAACCCCTTCCAGCACCCAAGGCAGATGCCATCCCCTCCTTGGTGTGTAAATGAGAGCTAAGCAGAAATGAGCTAAATAAGCTACTACCAATATATACAAAGCCAGTTAAGTTTCAATATACAATTCAAAGGTGTCACACTCCAAACCACATACACCATTCTGCCTCCCAAATGGACAAACATCCATAATTAATCTGTGAAAAAAACAAAAGAAGAGAATTTCAAGTAAGAGTGCACATCATAAGTGCTCTGCCTGAGCCCAGCAGATGGTCAGCATTGGATGGCGGTGGCAGTGGTGACTGTCACCCTGTCAGTAGACACAAGCAAGCAGGGTCGCAGCTGGCTCCCTGTTCACCTCAGAGCGCATGGTTTTGCAGGGTTCTGGCTCCACGATGCTCACCACTCCATCAATAGCTCCTGGGGAAGCATGTCGACCTGGGCCCACAGTGGTATGCTTTCAGAACTTAATTGATCCAATAAGTGTGCTGGGGAGGGCGGGGGTACAATCACTGCTGGGCTTCTGGAGTACCGCCATCCAGGGTAATACAGAGGTGGCTTGCTTTTCTGGAAGATAAACAATGCAAGGGACTTTCTGAAGCGTCCTCGTCAAGCCTGTTTCTTCCCTCCAATATTCCACCCTGACAAATGAAGCTCCTTGATTCCAGTGTCAATTTGACTGAATTAAAAACACTGAGCGTGGCAGGCAGCAGGACTCAGTGGTAAACGCCCTTGCTGCACAAACTGGAACCCATGATGGAAGGAGAGAATCGACTCCCAAGAGTTGTCCTTTGATGTCTATACCCATACCACAAGTGTTCGCACACACATACACACACACACACACACACACACACACACACACACACAATGATGATGATAACAACAGCAGTAAATAAAAACGTTAAAGAGATTAGTGAAGCACCCTCTGGATGTGTCTGAAGGGCTCCAAGACCCTCACAGGAGTGTAAGGAGCGGCTCGCCCTTTAATGGAGTCATAACTGGGAAGTATGATGGAGTATAACTGGGAAGCAGTTAGGGGACGTGGAGCCTGGTTGGCAGCTGGGGACACATGGCCCTGGAGGCCACAGCTCTCCCTAGCTGCCTCCCGCACTCCCTTCTCTCTGCAGCCAGTCTATGAAGACCCGAACACCGCTGCCACATGCTCCCTCCACCCCAACCTTCTACCAGGCACGTGAGGCCAAGCGACCACGTGAGCAGACAGAAATCTCTTCTCCTGTGAAGTTTCTCTGGAATTTTGGCGACAGCCACAACAACAACAAATAACACACAGAACTCCTTCTATTTCCCCACCTCCTCTCCACCATGAAGGACACCCAATTTCTCCCTTGCTGGGCTTCTAACATCCTATTCCATTGAGATCAAGCCAAGACTAATTGCTTTTCTGGAGAGGCCGTCCCTCCCTTCATCCATTGAACTAGCCAACAATAACCATCTAATGAGATGCCAGACCGGAAACTGAAGTGGGTGTTGGCTAAAGAAGGAAATGGAGCAGGGGCTACTTTCAGGGACACGGGTCACATTGACCAGAAAGGCAGGTTTGGGGTTGGGAGCCCAGATCTTAGTAACCCCTGGTCCATTGGAATACTGCCCCATCACATGGGGATCAGCTCTCAGCTGACAAAAGCCTTCCCTGCAAGGCCAGTGTTTCCTCAGTCCTCTCTTCAATGTATTCCTTACTTCCCACAGAGAGTAGAGAGGGAAGGGATCTGAAGGCATCTGCAGCTATTCTTAAAGAAAGGGTTTCTTTGTGTAAAGGAGTTTGTCCATTCATAGAAGAGGGTGAGTTAGGGATGGGGAAAACCATCAACTCCAGAATCACTTCATGAGGGATGAAGTCCAGAACTCACCTCTCTCAGTTTCTTTTTCCTCTTCTTCGCAGGCCAGCTGGAAACAGCAGTCTTTTGACTTGGTCTTGAAATAAGAAAAACCAGAACTCATTCCCAGATATTTTAAATAGGCTATCTGTAAATGACAAGCCTAGAGATGGCAGGAAGGTACAGGTTTTCTTCTCTCATATATCCACCACCTGGCTCACCTTCCTCACATTTCCTTTACAAAAAAAAAAACCCCAAACTTCTATGGCTCATGTTGGTGACGGCATAGTGTGCGCACATAAATGCACGTGTTAGGAAGGACTATTTGGGCACAAAGAGAAAATGGGAAAAAATTCTCAAGGTTGCTAAACATGAGGAGGCTGTTTTGTTATTACGGTTTTAACTTAGTCACTTAGCAAGAATTGGAACATCAGTGATTGTTAAAGAAAAGCCAACACCTTTCCTACAGTAATCAATCCTAGCAAGCCTCTGGGCCTCCCCTCTGCTTAGACACAAGTCCGATACACTGTTCATTCTGAATCGATGCCCTAGGCCTCGGGGTTGAGACCAGAATTTTATATGTTTTACTGAGGGCTCTTTTCCTCATTTTTTGAGGGGAAATAACATTTTAAACAACTCAAATGTGTTTCTTTTTAAGTAAAAGTCTTTTTTTTTTTTTACATGTATTTATTGAGGTGGCTGAGGCTACACATGCCACCGTGCAATGTGGGGATCAGAGAACAACCTGTAGTGGTCACTTCTCTTAGTCTACAACGTGTGTTCCAAGGGTCAAATGCAGGTCATTGGGATTGGTGGGAAGTGCCCTTGCATGCTAAGTCATCTCATGGGACCAACACTTATTTCTTAAACCTCACAAACAAACAAATTTAGCTTTGGGAGGAAGGACAGCAAGATGGCTTAGCAGGTAAAGGTGCCTGTCACCAAGCCTGATGCTGAGTTTGGTCCCTGGAATCCACATGGTGAAAAGGAAGTAGAGAACCAACTACTGCAAGTTCTCCTCTGACTTTCATAAGTCATCCTCCGACTTCCACATAGGCTCCTTGGCATACCCTTTACCCCTTAGTAAATAAATGTTAAAAAAGTGGAAAGTCATGCCCAACTACCTGAGTTTGATCTCTGGACTCCATCCCACATGGTAGAAGGAGAACCAACTTCAACAAATTGTCTTCTGACCACTACACCTGTGCTATGACACACACACATGCATGTATATATAAAACAAATAAATGTAGTAAGGAACCTGGACCACCCTGCCTACGCGCTACTTACTTTCATATAGGGTTTGAAGTAGAGAATTCCCACAGCATGCATCTCACAGGACACCACAACAGAACTCCAGTGTACAAAGAGGCAGAAGCAAGCCTTGATCACTTTCTGTGTTTGGCCTGCTGCTGCTTATAATGAAATACTAAGAGGGAGATCACCAAGAATGTGCAGCAGACTGGGGATTTAAGGAGCATGGGCATCGAGGCCTCTAGGTTCTAGACAAGATGCTCACCTCATGGTCTTCTCCGTTTCTTCTGGAACCCATGTCATGACCATGTGTCTGACATCTTCAGAGAAAGGAAGCTTTGCTTCATTCAGATTCAGCACTGAGAGCTAGAAACAGATGGGCAATGGGAGCTGAGGCCCAGCCTCCTGCTGAAGCTGAGCCCCGGGCCAAACGCTGCCTTGTTGTGTTCACCAAAACAAACTGGTGATTTAGAAAATGATTTAAAAAAAGACAACGTAGCATGTGAAGCTGTTAGCACAGAGCCTCGCATACAGTAAGGACCCAGTACTAGACAGCTCTCACCAGCCCCCTCATACACAACTACATCTACCATGAGGAATGATATTGGGGATAGGGAGACAGCTCAGGGAGAAGGCCCAGGTCTGATTCCTAGCTCACAGCCGTCTATAACTCCAGCGCCAGGGGATCTGAGGCACTCTTCTGGTCTTAGAGAAGAGTACACACACGGGTACACACATGGTGCACACACATGCATGCAGGCAAAACAACCATATAGAAGAAAATAAAAGTCTTTAAGAAATAACAATATCAAAGGCAAAATATCCCCCCACAAATAAAGAGAAAATGTAAAGGAAGCAACTTTTTAAACTGTGGCTTACTTTGAGAGGTCTAGGGGAACGGCTAGTCACATCTTTGTCATGTAAAGCCTTCCAAGACCTGGAAAATATGAGTTCCAAGCATAAAACAAGAGACAGAGGGGAAGGCCAATGGAACAACAAAGTCATGCTCTGAGGAAAGCCCATCTATCTACTATGAAGGCCCTGGAATTTTTTTTTTTTTTTAAAGATTTTATTTATTCTTCTAGGTAGCAACAGTACATTGTTGCTGTCTTCAGACACACCAGAAGAGGGCATCAGATCTCATTACACATGGTTGTGAGCCACCATGTGGTTGCTGGGAATTGAACTCAGGACCTTTGGAAGAACAGTCAGTGCTCTTAACCACTGAGCCATCTCTCTAACCTGAAGGCCTTGAATTTAATACTGTCAAATAAACACAGTTACCCCTCCATGCACATCACACTGCACTTTATAACTACCTATCGCATCCATAGCCCAGGCCTTCTCTGTGTAGCTATACAGAACTAGGCACAGTGCCCTAAGTAACAGTGTGCTAAGGGCCAGCAAGACAGCTCAGGGCAAAGCGCTTGCTGTGCAGGCCTGGCAACCTAACCTTGGTCCTAGACACCCACTCTGGAAGTGTAGAACCCATTCGCAAAAGTTGTCCTCTGACTTCCACATGTGCAGTGTCATGCCCAGATGCTTGTACACGCGCACATGAACCCGCACACGCGCACATGCACACGCACACGCGCACACACACACAAGGCAACTTAAATTTATGATCGAAAGAGTAATACGGAGGTCTATAAAAACAAAGACTCCACACATCCTGGTTTATGAAGTCTCCTGGGATGGGAGCTCGATTTCCACTCCTTTCTGCAGCTCAGCTTCCTCTGCACTCACGGCATTCCTGCTCAATGTTCCTGAAGAATGTCCTCTCCTTTGCTGGCCCTGCATGTGTTATTCCTATAGTTTAGAAGTGTCTTCCTGCCATTCCTGCATGCAGGCCTCCTCTTTCTGTGCTGCTCTAGGTTCAGGCTGGTCTGATGCTCACTGTGCAGATGGGGGTGCCTGAGGTTAGGAAGCCTTTCCTGTGCTTCCATAGCCCAGTGGCAGTCCTTTTAGGACATTCCACATGGATACCCTTGACTGCTGGTGGGTTTTCCCTCCCCAGCTAGGATGAAAACCTTTGAGCACAGACACCATCTCATTCCCATGAGATAGACAAATTCCTGTTGGATCCCAGCACCAACCTGGACTCCCCACTACAACTACATCTGTGAACTGCAAACATGAACTAAACAAAGGATGCTGTGACTTCTGCCTTCAAAGGGGCGTAAAATCCAGGTAAGCAAATAGGCTTCAGGGCTGAGAATATCCACAGGCATGGCAGGAGCAATCGCTTGGTAGTCGGCCTCAGGGGGAACAAGCGGCTACATAAGGGAACAGATCTTGATGACTAAAAATCTAATGGACTTTTTAGCAATGCAGAGGGAATGGGGGAGAAGGGCAAGGCCTGCCAGGACCATATTTATGAGCTAGCTGGAGTCCCTTCAGTAGGCTACAACTCTGTAGTGAGCAAATTAGAAGG
>CM052702.1:60809440-60822586 GCA_028551405.1 Uromys caudimaculatus | reverse complement strand
GGGGGTGTTTCTCTGCAGTGCTGGCACATGGGACCTGGCTGGAACAGAAGTGCGTTCGGTGCCTGTGTGCAGATGTGGGGCCCATGTAGGTCCTGGCTGGATGTGGATGATGTTTTCCCAGGGCTCGGGTCCTAGTGAATCAGAGAGTAGTCCTAGTCTACCTTAAGCCTAAGAAAAAGTACCAGATTGCTTACATGGACTAGAGAAAAGAAACCATTTAAAAGGTGGCCACTAGTGCTTGGACTCTGGGCACTAAATTCAAAGTCTTTAAATTTTAAATGCTGAGGTGTCCACAGACACTTGCAGTGCAATTTCATGTTTCAGCAAAACTGGGTCCCTAGACTCCTGGACTCTGCAAGAGATACAACAACAACAACAACAACAAACAAACAAAACAACAACAACAACAACAACAAAACCTAGGAGCTTACAAGTAGTTTATCCAAAACTGAAAAAAAAAAAAAAAAGAAAGACAGCATGATCCAGGCATGGTGGTACAAGCCTTTAATCCCAGCACTTGGGAGGTAGAAACAGGTAGATCTCTGAGTTCAAGACCAGCCTAATCTTCTTAGTGAATTCCAGGGCAGTGGGGACTATGAAGAGACCTTGTCAAGAAAAGAGGGCTGGGGGCAGGCAGGCAGGCAGGCAGGCATGTGGATGCTGCTCTCTGCTAACCTTCAGAGGCTGACGAAGTTGCCCCATTGGGAGCTAAGTTGTGTTCTGACACTTAAAACATTCATTTGCTGAGTTCCTAAGCCCAGTCCTCGGATTGCGACTGTATTTGGAGACAGACTCTTGAAAGAGATAACTAAGGTTAGATGAGGCCCTGTGGGTGGGTCCTTATCCAGTAGCACTAGGATGTTTATAAAAGGAGATTAGGGTTAAGACACACCAAGAGCAAGGGCCACAGAAGACTGAGGGACATGATGCCATCTCCTAGGAGAGGGGCCCAGAAAGAAATAACTCTCTGACTCTTGATTGCAGACTTCGAGCCTTCAGAATTCTGTGACAATGAATTTCATTAATGATATCACCCAGGCAACAGTACTTCACAATGGCAAACCAACGAAGCTCCAAACTACCCTACCCCTGGGACACTTGGTGGCAGTTTCCTTTTGGGTTCCCCTCTCCCCATTTACTACTGACTTAATTTTGGATAGGTTCCATTTGGCTGTTTTGTTTTTAATGGTACTAGAGATTAAACCCAAAGCCTCATACATGCTAAGCTCCATCCCCAGTCCTAGTTTTTCTTTTAAATGTAGCCGTCTCAGAGTCATCTGTATGGATGAGAGAAATGCAGACCTGGGATTTGGAGACATAGTTTGCTAAGGAAAGACTCCATGATCGTCTACCTGCTTTCATGTTTGGAGGCTGGTTTCAACAATGAAGAACGGTCCTTAGGAAAGGTAAACTCTGAGGGTTGTGGCTGAACCACCCTCTTCTTGGTCCATAAGCAGGTATCCATGATATTTACAATGGTGAGTGTCGGGAGTTTATCTGAGAAAGCAAAGCAGAGCAAAATATGTAACCGGCTGCTTGGAGAAAAGAAACCAAACAGAAACAGCATGGGGACTTTGTGGAGAAGACGACAGAGGTCTGCTAACACACCTTCAGTTTCTCGGGGAGACTTGGGGGATGTGTCCATGATCCTAGGATGGCCCCTCTCAATCCGCCGGAGAGATGCCCAGCATTGTGGATGCTGACAACCTGCCAAAGTACAGACGGCTTCATCCCACTGGGACTCGTCTGCCACGTTCATAGCTATAAACAGGTTAAGACAAAATCCAGTCTTGCAGTATTCTAGTCCTCTGTAGAATTAGCAGCCACACACATAGGGGTTATTATTATTATTATCTTTTTTTTTTTTTTTGGTTTTTTTTCGAGACAGGGTTTCTCTGTATAGCCCTGGCTGTCCTGGAACTCACTCTGTAGACCAGGCTGGCCTCGAACTCAGAAATCTGCCTGTCTCTGCCTCCCAAGTGCTGGGATTAAAGGCGTGCGCCACCACTGCCAGGCTGGGGTTATTATTTTTATACATTAGACAATCATGTCCAGATTTCAATTTAAAATAAAATCATAGACTATCTATCGAATCCACATAAGTAAATGGTGGTCACACAAAAAAACAAAGAATTGAAAAACAAGCAAGTATAAAGATACCATGAACTCAAATGGCAAGTCTGGAGGGCTGTCTTCAACAGCCCTTCTAAATTGCCACCTCAAGTGACATGAGACTTACCCATTCAGCTTCAGTCTCGTTTGGAAAATGACAACTCTGTTTCAGTAACTACAACAATGAAGTTACAGATGTTTGAAAACTTGCTTAATGCCAGGCAGTTATGGTGTATGCCTTTAGTCTCAGAGCTTGGGCAGGCAGAGAGGCAGGTAGATCTCTGAGTTTGAGGTCAGCCTGGTCTATAGAGACAGTTCCAACATGGGGTACACAGAGAAACACTGTCTGAAAAAACAAAAACAAAAACAACAAAAAAAAGAAAAACAAAAACAAAAGCCAGATGGTGGCACACACCTTTAATCCCAGCACTTGAGTAGCAGAGGGTAGTGGATCTTGAGGCTAGACCAATCTACAGAGTGAATTCAGACAGCTAGGCTACATAGAGAAACCCTGTCTGGAAACAAACAAACAAAAACGCTTAATGCTGGATGGGGTGGGTGAGGCACACCTTAATGTAAGGGGAGAGATTCTATCGCTAAGGTCTTGCTCCCCAATTGGTTCTTGACTTGTCAATAAAGAAGGTCGGGGGCCAATAGCTGGACAGAAGATACAGGTGGGTTTCTTGGACCCAAGAGAAAAAGGGAGAGAGGGGTTTTTTCTGCCATGCTTTGGAATGAGAGGCACGCAGCAATCATGTAAGATCTCTGGGCAGCTAGGACCTGCGGCCTCCGCTACAGGTGGGTAGCTCAAGATGTCTGTCGGGGGCTAATTGGAACAAGCCACTAAGTTTAGGGTGGAAGGAGAGACAGCGATTATAATTGGTGAGGGCATCACTTTCCAGGCAGGAGGTTTCTGTGCCATGAAAGAGAACAAAGTGACAAGCTGAGTATGTGTCTTTTATCCGAAGATTCAAGGGTCTTGGGTGGGGCTGGTAATGCAACCCCTCCTGGAGCAAGGGTCTCCAGAGTGGGCTGGTGGAGTGGTCCACTCCTGGAGCATAAAGTGGGTAGAAAGGGAAACCGGGTGAGAGCTGGGGGTGGCAGAAATAAGCCAGGTGGAATGGAAGGAAGCCGAGGGGTCAGAGCGCAGCAGCTCCCGTGCAGAGGCGTTAGCATGGTTTTTAAAACTACATGCAACACCTTAATCCTAGTATTTAGGGGGTAAAAGGAATCGGATCTCTGTGAGCTCGGGGGCCAGCCTGGTCTACATACTAAGTTCCAAGACAACCAGAGCTACATAGTGAGACCCTGTCATCTCAAAAAACAAAAACATTTTTGATCCAATAATTCAAAATAACTATCAGAGCCAAATGCTCATAACTATAATCCCGGTGGCCCAGGAAACTGAGACAGGATGATTAACAGGAGTTTGAAGTCAGCCTAGGCTACATAATGTGTTATGAGCTATCCTTGGCTATAGTATGGGATCTTTGTCTCAAAAACAAAAACAAAAGCAGTGCCAGGGAAATGGTTTAGTGAGTAAAAGCATTTGCCAGCAAACCTGATAATATGACTAAATCCACAGGGTTGAAGGAGGCAGCTGACTCCTGCAAGCTGTTCTCTGGCTTCTACATGGGGGTGGGGAGTGGGAGGGAGGCAGGGGGAGGGAGAGGAACAGGGAGAGGAGGAAAAGAGAAAGAGAAATATGAATTAATAATATTAAAAATAAGAAAAAACCCCAACAAGACTGGGGAGCTGGCTCAGCAGCTATGCAAGTGCAGGCATGAGGACCTGAACCCAGCTCCCCAGCTGAACTCACATAAAAGCCAGGCATGGCATTGAGGGGCAGACAACAGGACCCCAGCGCTTGCTGGCCAGCTAGTCTAACTGCTCTGGCAATCTTAACGTTTATTGAGAGATCCAGTTTCAAGAAATAAGATGGAGGGGCTGAAGAGATGACTCGGCAGTTAAGAGCACTGGCTGCTCATTCCCAGCACCCACATGGCAGCTCACACCTATCTGTAACTCCAGTCCAGGGAATCTGACACCTTCATACAGACATACAGGCAGGCAAAAACACTAATGCGCATAAAGTTGAAAGAATGAGAGAGAGAGAGAGAGAGAGAGAGAGAGAGAGAGAGAGAGAGAGAGAGAGAGAGAGAGGAGAAAAGGGATTAAGGAAGACACCCAGTGTTGACTTTTGGCATATATATACATATTTGCATGGTCAAACATACTTGCACATACACATATGTGCATTGCACACACATAATGAAAAAATAAAAATGATAATAATATCAGCATCCTTTCCCCCTTCATTTATCATTACAAAAGTGTTACCATCTTTGAAAAGTCTTACTAAATTACAACCAGTAGAGACAGGCATACAGCTTTAATCCCAGCACTCAAGGAGGCAGAGGCAGGCAGACTTCTATGAACTCAGGGTCAGTATAATCGACATAGCACGTTTCGGGCCAGCCAAGGCTGTAGAGTGAGACCCATCTCAAAAAGAAACCACCAACAAAAACTTAAAAGCAATGAAGTCACAGAAGGGCTATTTAGCTGGTTCAAGCCTCTGAAGGCTTTCCTCACTTTTCAAACACTACAATCATCACAAAATGCCTGCTCCCTGTGAGTGGGTTTGCTCAGATGACCATTAACTTTTTGTCTACTGGCCATGTGGCCTTAAACAAGTAATCTTACCCTCCTTAGCCTGTTTCCTCCTAGGGTCCTATATAAGCTTGTAGGGAGGCTGGAGAGATGGCTCAGCAGTTAGGGAACTGGCTGCTCTCCAGGGAACCTGGGTTTGACTCCCAGCACACATGTGATTGTTTACAACCTTCTATAATGTCAGTTCCAAGGGACTGGATACCCTCTTCTGACCTCCACAGGCACTGAATGTGTGTGCTACATATATGTAGGCCAAACATAAAATAAATTTTATGTGATGTGCGTAAAATAAAATTTAAAAATTTAATATTAGGAATACACAGTCACACACCCGTATCAACAATTATAGAGAAAGAGAGGGGAATAGCAGGGCACCAGGGATCTGAAGGAGGAAACGGGGGAAACGAGGGGCTCTGATTAGGAAGGGAGGGGAAATAAATACGGGGGGGATAAAATAACAGGAGAGTGTCTAAAATAGTCACAAGGAACCATACTTTCACTATCTACCTAAAAATATATACAATACACATAAGTCAGTATATAAATATACATATACAGTTTAAGTGAAATTTCTCCATCTGAGCTGAGAGTGCTTCCTGTAAGAGCCATAGACCATTTAACAAAAACCACACCAGGTATGAGAAGCCTTCTTTTTAGTTGTTGGTCAGGGTTGTCCAAGAGACTCTACGGGTGCAATAGAGGCATGCATACCTTGGTGGGAATCAACAACTCTCTAATAGATCCTAAGACCCTGCTCAAAGTGGGAAATCATGCCTGGTACTGGAAGCCTTGTCATCTACCCAGGGCTAGTGACGTCATGGACCTTAAAGGAGAACCTATAACCACCCATTTACTAAACCAGCACAATCCCTAACTACACTCTAAATATTTGTCCTTATACCCACAGATAAGAGCAGTCCTCACCCCTCATCAAGGAAACTTCTCTTTGCATCTGACAGAGATCATTACTGAAAACAACGTCCAATCAAAATGCAGTTATAAAGCCCAGTCCCTACAGATACATTGACAACTACTACAGCTAAGGCTCAGGGACTATTGTAGAAGACAGGCAGAAAGATGAGAAGAGCCAGAGGAGTAAGGGTTTTTAGTGAGACTGTAAATGCCAGAAGCTACACCCATGAAGTCCCACCAACATAGCTGACTAAACATGAGCTGAACAAGGACAACGCCAACAGACATGCTAACAGAGAAGAAAGCTAAGGAGGCCTCGACCCTGGATAACGAACCACAGGCAACTGAGGAAAGCTGAGATCTGAAGAAATAGTCTACCCAGGGAAGATCATACAAGTTGATTACGCAATACCATTTGGTCAGCCCTGAAAACATACATGCAAATAACATTATTCTGACAGGACAGATTGTATTTGTGTGTGTGTGTGTGTGTGTGTGTGTGTGTGTGTGTGTAACCACAAAGAAAAAGAGGCAATGAGTTTGAAAAAGGGAGGGGCACATGAGAGGGTATGGAGGATGGAAAAGGAAGGGAAAATTATGTAATTATATTATGATCTAAAAAAATGTTTTAATTATTTTTGTAAAAACTGTATAAGTGGGCTGGAGAGATGGCTCAGTGGTTAAGAGCACTGACTGCTCTTCCAGAGGTCCCGAGTTCAGTTCCCAGCAATCACATGGTGGCTCATAACCATCTGTAATGGGATCCGATGCTCTCTTCTGCTGCGTCTGAAGACAGCTACAGTGTACTCACATACATAAAATAAATAAATCTTTAAAAATATATTTAAAAATTGTAGATGCATCGCATAAGATACAAACTTCTATGTTTGATCTATAACAAGTACCCAGGAAATACTATCAGGCTGGGGAGATGCTTCAGTAGCTAAAGCACTTAGAGGGCAAAGCACGAGCTCCTGAGTTCAAATGTCCAGAACCCACATAAAGCCAGGCACAGCAGACATCTGTAATACTATTGCTCCTACTGTAAAACAGAAAACAAAGAATCCTCTGAAGCTTTTGGGCTAGCCTGGCATAAGATGCTGTAAACAGCCAAAAAGAGATCCTGTCTTAAGGTAGAAGGCAATGACCAACTTCCAAGTTGTCCTCTGACCTCCACACTAGCACATAGGGCAAGGCATGTGAATACCCATACTCACACACGTGTATGTACATACATTATACACAGAGACAAATACATACAATTATACTAAACTATTATCAATCCCCCTTTTAAAGATGTTATGCAGTCACTACAACTACCTTATTCCTCTTAACATATAATTACATTTTATTCATTTATTTAGTGGGCATGGGTACCATGGTACACGTGTGAAGGTTAGCAGGAAGGCCATCCTGTAGTGAGCCCAGACTGTCTTCATCCACTGAGCATCTCACCCTGTCCCCTTTTTAAGTTTTAAGGACATTGTTTCTTCTATTCAACACATTATTAACTATCAAATATGTGAGAGGACTTGTTTGGGGCATAGAGAATAGCAATACACAAACGTTCTGTTCTAAACAGCTCCTAATTTAAATTAGAGATAGGAATCTATCCAAGCCCAAGCTGCACCAGGCCTACGAATAATTTAGCTTGGCAGGCACTTTGAGCCAATGTCTTAAGAACTGAAATGGTCCATAATGTTAAAATTTTCAGGCTTCTTTCCTAGATCAAAATGCCTGACAGCACCAGTTCTAGCTAAATAGTGGCTGGAACTAAGGCTTATGAAATTCTTTCCACCAGAATTCTTTCCACCAGAACAATTCCTCGGCTGTTCATCATTCCAACCCTATTGGGTTATTTTTGTTTTGTTTTGTTTCTCCAAATACGGAACTATTTCTTTGTAATGTCTCCATCAAAAATAGGAAAACAAGTTTTGGAACAACATGCTTTAACAAAAAAAGAAAGAAGGAAGGAAGGAAAGAAAGAAAAGAAAGAAGGAAATAATCCAGCATTAGTTCTCAGTAGGAGTACTTTTTCTGTACTTAATACGAAAATTGTACAACTTAAAGTGACATTGTAAATGTAAAGTCAAGTGATGGTTTTGATTTAAAAAATGTATGATGAATCACTTAATGAGTTAAAAAATACAACTTTAACATGGGTTTTTGAGTGAGAATACAATGCATTATTCTTACAATCAAATGCTTTTCCTTTCAGTACCGAATCAGTCCAAATTGAGCTCCGAAGTCTCATCAGGCGTCTTTTGATATCGCCCTCGTTACTGCTGTCCTAGTAATGGCATTTTTTAACGAAATTTTAGATAACACTTATCCTTAATACAATTATCACAAAGTTGTGAAGGGAATAAGATTAAAGATGGACAATTCTACTGCATCAATCGGTGCAGTAGAACTGAATGAAAAATCTACACTGAGTTCCGAGCCAAAAAAAGGGGGGGGAAGGCCACTCAAGGATCAGTAGTCCGCGATTTCGCGGAATCAAAGCAGATTCCAAGGTCCATGTTCTGCGCCTCTGGAGACAATGCTGAGATTGCGAAAGCGCACCGAGGCTTTGGCCCCGCCCACCTCTTCTAGCGAGGCCCCGCCCACTCGTCAGTCCAAGTCCCGCCTCGCCCGGCTCAGTCTACGCCTACAGTTTCCAACCTAAGCACCAGGCCGCACGGTTGCCTAGCAGCGACGCACGGCACGATGGGGGGGGGAAATAGATGGAAACCTCAGAGAGTCAATCTTAGTTTGATGCGAAAGCTCCAGCGACCTGTAGTAAAGAAACGAGCCTGGAGTGGAACGTCTGGGATGCGGTGGAGGCAGATGGAAACCTCAATGGTCCGAAACCATTGCGACATGGAAAGCTGGGCTACATTGGGGACTTGTGGCGGGGCTGATGTAGCAGAGAGGCTGTGGTGCGCAAAGCACTGTGGGACACCGGCAACGTGGGGTAGGACGGAAGCTTCCGAGGGTCATATCTTAGCGACGCGGGAAGTCCAGACACCAGAACTGTCTGAAAAGGAGACCTGAGAAGGAGGATCGGGCCCCAGCGGAGGCAATGGCAGAGAGGCCCGAGGACCTAAATCTGCCCAACGCCGTCATTACCAGGATCATCAAGGAGGCGGTGAGCTGCTCGGGCTGACGAATGGGTCGAGGGCGGACGTGTGGGCAGAAGGTTAACACAATCCGCGTGTGTGATCATCTCCACTCTACTCGCAGCTCCCAGACGGTGTCAACATCTCCAAGGAGGCCCGAAGCGCCATCTCCCGCGCCGCCAGTGTCTTCGTTCTGTATGCCACATCCTGGTGAGCTGAGCAGAGGCGGAAGGGAGGCGCAGCGGGATCCTGACCCCGAGGTCGTGGCCGGGAACCTACAGGCCTTAGTAATTGTTCCCAGCCTCAGTAGAGTGCGACTCACAGCTCTCCTGGTTCTCACAAATTCTGAAGCAGGTTAAACAAGACGGTTGTCGTAACCCTTTGTACGGGGAAGGGATGAACTGAGCCGTGTCACACAAAAATCCATTCACCTAAGATAGATGTAGCTTTTCCCACCCCAGCTCTGGATGTCTCATGTCCCCACACACTTTGACAGCTTCTGAAGGATTTTACTCTTTCTTCCAGTGCCAATAACTTCGCAATGAAAGGAAAGCGCAAGACTCTGAATGCCAGTGATGTGCTGTCAGCTATGGAAGAGATGGAGTTCCAGCGGTTCATAACACCATTGAAGGAAGCTCTAGAAGGTATCCGTGTACTGCTCTTTTGTTTATTTAAATCATATGAAAAATGTTCATCCTTTGCTCCCTGATCACCTGATTTCAGTATTGGTGCCATTAGGTTCCGTTCAATAATCTAGGACTGGTCATGATTCCACTCTGTTTAGTTGGTACCATCTCAGATATGTAATATGGTCCTGGTTATTCCCCCTGTGCCTCGGTTTGTCTAATTAAACAATAATCTCCTGCTTCCTTATAGCATACAGGCGGGAGCAGAAAGGCAAGAAGGAAGCTTCAGAGCAAAAGAAGAAGGACAAAGACAAAAAAGATTCAGAAGAGCAAGACAAAAGCAGAGAGGAAGAGGATGAAGATGAAGAAAGACTGGACGAGGAAGAACAGAACGAAGAGGAGGAAGTAGACAACTGAATGGAGAGAGTGGGCAGACTGTGGCATGGTGGAAGGGACCCTGAGATCCTGAGATGTGTTTATGTGGAGCCTCTCCCTGCAAGGCAGAGCTATCTGTGGCACCAGTGCCTGAGATCAAAATAAAAACTGACCAGAAAGATCAAAGCCAGCTCTTCCCAGACTCAGAGCATCTGAGTTACAGAAACCTGTTTTGCTTCATCAGTCTGCAGGTTATGATTTTTTAGTATAAGGGATTCTGAATGACTACATAGTTTGGTGTTGCTTGTTTACTTAAAGTATATGGTTAGCTAGTTTTTGATCCCATTTCCCTGCCCCTCCAAAAAAGTAATAACATCCATGTTGCCTGCTGTGTTCCAAGTCACAGAGGCACTAAAGGCTCAGGGAGAAAAATGGGGCTTTGATTATGGTCACCCTGTTTGACTGTACAGTAATTGACAATAGATATTAATGCTCAGAATGGTTGCTCTTTAGGAAATGACTAAAAAGCTTCGAGAGAATAAGGAAATCTCTTACTTGATGGTAGCATTATTTAACTTGATTTCTGGCTTTCTAGACTTACTTAGCTTTATAGTCCTTTTTTGACTATAGATGCTCAGTCGTCTGGGGTGGCTGTACTCCTGTGACATATACTCTTAAATTCTGAGTGTTAATTAGAATCTGTCAAAAAAAGGGTGCCAATTCTTAAAAGCTGGTGGCTTAATCTTGGAGGTAACCCAGTGCCTGCCACTGTAGGACCTAGTGCCACCTCCTGGAAGGAATTAAAATCCCAGATTTTCCCTTCTCTAATCCATCTCCCAGACTGGCTGCTGCTTTTCATTCCCTGAACCATAACAAGTTCCAGAGACTTTATTTCCTCCAGGCACAGCTGTTTCTGTCTCCATCTCTCCCACCTCTGCTTCCCAGACTTGCTTTCTCCTCTTATTTCATCTTCTAGTCTAGGAACTCTGACAACCTATGTCATATCCCACAGTGCAAGGTCCTCAGATTCCTTAGTCCTAATCTCCTGTCTTTTAAAGAGAAGTGAGAAACACCTCTGAATCTTAAGGTAAGAGAAATGGTGCTCAGGAATATAGCACCACTGCTGTAGCTTTGAAAGGTCCCCATTTAGTGCTCCAAGCACTTTTTCTGTCTTAGTTGTGCACTTGAGTCTGACAGGTGATGTAATATAGTTGGACACTGTTAACTAGTCAGGGAAATACAGGGAAGAGTTGTTGAAAGTGACTGGAGACTATTGAGAAGATTTTAATGCTTTCTACAAATAAAGAACATTCTTGTTTAAAATGATGGCTCATACAATGTGCTTTTGGAAAGGACTCACCAAGAACCCACACACACAGGAGTGTCTTATATTACCAGCAGGAGAATGAGTATTCACAACTTAAGGGCACTGCTCTTAAGCACAGCCAACATTTCCTGAGAGTCTTCCTGGTTACTTTGTATATCTCACTAGCTCCCACTTCTAAAGTTCTAAATACTTTTGAAGTATTGATTCCTATCAAGCAGCATTGCTGTTGCCTCTGTTAGCGGGGAACCACAGCTCCATGTTCTCCAACACACACGGTTCTCAAGTCATAAGTAAAATTTATAAATCAAATTTCACAAAGAACCCCAGTGGTCCTTTGGTTTATAGGCTTTTTCCTTCACAGCAGAAACATTGTTTCTTAATTCCCAAAAGCATTGGGCTAGACCTACCCTTCAAGTCCCATTTGTAATCCTATAACTTTCTTTTCTCAATTTCAAATGTATGTACTATGTACCAAGTAGATCTTCCTAGAATATACCTTTGCTTTAGTGAGATCAAATCCATAGTTAAACCTGTTAGTCAAGGCTTAAGTAAAAAGCTCACCCTCCCATCTAACCACCATAAGGCTGTGGGGAATGGAAGGGCTCAGTCACATAGCACTTGCCTAGCATGTTCAAACAAAACAAAAACCAAACTCCTCTGTGCCTTTGGTTTGTCCTGCCCAACCCCTTAACTAAACATTAACATTCTGAGAGAAACCTTTTCTGGGAATGGAGATTTGGATTTAAAAGTAAAGAATTCAACATCTGGAAAGACTCTGAGGTCTTGCATCAGTTTTTTTCCCAGCCACACCTACATCCTATAATGGCATCAGACTAGGTTTCTCATTAAACAAAGTGCTTCATGAGCAGAGACTAAACTGGGTCTGGGCCGTGGAAGAGTTCTTGTTCTAATCCGTTTGAAATTACTTGGAGAGTATGAAAGGATGTCTCAGCAGTTAAAAGCAATGACTGCTCTCCCAGGGGACCAGGGTTTGATTCTCAGCACCCGCATGCCAGCTAACCACTGTAGCTACAGTTTGAAGGGATCCCATGCCCTTTTCTGGCCTGTCACTGCAGGAAGGCAGTGCAGAGCCATACATTTAAGTAAAACATCCATACACATAAATCCTTTAAAAATGTATTTGTGCTCTAGCCCCCTATTTTTACCTATGGGAAGTTGACCTCTTTAAAGAGAAATTCCTTCGGGTATTAGAGTTAATTTATGATTACTGAGATCATGATCCAGTGGCCTTTGGCCTTGCTTCTGTTTTTGTTTTAGTAAATGTTGTAAATAGTTGGGATAACTTTAGATTTACAGAAAAAGTACAAGGAGTGTGGTTCCCTCATACCCTTCACCCAGCTTCTCATGTTACAACTTCACGTCCAATTTTTCTAGTAATTATTAAAAACCAAAATGAGATTCACAGA
This sequence comes from Uromys caudimaculatus, assembly GCA_028551405.1. Classification (NCBI taxonomy): domain Eukaryota; kingdom Metazoa; phylum Chordata; class Mammalia; order Rodentia; family Muridae; genus Uromys; species Uromys caudimaculatus. Next base: position 60,810,036 of record CM052702.1, on the reverse strand, counting down.
TTGTAAACATTTTTAAAATGAAGATCTGGTGGTACTTAGGACAGTGACAGTATTTATTACACAACTACCCACTTCTACCTTCAAAATAATTTTATCACCTCCTGCCCAGTAAACAGTCATTCTCTCCAGTCTCCCTCGGCTCAGGGCCTTGCCACCTACCACAAGTCTTTATGGAAGCCCCATAAACCTCTCTAGACCCCATGCTCCAAGTCCTCCACAGACCTTTGTTCAGATTTTTTTTTTTAATTAGCTGTGTTGTTTTGTTTGTTTGTTTGCTTTTTGTTTGGTGAGACAACGTATCACCTAGTGTTGAGATTAAAGGCATGCACCACCAGATCTCCCTTTGGTCAGATTTTAATGTACCCATTGTAGATAAACCTGATATCCTATCACACTTGGATAGTTAGGTTTTTTTGGCTTTTTTTCAATGTCTTTCACATCTCTCAACCCATGATAGACGGCTGGATAATCACGTAGAATAAATCTGGACAGTTAGTCTGCTGCTGAACTGAAATTTAAAGCGCTCAGTCCGCCAACATGGATTTATCCGCTGTGTTAGGCATTATCGAGGTGTTTTAATGTCCTTGACATCCAAT
>CM052702.1:60751061-60809340 GCA_028551405.1 Uromys caudimaculatus | reverse complement strand
CGGGCTCCCGGGTAACTCTGGATTGGCCAAGATTCCAGCCCACTAATCGTGGATCTGACCGCAGGAGCCGAACGGGGATCCAGAGACTGCCCCGAAGGGAGCGTAGGCTGCTTTCCCGAAGGGGCGGGCGGTATGGGAGCCGCTTCCGGGTGAGCCGCCCCGCCCCCACGTGGGCTTGCGCTTTTAGAGCGGGAGAGCGCGGTGTCCAGAGCCCCAGCTCAGAGCAGCGGCGAGCGGCGTCCCTGGTAGGTGAGAGGGAGCCGGCCTCTGGGAAGTGGCGGGTTGGGAGGACGACCCCAGAACAAGGCGAGGTGCACCCCTATGGTGTTGTGTTCCCGAAGCTCTGACGCTGCAGCGGAGACGCTGTCCCTATGCACCTACTAGAGTGGGCGGGATTCTTGCCGCTACACGGTCTTGCTGCGTCCAGGTTTAAGGACTCAAAGCTGGACTCCATCCGCCCCCTTTCTCGGAGGCCGCAGGGGTAGTCTCGGCTTCTGCAGAGCGCGAGGTGTCTGGCAGGCTGGAGAAGTGGGGAAAACAATAAGGGTCGCTTGTGCTAGGTCTCTCCAGCTTCTGCTCATTCAGTCATACAACAGCCCATTGAGATCCGCTTAAGCCCCAGACGACGTGATTAGACAAGAGGTCATGCAGCTTGAAACAAGAATTTGTCGCCATGCCTTTTAAATCTCAAATTCACACACTAACCGCCCTGCTACCAGCCGCGGCCAGGTCTAGGTTAAACCTCTTTCTTCCCCTACTCTCACCTGGACTCTGTCGTCTCTTCGATACTGGGAATATAGTGTGTGAACTCTGTCCTAATGTCAAACGTCATGGTGAGAATTGAGGGCTGCTGGACTCCAGAATTTTAGACCATATTTATAGCTGACCTGCTGTATGATTCCTAGTCAGTACCTGTCTTTCTCAGAGTTCAATTTTACAGTTGTTTGATGAAGAAGCTCTCAGCCAGAATATTTTAGCAGTCTTTGGAAAGGCAACTCCTAGCTTGAAATGGCAAAACCCGGGGGAGATTAAGCCTGCACACTAGACAAGGTCTAGTTCTTTAATCCCTCCTTCTAACACTGGCAGGTGGCAGCTAGAGTATGCAGGAATTCAGATGGGCCACAGGGCAGTCCCTTTTCAGAACTGGCCACAGATGCATTTCCCGGGCCTCTTTGGGCTTCAGATTTCCCAGCTTTGAACCTTCTACCTAGCTGGCCCTCCTGCCTAGGCCAGTCTCCTCCCTAGCCAGTACAGAGCCTGCTTGAGCTGGCACCACTTCACTACTATTTATGCCAAGAACACAGCCTCTGGGATCCTTTCTGGAGCACAACCTGGGAGCCCAGGTCCTGAAGCTCTTTCTCAGCTGCTCCCAGTAGCAGTCTCGCTCCCAGGTTGGGGGATGCTGCCTCCTAAGGAAGGTGAGACCTTTACAGCCTTTCAGAAAAGGTACCCTGCAATGTCTGTAAGAAACTACCCTCTACAGTGTTCCAGTGTTCCATTTCCTGCTTGTCTAGCTCATGCTGCTGGTGGGCCCCCATCCTCTCTCACCTCAGGCAGTGAGTGGAATGTGTGGCCTTCCCTAAGTGTGTCAAAGAGTCACTCAGTACAGTGTACTCAACCCAGCTCAGCATTAGCCATAGATTTAGCGTTACTTGCTGCTACAGCAGTGTCAGACACACCCCATCATTAATCTGATCTTTTCTACAGCATGCAGGCTTGATAATATCAGTACATTTTAAATTTTGGAAAAAAAAATGTGGGGGAGATCTGAAAGACCTCGCCCAAAGTTATAGAGTCAACTCTGGGATTGTCTGGCCCAGAAACAGTTCTTTCTCCAAACCTTGTACAGCTTGATAGCAAAGTGAACCTGTTTTAAAATGGGAAAGAAGGTGGCCTGGGCCCCTATGGTCGTGTGTTCCTGTATGAAGACAGAGGGGTTAGGTTCAATTTGCAAATCCCCTTAATTTGAGGAAAATGCCCTACCCATGTTTGGAAATCTTCCCGACTGTGAAGGACTTCTCTCAGAGCAAAACCCTGATCTAGAATTGGTTCTATAAAACAGAAGCTACTCTGGGGACCTTTCCACTCTGTGGGCATTCATTAAGCATCTGCTGTCATACACTGTGTAGTAGAAGGCACTGGACTGGAAGTCAGGCCTCAGGTCAGTCCCTGCCTCTGCCTCGTTCACTGTGAGCTCAAGTGGCCTTCTATCCCTTCATTTCTCCTATCAAAACGTTGAGGGATTGGAATAGAACCTTTTTCTTTTAAATTTGCACCGACATCTCTCAGTTTTTATCTAGTGGCCAAAATAAAAACCTGAATCCAGGCAGGGGATATCTCAGTGATTAAGAACACGCGTTGCTCTCACAGAGGACCTGGGGTTGGTTAACTGAGCAACCATAAGCAACTCTAGTTTGGGAGATCATACAGCCTCTTTAGAACTCTGGGGACACAAAACACTCTAGCCATAAAATAAGCCTTTAAAAGTTTAAAACAAGCCGGGCAGTGGTGGCGCACGCCTTTAATCCCAGCACTTGGGAGGCAGAGACAGGTGGATTTCTAAGTTCGAGGCCAGCCTGGTCTATAGAGTGAGTTCCAGGACAGCCAGGGCTACACAGAGAAACCCTGTCTCAAAAAAAAAAAAAAAAAAAAAAAAGTTCAAAACAAACAAAGCCTGAATCAAAGTTGGACTGTTCTGGCTGGAGCTGTAACTCAGTGGTGGAGTGTATGGGTCCAGGGGTTCAGTCCTACCATAAGCAAACAGGAACTGCTGTAGTGTGCCCCCTCACACGCCTCTCCACTCTTGCCCTCCCTCCTCTCCCAGCTACCCTGAAGTCGACTTTGGGCAGTGCAGCTCCTAGGTGGACCTCCAAGTTTTACTTTTAGGCAGATGGCCTATCAGTGTTGCTCCCTTAAGCTCTTCGCCAGGAAATGCAGGTGTGGATTCCAGAAGCCAGGGCCTGCTACAGAAATGGCTCTTGGGCAGATGAATCCGAGCATACGCGTGGTTTCAAAATCTGACTCCAATCCAAAATGGCACTGAGCGAGTTCCATAACCTCTCAGCGCCTCTGTTTCATAATTGCTAAGAGTTATGTTGATTTTGCAATGTAACTTAAATGAGATAAAGTACTACCTTCAACGCCTTGCACCTAGGCAGAGGGAGACCCACTGGAGTCCGGCACAAATTCAGATTCTCGCTTTATCGGTAACCAGCTATGTCATTTTGATCAAATAGTTTTACATCTCTGAGCAACCTCCTGACAGATGTAAGAGCCAAATTTTGCACAAAGAGTATAGATAAACGCTCGTATGTGCTGAGTGTGTTATTTAGGAGTCAAAGCATCTCTAAGGAGTCCTGGCCTCTCCTGTGTCCTGTGATGAGGCTGGCCCACCCAGGGGTGTGGCGGCAGGGTTGGTCCTTGTGTGACTCCTGATAACTTCAACCCCAGCAGGAGGGAAAGGGGATAAGATGGGGCCCTGAGCTGCTTGGGAGGAGCTGAAGGAGACAGTGAGGGAGCACAGCCAGGTACACTGAAGGATCCTTGGATCCCGAGAGAGGAGGAGCACAGCCAGGCAGATCCCTGGGTTCTGGGCTTGTTTTCACTTTTAATTTGCTGTAGGGCTTTGGGTAAGTACCCGCCCCCTCTAGTCCTTCCAGCCTCTACTATCTGTGGCTTTTTCTTTTTCTTTTTTTTTCTTTTTTTTTTTACAACTTGACTGCTTAGTAGCCATAAGGAAATGTCTAAAATGGAGCCAGCTGTCCAACTCTGAGTCCCACCACCCTCTTCCTGCATTGTCCCTGTCTCTGCTGCCCCCTGGGTCAGAGCATCCGCCCTAAGGGACAGCCTCTTGGCTGCCTCAAGATGGCCCTTCCTTCTCCGCCTCCGGTGCTCCTCTGCTTCCTGTCTGCTCTCCTCAGCCACAGAGTCCTCTCAAAGCCAGGCTCTGGCCAGGCCAGTGCCCTATTTGCTGCTCAGAACTCATCCCTGTCAAAGCCCCTCCACCCCTTCTGTATGGCCCCTGCTACATCCTCAAGGCTCCAGCCCAGCCCACAATCATCCTCTCTCACTTTTGTGAGGGAGCACTGTCTCTTTGTCCCTGCCAGAGTCACACATCTTGCAGAACAGAGCCCAAGCCTTGTCTCTACAAGTTCCTCTGTCCTCCTCTCTGGGCCCATGGATCATGTAGGCTGGGGCTGCAAGATTCTTCAGTACACTTATCAGCCCTGCCCCCAGGTACTGGCCTGTGACTTTCAGAAGGCACCTATGAGGGTGCTATGGTGGGCTGGCACACAGTAGGTGCTCCTGAAATAATGTGACGCCCAGGTTTCCTTCAGTTTTCTATCACTTATTTGGCATGCAGTTATTGTCTTCTTTTTTTTTTTTTTTTAAAGATTTTATTTATTTTATGTATATGAGTACACTGTTGCTCTCTTCAGACACACCAGAAGAGGGCATCAGATCCCATTACAGATGGTTGTGAGCTACCATGTAGTTGCTGGGAATTGAACTCAGGACCTCTGGAAGAGCAGTCACTGCTCTTAACCACTGAGCCATCTCTCCAACTCCCGCAGTTATTGTCTTATTCTCAGTGTGATGAAATATTTGCTGTATGCTAGAGTCAATGTGTGGGGAGAGCTGGTGTGGGAGGCAGAAATGAACTCAGCATAGTCCCTGCCCTGCAGAAGCTCTGTCAGCTAGCCACAAGATAAGCTGGTGCCACAAGGAACTGTTACATAAGAGGGATTGTGAAGTGGGCAAGAAGGAAGCCACGGTGGGAGAGGAAGAGGTTGGTGGCATGCTTACTTGAGGGACCTTCTACGGATAGGGGACAGCATGGCATCACAGAACAAGTGCTCGCCTAACATGCATAAAAGCCTGGGGCTCCGGCTCAGTATCCCATCATCCCCACACTTGGGAGGTAGGCACAGGAGGACTGGGAGTCCATGGTCATCCTTAGCTACATAGGAAATTGAGAGCCAGCCCTGTCTCAAAAGAAAACCAACAAAGTGGGGGAAGAAGAGGAGACAAGAAAGTAGAGTGCGAGCCGGGCAGTGGTGGCGCACACCTTTAATCCCAGCACTTGGGAGGCAGAGACAGGCGGATTTCTGAGTTCAAGGCCAGCCTGGTCTACAGAGTGAGTTCCAGGACTACACAGAGAAACCCTGTCTCGGAAAAAAAAAAGAAAAAAAAAAGAAAAAAAAAAGAAAGTAGAGTGCGGGGCACTGATTGGCCACGCAGAAGGCTCCGTGGTTGCAGGGGCTCTTTCGAGGCCACCATCCAGAGAAGGTGCATGTGCATGTCTCTCTGTCAGTCATGCATGCTGTGCTCCAGCTCCTTGGAACACACTGAGCCTAGCGCCTCAGCCCACATTCCAGGGTCTTAGCAGTGCTTTGCACCAACAGCAGAATTCCAGGGCATTTTGCCTTCTGCTTATCTAAAATTCTTGCCAAGCAAGTTTGAGGCCAGTCTGAATTACATAGTGAATCCCTGTCTCAAAAATCAAAAGAAAGCACCCAGACTTGGGCTGTAACTCAGTATTTGAATGCTTGCCTGACATGTGCAAAGCCCCTGGGTTCAATCCACAGCATCACAAAAAAATGGTAACATCTGAATCCGCCACAGTCGTGGGTGTTTTTCCTGGAGTAACTGAAGTTTAAATGCTGCAGTGATCAATGTTTCTCAGGATGAACACAAGGAAGAATCGGTTTGGCTTCTCTATTATTCCTAATTTTCTGATTCTTTGCTAAGACACAATTTAAAGTTACTAGAAAACTAGTTGTTGTTTTTTTAAACTAGCAGTCCTGCAAACCACGGCCCAAATGCTATTACTACTCTGAAATTGCTCTGAAGGCTCTACAGGTCTCCCTGCCTTACCTTGGCCCTGGAAGGGCAGCAGTTGGTAAAACCATACCTTGGGTAGCAGAGGCTGAAGAGGGGGGAGGCAGGACTGTGGAAGAGCTTCCAGATTGGACCCTGGGCACAGGGGCTATGTCTTTTGTTTCCTGATGCCCCCTACAGAGCTGAGGCCGCAGCAGACACCCCGGGAAGGAGCTGAGACTCCATAGCAGACTGCTCTGTGCCCCAGTGCCCCACCATGCATCACCAGTCCGTTCTACACAGTGGCTACTTTCACCCACTGCTTCGGTCCTGGCAGACCGCTGCCTCCACCGTCAGTGCCTCCAATCTCATCTATCCCATCTTTGTCACGTGAGTCCCCCAAAATGGGCCAGGCCTTGGATCCGCCTAGGGTAGGAGGCCATGTGTGACTGGAACAGGCATCGGGATTGTTGGGAGGAGGGGGCCTTAAAGTAAGTGAAACGAAAGGTTTTGCAAGTGGCCTGTGAGGTTAAGGACAGTAGATGCTACGTCTTGGCCAAGGTCACTTACGTCGGAATGTATCTGTCTAGCCTGGGACACAAGGACCCTGTGACTTCAGAGTCTAAGTCCTTCCTGTGACTGCTGTTCTTTTAGTACAGTTGCTCTCACTGCCACACCATGACTGCTCCTGCTGTTATTTGAGGCCCTGGGCTTGCCCAGGCGGGGAGCCACACATAGGACCCTACCCCCTCCCTCCATCTCTACTTCCACGTCCCTTCCCAGCTTCAGTCCCATCCTTCCCAGGCAGCCACTAAGCCACAGCCCTCCCCTGCTCTTACAGGGATGTTCCTGACGATGTCCAGCCGATCGCCAGCCTCCCCGGAGTGGCCAGGTAGGAGGCATGGTGACTGTCACGGGGATGGTAGGAGGAGAGATTTCATGGGTGAAAGTGCCAGGAAATAGAAGCACGGCCAGCAGGTAGCAGATCCAGAAAGACACTGTGGAAAGGATTTCTTGGGAGATTAAGCTGTTAGCCAGTACAGAAGGCGACCTCGTAAAGTGACAAGCATTCTGTCATCTCGGAGACACTGTGGCAGAGGCTGCTACGGGCAGAAACTGGGTTTGAGAGGGGACTTGAGTAAAAGCCATGGAGGAGTCTGCCATAGCTAACTGCGTAGCTCTGCTGTTTGTGACCTCATTAGCCCACTTCTCTGGTGGGTATGTTACTGCTTATCCCTGGACTGTGGGTCTTGCACCCTCCTGGTTCCTGCATAGCTTGGCTCTTCACTGAGGATTTTACTGAGGAACTCTTAACATGCTAGCAAGCGTGTCACCACAGAGCTGTAGCCCCAGCCTGCAGTTTAGCTTTTAGCAGAAGCATTGTTTGAAGGGGTGGAGGCCTGGGCAGGGAGGAGCCCTGTTACCTTAGCATTTGACACTTCCTTAACCCCCGCCCCAGGTATGGCGTAAACCAGCTAGAGGAGATGCTGAGACCTCTGGTGGAAGCTGGCCTGCGCTGTGTCCTGATCTTTGGCGTCCCCAGCAGAGTTCCCAAGGTGAGAAATGGAGGAGTCGAGAAGGAAGGATGGGGACTGGGAGATTTGTAAAGTGCTTGCTGCTCCAGCTTGAGGACCTAAGTTCAGTCTCAAGACCCATGGTAAAAAGCTGAGCTGAGCACAACATGCCTGTAGCCCCAGTGCTGAGGAGGCAGAAACGTGTGGATCCCCGGGGCTTGCTGGACAGCTAGTCTGCCTAAATTGGGGAGCTCCAGGTTTAGTGAGAACCTGTGGCATGGTGGTACACATCTGTAATCCCAGCATGGGACTGCGTGTGGGGCAGGCATATCTCTCTGAGTTCAAAGCCAGCATGGTCTATATAGCTAGTTCTAGGCCAGCCAGAGCTACACAGTGAGACCACGTCTCCAAAGCAAAGAAATTCAAATAAGGTGAAGCATGATTAAGGAAGACATCCAGCTTTGACCAATGGTCTCTATGCACAGATGCACCGGTGCACAAGTGCACACAGACACACCTACATACTAACACATGTATACGCATACAAGAAGGAAGCAAGGAAGAAAGAAGACAGAGTGAGGAAGGACTGCAGTGCCAAACTCACTGTGTCCTTGCTCTACCCTGTGCGGACTTTAGGGCCACAGTTATGTTGCTGTATTGCCTGCCTTTGGCCCAAGGTCAGGAAGCTCCTAAGTAGGACTGTGACACCCTAACTAGGTGAGTCAAGCCCCCTCTCCAGGCTTCTGCTGTCCTCTCTATAAATGGGGCCAGTCCAGTGCATCCTCATCCAGAGTCGGATGGGACAAAAGAAGAACGTTGGCCTGGTCTCCAATAGCAACCACCACACCCTCTGAAAAGCATCTGTAATAGACCTACCACCTTGCCCTTCCCTGTCTCTAGGATGAACAGGGTTCTGCAGCTGACTCAGAGGACTCCCCAACTATTGAGGCTGTCCGTCTGCTGAGGAAGACCTTCCCTACCCTCCTAGTGGCCTGTGATGTCTGCTTGTGCCCCTACACCTCCCACGGCCACTGTGGTGAGCTCCCACATTCCCTCTTATCCTCTGGGGTAGGCACATGCAAGGCCTCAAGGTGCACTCCCAAATCCATCCATCTTGTCCCCAGGCCTCCTGAGTGAGAATGGCGCTTTCCTAGCTGAGGAAAGCCGACAGCGGTTGGCAGAGGTGGCACTGGCCTATGCCAAGGCAGGTGAGTGAGCCCCTTAGCAGTGGGGACAGGAAGGTGGCAGAGTGGGCAGAGAGATCCAGAATTCTGAAGGCCACCCTTTGTTTTTCAGGCTGTCAGGTTGTAGCTCCATCAGATATGATGGATGGACGAGTTGAGGCCATCAAGGCTGCCCTGCTAAAACATGGACTTGGCAACAGGGTATATAGGCTGAGGGCAGGGAGGGGTGTGGGGATGGGTGGGCGGAGAGGACCTGGGCCAGCCCTAGGCTTATGGCTCAGTAAAGCACTTGCTTGCAAAGGTGGAGACCTGAGTTTGGATCCCCCAGCCCATGTGAAAAGCAGGCATGGTGGTATACGCTTGTAATCCCAGTGATGGTGAGGTTGAGCTTGCTGGCTGGCTAGCCTACCCTTGGTAAAGTTCTAGGCCAGTGAGAGATACCTGTCTCAAACAGAAGGTGGATGGCAGCTGAAGAATGATGCTGAAGTTGTTCTCTGAGCCCCACATGCATATGTACACGCGTGCATCCACACACGAACCCACAGAGACAGTGAATCACAAAATTGAGAGCAATTCTGGATGAGCCTTTGGGATCCATCTCAACCACAGATAGAGAGATTAAGGCCTAGTGTTGGATGAGACTGGATTATAAATCCTTTACTTCCTGTCTGAGGACTTTACCCCTGGAATTTGGGAAGAGCTGACTCAGCCTAGACCCATTGTGTTCCCTATAGGTCTCTGTGATGAGCTATAGTGCCAAATTTGCCTCCTGTTTCTATGGTCCTTTTCGGTGAGTGGCACCAGCAGTGGTAGTCTATTAAATTCCTGGTCCGCTCACCTGAAGCTGGCCTCCAGCATTGTGATACTCTCTTGCAGGGATGCAGCTCAGTCAAGCCCAGCTTTTGGAGACCGACGCTGTTATCAGCTGCCTCCTGGAGCCCGTGGCCTGGCCCTCCGAGCAGTGGTGAGTGATCAGAACTTAAGCCCCATATCCGCCCACTCTACCCTGTCCTGTTCCTGTCTCAGGCACTGCCCATACTTCGTCTCATCCGTAGGCCCGGGACATTCAAGAAGGAGCTGACATGCTCATGGTGAAGCCGGGATTGCCCTACCTGGATATGGTGCGGGAAGTGAAGGACAAGGTGAGCTCAGACTGGGGGGTGGGAGAGCTTGTTCCCTACAGTGGACCCTGAATGGAGGGGCTTTCGAATCAGTCTCTGAGCCAGAAGCAGTATGCCCCTGAGCAGGAGTCCCTTCCCCCCATCCCTGCCTAGGTACTGGCTTGTCTCTTCTGCCATGGCTCACGGGAGCCTTTGGACAGCTCTGTCTGGACAGTTTCTCAATGAGCTGGGCAGTGAACCAGAACGGCGCAGGGAGGAAGGGACAGTCACTTGAACCCACGTGTCCTTCTCTGCAGCACCCCGAGCTCCCCCTCGCAGTGTACCAGGTGTCTGGAGAGTTTGCCATGTTGTGGCACGGAGCCCAGGCCGGGGCTTTTGATCTCAGGACTGCTGTACTGGAGGCCATGACAGCCTTCCGCAGAGCCGGTAAGCAGGGGTGGGGTTTGTGACCTGTATCACAGGGACTGATGGGCACTGTGCCCAAGGTCTGCAAAGCCTTGATTCTTTGCCTGGAAGTTCTGATCTCCAGACATGGGTAGGAAAGCGTAGAATGGTGCAACAAGTATGCAGTGATCACAGAAACAGGACCTCCATAGAGCTCTTGGGTTGTGAGAGGCTAGGCAAGCCACTTGTATAAAGTTCAGGGTCCTTGTCCATACCCAGGACATATTTGTCCCGAGGAGTACCTGAGATAATATGCAGTGTATGCTTATTACCCCGTAAATGGGAGCAGGGTGGTATCACTCACCATCCTGATCATTCCGGCTCCACAGCCAGGGAGTTAACAGCAGAATCCTGTTATCCCCACTCACTAGAAAGGTGCACAGAAACAAGCAAATTGGACACTGTAGCTCATCACTGAAACCTATGGGGAGACAATGGGTCTGAGGGAAGTCAGCACTGACCGGGTGACTGGGCAGGAGGAGAAGGACCTCAGCTAAGAAGCAGGGTCTGTAGTCTGGTCTCAGTGCTGCACTGGGCCTCGGTTTCCCCAGACCAGCGGAGCATCCAGGCTTGCTCTTGCCTGCATCTTCCTCTGCACATGCCACCTATCAGCAAATCAAGGCCCAGAACAAGAGAATGACTTGTTCAATCTCTGGAGCTGGCGACAGCCAGACTCAGCCACAGGCTGGGACACCAGGCTGTGCCTCTCCCTGGTGGTCTTCCTTTGCCTGGCCCTCGACACCCAACTGTGCTGGTAGCTGATGTCACATCCCTCCCATTTCTGTTTTCCATATAGGAGCCGACATTATCATCACCTACTTTGCACCCCAGCTGTTGAAGTGGCTGAAGGAAGAGTGACGGAAAGTATAGGACTTGATCTTGATTACGCTCCCTGGGCCTTACAGAAGGGAAAAAGTAAACACGCTGTTAGAACTGTGCCCTGTGCCCTCTTCCTGCCCACGTTGCCGGCAAGGTGCAGCACCCTGGGTGGTTTGCCAGCATGCTAAACTCCCACTCAACAGCTGCATCCATTCAGGCCCTCCAAGTTTCCCACTCTGGCTCAGCCCAGAGACCCTCTTCCCTGCTCTGCTGAGGTGTGGCTTCAGCTTGGCAGGACCCAAGAGCCTTAGGCTCAGGCTTGGAGATTTGGGACAAGAGGAGAGCAGTTGGATCTTGAAACCTAAAGAGTTATTCATTAATGAGGATCAAACCCAGAAGTAGCAGGAATTCCTGGCCGCAGGAGATGCCAGCATCAAAAAGTCTTTATGCACAAGACAGTTCTTGAGAACCTCTACCCAGGGCAGTTTGGACACAGCAGGACATGCAGCAGCATGTCTCTGTAGAATTTATGCAGAGAAGGGGAATCAGATAAGACGGAACAAAGCAGTTAAAGTGATACATGCTTAGAAGGGAAAGACCAAGACAAAGGCCGTCCCTGAGTTGAAACCTTAGAGGGTCAGAGGACCAGCAGACATGCTCAGAGACGCCTTTGGTAGGAGGAGCTTGGCAGGGCTGGAGGGCAGTCAAGGAAGAAGAAGGTAGATAACAGACAGGAGGTTGGAATAGTTAGTTCCCCCACCTAGCAGAGACCTGAGAGGCAGCCATCTTAAAGATTTTGGGTTGTTTGGTTTAATTTTCTCCACTAAGCACCCCGGGCCTCACCCATCTAGACAAGCACTCTGCCACTGAGCTGTACCTCTAGCCCTTCAAGACACCTTCTGGAGACCAGACTAGAGATTTTGTAGGAGGGAAATAAGGGAACAAGAGAGAGTGAGGTTGTCTTTGTGGGTTTCTGAAGCTGTCTAGCTGGTTTCAGTTCATTCATCTGACATGACACCCATACTGCAGATAATGAAAGTTAGGGCCAATTTGCAGGTACACCTGACTTCAGAGGTGGAGGTCCAGCTCTAGCTCCAAAGCAAGCTCAGCTCCAACTCTAAATCAATATCATTTCCAAGGTGCAGAATAATTTAGAGTTATTAACTGGCAACTCCTGCAATCAGACTGGTTCAACACTTGGTGGCTTTCCTTTCGAGCTGTGACTAACTCACCTTAAGAGCTGGTCTTCCTATTTCTCAGCCTTCTGGAAGGTAGCCACCAAAATCAAATCAGTCCTAAACTATCCCTTTCTTGGATCCTGAGCATAGATTTACTGTCTAGAACCCAGATCACTAATTTAAAACATGTCATCATCGGGCCTGGGGTATACCAGACTAGACATGTGCTATCTTGGCTGTTATGCAGCCTCTGAGCTCTGTGGTTAAAACAGTTCGTGTGTCAGGGAAGGCTTTCCTAGGCTGCCCTAGAGCCATCGTCACCAAGCTGTTCAGAGAGCCAGGAGACGTGATACCCTGCACGTGCCACAGTCCACGTGTGTTCAGGAGCAATGGCAAATGGGAAGGTCACCAGGTCCTGACCTTCCAAAGATCAGAAAACAGTTCCCTGAAGGACTGATGTTTGGATGAACAACTAAGCTGAGACATAATTGACCAAGAGCCTTCCAGAGAAAAGACCATTTTGCAAAGTTCCTGGAGCCAGAATGGAGCTGAGTGAACACAGGGCTGGTGTGGGTGGCACACCAGGAAGAATACAAGAACGGGTGGCCTAGAGAGCAGAGTCTCCATCCAAACCATACCGGGCCTTCAATGCCACATTCCTCTAACTTCATTCCAAGGTCAAAGGGCACTCCAAGGATGCCAGCAGGGGAAGGACCATGTTGTGTTTTTCTCTTAACACCATGGCACCATGCAGATGAGATGTTTGAATTGCATGGTGACCATAGGGATGCAAAAATAAGTGCATTTAGAGTATAATTAGTTAAGTTAGACCTGCTTGTTTGAGTGGCAGGTGGCCCGACTAGTTAGTGGAGAAAGCAGATTCAGGTAGAATGCTAAGTTCAGCTTGGGGTCCTTGGCAATGAGGAAGGTCTATCTAAGAGATTTTGATGGCACTCCCCTAAGGCTGCTCACATTTGCAGCAGAACTGGGTTAAAGGCTACAAAGAAAACCAGATGTAACATTCTGGCCCAGCTCCAAAGCCCTTCCCCACCTCCCAGTAAGCGGCAGTGAGAAGTATGGCTGGCCCCTCCTGTGTGACTAACTGGTATGGGATGAAGAAGCCCATTTTCCCCTGGAGTCAGGTCTTATCACTTGGTGGCAGGCACAGGCAGACATGGCTTGCACCTGAGGGGTTGAAGCAGAAGGACTTCCAGGACTTCGGGGCTAACCTAAGCTGCAGGGAAAGATCCTTTTTTAAATCAGGAAGTCATCGGAAGTAGTTGACCTGTGAATCTGTGCCCCATCCCTAGGTAGAGAACTAGATTTTCAGTCTGATGGGGCATATCATCAGCCTCCCAGATGTCTGGCGGTGGGCGTCCAGGGACTTGGTGAGACCTGGTTTTCTCATTCCCCTCTCAAATGTGCCAGTTTAGGCTGTAGTTTGTCCCTTTGGCAGGCATCATAATCAGCCATTTAACTCTCTAGAGAACACAGTTTCCTGCTAGTCATCCCACACGGACTGCCAGTCCAGCACAGGAAGGTCCTGTGATTTGTGGCAGGCCTGATTCTGGGTACTCTTGGTTGCAGAGGCTGAACGCCAGTCCAATAGAAAAACTGAACTGGTTTGCATGCCCAAATCTTGGTAATGTTAGATGTGTGTGTCCCCAGGCCACAGGCTTTTGTCTCTCGGCCTTGGGGAGACTTTATTGTTAGATTAGCCTTCCCAGCCAACAACATGATCCCTCACTGAAATAACTCCTAAGATTTATAATCCTGGAGAAAGACTTGTCCCATCCCTGCCATAACAACTCTGGAGATCTGTGATTGTTCTGCATAGGTCACATGTCCACCATTTGGCTGGCTCACTATGAACTGGACAGAGATGGGTGACATGGTTGACCTGCCCCATTACATAAAAAGCTGACAAGGCCTTGGCTCTGGTACCAATGATCCTCTGCCTGGAATGCCTTCCCCCTAAATTTGTGTGTCCTTTTATGTTTCGATCTCAGCTGACCTGTCACTTCCTCCAACCTGACCCAACAATCTCTCTAAACTTACCCTCGGTATTTGGATTAGTGAATACAACAAGTCTAAATAACAGTAGTTTTAAAGGTATCCTTGGGGCTGCTGAGATGACTCAGCAAGTGTTAAGTGCTTGCAGTCCAAGCCTGACCTGAATTCAACCCCTGGAACCCACTGGGAAGAGTGGTCAAGTCCAACACTTGGCTCCTGACCACCACATGCCCACTCTGGTACTCAAGTGCTTACTTCTCTAAGCAACCTGGGTCTGTGTTGCCAGTTTGTGCAGGCAGGGGGATTGGTCTCAGCTTCTGTCCTACTCTGTTACATCTCATTTTTCATCTCATAATCCGAGATAGTCTTAGCTGAGTATGGAGGCACATTCTTGTAATTCCAGCACTAGACGGCTGGGGGCAGAGGACCGTGTCATCCTAGGCAATGTAGCAACAATTCTGATGAAGTCACATGCATGAGCACCAATGGGGTGTAAACATTGAGAGCTCATAAATCCATCAGAGTCCTAACATTGAAAGGTAGATGATGCGTGTTGAGAATGAGGAACATTTGAACTAGTTACTAGTACGGCCATTTCAGAAAACTGGCTCTTATCTACTGAAATGAAACACACTGATAGTATCTGGATTTCCACACCTAGTTACTTATCAGTAATGTATACTGATGTTCTCTGGGACACATTTGCAAGGTTCACACGCCTGCTGTCCTTGGCTACTTAGATGGGAAGACCATGAGCCCAGAGGTTGGAGACCAAGAGAAAATCAGTCAATGTTTTCTAGTATCTGTGACCACGCCAAACTGGAACTAACCCAAATGTCCATCAGCAGTGAGATATACTCCATTTACATTATGAATGAACGGACGAGACAGCCACACAGTGTGATGTGAGTTGATATTAATAAAACATTAACGCAAAGGAAGATTCAAGAACATGCCTGCTGTGTTGTTAAATTTCCCAGTTCACAAACTAGTGAAACTACAATTGAACCCAGGAGAGGGCTGGGGACAGGTTTGTGGTAGAAGGGTACTTGCCTTGTCCTGGTTCGACCCCAGCACACACACACACACCCCCACACACACACACAGAAGTGCCATGGTGGCCCATGCTTGTATCTCAGCATTTAAGAGGCTGAAGCAGGAAGATTGCTGGGAATGAAATAGGGCAACCCCATATTTCTCGGCTACTACATGAGATCCTATATCAAAAAGAAGGGGCAAGGTGGAGGTTCTTGCTACCGTTTGGGAGATAAACAACTGAAAACAGATGCTCTAGGCATCTAGACTGGAGGAGGGGTCTGGGTAGCAGATACGTGAGTATTCATATTGTGAAAATTTTTTAAAAAGCATACTTTTTATTTTTAAGATGTGCGCTTACTATGTAGCCCTGGCTGGCCTCAAACTCACAGATACCTTCCTGTCCTCTGCTTTTTGACTACTAGGACTAAAGGCATGTACCACCACACCCAGTGTATACATTTTTTTTCTGTGTGTTTTAACTGAATTTTTTTTTTAAGTAAATGAAATTTTCTAAGTAATGAGAGATGTGTAGCTGGCAGGTATGCCCCTGCCTGGATTTCTGTGTGTCTTCAACAGGAGACTCAAGGAGGGAAATGCTTCATATAAGCAACCTGATTTCTCCCCCAGGTGGTGGCGGTACACGCCTTTGATCCCGGCACTTGGATCTGTGAGTTTGAGGCCAGCCTGGTCTGCAGAATAAGTTCTAGGACAGCCAGGGCTACACAGAGAAACCCCTATCTTGAAAAATCAAACAAGGGACAGGGGTTGATTTGATTTCCCAAAGAGAAAACACCACAGGCTAGCATCCAAATAGTAAGAACCCAGGGGGCATAGGATGGACCAAGGGGTGAAACTGTCGGGATTTTTGTAATTTAGTTAAGGGATGAAAACATCCATTAAATGGTATATATGTGTTTTTCTGTTTGAAATGGGATCATGCTTCATAGCCAAGGCTGGTCTGAAACTTGGAGCGATCCTTCTGCGTTGGCTTCCTAACGTGGGCTTGCAGGTATACCAGCATACCTGGCTAAGTGTGCCCACCTTTGAAGTTGCAAATCAAAAAGAAGCTAGATTCAGAATATCAAAGACCACCCCCATCTTTCCTGTGACATCCCAGGCTATTAATTTACTTATTATTCCTTGCTACTGATAACCTAGAGACAATAAATAGCAAATTCTAGAGGCCCAACAGTTAAGTCAAGGTCATTACCTCAGGTGAGCCAATACACACTGGCAAGCCCTCTTTGGAGATGGGCATTGTGGTAGTTCTATGCTGCGTGGTGTGTGGCCTGAAACAAAACTCTTAAGCACCTAGAAGTCTGTCTTCTCATCTGAAAAGAATCGTCTTAAATGCTCAAAGAGGCTTCCTATGTGATCTGTCTTGATATCAATCATCTGTCACTGTGCCAAGGCCATGTGGAGAGACAGGAAATGGCAACTGACATTATCTTGGAAATCCACTTTAAGCCTGGATTCTGTTGGAAGTTACTCTGTCTAGTCTCCAGGGTGGCAGAATTGGAATCAGAACCTAAAGGGTTAGGTTTGAGGTGACCCTGAGAAGAGATACAGTCAGGGATTCTAGGATTCTCTGAAAAACAGGTGGGCCTCTGATGTTTCCTATCTCCATTTCTGAGAATCAAGCTTGTGCTGCAAAACCAGTCTGGCGGGTGAGCTGCCCAGTTTGTGACTTTGCACTTTGTTTTCTGAGGCCCAGTGAGAGGGAGCTGAGTCCATCTAAAGTTCACAGAGCAGCCAGGAGATAACAGAAGATGTTTTAAAGGGGTACTGGTGGGGGAGAGGAAGAAGAACAAGGGAAGCCCTCCTGCCCCTGCCTCCCAGACAGTTCCTTGGCAGCACTTACAGCTCCAGTTATGTACTTGGTTTTTATCTGTCCCTCCCATGTTCGAGTAGGCAGGAAGTTGTCATTTCCCTGCTGTAACCTCAGTGAAGAACGGGTCAGACACAGAACACAGGTGCTTACTTAGCACTTCACATATACCAGGTTGAGAGGACAGCTTTGCTTGTTTGCTTTTGACAGTATTTTAGAAGATTAACGTGTGTTTCAGTTACAAAAACCCTTAAATGGTTTTTTACAGAGTACCTAGGGTAGACAAACACAGCAGTGGCACGCCCATAATCCCAACACTTAGGAGGCTGAGGCAGGAAGATGCTTATGGCCTATTTAGCCTGCACAGTGAGACCCTATCTTAAAACCAAGTGTCTAGGTTATTGCAGTGAACAAACTGTGTGAGTGTGACAAGCAGTTCCTTTCTAGAAACAATTGGGGTCGCTCGAACAAAGAGGGACAGAGCCTTGCTGGAGTCCTCACTGCTCTAGGGGAGCCAGGCTGAGCCCTAACCCCCCATCCCATTCCCAAATCAGTCCTGGTACTTCCCCATGTGTCCCCATCCCAGGGAGGCGGGGCGGGGGATAAAGATGAGAAGCAAAGAGAATCACGTGGGCTGTGATAATAAGGATAAGGGAAGTGGGGAGGAACGTGATGAGGGGTGAGACAGTGACCTTGAGAAGCCTGGTGGCGGTGAGAGGGCATGGGACAGGGAGCAGGGAAGCTACGGGGTAACGTAAGGGACAGGAGGCCCAAGACTCTCAGCTTGGCGGGTGACCGGCACGAGGGAGGAGCTCCGTGACGCCTAGAGAGGGGCGGGGCGAGAAGCAATGGCAAGTCCGAGGGTCGCGAGCTTCTGATCGCCTACGTGGAGCCGGTGGAGCAGCCGCTGCGTCTCTGGTCGCTTTTCCGGAGCCAGGTGGGTGCGGAGGCCGGGGGCTGGGTGGGGGGCGCTGAGCCGTGGGAACCCCGTGCAGCCGAGCTGGGGACACTTGGAGGCCGGCCAGCAGCGGACCTGGTCCCTGAGGCTCCAGTCTCGGGTCCCGCTGCTTTTAGGGTGGTCAGCCCTGCAGCCAGAGCCCCAGCCGGACTACGACTTTTGCCCTGGGGCATAGCTGAGCCGGAGACATCCAGAGGACTTTTGGATCCAGTCTGGTTCCTGGCTGGGCCTCAGCCTACCTACCTGCTCAGTGAGAGCCCTTTTAAAGTTGTCTCACTATTTCGAGCTGACTTAAATTCTCTTCTTTGTCACATTTCTTTACGAGCCCCGCCCCCACACCCCTCCTCACCTCTGTTTTGTTTGGCTGCATTCTGAATGAACCCTGGACCCCACAGATTGAAAGACACAGTTATGCAGTCCGCTATGTCTGGGGACAAACCTGCAATCAGTCTCTGACTCCAGGCAGAGAACTGTCTGTTGGGTCAATCGCCTTCCTGAGTTGGTCTCCTTGGCACTAATAACTCCAGGGAGAACTTGGAGCTCAGAGTTCTGAGCCAGGTAGGAACAGACTGTCTCTGTTCCACCCTGCTAGGCTCAACAGAATCCGACTTTTAGAAGAATATAAATACAGGTAAGCAAAGGGAGCCCTGGCTAGAGTCTGAACGTCTAGGTTCTAATCCAGGCAGTGTTTGCAGGCTGTGACCTTAGGCGGTAACTGTCCCTCAATGGTTCCACCAGCCCCTCACCAGTTAATGTTGTTGGTCAGAGTCTCCAGAAACCTTTCTCTTTTTTGATATTACTAGTAATCTTTTTTTAAAAAATGAAGCCAAGTTAGAGATTTTATTAATAATATTTTAATGCAGGCTTAAGCATGAGGGTTGGACTCTGAGGAAAGTCAGGCATACTCAAGTGTGGATACGGGTTCTTAAAGAAGGGCACCATTTTCTAATAATTGTAAAAGGGTCATGGGCTGGAGAGATGACTCAGAGGTTAAGAGCACTGCTGGTCTTCCAGAGGACCCAGGTTCAATTTCCAGCACCCATGTGACAGCTCACAACTGTAATTCCAGTTCCAGGGCATTTGACACCTTCTTCTGGCTTCACAGACATCAGACATGACTGAGTAGTGCTTATATACATGGAGGCAAAACACCACATACAGATGATAGCAGTCATAACTGCTTCCCGACTTTGACCTACAAGGCTGTGCACCTGAGCTCTGCTCTACCCAGAGCACTAGACTTTGCCCAGCCTCAAGGAAGATTATATATATTTTCTGTATGTTCTTTTCCCGGGATTCCTCAAGAACCGCATATGCTAAGGAAATTCCCTGAGTTCAAAGACTAACTTTGGCTCCAGATTTATTGCCTCATGGCACATACTATTTTATAGGTTTTTTTGTCTACAGAGAAACCCTTATTATTTAATACCTAGAAATGCCAAAGGAGATGGAAACTTCTCTTCTTCCCCAACATCTGGCTCATAAGATGCCCAGAAATGTGTTTTGAAACAAATGCATAAATTATTTCATTTAGTCCAAAATGTTTCATTGGGTGTTTTTTTTAATGATTTGTTTTCTCACCTCCATGTGTCTGTGTGAGGGACTGTCCACTGGAACTGGAGTTACAGACGGTTGTGAGCAGCCATGTGGGGGCTGGGAATTGAACTCAGGTCCTCTGGAAGAGCAGCCAGTGCTCTCAACTACTAAGCCATTGCTCCAGCCCCGGGCTTTATTTTTTGAGCCAGATTTAGTGCAGCTGGTCTCAGACATGCCATATGTCCAAGGATGACGTTGAACTTCTGGTTCTCCTGCCGCCGCCACCTAGCCTCTGGGATTCTAAATGTGTGCTACTATGCCTCCTTTATTCAGTCTGGGGATCAAGTCTAGGCTTTATGTATCCTAGGCCAGCACTCTAACCAGCTGAGACACAACTCTAGCTTCAGCCCCAAGATCTTGTGAGGTGGGCACCCTCGTGCTTCTCTTCCAGATGAGACTCACAGGTATTTAGAGAGTGACTCCTCCGGTCACATACGTGGTATATCAGAGTGTGGACCCAGGGTCTGACAGCAGGGCCTGGCACCCACCTCACCTACTGATTTTTCATCCTAGGATCTTGTGCTGAAAGACATTTCCTAAGTGCCTTGGGACAGCCAACCACTCTGACCTACACAGCCTGGAAAAGAGCCACTGTTAGCTTGTGGAGGGTGACCTGAACCAGCTCGATATCTCCTTTGCTTCTGGGATCTGCACTGAACTTGATCTCCATGGCACACCGGCTGCAGATGCGTCTTTTGACGTGGGATGTAAAAGATACCCTGATCAAGCTCCGCCGCCCTGTCGGAGAGGAATATGCCAGCAAGGCCAAGGCCCATGGAGTGGTGGTGGAAGCCACAGCCGTGGAACAAGCCTTCAGGCAGGCATACGGGGCTCAGAGCCACAACTTTCCCAACTATGGCCTGAGCCGTGGCCTTACTTCGCATCAGTGGTGGACGGACGTGGTCCTACACACATTCCGCCTAGCAGGGGTCCCAGATGCCCAGGCCGTGACTCCCGTTGCTGATCAGCTCTATGAAGACTTCAGCAGCCCTGTCACCTGGCAGGTGTTAGAGGGGGCGGAGACTACCCTGAAGGGGTGCCGGAAGCGGGGCCTGAAGCTGGCAGTGGTCTCCAACTTTGACCGACGAC
Source organism: Uromys caudimaculatus (assembly GCA_028551405.1). Taxonomy (NCBI): domain Eukaryota; kingdom Metazoa; phylum Chordata; class Mammalia; order Rodentia; family Muridae; genus Uromys; species Uromys caudimaculatus. Next base: position 60,788,738 of record CM052702.1, on the reverse strand, counting down.
TTGAGGATATCCTAACAGGCCTTGGCCTGCGAGAACATTTTGATTTTGTTTTGACTTCCGAGGCTGTGGGCTGTCCAAAACCAGACCCACGGATTTTCCGTGAGGCTTTGCAACTCGCTTGTGTAGAACCTTCGGCGGCAGCTCATGTTGGGGACAGTTACCTCTGTGATTACCAGGGGGCTCGGGATGTGGGCATGCACAGCTTCCTGGTGGTAGGCCCAGAGCCTCTGGACTCCTCAGTCAGAGATTCTGTACCTAAAGAACATATTCTACCCTCCCTATACCATCTTTTGCCTGCCCTTGACCTTCTGGAGCCCTCAAGCCCTATGTCATGAGTCTGGTGAGGAAAGTAGCTGGGACCAAATAAACGCTGGAGGCAGGGAGTCCCTTCTTTCTCTCTTCTCCTGCAGAAGGAGGTGTCTTGGCCCTCCAGCTACAGGCTTCACAACCTATTCTGATCATAGAACTGTGGGACCTTGGCAGTAGCCTGGTCTCTGAACTCACGTATTGTTCATACCTGTGCCCCTTTTGATGTATTATTATTACGTGGTGGGTATGTGAGTGTGAATGTCTGGGATGTGTATCATGGTGTGTGTGTGGCAGTCAGAAGATGATTTTGTAGATTCTGGTCTCTTATCTTTACATGGGTTCTGGGGATCAAACTCAGATCACAGAGTTTGTGCCACAAATGCTATTACCCACTCAGCTATCTCGCCAGCTCCCTCTATCCCTTTTCTACCCTGACCCCCACTCCATATCCACCAAGGGCCCATCCATTCACAACCAGGTGCTTTTTGGCTTTTTGAGAAGGGTTCTCTCTCTAGCCCAGGTTGATGTGAACTTACTCTAGTCTACGCTGGCCTGGAACTCAAGGTAACCTTCCTCTGAATCAGCCTTCGGAATGCTAGGAGTGCAGGTCTGAGCCACTTTCAAGAGCTAGGGAGGTAGACCAGTGGTAGAGCATTTGCCTAATCTGTAAGGTCCTGGGTTCAACTGTAAGCATGCGTGGGCACACACACACAACTTACAAATACTGTTTTTACAGTAAGGGCTTTTTGTCACTGGAGATCTGAAACTCTACTGTGCAAAACACAAGGTCAAAAAAGCTCAGAGAAGTTGAAATCCTCTCTCCAACCAGGGAACCTCAGGGTCAGATGAGCCTAAAGTTGGGGTGCTGGGCTATTCAATAGGAACACTGTCCATCAGCATCCTTGAGTGGAGAACACTATAATCCATCCTAGAAAATAACACTGATGACTTGTACCTGCTAAATTCTTTACCTTAAAGCTCTCTAGTGGGCAAAGGTAGAGTGACCCCGCCCCAACTTTACATAGGAGCATGGTAGCACATGTCTGTAGCCCCAGGATCCTAGAGATGGAGGCACATATTGAGTTCAAGGCCAGAGTGGGTTATGTGAAACAATATTTAAAAAAAAAAAAACAGAAATGGGGGCCTGGTAAGATGGCTCAGTGAGGGGCATAGGGAGACACACTGGAGAGATGGTCCAATGGTCAAGAGCACAAGCTGCTCTTCCAGAGGACCTGGATTTGACTCTCAGCACCTATGTGACAGTTCACAACTTCAGTTCCAGGGGATTGATGCCTTCTGCTGGCCTCTGAAGGCACACACATGGAACACAGACATACATGCAGACAAAACACCCATATAAACAAAAATCACTTGTCAAAACATGATGACCCACGTTTGACCTGGGACTCCATAGAGTTGGAAGGAAAGAACTCACACAAATACATACAAGCACATACACCCATATGAACACACACTGTTCTCCAAAGACCTCCCAGTCATCCTGGGACCACATTCTGCATGGCAAAAAGAGGCTGAAGCAAAGCAGTGATTGTCTGCCAGCCAAACTCTGTGACCACCCCAATTTGTTTTCACTGTTGTGTTTGCAATGCTGGGACTGAACTCAGAGCTTTTGGCAAGTTAGCCGAGTGCCCTATCACCAAGCTTCATCCCCAGTCCTGGCAAGAAGACCTTTATTCTCAGATGAACTCCTTATGGAGGAAATGGCCAAAGGACTTGCCCTTGGTTCCAGTAACATCTCTAGTCTCTTGGTGCTAAGTGGAGCTATGACCCACTTATTTCTAAGCATGTACCTAAGGCTACCAATCAGCATGGAGCCAGTTACCAGCAAAGACATCAAGTCTTTAGAAACCTTTAATAATGCTCACATTCATTTATTAAGACTAGCTCTCCTTTGCCCTCAGCTTTTATTGCTTGCCGCTCTCCACCCAGGTAGGTCTCCACCCTAAGGAAAGAGTCATGAAATGGGGTGCTCACCAGCACAGTGAGGGGGGATGTTTATCACCCTTCTTATACATAGGTCCATGCTAGAGCTCAGCCTCAGGGCCTGGGATGGATGCAAACAGGTGTGCTGCAAGCAGCTTTCCTGGAGATGGGATCCTGGTGCCTCAAAAGAACATGGGAAGAGGGTACCACACTCCTGCGACAGCGTTCTGGCAACAGTAGCCTGGCAGGTTGTCCTTTGTATGCTAGAAAAATATTCTCTTCACATGGTGTATCATGAAAGAGACCAAGAAATACTGAACTGAGAGGCTAGGGAAGGTTCAGTACAAGCTTTTCTGCAGCAAGGCACTTTCAGGACTGCAGTGCTTCTCCAGAGACTGCTACACCACCAGTTGCCCGCCTGCTCAATCATTTGCCCCCTCACTGTACCTTGCTGTATACTAGCCATGCACAAGGTACCATGCTGGATGCCAGAGGCACAGGTTAATGAGACCCTTGGAAGGGCACAAGCATGGTGGGTTTGGGAGACTAAAGCCAAGAGAAAAGAAACAGGATCCCCACAGATGACCAACATCAAAAGGTTATGTCTGAGTCTGAAGCAGATCCCCATCTCTCCAAAAGTTGCCTATGGGGAACACCGCTCACACCACTGAGAAAAAGGACACTAGCTAGAAGCATGGCCTGATTTGCAAGGGTGATGGGGAGGTGGATCTGGTCTCACTGTGGCTAGAGGTCAGTGAATGATGGAAATGACCTGGTCAGCCACAGCAAAGACTGGGAAGAGCTTCTGAGGGAAAGATTCACGGTGGATGTAAAGCACTGTCCCTGAGGGAGGCTCGTAAAAGACCAGCTCTCCTGCCTGTAGGTCTAGCAGAATGCCCACCTGTGCTGGGTACTGAAGTAGCGCCAGAGGCTCATGCTGCCCATTGTGTGAGAAACGGAACTCTTGATCATAGCGGGAGAAGACCCAGGAGAAGGCATTGTGGCCTAGGCGGCAGTCATTGCCAGAACCCTTTCGGGGCAGCTGAGCTGAGGCCACACCCACTTTATAGGCACAACTGTGTTTAACGTTCACCATCCAGGCATGGAGCCCATTCTGGAAGGCAGCGGAAGCCAGGGCATTGGGCCAGTGGTCAAAGCGTTCTGAGTCATCTGAGCAGGCCTTGGACTTCCTGGGATAGAAGGTCAGGGTCCGTCGATCTTCAGACAGATGCAATAAGGGGCTGACAGTCCTTTCATCGATAAACACCTCCTCCATGCCTGCCAGAAAGAGTTCTCAGGTTGTACCAAGTCATTCCCACTCCATTCCTAATCTGGTCCTACTAGGTAGTCAAAGGCTTTCTTGCTACTTGCTGAGACCCCAGACAAGCCATTCACTCTCTCTGAGTCTCAGTTTCTTCATCTTTAAAGGTAAAGACCAAATAGGACTTAACACTTAGAGGACTTATAGAGTAGTCTTGGGGATTAGATAAAATAATGTGTTAAGTGCCTCATACATAATACTTGCTGAGGAACTGTAGCCAGGAGAACAGTAGTTATTGGTCTAAAATCTTCATCTATAAACTTTGATAGAAATAAGGGCCAGAAAGGAGAAGTGATTTGCCCAAGTCTCTATGCCAAGTTGTTGATGATATCAACTGAAGACTCAGTATTTTAGTATTCCCATGTCATACTGCTTTCTAGCTGCTTCTACCCGTGGCTTCGAGAGCCGATATCCTGAGGACAGAGCACAGAAACTAGGAAACATGGTAGCTAAACCAAGCATCATCTGATATCAGAATCTACAACATACAACCTGTATTTGTAATTAATATCTATATTCCCAGGGGAATTCTGGGCAAGACAGTCATCTCTGATAATCACCTCGATGCCCCAGTATGCAGTACAGAGCCAGGCCCACATTCACCACCAGGAAATGTTTTGTTGTTCTTTTGTTCTTGAGACAGGGTCTCAGATAGGGTGATAGTCAGACTAGCCTTGAACCCAGAATCTTCCTGCCTCAGCCACCCAAGTGCTGGACTTACAGGTGTGCATCACCTCACTCAAGCATTTAAGCTGATGTTTGTTAAACAGATGAGTAAAGCAAATCCAGGCAGCTTCATGGTGGACTCAGGTGGATGTCATTCTACTTTTAAAAAGAAACCTGAGGTTTCCAACAAATGGTAAAGAGCTGACCCAGAAAGGCCAGATGTAAGGAGGATATGACTTAAAGGAACATAATTAATCCTATACCTAACCGTAGAGAAAAGGGAATGGCTTAGACATGGGAAGGATCTCGTCCAACTGTACAGCCTTGGACCTACAGAACAGCCTGCTTCCAACATCACTGGCTACCAAAGCTACCATCACACATACACCAATGCCCAGTATGACCCAGCAGCATCCCACCCCCAACACACACAGGCGGGCAGGCAGGCAGGCAGTACTAGACTCTTGCAGCTCCTAACCTGAGACAGACCCGAGAACCGATGTTGCCCACAGTTGAGTCAGTAGTGGGCTCCAAGCACACTTCTCATTAAAGCTTAATTTCTCCGAATCCTGGGGCTCCAAAATGCCCTCTGCTTCCTCAGCCCTTATGCAGGAAAAAAGAGAGAGAGAAAGATTCAGGAAGGTTCTGGAAACACATCTAGCTCCATATGGGTGAGGGGAGAAAGACAAAAGTAAAAAAATCCTTCGGTGGGGCAATACCATGATTATATTAGCGAGAAGGTTAAATAGCTTTTCCTGGATGCCCCAAGGGCCTTCATTCCAACAAAGCCGACAGACAATTTATAGGGAAGTATATTCTCAGGGCTGGTATAAAAAGTGGTGGCAGGGGCTGAAGAGAGCTCAGCTGTTAAGAGTGCCTGCTGTTTTGGCAGAGGTTCCCAGCACCAACATGACCACCACTGAGTGCTTGCAGCCACGTGTACACACCAACACACAGACACACAAGCATGCAAACAATAATAAAAATAAGTACATCTTGGAGGGTGGAAACTGGAGGCAGTGTGCTCTGGTGTGTGGGTGACTCAGGAGTGCCCTGGGTAAGCTGACGGCAGAGCTGGAAGAGGATCTGGGCCTCGGGAGCTGCTGTGTGAGAACAGTTCTCCATTAAACCATCTAGAAATTGTTTCACTTCCTCCAAAGCCCACGGCAATGGTAAAGGTTCCTCTGGTTTACTCCAAAGATCCAGCCACACCTCAGTTCTTAAACATAAACACCCCTTCCAGAGGCTCACACAGCACAAGGACATTTCGCCATCAAGAGGGAACGGCTGGAAGCTGGGGAGCTGACTCAACAGGTAAGGCACCTGCAGGGCAAGTTGTGAGCCAGAGGTTGAATCTGCAGAACCCATGGGAAGCTCAGTGTGATAGCACACACCAATAGTCCCTGTGCTTCTAGGTAAGATGGGAGGTGGAGAAAGGGCACTCAAGGACCAACCAGTGCTGTAGGCATCGCTAACAACAAAGAGACCCGAACTCAAACAAGGAGGAGGCAAGAACCAGCATCTGAGGTTGTCCTCTGACCTCCATGTGCACACCATGGCAAGTGCTCAACGGCATTTATACACGCCAACATCCAAGTATGCACACAGACACAACACACCAACACACACACACAGAAAACTCAAGTAGGGCTGAAGACATGGTTCAGCGGCCATGAGGACTACTTGCCCTCGTAGAAGACTCTGGTTCAATTCCTGAACCCATGTGGCAGCTCACAACCTTCTGTAACTCCAGTTTCAGGGGATCCAATGCTCTGTTCTGATATTCTTCAGGCCCCTGTACATATATGGTGCATATAAATACATATGTGTGTGTGTGTGTGTGTGTGTGTGTGTGTGTGTGTGCAGGTGTACACACATATATAAAAATAAGATCAATAAATATTAAAAACAAACAAATTTAAAGAAGGGAATGCCTTAGGACAGGCTGCCCTCTATCTAGCTGTTCGGCCTCTGTGTTTACTGTTTTTATACATGAGCACTTAAACTTTGCTGTGATGGGAAGGTAGTAGTTATCCCATCTGGCCTGGGAACAGAGCTTTATGGAAGGTACTTAGCAGGGAAATGGGAGCTAGAGTCAAGTCCTGCTTCATTGTAAAAATAGAACAAAGTCAGGTGGGAGCCCCAGCACCATTCAAGACATTTTTTTTCCTTGACATGAAATGAAATCTCAAAGGGACAAAAAGTGAAGGGGAAGTGTATCCAACAGTTTGCAGTCCTCCAACGGGGCTTCTTAGAAAGACCTTTCCTACTACCTTTAATTCTGAAGATGGCCTGAGGTCATTCAGCAGTACTTGTCTGATGCGTGCAAGGTCTCTGAGAGACTGTCACTGACTGTCCTGGGATGAGAAGAGCCTTACAAATGCTGACAATGGGCTCTGGTGACAAAGGCTCTTTGTAGCCAGAACAAGAGAGAGCCTGTGCTCTCAGAACACAGTAGCTCTATGCAGAGAAGCCCCAACTAACAGGTGGGGATGAGGAGGAGCCAGTGTCAGCAACTAACTGTTATTCTAAGACAGACCTGAGCCGACACATGGACTGAAGTCAACAGGGGGCCACCTGGGCCAGCCACTGCATAATATAGAACACAAAAGTCATGGTCCCAAGGTACAGTGGGGCCTGAATACAGCAAAGCCTGGCTGGAGTCAGAGCATTCCCTCTATGCAGTGGGGACTCGCTGACACTCTTAGGCAAGAGCTGAGCCTGGCCACCACAGATGTAGAAACACCAGAGACAACAAAGGCACTTCTCATTAGATAAGTGAGATTCCACCTAAATGGGCCTGACAACAGCCCTTGGGGAAGAATAACCTCGGTTAGAGCGCAAAGCACTCACACAAATCTTCAGTGGAAGAAGTGTGGGTGCAGCAATTCAACAGTATGTGTGCTAGAGGACTGAGCAAATGAATACAGACAGCTAGTGGCCTCCTGGGAGCTGGGGTTCTTTTTTATTTTATTTTTTATTTATTATTGTTGGTGGTGGTAGTAGTAGTGGGCTGTTTGTTTGTTTGTTTTTGTTTTTTGGGTTTTTTTTTTGGATTTTCAAGACAGGGTTTCTCTGTATAGCCCTGGCTGTCCTGGAACTCACTCTGTAGACCAGGCTGGCCTCGAACTCAGAAATCTGCCTACCTCTGCCTCCCAAATGCTGGGATTAAAGGCGTGCGCCACCACTGGCCAGCTAGTGGTAGTTTTTTTTAAGACAGGGTTTCTCTATGTAGCCCTGTCCTGGAACTCTTTGTGAAGACCAGGCTGGCTTTGAACTCACAGAGATCTAAGTACTGGGATTAAAGTTGTGCACCACCAGGCCAAGCGTGAGAGCCAGAGTTACTGATGTAAGATACAAATATGGAATGGGGAACAGGCAAAGGCTAAACACTGCTATGTTAGGCCGGAATTGGAAGTTATGACACAGATCATGCATAGGAAGTCCCACATATGCCCCAGCTCTGGTTGAAGGCCCAGTACAATGACATGTCAATAGCAGTGAGAACACTAATGCCTCATCTCAGCTTTGAGAGATCTTATCTTACTAGAAATGTGTATAAGACCCCTGGGGAAACAACTGGTTCCAGGGCTGGAGCAGGGAAAACCCAGGGATAGCTTTTTAAAGAACATTTTTTAGGGAGCACAGACTGCTCTTCCAAAGAACCAGATTCAATTTCTAGCACCCACATGGCAACTCATGACACCCTCACAGATATACATACAGGTAAAACATCAATACGCATGAAATAAAAGTATATAAATTTTTAAAAAATTATGTATCTTTTATGTGTATGAGTGTTGTGCTTACATGTATGTATGTGCACCATGTGTGTGTCTGGTACCCAAAGAGATGAGAAGAAAATATCAGATTATGGGTGTGAGCCATGATGTTGGTGCTAGGAACCAAACCTAGGTCCTCTGTAAGAAGAGTAAATCCAGCCGGGCAGTGGTGGCGCATGCCTTTAATCCCAGCACTCGGGAGGCAGAGGTAGATGGATTTCTGAGTTCAAGGCCAGCATGGTCTACAGAGTGAGTTCCAGGACAGCCAGGGCTACACAGAGAAACCCTGTCTCAACAACAACAAGTGAAGAGTAAGTTCTGCTGAGCCAGCTCACCTACATCTTTTTTGTGCCACAGTAAGAAAGAGCACAAAGAAGATGAGGACCTGTCCAATAGACAAGCCCATTTCTACAGGTCAAATGCAGGGTACTCTGAATATCAAAATCACCACAATGGCAGTGATGGTTACCATGCATCTGGTATAATCAGAATCTGTGAGCGGCATTGATTCTAAGAGAGGGAACAAATAAGCAAATAAATGACTAACTCAGGAAGAAATTAACAGTGGATGTAAACTCTTGGAGTAAAAGTCTGGAAGGCCAGAGGAGACATACACAGAAAGCACTTCTCATAGTTTGCTCATTATTTATGAAGGAGAAAATACAACCTCATAATGAAGAACCTGGCTGACGACACCTGAACACTCACCACTTCATTCAAGTGCTCAAACTAATATCCCTGACAATGTGACAGTGACATCACAGCCCATGCCATGATGGCTTGAGAGCGTGACATTTTTATTCCTCCCCAGGAATGGATAATCTAAATCTATTCTTGTGAGAATAGTATACTCTCAAACTGAATGATATTCTATAAGGGATCTGAACTCTTAAAGACCAAGGGACAGTTTCAGACTAAAGAAAACCAGATGAGTCGAGAAAAAACAAAACAAAAAACTCCATTGTTCAGAATGTCTTTGGCACAACTAGCAACCTCTGGATGTGGACAGTGTGAACCGTGTATTAGAGAACAGTGTTAGATCAATGATTAATTTCCTAAGTTTTATTCTGGGGTCATATAGGAAAGTATTTTTGTTTCTAGGAGCTATATTGAAGTATTTAGAGACAAAAACTTATGTTCTCTGCAACATATCATAAGGTCAGAAAAAACGTTGTCTATATACACTATGAATGAGGAGGTGCTGAGGGGTGGTGAAGATAGCCACATGGACAGGCAGACAACTGTGAGAGATTCCGTGACTTAGAGCAAAGCTCATTATGCCACTTTGGCAACTTTTCTATAAGCTTGAAACAGTTCAAAATTTAAAAAATTAGAGATGAGATTTTATTAAAAAGTCAGGCTTGCTTCGTACTAAGAATATACTGTGGTAAAGGAAGACAGTGACAGAGATGAGCAGAATGAGAAGATGACCAGAGTGTGGGACACTCTACTAGGGAATCCGTCAAACTTTTATTAAAGGTGTGGGTGGCTCAAGCCTGTAATCTCAGCACTAGGAAAGCAGAGGGAGAAGGACCCAGATTTCTAGGCTAGCCTGGGCTACATTGGATTGTGTTTCAAAAGTAAAAGCAAAAGACAAAACTCTTACCTAACATGCATGAGGCTCTGAGTTGGATACCCAGCACCATAAACAAAATAACATTCTGACAGAGCAAGCTGGAGAGATGGCTCAGAGGTTAAGAGCACTTGTTACTCTTGTAGAGGAAGCAGGTTTGATTCCCAGCACTCACAAGATGGTTCACAACCATCCATAACTCCAGTTCCAGGGGATCTGTTGCCCTCTTCTGACCTTCATAGGCACCAGGCACAAGTGCCTATGAAAACATTCATACACATAAATAGAAAAATTAAATCTAATAGAAACTACTTTTATGAGAGAGAGAGAGAGAGAGAGAGAGAGAGAGAGAGAGAGAGAGAGAGAGAGTCTGTGTGGTGTAGGGATTGACATCCTCACTGTGGAATACTTCACAGACTTTCAAAAAGTGAAGGTACTGGAATGTCGTGGTGCGCACCTATAATCTCAGCATACCGAAGGCAGAGGCAGGTGACCTCTGTGAGTCTGAGGCCAGTCTGGTCTACACAGGGAGTTCAAAGCCAGTCAGTATTAAATAGTGAGCTCCTTCTTAAAAATAAAAGGAAGAGAGGGAGGGAGGGAGGAAATCTAAATGTACTAATATGGAACTTTTTTCTAAAATAGCTATTAACAAGTAAAACAATGGGTGTAAAATGATGCCATCTGTGTTCATTTAAAAATAGGTATTGTTAAAAGGAAACAAAAAAAAAAAACATGCACACACACACACACACACATGCATGCACGCACACCCGAACTCACACACACACATGCACACACGCACACACGCACACACGCACATGCACACACACCACCACCACCACCAGTGCTAAGAAGATAGCTCAGTGTTTGCAGTGCAAGCACAAGGACCCGAGTTTGAATCCCTAGCACTCAAGTGAAGGTTTGTCATGGCAGCGCACATCTTTAACCCCAGCACTGGGAGGTAGAGACAGGTAGACCCTAGGGGCTTGTTGGCCAGTGTAGCCAACACTGGTAAGGTCAAGTTCAGCAAGAGATCTTGTTTCAAAAACTAATATATAGAGAGATAGAGAAAGATACTGAAAGTCTACCTCTGGCCTCTACATGTGCACGCACAGGCAAACATAGTCATACATACCACACTACACACACACGCACACGCACACACACGCACACGCACATGCCCACACACACACAAAGCCACATTTGAAATTCCACATTTAAGACTGGTGAGCTGACTCAGTGAATAAAGGCACTTGCCACAAAGCTTGTCAGCCTGAGTTCAATGCCCATATGGTAGAAGGAGAGAATCAACTCCCACAAGTTGTCCTCTGACCTCCACACATAAGCCATGGCACACCCACATGCACCCACACATACATGCACCTAAAATAATTAATAAACACATTTTAAAGAATCTGCATCTTTGAAACCAACCATATCTCTAGGGAAATGAGACTGGGAAGAGTTGATGAAGATTCCCCTTTAACTTTCAATTTCTTTTTCTTTTTAGAGGGCCAGGAATTGAACCTGGACCTTGTTCAAGCTGGCCAAAGCACTAAACTACCAAGCAACAGCTACAGAGAGATGACGAATCATCTTGCCTGGCAAATTCTATCTACTTGGTCATTTCCAAGGCCTCAGCCTCTCAACCTTTTAGTACCCAGGAAGGACCGTTGAAATTCTTTTACTAAACCATTAAGATCGGACATTTGAGTAAGACTGCAGACTTAAGTCTTGAAGATTCTTTCACTGCAGAAAAGAAGTAGAAGAGACAAGGGACAGGTATCATGTGACTCTAGGCTCCAGTTCTGGGTCTTAGCAAGCTCTCTGACCTTTCTGGGCCTCAGCATGGTGACCATAGTTTGAGTAGGGTAAGTTTAGGAGAGCCCAAGGCAAGGCCCTGGCTAATAAATATTTGTTTCACTGCCTTTCCATATGAATCTAAAGAAACCATGGTGGGGCAAGGGTCAGGGTGACCTTGGAGCCATCCTCTAGGAAGTTGCTCAGCTGCATGCCTGGAATGCAATGGCCTAGGAGGAAGAGCTGGGGAGCTCAGTAACTGCCTGATTAAATCATATGGCCACACTTACCTCTCAAAAAACTCCTGCTCTTTCTGCTGTAAGAGAAGAAAGCAAGGTCAGGCTGGCAGCACTCCCAGCAAGTGGACAAGACCTGAGCACACTTCACTGCATACAACTGTGTGTAGATGCAGACTCTACAGCAAAGACCAATCACAAAGCTTTCTGGGTTGCTATCTCTCACATACCCACAGGCTCCCTTGCCCTCCCAACACACACAAAGAATGAATCACTCATTGCCGCCTACCCTGAGGCATCCCTGGTTCCCCTCAACTCCACTTCAGGACCATCCTCTATAGACCAGATCCCCACTAACCATGGAGACTATCAGCTCCTAGATGGCTGTTGGCTTTCTGAATCTTTCATTGTGACTCTCCCGGTGGCTGGGACGGAATGTGCCCTTGCCTGGAAGCTGGTGCTCAATGAATGCACAATCTAGAACGGTCTCCATGACTGCCCTACTTGCAAGGCAGGGGGCTGGCCTGCTTGTTCTGCATTCCCTCTCTGATCTGCAGTGATACTCAGATGGCTCACTGTACCCTCAGAACTGGAGGCATCTGCATATCTATAAAGTACTTTGAAAAGCAACACACTGAATATTAATGGTGCTTATGTCTGGGAATACTAAGAGTGTATTTTTTACATTGGTGCCCTTGTCTGTGCCAAGCACAGCCTTCTTCCTGTGTTCTTCGGAACATTCTTTACCTCCCTAATTCCCTGTACCTGAGTACTTTTCTTTTTATTTCTAAGTCACTTCATCCAGGAAGCTGTCATGACCCACTCACCTGGGGATGTCCTGACCTCCAAGGCGTCCCTTTACTACAGTGACTTGCCAGGGTTTTTCTCTTGGGGGGGGGCTGGGAGTGACTGCAGCTGTGTCCTATAACTCTGCCCCATTATGCAACACTTACGCATTCAATAAGCATTTGCTTGGCACTGAAAGTATGTTGTTATAAGGGGCCAAAACACTCAGATAATTATATTCCCCTGCCTCATATTAAAAATGGAATAAGCCAATGATATGTACTTGAACATATAGTAAAGATAGATATAGGGGCCACTGCACGGGGATCTTGCAGTGGATGAGAGAGAGATTGAGTTCAGCTCTGAATACATCATAGGAATTGATGGCCATGGAGCAGGACGGAATCAGTGGGTGGAAAACCACAGAGAGGAAACACTGAGGGGAGGGGGAACCCTGGCTAAACCTACCTAACAGGATTCTTGCTGAAGACAGACCAGGATGATAGACAGCACTTGGGGATAGTGGAGATATGGAATCTGATCAATGCCAAGGGCTATCAGGTGTCAGTGGTCAGGGCTTTTGGGAGAGCTGACTTAGCTGGGCTCTCTGCTGTGGAAGTGCATAGATGGGCCTAGATAGAAGGAGCTTCAAAGTCGGGTGAGAAATCAATATCTCCCATCCCTGTCCCAAAGGCTCCCTGCCAATCACCATCCCACCCACAGGCATTCTCAAGTTCTTCATTTCTGGGGAAACTTGGCCCACCTCTCGTGCCTTCACCTTCTCCTAACTTACAATCAGCTGGAGGTCATTCAGGTGGGTGAGCATGTCCACCATTCTGGTGCGTAGGGTGTCCAGCTTTTGGAGTGCGTCAGCCCAGTGTACCCGCTGAGTCAGGATACTCTGGTGGGCCCGTTCCTCTTCGTCATGCACCTGCTCCAGTAATCGCTGTTCCTCACTCTCACACAGGCTCCTCACCAGACTCACCCTCTGGATGATCAGTTCCCTCGATGCACTAGCCATCATCTGGCAAGGGATAAAATGAAGAGTTGGGTCTTGGCAAAGCCCCACTCACAGGCAAGAGAATCTGGACATAGGGAAAATGATGCCAACAGTGACACTGTCGCCATGGGCAGAGTAAGGAGAGTAAAGGTACTCAAGCCATTTACTCTGACATCCAGCATGTAGACTTCCTGAGTGTGGTCTAAGAGGGAGAAGCTTGAGATCCAAACATCTAGGCTATGTCTCAGAAGGTCATGGCCACAGTAGAGAAGGCAGACAGGGCTTAGACATCAACTAGAATCGCCTGCTTATTTCACAGTTGGAAACATGGTGGCGATGGGACAAAAGTGAGTGAACCATAGTGATCACAGGGTAGAAGCGCCTTAAAGAGACACTCTTACCAACTAGAACCAACCAGGCTCCAGTTGAAATTTCACCCCACCCAAGGCCAAAATCCTATCACCTCCTAAGGCGTGTTCATTCCGGTTGGTCCCAAAGGAGAGGTTTTATGTTCCCTGGAGGGGCTCGGTAGAAAATTCTCAGCTAAAGATGGTAATGAGCATCATCTTCTAACTCCTAGTGGTCAGGGTCTGGCACGCAATAGGTATCTCAAAACATGGACTTGGTGGCTGAGTGGGAACTTCGGCTGTCTTAGGGAAGGTCTCTTGCTAGCTCTGACATAGAGCCAGTGGCAGAAGTGGAACCAGAACCCAATTTCCCTGTCAGTCCAGCACTCTTCCCCTATGCCAGGTGACCAATCCTCCATTTGCAGCATAAAGCACCTGCACTTGCTCTACTCTTGACAAATAAGTCAGAGTAGAGCAAACTTCTTTGTGTCAGAAGGCCAAGAACAGCCAGTTGCTTCCCTGGGCCCTGTCTCTGAAGACCTGCTTTGTATAGTACAAGAAGTAGCCACCTCAATACAAGAAACTGAGACCCATGATCTACCCAGTTCAGAGGAGAGAAGAGCTTAGAATATCAAGGAAACTCACTTGAGTCTGAACCACTCATTTGTATTATTCATTTGTATTATTATAACCGCTTCCCACTTGGTCTTCTGGCCTTCATTCTAGCTGCCTATGGTTACTTCCTACTATAGTTGCAAGGGAGCTTTTAACAACTGAAGTCTCAATCTTTCTGCCCCACCACTCCTCAGTGTGTGTGTGTGTGTGTGTGTGTGTGTGTGTGTGTGTGTGTGTGTGTGTGTGCGTGCGCGCGCCCCACATGCATGTTGGATCTCCAGTTACCCAAAATAGGTACTAGCAACCAAACTCAGGTTCTCTTGAAGAGCAGGAAGTGAGTCACCCCCATCCCCTAAACTTTCACCTTAGTTTGTTCATTTAAAAAAAAAAAAAGCCTTTTAGTGGCTTCTCTTTATCTTAAATGAAGTGAACTCCTCTGTGGCCAAGAGAGTGGGACCCAGTTTCTCCCTGAGCCTTTTGCTTCTCTGATACAGGTTCTCCCCGAGCCTCCTGCTTCTCTGATTTTACTTCTTCCTGCATCTGACCCGTTCACACTGCTTCAGCCTCACGGGACGCTACTGCTCCAGCAGGTCAGTAGGTCAGGCTCCCTTCTGCCCAGGGCACTTGCACTTGGTAACCTCTGCACACTCTGTCCTCAGGTGTGTGGTTCACTACCTCACTTCTTAGGCTTCCAAGCAAATACAAACCTTCTTTGAACTTTTATTTATTGTGTTGTGTGTGTATGTGCGTGTGTGTGTGTGTGTGTGTGTGTGTGTGTGTGTGTGTGCGCGCGCTATCCTTATGTGGAACCCAGGGAACAAACTCAGGTTGCCAGGCTTTTGCAGCGAGCAGTTTACCTGCTGAGCCATCTTGCCAGCCCCAGATATCAACTTTATTTCTTATTGGGAACATTCCTTATCACAGCACGAGTAAACTGAACCCTGGCCTCAGACATGATGTCTGCCTTCCTATTTCATCTCCCTCAAAGAACGGATTCTTTGTGACATACATATACCTCATTCTTTATTGTCCATCTCTACTGACAGATACACAGCATTGAAGAAAACAGGCTTTCATGTTTGTTCACTGCAGAGGCCTAGCACATAGGCCAGTGGGGCCCGCTACATGGAAGTGCAGATGAACACAGACCAGTTGGACTGCTCACTGCTTCCTGTTTCCTAGTCCTGGTCTCTTTAGCTTCTGAGAGACTCCTGACACTTCCTATGTCCATGCCAGTTCAGCTTATGCAATTAAAAGGGAAGAAGAATCCATGTAAAATTACCTAAGGAATTTCATAATTCTAGGGATGAACACAAAGTAATTCCACAGTGAAAGATAGAAGTATTGGGCTGGAGAGATGGCTTGGTGGTTAAGGGCACTTGTTGATCTTGCAGAAGATCTGTGTTTCCCAGCACCCACATGGTGGCTCATAGCAATCTATAACTCCAGTTCTAAGTGATGCAATGCCCCCCTTCTGGTCTCTGGGGGTGATAGGTACACACTGGCCCACATACATTCAAGGAAAACAATCATATACATAAAATAAGATAAATAAATCTAAACTTTTTGTGAAAAGAAAGGTACTAGTCTTTTTGACTTTTTAACGCGAAGTTACTGAGAATACTGCTTTCTAGTCTGTAGCATGTGTAGGGCAGAGGCAGCCACCTCCACCACAATGAGGCTGTAAGTTAGGAATGGGATCTTAGGCTGTCCTAGACCTAGGCTGGGCTCTTCTCCTAGGAGGGGGCACGGTGTGGAGAGGAGAGGAAGAATTACCACTGCTTTCTGGTTCTTCCCCTGCAGGACCTCGGCCATATACTTGGTGATGCCAGAACTCTGTAACTGCAGCCTCTCACACTGGTCCACAATCTTGTTCTGCAACACAGATGACAGCACAGCGTCACGGGCCACCAGCTCACTGAGTGACTTTTCCTTTTTACCCTGCCCTTAGTCACACACTCCTATGGTCCAAACCCAGATATCATCATTATCAAAGACACTGCTACCCCCAAAACTTTAGGTCCAGGATCCCACATATTCCTATGATGTCTTTCCTTCTAGATCACTAATGCTGGACTCCCCATTCCAGTAACTCATTTGGGGCCATCAAGACACTAAGGTCTTAGCCAGGCACTGGTGGCACATGCCTTCAATCCCAGCACTTAAATGGCAGAGGCAGGCAGATCTCTGTGAGTTCGAGGCCAGCCTGGCCTACAGAGTTCTGGGACAGCCAAAGCTACACGGAGAAAACCTGTTTCAAAGATACTTGGGTCTTGATGGTTTTGTCCCCAACCGCCTTCCTCCTCTCTCTCTCTTCTCCTCACCTCACCATTACTTCCACTTCTGTTATTCTATCCAAATGGTCACCACTTCAGAAGAATCCTGTCTGAACTCAAAGTTGGGCCTCCTTTGTCACCTTCAGGCCTCCCATTACCACAGCCATTTTTCCTGAGGCCATCAGTACAGGCCGTGTGTCTCAAAACCTCCCAGTTACCTTTCAATACAGTCACAGTAGGAACTGGTCTCTTGGCCAACAGGCCCCACCTGGCACAAATCTTTGTCTCCTATGTTACCTCCTGCTTCACACTAACCTTCTGCTCCTCAAAAACACCAGCTTTATCCCGCCTTGGGCTCTGGGCTTGTTCCTTCTTCCTTCAGCTATCTCTCCAATTGTCTTGCTCCCTGGATCTACTCAAAAGCCACCTCCTCAGAGAGGAACTTGTGGTCGCACCTCTACCTTTGCCCTGCTTGATTTCTCTTACTTACAACTGACAGCCTATGGGATATTTACTTTTGTATGCATTTCTGTCTCCTGCTACTGGAGCACCACACTCTGACCTCTGACTTACCATCCTGCACATAAATGTAATTTAATATCGATAAATATTATACCATAGTAAATTATAATTATAATACATATTTATTAATGATGAATGCTCATGGCCTCGAAGACAAGCAAGTTGTGGCTCTCAGTTCCCAAAGTCACTAGCGTCAACTGTAAAGGAACAGACAGAGGCTTAGAAATGAGGAAGCTGAGGCAGATGGTAAAGTGGCTCTCTCTAGGAGACATGGTTAGATAGCAGGAAATAGCTGGCACTCTTCCAAGCAGCAATCCCTCCATTACTGCCACCTAAGAACGGGCCTCAGTACCATCTGCCCCAAGGCAGTCCAGCCACCTCTTCCAGAAAACTCTCCCAAACCCATTCACCAGTCAGTGAGCGTGTGCTGTGGCAGTGTGATCATGTCCCCAGGGACTGAGAACTGACTTTAGCATTTTCTCCTTTTCTTTAGCAAATGTATCATGAGTGTGCACTAACTCTATAGACTGTGTGATTGTGACTTCTATCACATCCTTCACTCACTTATTAGTTCCCCTCCCCTAGCCCTGATCCTCTCTCTTCCTTAGTGCCCCGCCTTCTAAGTTTCATCTTTCTCTTTTATGAGACAGGGATTCTCTGTACAGCTCTGTCCCAGAACTCACTTTGTAGACCAGGTTGGCCTTAAACTCACAGAGATCCTCTGCCTCTACATCCCAAGTGCTCAGACCAAAGCTACAACAGCTAGCTTGCTTTTGTTTGTTTGTTTGTTTGTTTGTTGAAGGCAAGACCTCATTATGAAATCCACAATGGCCTCAAACTAGCCATCTCTCGGCCTTGCTAGTAGAGGAGTGTGCCACCACAGTCAGCTCATGTTGTCCTATTATGGCTTGTTGTCTAGGTTCCACATATGAGAGAAAACGTGTGACAGTGTTCTGAATAGGGCTTGTTTCACTTAATGTGGAGGTCTCCACTCTACCCATCTTCCTCATACTCTTATTCTGCATTATGGAATATGCATGTATATATGTGAATATGTTCACATTTTTCTTATCCATTCAGCCACTAATGGGCACCTAGGCTGGTTCCTACCTTGAGCCTGCTTCAACTAGCTTCTAGCTTCTATCTGGCTTCTATCTAACCAGCTTCAAGGCATGAATCCAGAAGCTAAGAGTTGAACTGGTCCTATTTTGTTGAGGTCAGTAGTGATTATGCTCCAGAGACAATTTCTCTACAGGATGGAGGGATAGGAGGAGTGTGCTGAAGGCATTGTAAACTCTAGGGCTGGGCATGCAGCTCAGTGGTATAAAATATACGAGGCTCTGGTTAAACCCAGCATCAAAAAAAAAAAAAAACAAAAAACAAAAAAACTCTAAAGTAGAAAGACAAGACTCACTTCCCTTACGCCAAGGCCGGGTGTAAGTGTAAGGTCTTAGGGTGGCCCGTGGAAGGCACCTGAGTACCAAGCTTGCCATCCTGCCCGGGGCCTTCACCCTTCCCTCATATAGGTGTGATGGCTACTTTTCAAGGTTTTCCATTAGGTCACTTCCTCTTCTAACCACTGAGGTCAAAGAGTGGTTTCCTCTTGCCCCGTCAATGAATCTCCCCCTTTAAACACTGAATATTAAGAGTCTGGGAGGAGTTACCATCCTCCTGTGAGCCCCCTTTTCCTCATTTGAAAAACCTGAGTTAGAACCCACGCTTCAGAAGCCCTGTCTGGATGGAACACGATGATAAAGATCTAAGTCCCTAGGATTTTGTAAAATCCTTACCCATGATGCAAGCTGATTTATATCAACTTTACTCAAGTTTATTTTCACCATCCCTGAGTAACTGAACTCCACTGGCCCCGGTTTCCAGGAAGGTGTGTTTATTACAATCTGGTTCGAGTAGGTGATGTCCCCAGCGACAGCTCTCAGTGCAATGCCAGGGTGGGGTTGGGAGAATTAAGCCATTTAAGCAAATTGCAAGGAGTTCCCCAGGGGCCATAGCTAAACTGAAAGGAAGATGGCAGCATCAAGGTGACTTGGCCTCCAATATCAGCAGCTCAGGGAAACGGGTAGGGGTGTAACAGGAAAATGACCAGCCTAGAGCCACACAGAACCAAGAGATGAGGAGGCCTTAGGAGATCGAATGCCCTGCTAGTCTCCCACCCCATCCATCACCTCAGTTACAGTCAAGCCAGGTTGGAAGGGAACTAGATCCCTCACCAGGAAACCTGAGGGGAGAGAGGAGGTGACTCTTAAGTCAAGGGGTGAGGGGGAACTAAGTTTTTACGAGGTTAGCTATACCAAACACGTGGTATTATGAATGTCCCAAAACTACTAATGAAAGACACTAAGCTAGGATCCGTGACTCACAGGGAGGGTGCAGGATTCAAACTCGGATCCAGTTTACTCCAGAGGTCACACCTTTAACCACCTCCTTCTGCAAAGGAAGCCACAGAGAAGCCATCCCCACCCCCCACCCCCGGGGTCCCTGGTCCCTGCCAGTTCCCCCGCCCCAAGAGAGCCACCCTAGTTCCCGGCCCTGCGCCCGCTCACTCTCAGCTCCGCGGCGTGCTCCTCCGCCCGGCGGATGCGGTGCCGGTAACAGCGGCCGCCAAACCCGGCGCAGGCGGCGCATATCGGCCGTCGCTCCGAGAGGCAGAACCATCTCAGAGGCTCGCAGTGCTCGGGGCACAACTGGCTCGGATCGGACCCCTGCCTCGATTCCCGTCCGGGTCCGGGTCCGGGTCCGGGTCCGGGTCCGGGTCCGGGTCCGGGTCCGGGTCCCGGTCCGGGTCCGGGTCCGGATTCGGGTCCGGGTCCGGGTTCGGGTCTCGCTCCGGGTCCCGGCTCCGGCTCGGACTCAGGCCCGGACTCCGACCCGGACTCCGTCCCGGAGACATCGGCGGACATGGCCGAGTGCCTGAGGCCGCGCGCTCCACCTGTCGCAGGTGCCGGGGCGTGGCCCTTCCAGGCCCCGCCCTCTCTGACTTCACCCCTCCCAGGCTGCGCCCGCGCGCTGACCCACGCCACTCTGGTCCTGCCTGCATCTGTAGTTCTTTGTACGATTAAGTTGTGTTGTGTCAGAGTTTTTAAAACACGCAACTAACAACTGACATTCTAGTGGCTATATGAATCTTTAGTGAGCAGTTACTAAGTGTCAGATTTTTTGCTAAGTGCATTATTTAACAGCGTGTTTGAGAGGCAGCTTTAGGCATGTGTCTTAAATATTTAACAGGCTCATTTCTCAGCTGTGCTTGACTGTTAAAGGGGGCTGAGACGATCTCTCTCACATACTTGGGTTGAAGAAAGATAAATGAAAGCAAATGGAATGAGTCAGTTATGGTGACACAAATCTGTAATCCCAGCACTTGGGAGATGGAGGTGGGAAGATCAGGAGTTCAAGGTCATCCTTGAACATACAAAGTTCGAGGCCAGCCTGGGCTTTGTAAGACTTTGCCTCAAAGACACATAAAATCAAAATACAAGCTGTAAGTGGTGGTACACGCCTTTAGTCCAAGCACTCAAGAGGCAGAAGCTGACGGATTTCTGTGAGGTAGAGGCAACCTGGTTTACATAGCGAGTTCCAGGCCAGCCAGAGCTACAGAGGGAGACAGTCTTAAAACAAAACAAAGCAAAAAAGACTACAACAAATCAGAAAAGTATGAACAGTGTCAGGCACACAGCAGCTGCTCAGTGCTAACAGCAAAAGGAAAAACACTATTATGACACATTTTTATCACACCTATTCAGAGAGAGGGAGAGGGAGAGAGAGGGAGAGAGGAATGTTTGGAAGTGAGTGTACCACAACGTATTCGTAAACCAGAGGACAGCTGGCAGGAATAGGACCCCTCCTCCCTGGAAATTGGACCTAGGTCACCAGACTTGGCAGCAAGTACCTTCACCCTCTGAGCGACCCCATCCCTGATTACTATTTTATGGGAATTAAGTAACTTGTGGAGTCTCAGTTGCTGATTGATGGCAATGATACCAAAACCCAAGCAGTTTACCTTCGGGTTACCTGGATGAGTAATTTTTAAGTTACAACATATTGAGAAGCATTGAAAAGGCTGATTTTTCAAGTAGTATATTTACATTAAAATTTCTTGAATTTGATTATTTGGGATTTTTCTTTTTTAAATTAACATTGATGAAAAGTAATGCACATCTATTTTGAATATGCAAATAAGCACAGAAGGGATTTAAAAATCCAAAATACCCATTCCAAGAACAACTAACTTCTGAGGCTCCCTCTGCCTCTTTGACGAATCAAACTGAACCCAGAGGGAGCCTTCTGCAGGGCATGCAGCCTGGTTAGTATTCCTGACATTCAGGGAAAACTGCTCCTAGCCCAAAGTTGGCCTCTTGGGGCTTGCACATCTCTATGTTGAAAACCCTCAAAGCCACTACTACATAAAGAGGATAAAACTTTTCCTTTGCAGTCTTGGCTTAGCCACCAGATTTGAGTGCAGCCAAAAGCCCTGAGGCCGCTCAGAGTGGTACTGAGTGGGGTCATCTTTCCAGTAATGGACACGAGTGACTTGGAAGGGACATAGGAATGTAGGGTTATTGGCTAGACAGCTCATGGCTGTAGGTCTTGGTCAGATTGCCTGGTTCTTCTGGTCTCCCTTTTCTCTTCAATACAATAAAGTAGTAGTATATCTTACCTAGAGGCCTGCTTCAAGAATTAAATGCAATCTTATGGGTGAAGTACTTAGTTTGGGGGTTTAACACATACCAGGCACAAGAAATGCCTTTATTACACACATGAGAACCTGAATTGTACTCATAGCAAGTTTCAGAATGCAAGTTATATGAGATTCTTGGACGGGTGGGGTACTGTGGTTAAAAATGCATTCTGTTCTTGCAGAGAATCTGTTCCCAACACACAACTACATGTAACTCCAGCTCTAGGGGATCCAGTGACCTCAACAATCACCTGTACTCATGAGCACATACCCACTGGAAACACATAATTTAAAAATAAATCTTAAAAATAAATAAATAAATAAATAAATGTTCTTAAAAAAAAAAAAAAATTCGGCCCTGTGCATTCCAGGGCAGATACTTCAAAGTATTCATCCTCCTTTGAAGTAGAGATGGAGGCAGGCTATTGTAAATAGGAATTGTACTTAGATTTTTTGTTATTGCTACTGTTCAAAAAAAAAAGAAGCCATGGGGGACAGAGAAAGATATCCCATGAGGCCCTTGGGAGAATCTGGACACCTTCACTGGGAGTGCCCTTGAGAGAGCCTCTACAAAGCTGCAGGCAAGCCACCAGACAGAGGGCCTTTTGGGCAGATGGACAAGCACGTGCAGACAGCTAAGTGGTGAGTGGATTTACGTTTAGACAGCTGGGCTCATCTGCCCCACTGCCAACTGTAAGGGAAAACCTTCTGAGGTCAGGGTTAGCATGTTACTCTCTGGATGATGTTGACCTGAACTAAGGTGGTGGCTAGAAAAGAACAGACAGGCTTTTGTTTTTAGGATAAACAGGAGACAGAACTGAGAAACCTTGAGCGATGATTATTCTTGAACAGGGAAGAGTGGGAGATGTTACAAATCACCCCCTCCCCTAGAAAGTGCAGTGGGCCCTGAAAGACACCAGGCCTGCCGCACCCAGAAATTCCCACACTTTAGGTAGGTTCAGAATCACTGGGGGATAGGAAATAGGCGTGGTGAGAAATGAATTTTCTAACAGGAAATGAATCACAAAGTTTGTGATAGAACCAAGAATCTGTGTTTTTAGCAGTCATGCCATGATTAGGACCCAAATGAAGCCTCTGAACTAAAAGAGGCTTTTATTAGACAGGGCTAACAAGTCAAGGAAGGAGGAAGGAGGAAGGGAAAAATATGCACATAGCAAGGCTTGTTGCCTCTCAGTTATGTACTGTGAGAGACCATCATTTTGGACTAGCTCCCATATGGGCCCCAAGAGACCCAAATGGAAACCAAAATGGAGTCACTGGAGCTCAAGTTCACTATCAAACTGAAACTAACTCATCACAAACTTGCTTGTCTGGAACTTCCCAGAAAACAAGCAACAAGGGGGAGAAGATGAGATCATGTGACAGAAAGAAAGAGATTATTAACCAAACAAACAAGACTTTGCTCAGTTAACTAGGAATTCCCCTCCATATTGACTCTACAAAGAAAGTAACTTTGAGATGATTTTATTTCTGCTTTCTGTAATCCTCAGAGCTAACCTCATCTACTCAGTCCATCCATTTTATAGAATGAGATTTTTGTCCAGTTCTAGATAATAATATCTAATAGATCATGTAAATAAATGTATAGTAACTTGATCTTTAAGCTATATGTAAGGAGGAAGGGGGGCCATGTTTCTTTCTGTGGGTGATTAAAAAAAATGAAAACCACTTGGTCGCAGAGATTTCTGGGGCCTTGGAGGGCTTGAGGTGGGTGGCACTTGAACTTGAGGGTTCATAAAAGTAGGAAATGCTGTGGAACCAGAGAAGAAAGGATACCATTGTCACCTTACAGTCATTCAACAGATTTATTGGGTAACTACCCATGGACCTGCCCCATTTAAGATATTGGAGTTACAACGGTTAAGAGGAATGAAGTAATCTCCATAGACAAATAAAATATAATGTCAGCAATAAGAACCACGAAAAAGATTCAAAGTTGCCGGGCCTGGGTCACAGGTCCACAATGCCAGCTATTTGGAAGACGGAGACAGGGAGATTCCAAATTTGAGGCCAGTCTAAGCCACAGGGTGGGTTCCAATCCAGCATGAGCAACCTAGCAAAACCCTATCTCGAGCAATTAAACATTATATAATACAAGGAGAAAGTGACCTAAATCTAATTTCAAGTGTTGGACAACAGAGAGGAGGAGAGAAGAGGTTGATTAGATTACAAACTAGGCCAAGAACAAAAATTGCTCTCTATACGTCTCTTATATACAGTCAAGGCAGATTCAATACAAACAACTTATGCCCTCCGACTCCAATTTTCACAGCATGAAAAAAAAATACTCTTAGCTACTATGTACAACAGACTTCTCAGTGTCACCTGGTTCTGCTGCTGGGGGCTGTGGGGACTCATCCTAGGGTCTGCTACTTTTGGAGGCTGACATCTGTCACCACTTAATGAATCCTTTTATTTCTGAGACCCCTTGGCTTGAGAGTGAGCTTGAACAGACGGAAACTGGGCCTGTGCTGCTGGTATAAGAGGGATGACCTAGGAAGATCATGGAAAAAGCAAGCCAGGAGAAACCTTGGGAGAAGCTGGCTTTGGGGCATAGGGACAATAAAATTTTCCTGTTTTCTTTCTTTCTTTTTTTTTTCTCCCAGTACTAGGGACTGAACTCAGTACCTCATACGTTCTAGACAAATACTCTATCACATCCTCAGTCCCTTAAAAAAAAGGGGGGGGGAAGTGGTGGTAGTGGTACATGCCCTTAATCCCAGCACTCGGGAGGCAGAGGCAGGAAGATCTCTCAGTTTGAGGCCAGTTTGTTCTATGGAGCAAGTTCCAAGACAGCCAGGGCTACCCAGAGGAAACCTGTTTCCAAAAAAAAAAAAAAGAAAAGAAAAGAAAAGAAAAGAAAAGAAAAGAAAAGAAAAGAAAAGAAAAGAAAAGAAAGAGTCAGGCAGTGGTGGCGCACGTCTTTAATCCCAGCATTTGGGAGGCAGAGGCAGGTGGATTTCTGAGTTCGAGGCCAGTCTGGTCTACAGAGTGAGTTCCAGTACAGCCAGAGCTACACAAACCCTGTCTCAACAACAACAACAACAACAACAACAACAAAAGAAAAAGAAAAAGAAAAAAACTACAAAAATAAATAAATCAAATTTAAAAAAAACCCAAAAAACCTTTAGCCCAAGCTAGCCTTTTTGAACCTGTGATTCTCCTGCCTCAGCCTCTAACAAACTGGGATTATAGGTACGCACCATCGTGTTCAGTGCAAGACTTCTCCTTATGACATCTGTTTCCCCTTAGCAATGAATTTACATGCAATTTACATGTGTAAAAATCTACAACGAACATATCTACAGCATGATAAAGAATTCTAAGGCCATTCCATACGACCCAGGAAGGAGCACTGAACGTACAAACTGACATCATGTGTATATTCTGCTCTACCACCTACCCCTTCGCTTCTGTTCATGACTTCCTTTCAGTTCTAAGGGACTGAACTAAGGTTTTGAGTATGTCAGGCTCACTCTGCCACTGAGCTATACCCCACGCCCTTAAGCTTGTTCTTAGTAAATATTTTAGAAAGTATTTTAGGGAGCACTTCCTTGGTGCTCCACCAAGCCAGCCCTCACTATGTGCCTGGCGAGGCTCTGTGCCCACCCCTCCATACTATGCACACCCTGATCCAGAGTTGCTGGTGTCTGTCTGGGAGTCATCCAACTCGTTCTGGGAGTAACAACAAGGCTATCAGCATCATGGCTTGGTTCCTCCTGGTTGTTCACAGAACAACCAGCTTCAACTGTCACCTTTAAGAGGGCTTGGCAGCCTGCCACTGCTAACAAACTCAGACTCATAGGTCCCAGGTGTCAAGGTCAGGGCCCTGGGGGAAAGAGGCCTCTTCACTTGGGGCACACCAGAATGAGCCCAGAGCTCCTCCCTAGAGGGTTTTTTATGACCAGTTCACTCCATAGGAAGGTCATGACCAAAGTGCCACATTGGGAGAAAACAAAACACCTCAGGCAATAAAGAATCAAGAGCCAGGGCTGTATTTATGTAAAGTGTAAAGGTGGAGTCAGAGGCACTAGTCATATAGGTGTGAGTGGGGGTGGTAAGAAATGAAGGCCCCCCAAAATGTGTGTGCAGGAGATCATGCTACTTCTGACTTATAACATTCTAGCATCTTTTCTAATTCTCTCCAAGACTCTTTCTTCATCTTTCATTCTTCTATCAAAATGCTC
Source organism: Uromys caudimaculatus (assembly GCA_028551405.1). Taxonomy (NCBI): domain Eukaryota; kingdom Metazoa; phylum Chordata; class Mammalia; order Rodentia; family Muridae; genus Uromys; species Uromys caudimaculatus. Next base: position 60,762,660 of record CM052702.1, on the reverse strand, counting down.
AGCAAGTAAGGCTGCAGAGGTGGCTCAGAGGTTAAGAGCACCAGTTCCTCTAGCAAAGGACCCAGCACCCATACCGTGGCTTGTAACCATCTATAACCCTAGTGCCGGGAGATCCAGCAGGCACATACATGCCTTCGGCTAAACATTCAACATATAAAGTAAGATAAATCTAAAAAACATAGCAAGATGTACTTACCACCAAGTGGCTGGAGACGTAGCTCAGTTTGTACAGTGCTTGCCTAGCATGTCTGAAGGCTTAGCTTCCATCCCCCACACCACAGAAAACCAGGTGTGGTAGTACATTTCTGTAACCTCAGCATTCAGTAGGTGGGGGTAGGAGGGTCAAAGGATCAAGGCTAACCTCAGATACATGAGATCCTGCTTTTAAAAGAGTTTTAAAACGGTTTTAAACATCTATAGAGAGATCACTGTGAGTTCAAAACCTACATAGTTTAAGGTCTACGGAGCAAGTTCTGGGCTAGCCAAGGCTATATAGTGAGACCCTGCCTCGCAAAATAAAAAACAAAAAGGAAGAAGGAGAAATGAAAATTTCCACTATGGGGAAAGTACAAGAGCTTTGAAAGCACAGAGTAGGATCACTAGCCTGGTCTGGAAGAGGAGAAGAGAGGGTCAACAGACTTGCGGGGTAGACAGGAAGGTGGTCTCTAAGCTGACGATACATAGCTACAGTGGGTAGGGGGATGTGCCTTCACTGCTTTATATGTTGCTGGGACAAAATACTTACAAAAGCAACATATATCCCTCACAGCTTAGGGATATAATCTACATGCTGGTTAGGGTTTGTCAGCTGGACATAAGCTAGGATTTTCAAGGAAGAGGAAACCTCAAGTGAGAGGATGTCCTCACTGGCCTGCAGGCAAGCCTGTGAGGCATTTTTTTAATGAATGATTGATGTGGGAGGGCCCAACCCACTGTGGGTGATGCCACATGTATAAGAAAGCCGCCTGAGCAAGCCATAGGGAGCAAGTCAGGAAGCAGCATTCCTTCGCCGCCTCTGCTTCAGCTCCTGCCTTCAGGTTCCCTCTAGAGTTTCTGTGCCCTGACTTCCCTTCAGGATGGAATACAAGTGTAAGCTGAAATAAATTCTTTCCTTCTCAGGTTGTTTTTAGTCCTGGTGTTTTCAGAGCATGCTGGATAACCACACATTTGAGTCTATCTAGAAATTCACCTAGTTAATCTATCACAGATATGTCCAGAGTTGTTTTTGGTTTTGTTTTCATGATTCTAGATCCTGTCCAGTGATGGTACAAAATGTAAGGATGGTTTGCAGACTCCAAAGTAACATCTAACTAAGTAGTTCATAGTGTTGAATCACATAGTGTGGGTGTGCAGAGAGGAGAAAGAGATATAACAAACCTAAGAGACCTCATGGAGAATTGGGGCTCTACCTTGGATGGTCACTGTTTACTGGTCATAACAAACTACCTAGAAGCTCAAAGTGGCAGGTGCTTATGTGCTCCTAACTTAGACGATTGGCAAACTGGGTTGTCTTACCTGGACCACTTTTCTGATGACTCTCCTTGTGGTTTCCACCATGTGATGGCGTATTGAGGGCTGGAGAGTATAAAACAGTCTCACTCATGCTTGGCATTTGGTGCTATTGGATATGCTGTTCCTTTCAGGTGAGCTGGTTAGGATCTCCTACTGTAACAGCAGTGCTTCAAAAAGATGAAAGGAGAAACCAAGTCCTTTTGAGGCTCAAATCCAGAAGTTCCACAATGTTACTTCTGCTACATTCAAATGAGAAAACATATAATGCCAGCCCTAATGGAAGAATCAACAATGAGTTTATGGTTATTTTTAACTTATCATACCCTGGATAGTATTGGCCTGAACCAAAACAGTGGCCAGAGAGAATGAGGATATTTAGAAAGCAGAATTGGAAACCTTGGGGGACAGATTATTAAAGTAACGTTTATTTACCTGATATAATTGTCATTTCTGAGGTTCACTGCCTTTTACAATCTAATCTAGGCCTAGAATGTTTTTAGCCTCTGAGACTTAATGCTGAATAGCTCACCCTTTTAGTGCTTTCTGAACTCTGGCTGGCTGGTTCAACTCAGCTGTTCTGGCTCAAACTCCTCTCCAAGCTGACTGATTAAACCTGGCTTCTCTCTCTTCGCCTCTCCTAAATTGCTCTTCTTGGCCTTATACTAGCTTTAGCAATATGTTCTAATCTACTGGCTTCTGCTCCTGCTCTGGCTCAGTCTGTCTTCTTCTGTGTCTAGCTCGTTCTCTTTCTCTCTCTCTCTCTCTCTCTCTCTCTCTCTCTCTCTCTCTCTCTCTCTCTCTCTCTCTCTCCTGTTCTCTTAAGTAGCAGCTTCCCTTTCCTCTCTCTTCTCCTGAGAGTTGGACATATCCTATTCTTTCTCTGATTTGTCACTTTGTCACTCAGACATCACTTTCAAGCACATGGGCGCTTCCTTCTACAAACTAACTCTACCTTTATTGTTTGGGATTAAAGGTGTATATTAAGGGCATGTCTGTATTCTGGGCATGGGGGTTAAAGATGTGTGCTAATAGTGAGCCACACTACAACTAGAAACAGATTTTTTTCCCAGTAAACAACGCAATCTCAGGGTTCACAGTGTGATCAAATGTCCTGCAACAGAGGATTGTTCTTGGGAGGAAGTTCCAAATGACTCCTAGGTCTGTGGCCCGAGTGATTAATGGGTGGTAATGCCCAGTATTTAGAGAAAGAAAAGAAGAACAGGTTTAGGTAGAAGATGATGTCTCTTGAGTCATGTCAAGGAAGAGGTGTCTTTTAGGTAGCCAGTTGGAGATGAGCAGGAAGTAGGTGGAAGACAGGTGAGGCTCAGAGACAAGTCTGACTACAGATTCCAGTTTGGAAGTATCAGTTGCCAGAAGCTTAAGGCATTTCTCAAAGAGGTTGTATCCCAGAGCAGAGTGCTTTGGAAGTAGGACTCTGATAACTTAGTTTGTAGCTGTACTTGAACCTACTGGAGTCTCCAACCCAAATCAGTAGAAGTCTATTCTTCTGTCAGCATTTTGTCATAGCAATGTGAAAAGCAGCATTATATACACTGACTCCAAAATTCTTCTAGCTTAACTAATTTTTAAAGATTTATTTATTTTACATATATGTATACCTGTGTGCCAGAAGAGGGCATCAGATCTCACATGTTTATGAGCCACCATGTGGTTGCTGGGAATTGAACTCAGGACCTCTAGAAGAGCATCCAGTGCTCTTAACCTCTGAGTCATCTCTCCTGTCCAATTTGACTGTTTTTTGAAGTCACTTATTTTGCCACTTGGTTAGGTGGCAGTATTGCTGTGGTGCAAAATGAGAAGACGGAAAACATGAATTAAAAATGCAGGAAGAGCCCTCAGTTCTTAGCGTGTAAAGACTTGTAATTGATGTAGAGATAGAGCTTAGCTCCTGCCAGAAAAATATCTCCCAGCAACAGCCCACAAATTCCAAAAGCAACAAGTCCTTTATCAACCTAAAAGACAGTAAGGGCATAAAGAGCCCCAATCAAGAATGAGGCAGGAGAAAGTCTCTCCCTAAATGGGAAGATAAACCTAGAGGCCAAGGATGATTCTTTGAGAGTAAACTTCTCTGGTTACACCCATAAGCACTCAACTTTCAGAATCTCCACAAATTTCCATAGAATGGTAATTCTACTGGGATACCTGATCCTTACAAGGAGCACCCACTAGGGTATAAAAGACCCATTGGTTAGGAACTCATCCACTCATTCATTAACTCATTCTTTCAATAAATCCCACACTGTACACAAGAAATACAGATAAACAGATGTTAGTTTGAAGCTGCAACCTGTTTTGGTAGCTGCTTTTAGCTATATCTTTCCATTTGATTCTGAAGAAAGTTCTGAGAAGTCTTTTTGTTTATAGTGCTGGCCTATCGCAGTGTGATGAAAGACGAAGTAAAAAGTATTCAGTTTGGCAGCACATTATGTTAAAATTCAAACAATATAGGCAATGGACAGATGGCTCAGCAGTTAAGAGCACTTATTGCACATTCAGAAGACTCAGGTTCAGTACCCAGTACCCATAGGGTGGCTCACAACCATCTGTAACTCCAGTTCTGTAGGATTAGAACTCAGTTGGCATCAGGCACACAAGTGATGTATATAGACACATGTAGACAAAGCACTCACACATATAAAAGAAGTTATTCTCAAACTGTTTTTTAAAAACTGGAATGACACAGAAAACAAATTAACATGTTCCCCGAACAAGGACAAATGGCAAAATCAAAACGTTCCATATATTTGAAATTAATTACCTTACCTGTTTTTAAAAAAAAAAAATAGTAAAAATAATCACACACATGCCAAATGAGAGGAATGGATTAAGATGTTCGGGAAATGTTCAATGAAGAAAGTCTCTGTCTATATTCAGAGAAATTTTAAATAGATTTTCTGGGCGAATAATAATTATAAAGTGACACTTATGAATGAACTTCACTCTGTGGTTACGACAGATATCACCGCTTTTCTTGGATGGTACAGGTTCTTCATGCAGCATGGTTAAGCACAAGCCTCCTCTGTATAGACTATTCACATATCATTAAATTAGAAAAAGAAAATAATAGGGCTCTCTCAGCTCGGCCCCTGAGGGACTTCCGGCACGTGGAACCTGGGTTCCGGGGCTGCCGTGGACGCCCGGAGCGTTTAGGTGGAACTCCCGCCTTAGCGACGCGCGCATGGTTGCTAGGGGCGGAGGCGCGGGAACCTGTGGAACCTGCGGATGCCAGCTACCCGTGCTTGCGGGCCTCGGTGCCAGCCCGCCGGTGGGTATGGAGCCCGAGGTGGGAAAGGGGAGCATCGGGGAGGTGGGAGCCCTCGCGCTGTCCCCGGTGGTAGGCACCCAACCCACCCAAAGCGAGGAGAAGGTCGGAGAGGGTGTGTGTTGGACCCAGTGTCACCTGCTTCCATTTTGGCATAATCCTCCCCGGGCACATGCACATCAAAAGTAAGCTTTAGCAGCTCAGATAAGGGCCAGAAAGAAAACAAACAAAAACAACAAAGAACTGCACACTGGTAGTCCTCAACCTTGGGAGTTCTGATCTAGGACTGACCCGCATTGAGACTTGGTGTTTGTAAATCCTCTTACTGTATGAACCTTTTCCTTTACATTAGCATTAGAGTCAAACCAGACCACCTGCTATGAGCTTCTGCGTGTAGTTTGTTAATCTTTCAACACTGGTGCAGATGTCTTGGTCTCAGAGAGTCAAGGTAGCTACACGTGTGAAAGATTTGGGAAGAGAGCGTGGATTATAAAAACATCACTTAATACCAGTTGGGCAGTGGTGGTGCATGCCTTCAATTTCAGCACTTAGGAGGTAGAGGCAGGTAGATCTCTGAGTGCAAGGACAGCTGGCTTGGTCTACAGAGTGAGTGAGTTCTATGACAGCCAGGGCTACACAGTGAAACCCTGTCTCAAAAAAAAAAAAAAAAAAAATCATTTGCACAAATAGTGCCATGTTAAAAGTATCAGTGATAGTATTTGCAAGGCCAGAACAAACATAGATGATTTATTAAAAAGAATATGTTGCAAGAAGAGACAGATCTAGTGGGCACATTCTCAGAGTAAACCCTTGAGTGGGACTAGTTCTTTTATATAACAAGTCACAGGGAACTTGCTCAGTCTTGTGTGGTCCATGTTTAGGTAAAGAGGTAAGGGAGCATCTTGTACCTTGTTAAGTAAAGTAGTAAATTTTACAGCATCATGTCTTCTTTGATATTTGCATTAAGGGTCATGTGAGGGGCTTTTTTGTTTTGAATCTTTGTGGTGGGTGTGTGTGTCCAGGATCAGGAAAGTCCAGAGAAATAAGATTCCGTTAACTCAGCTCTGTCCCTGGGACAGCAAATTAATCCTACGGATCTCAGTTGTATATAAGGCTATAAAGGAATTTTGTACTACATAATTGAAAGAGAATTTTCTGAGCTCTATTTAATGTGACCCATTGGCCAGCAGATTTGGACAGAGATAGGTCCCGGGGTTCAGATGTAGACCTTTTCCCCCCAGAAACCCACATCCAGGGGCATCCAGAGTCATAATGACCTTTAAGGATCTTTCCAAGTCCTTCCAGCCTTTGTGGGTTGAAGCAGGGTGATGTGCCTTCAGAGATATTTTTGGACAGCCTTATTAGGCGGTTTTAAAAGACCATTATTTTGAGGTCTGGTTACATGTGCCTGTGAGGCAGGAGGATTTTGAGTTGGAGTCCAGCTTGGGCTATACAGAAAGATTTTGTCCCAAAAAACAAACATTCAAAAACCAGAAGGTGTTATGTTGTATCCTTTATAGAGTTTCTGGCTAATCTTACTCTTTAATTTAGTGTGATGCTCTCTCATTCAGCAGATAAATACCTCAAGTCCATTCTCCCAGACCAGGCTGGAAGTATAGATACAGATATGAGCAGGACATTATCCTTGCTCTCAAGCCTGTTGTTATATGTTAACAATAGGTTAGTCTACATAGAATGAATATTGCCCACCACGTGCATATATGTTTTGTTCTCAAAAATTTAGACTGCCTTAATGTATAACCTAATTTTTAGCCTGATTGTGACCTGTCACTCTAGTTAGGTGATGTGAATGACTTGCCTAGCACCCTCTATGCTCATCAATCAGTCTATGTACGCTGTCTGTCTTCAGGCACTAGCTTTTACAAAGATACAGCACAGTATTCTGGTCAAGCAGAGGCCTCGGAAGTACCTGCTGGATTCAGGTTTCACCACTGCCACTGTTTATGATATAAATGAGTAAATGTTTGCCTGTTATCTTAGCACCCAGAGGGCAGGGGCAGGAGACCCAGAAGTTGAGGATCATCACTGGCTGCATTGTGAGTTTGAGGCCAGGTTGGACCCTATCTCAAAACAAATGACCAAAAGTCAAATAGATGCATAGTTAACATCATGTTATACTCTACTCTATTAATAGAAATTTGATGTTTATATACTCTTGGAAATTTGAGTGCTATTTCTTAACGAGGAAAAGCTACACTAATAATCTTTTCAATTAAACAAGGCTCCTATTTACACTTGTAAATCTCTCTGGTGCAAACATATGCTTAGACAGAGGGGAGATTAACTTAAGCGTCCTTTCATTGATTACAGAGATTAGGAAGTGGCTGGCTGACTTGTTTCCGAAGGCTGAATGAACTATAGATTGTCAGATACGGCAGATCACCAAGAAGATCCAGTTGTTTTTGGGGTAAGTAATGCCAAGTTACCCTTCCTTAGACCCCCCAGTGAAGATACCCAGTAAGAATCCAATTGGTTTTGAGTGTATTTACAGTTCCCGTGGTTTCCAGTGACCTAGATCTTCGGGCATTACCTGTTTGCAGTTTGATGACAGTATTAGGCACGGGTTAAGCTGACAGATGGGCAGCTCTGCACCTCTGCATATCTAGAAATAGTACATATCCCAGATTTTCTAGATGCTACCCTAGAACTTTTCTTTTTAGTCCATCACATGGCCTATCACAGAACATCCTAGATTGTGACTGCAGGTTCAGGAGTTTGCAACAAAAATTTTTGTTGTATTGTTGAACCCATTTGGGGTTTAAAAAAAAAACCTTGGGGCCAGAGAGATGGCTCAGTGGTTAGGAGCACTGTCTGCTCTTCTAGAGGTCCTATGTTCAATCCTTATGTTCAACCTATGTTCAACCACATGGTGACTCACAACCATCTGTAATGGGATCTGATGCCCTCTTCTGGCACACAGGTGTACATGCAGATAGAGCACTCATATACATAAAATAAATTTTAAAAGTCCTTATGGAACACATAATGTACTGGTTATGTGAAGGTCCTTTAGTGGTGTGCTGCTGCCTTAGATAGGGAGGCAGAGGCAGAAGTGGGCCACTCAAGGACACAATGAGCTGAGGCAGATCCCAGAACTCTAGGGCACACCCTCCATTCTTGGCTCTGCATTGTGTCTCTGAGCTGATTGTCTCTTCTTTCCAGGATGCCAGCTCAAATATTTTCTCAAACCGTGGGATGGAATTCCCTGGGAAACTCTGTTTTTAGTGGACAGGGTGTGAATAAGAATATGTACCTGTCGGCTTTTAGTTGCTTTTCTCTCTGTGGACAGTTCTTCCTGGAGTTGGGCTGGTGTGTCTGCCAAACACGAATCTTTCAGAAGTTCTTTAAGCAGAAACCCGGAGGAAATGAGGACTGGCCCCTCTCACCACCACTTTTACTTCCTTCAGCTCTTCAGCTAGTTTGAAGCACAGCCAGACCTGGGGTAGCTGAGATTGGCTCCTGGTCTGATCCTGCAAATGTTGGTGCTGGCCACTTCTCTGATTCTTCGAGGCCCCAGCAACTCATGAAGGATCACCATGTGCTCAGGAGGTGCTCCCTGAGTGAGTGAAGAGATAAGGTGGATATCCTTGGTCTTGGTGGTGGTGATGGTGGTGCTGGTGGTGGTGGTGTTTTTTGTTTGTTTGTTTTTTCTTTTATTTCATATTTTGCAGCACTGGGGATCCAACCCATGTGTGATCATACTGGCGAGCCTTGTGTGTGCCAGGCAAGCGCTCTGCCACCATGCAGCCCCCAACATCTTTGGATGCACATTTAGTTTTCCTTTTAGTTCTAGCATTGTGAGCCGATGAGGAAAAATATAAGTAAGTCTGAAAAAAATACTCTTCTTCTTCTGCTATAGCATCCAATATTAACACGATGCAATTTCGAGGGCAGCTCTCAAACCCTGTGGCCTCAGGATCTCAGGGTTGTTTTTCATGCTTGAAAATCACTGAGGATTCCAGAAACCTTTCTTTCTTTTCACTGTGGTTTATATATTGGGTTTAGATTCCTGCTCACTGTTTCCTATCTAACAATAAAGCTGAGAAGTTTAAAAGGTATTTCCTTACTTAAAACTAAAAGTAATAAAGCTCTTGCCAGTAGACTGTGGTAGTGCCTGACTATATTCACAGTGCTTGGGAAGCAGAGACAGGAGGATTGCAAGTTCAAGACCAGCCTGGGATACACAGTAAGCTTTAGGACAGACTGTGAGACCCTGTCTCTAAAAGCAAACAAAAGCCTATTGTGGGCCAAGAATGGTGGTACATGGCTTTAATTCCAATACTTGAGAGACAGAGGCAGGCAAATTTCTGTGAGTTTTAAACCAGCCTGGTCTTCTTTTGATACCAAACTCTAGGCTAACCAAGGCTACAGAAATGGCATGATTTATTAAAAATTCCAAAACATCTTAGTTGGAAAAAGTGGTACTGAGTTTTTGAAAGTCTCTTTTGATGTATGTTTAAAGAGAAGACAGTTGGATTCTGTGCCTACTTGTTCATTCTGTCTGTCACTGGTACACCGCCACGTATAGAAAGAAAAGCAGGCCTTGCACTGAGATGGAGGTGAAGGAAGGCCTCAGGACTCCTGGAGAGACTCAGATTGGCTGCTAGTGTTTTTGCTTTAAGAACTGCTGGTCTAGGTAGGTAGCTCCATGATCTCATTACAGCTGCCATCTCTAGCATCGTATTCTTGGTGCATAATAACCTCGTATTGTTGGTGTGCTGCATCAGGGAAGCGATGCAAAGAAGTTGCTAAAGACAAGTTAGAGAGGTGACAGCTCTTACAATAACTGAGGCCCTTCGTTTAAGAAGCTTTGCTAGGATTGGTGTGATGGCTCAGCAGGTAAAGACACTTGCTGCTTAAACCTGGTAACCGGAGTTGAATCCCCAGAACCCATGTGAAGGTGGAAGGAAGAAGTGACCCACAAAGTTGTCCTCTGACCTCTATACTTGTACGTGGTGCATGCGTACGTGCACATACACAGAGACAATAATAATGACTTTTTAATGGCAAAGGAAGCCTTGCTAATACAGATTATATTTTATTTTCACCTATATGCTCATAGTACTTAATTTATTATGGTGGAGCACATGTAACATAAAATTTGCCATGCATGACGTTTTATACATAGATGTATTGTGTAGTGCTCGCCCACTCTCTAGTTACATGACATTTTTATCACTCCCAAAGTTAACTTTGTCTGTAGTAAGCAGTCTGCTACACCTCCATTCTCTACCTCTGCTCAGCTTCTGGCAGCCACTAACCAATCTACTTACTGTCATTGTAGATTTTCAAACTGGGCATTTCATGTGAGTGGGATCACTAATCACGTAGCTCAGCATGCCTGGCCCTTTTCCTCAGCATGGTGCTTTCCAGATTCAGCCATATTCATGACTGTTAGTAGATGGGTGGGCCGCATTTTGTTTGTGTATCCTTCTCTCTCTCTCTCTCCCCCTCTCTCTCTCTCCCTCTCTCTCTCTCTCTCTCTCTCTCTTTCTCTGTCTCTTCCCTTCCTCCCTTCTTCCTTCCCTTCTTTCTTTCTTCCTTCCATTCTTCTTTTTTTCTTTTGAGACAGTTTTGCTGTGTAGCTCTGTCTGGAACTCTCTATGTAGACCAAGCTGGCCTCAAACTCACAGAGGTCTGCTTGCTCCTGCCTCCAATGCTGGGATTAAAAGCGTGTTCCATCATGCCTTGCTTGATGACATTTTTTTCATCTCTTGGCTGATGCCAGCAGTGCCTGGTGAGCATATGTGTACCAGCATTTGTTTTAATACCTGTTTTCATTTCTTTAAAGATTTATTTTTTGTGTGTGTATAAATGTTTGTGTATATGTACCATGTGCAGGCCTAGTACCTATAGAAGTCAGAAGCAAGTATCAGATCTCTTGGAACTAGAGTTTTGTTTCTCTCTCTCTCTCTCTCTCTCTCTCTCTCTCTCTCTCTCTCTCTTACTGGGGATCACACCCAGCCTTGTTGTGTACACTAGACAAGCTCTCTTTTCTACCACTGAACCACATATCCAGACCTGAGTTTAATATTTTTAGAAAAAAAGTTTATATCTTTTTAACTAGTTCATAAGATCAAAATTGTTTAAATCAGTTAAAAAATAATTGCTAGGCTGGGGAAGTAGCTCAATTGGTAAGTGCTTGACACCCAAGCTTGAGGACCTGAGTTCAGTCTGTAGCACCTATGAAACAGCTGGGTTTGGTGGCACTTGCATGTCATCTCAGCGCTGGGGAGGTAGACATAAGCAGATCTCTGTCCAGCCAGCTAGGCTAATTATCCCTGAGTCTCAGTAAGAGACCCTGTCTGGAAAAAGAAAGTAGATAGCTACTGAGGAAAGATACTTAAGGCTGGGTTGTCACACTCTAGCCTCCACATACATATACACACATGCACATGTACCTGCACACACGAATATATATATATATACAAACATGGACATATAAAGTAATTCTTAGTATTTTTTTTTTTCCGAGACAGGGTTTATCTGTGTAGCCCTGGCTGTCTTGGAACTCTGTAGACCAGGCTGGCCTCGAACTCAGAAATCCATCTGCCTCTGCCTCCCAGCATGCCTGGCGGTTCTTAGTTTTTTTGTTTTTTTTGTTTTTTTGGTTTTTGGTTTTTCGAGACAGGGTTTCTCTGTGTAGCCCTGGCTGTCCTGGAACTCACCCTGTAGACCAGGCTGGCCTCGAACTCAGAAATCCGCCTGCCTCTGCCTCCCAAGTGCTAGGATTAAAGGCGTGCGCCACCACTGCCCGGCGGTTCTTAGTATTTTTAAACATTA
>CM052702.1:60561170-60750961 GCA_028551405.1 Uromys caudimaculatus | reverse complement strand
GAGTTCCAGGACAGCCAGGGCTACACAGAGAAACCCTGTCTTGAAAAAACCAAAAAAAAAAAAAAAAAGAGTCTAATCAAATTGCTAATGTTGGACCTAATGAAGTTCAGTGAGTACCCTTTCCCCCCTCCCCAGGGAACACCCCCTCAGGGCCTTCGAGGGATGTTGTTACTTGACTGCCAACTGAAACCAGCTCTTCCTCAGAAGGTGTTCTGTAGGCTCTGGGCTGTGATGGGGAAACTGCAGAGCAAACTGAGACACAGCACTTACATATACGGGTAGGTCAACTCCTGGGGTGCCCAGTTTAGCATGCTCCTTTAAAATTCTCTGGTAAAGACAGAAGGCAAGTAAGCTCTCCTGTACACTTCATTTGGTGTACTGTTTTAGATGTGACCTCAGCTCTGGGGGATGAGCAGAGGCAAATGGTCACGTTACCATCTAGCACCTGCAGTGCACACTCAGGGGCCCTGTATCTTTTGGAGTCATTTCTAATAAGAGCGAACACTCCTGGCCTCAGGATTCCCCTTCATCAGATTTCAGTAACTCAGTCATTCTGGGTGATTCCCAAATAAATAGCACCATTTATTTCTGGGCATTTTCCAAACAAACTGAAGGTCTCCTTCCTGTCTCACCCTGGCCTGAATTGATATCATGGCCACATTCTTCTACCCCCTTCTCCCCTGCCCATTCTAGTGGACCTCATTTCCCATTCTTTCTGTAGCAGGCCTGATGGAATTATAGAGGAGAGAGTCCAGACTAAAGCTTCCCAAGAATACATCCCTGCTCACATGGATACCGTCTCTGTGGTTGCTACTCTGAACTCAGACCTCTGTATCTCTGGAGGGAAAGACACGGTGAGGCTTCCAGTGCTTCCCACTCAGCAGCTCTCTGTAGGAAAGGGGAGACGTTCTGAGAGTCTAACACTGACTATATCACAACGGGACTTGAAGTTCAAAGGCTGGGGTTTAAGCCAGCTCTGCCGCTTCCGTGACTGTAGGCAAGTCTTTGCATTGTCTGAGCATCACTTTCCTAGTCTGAGTGTTGGATATAGAATAACAACCATGCCCTAAGAGTCATGAGGGTTCAGTGAGGACCTCACCCATACCGGGCCACCTACATGCTTTTACATAAATGGAGTGTCACCATTGCACCCACCTCACTTTTAACAGTAACACTCAGACCCTGGAGTCAACAGAAAGAGCATTCTAGCTGCTTTATGTTTTGTTTTATTAAACTCACACTGGTAAGCACTGACCCTTTATACTTTGGTCTGTCCTCTTACCATCACTATGGATTACCAGCTTTCTGTCCTTAAACTAGGAGCTATCTTGGCAGCCACTATGATAAACTGCAGCAGCAATACACTACTGATTCTTCCTGAAGGGAATAACACTAATAATGCTTCTTATTTCCAATAGGCTTTCAGAGTTGTCAAATTTCACTTGCAAACTGTATTTCATCATTTGTAAGATGCATTTATTTTAGATGTCTTTATTACAAATGAGGATACACTTGAGGATCAATACTTAAGTAGCAATGTCTTGTCTTAATGTCTGTATTATTTTAGATCTAAGAAATTGTGTTTATGTGACCCTTTCTCACTCCTGAGAGGTAGGTAGGGCAAGGACTATCTATTGTGTTTTGTAGACCGGGGAACTAGCCGGTCAATTGTCACAGCGACTGGGGCCACACAGCACCTGCTCCTTTCTCTGTAGCAATGAACTGCAGACACTCAGCAAGAAAATGCTTTAGGATCCTGCTCAGGAGCCAGTGCTGTAGTAACACCTGTGATCTGTTTCTCTGCAGACTGCTGTGGCCTATAATTGGAAAACTGGACACGTGGTGAAAAGGTTCGCAGGGCACGAGCGGGAAATCACAAAGGTAACTGTCAAATGCTCACTCTGAAGGGAACTGGGGAACAAGAAAGGAAATGACAACAGCTGCAGATATTAGAGGGCTTGTTTGTTTATTCTGAAAGAAAAAGGCAAAGGCTTGCTTTGATGCCAGGAAGAGCAGAGCAAATAAGTTCAAACATGGAATCCATCCCAATACCTGGCAGAATTTATAAGTCATCCAGTCTTTAGTAATTTGTTATAAAGGCTTGAACTGACTGAGCTAATCGTTTTCTTTTTTGAAGAAAGCATTGAAGGCTCTAAATAAAGAAACTAAAATAAAAACTTTCTGGACTGTCTGAAATATCACAACTTTTGGAGAACGTCTATTAAGTCTTTTTTCTTTTCAGTTTTTTTGAGACAGGGTTTCACTGTGCAGCCCTGGCTGTGCTGGAACTCAGTCTATAGACCAGGTTGGCCTCAAACTCACAGACTTTCTCCCTGCCTCTGTCTTCCGAGTCCCGAGATTAAAGATGTGCACCACCACGCCCAGCTTATTCAGTCTTAAAATGGAACAAAGGGGCTGGAGAGAAGGCTCAGCAGTTAAGAGCACTGCCTGCTCCTCCAGAAGAACTGAGCTCTGTTCCCAGCACCCACATAATGCTTACAACCATCTGCAACTCAAGTTCTGGCTTCCAAGGTCACTAGGCACTGAAGCAGTGCACAGATGTGTGTAGTGAAGACACCCCACCTATACACATAAAATAGTGATGATAAAGTAATTAAAACTGTTTTAAAGGAATGAAATTCTGGGGTTGGGTACACAGCTCGGTAAAGCCTAGCATGGTGAAGCCCTGGCTAAAAAGAAACGGTGATGCTCTGATACATGTTTCAGCAAGGGCAAGAGTTGGAAGCTAGACAAAAGACTTCACCTACATGACATGGGCAGTCAGTGCTGAGCAGGGGCTGTGGAGGGAAAAACAGTGGAGTTGCCCTTGGGGGTAATGAAAGTTCTACAGGGGAGATTGGAAGTTTGTACAACAGTGTGAGTGTACGTGCTGCCGCTGAGCTGTACACTTGAAATGGTTACACACACACACATGCATGCACATACACACACAGAATTAATAATTTTTTAAAAAGAAAAATTGAAAATGTGCACGTGGAGGAGCACACGAAGCCGTCTTCACTCTAAGTCCTGTCTAGCGTGTACACTTGAGCTATCTCTGTTTTCATTTGTTCTCTGAGCAGATAGCCTGTATTCCCAAATCAACCCAGTTCTTCAGCGCCTCTCGGGACAAGACAGTCCTGATGTGGGACCTGCAGGGCTCCTCACAGCCCCGGCAGCAGCTGTCTGGCCATGCCATGGTGGTCACTGGCTTGTCTGTGAGTCCAGGTAAAGTGCAGCTGAATTTGCCAGCATCTGGTGCATCCCAGGACCCTGTCCACATCCCAACTTACAGCCACTGTGGCTTCTCACCTTGTTTTAAGACTCGTCCCAGCTGTGCACCGGCTCTCGGGACAACAGCCTGCTTCTGTGGGATGTGGGGACTGGACAGTGTGTGGAGAGAGCGTCTGTCTCCAGAAACCTGGTACAAATTCAGACTTGGTGTAGAGCAGGGTGGTGGAGAGGGGCCTGGGTGAGGGGGAGTGCGGGGGCGGGCTCATGGGAGATATGTGTGGCACAATGGGGCTTGGGTTCAGGCGAGAGGTGGTAGCTGGGAGAAGAGGGGGAAGGGGATAAAGGAGAGCTGTGTCCTCACTCACTTCTTCAAAGCACACTTTTTTTTTTTTAAGAAGGAAGTTTGTGCCCTCCCACTTTTTTTTTTGAAGAATTATTTATTTTATGTATATGAGTACACTGTCGCTGTCTTCAGACACGCCAGAAGAGGGCATCGGATCCCATTACAGATGGTTGTGAGCCACCATGTGGTTGTTGGGAATTGAACTCAGGATCTCTGGAAGAGCAGTCAGTGCTCTTAACCACTGAGTCATCTCTCCAGCCCCTTCAAAGCATACTTTTAGCATAATTTTAGTGTGACAGACACTTCTAGGAATAGAATAACAAAGGACATGGTGTTCACAACTTTTGTGTCCAGTGTGATACAAGATGGCTGCCCCTCATACACAAATAAATAAGTGTGTCCTTGATGTAATTCACTCTGTGGCAGCTAACGCCTTTAGACTTTGCACAGACTTTGGGCCTGTCACACCTGGCTTCCAAACGTGGGGGGGGGGCACGTTCTTTTTCTTTTTTCCCATGCTGGGGATTGAACCCTGAGCCTTGTACATACTAAGCAAACACCGTGCCTCTAACCTACACTCCCAGCTCTGCCTCCAAACCACAAGTCTATCACTTCTTAGTTGTAAGTGCTATTCGAGCTTAGACTCTAGGTGTCTCATTTATAAAATGGGGAGTTATGTCACTAGGCAAGCGTCTTTGGGTGATTAACTGAGATAAAGTATATCGTAAAACCCCCACCATTGTTCTTGGCAGATGGCAGATGTTCCTCAGAGTTTAGTCATCTACTATCCTAGTTTTGAAGTCAGCTGCAGATGGTAGGATGTGCTTGCCTAATACCTTCCACATTTGTGAGGATACTGTGCTGTGAAAAGGAAAAATCTGTTACCCTGGATTGTTTTGAACATTGTTTCATCTGTTCAGACAGGGCTGCAGGCCAGGACTGTTACTCTTATGAGCCCCTGGGGTGTTACAGCAGAGTTCAGGGGCCCCACTTAGCACAGGGGCTGTTCTTCTGGCTGCCACCTGCTCACCATTGGCAGCTGGGGTTCAGAAGGTCAGCCTACTGGTACCTCTGCCCCTGAGCACTGAGGAGATATGGGTGGAGAAGGACTGACTGAGGCTGTGAGACCCTGCTAACCTGAGCTTACTAGCTCAGGATCCCTGAGAGGAGACGAGGCTAGGATTAGCCAGCCAATGGCATTGCAGCAGAGGAACAACCTGATGTGGAGACCTGCTAATGACTGTTTTCTCCAGGTCACACACCTGTGCTGGGTCCCGAGCGAGCCATACATAGTGCAGACATCGGAGGATAAGACCATCAGGTGGGCTACTGGCCACTGTGGAGGTGTTTCCGGTGAAGGTCTGTGGTTCCCATGCTTCCATGACTGTCCATCTGCTTCTCCGCGCTGCGCCCTTCCGAGGGCTCTCTTGTGCTTTACTCCACTGCCCCTGGGACTCTCTGACCTGTAGCTTATGGGAACACAATGAATGCAAAGATTAGGTCAGGCTAAGGTTCTGCTGAGCAGTTCGAAGCAGCTGACCTCAATGGTTCCCAGTGTGTGACCAGATCAGCCTCAGCTTCACCTGTTCAACCACCTAGTCAGGCAGCCTGGCTCTGCTGTCATGCCCTGGGCATTCTGGGGTTTCCAGGCACTGAGCCCTCAGGCAGAGCCTCCCTTGGAAAGAAGGATGAGAGTCTAGTCGGAGAAGTCAGATAGTTGATAGTTCACAAGCTGGGAAGCATGACTCAGACTTGTAGCTCTCAGAGGAGACATGGGAGGAATGAGACCAGAGGGAACACAGAACTCCACTGCACTCAAGGCCAGAGCCGGCCATTGCCAGCACAGCCTGAATCTGGTGCTGGAGTGCTGATGATGTCATAGTGAGGATCCTTTAGATGTGGTAGGGACCTGGACTGCAGTCTCAGCACTTGGGAGGCCAAACACTGCAGCCTGGACTACATAGCAAGACCTGCTTCAAAACAGCAACAATGTATCTTTAAAAAAAAAATTTCAGTTAGAGACACAAAATAGCCTCTTGTCTATTGAAAGCAGTGTCCTAAAGGACCAAGTTACAATTAAGATGTATGTTCTAGCTGGGTGGTAGGGGTGCAGGCCTAGTCTAGATATTGAGTCCCAGGACAGCCAGGGCTACACAGGGAAACCCTGTCTCAGAAAACCAACAAAACAGATGTGTGTTCTAAAGTCTCCAGGAAAAGGTGGTGAGACAGCTAAGCAGATAAAGGCGCCTGCTGCTGAGCCTGACGGCAGCCTGGAACCCCGGGGGGTGCAGCCCCTGGGACCCCCACGCATGCTGTGGTGTGTGCAGCTCCTCTCCCCAAATAAGTGTAATCTTCTAAAAAGTCCATATGACTTGATTTCAAAGCAGAAAGACTCAAGATGGCATTGGTTTGGTTCCTTCCTGTCTGCTTTAGTTAGATTGTGACATTCCGTTCTGACCAGCAGCAAAGAGTCTGGCTTTTCCTGTTAGTGGGATACCACGGGTGTGTTTCAGTCCCATTTACTACAAAGTCACGTTCTTCTTCTAATTCCTTTCAGATTATGGGACAGTCGGGGGCTTCAGATGGCTCATGTGTTTCCCACAAAGCAGCACATCCAGACCCATTGTGAAGTCAGCGTGGATGGACATACGTGTATCTCCTGCAGCAGTGGCTTTGGGGGTGAAGGCTGTGAAGCCACGGTGAGAGCCTGGGCCAGGGCTGCTCGCTGATGAGTAGGCTGCTCTGGTCTCACTCCCCTCACTGGGCTGTGCCGACAGGCACTGCAACAACACTGGCCTGCTTCAAATGCAGACAAACTGTCAGTCACCCTGTGCACTCCAGTGGCTTCCTTTGAGAAACATCTATTAACCTGGGTCTGTCAGAATTGGTAATAGACAAGAGAAACAGGATGGAAGTCAGGATAGAGAAGTGCTAAAGAGAGCAGCCTGCTGATGTTCTTGCTCCTAGGGGAGCCTGAACAGGTAGGGACTGCTTGAAGAGACAGATGTATGGCCTTTGAATAAGTGGCCATGGTAAGGAAAGCTCAGCTCATTAGGGGAACTGTGGAGCTCCATAGTTGGTCCAGAATCCACCTCACCTTTATCCAGATATACACCTCCCTTGCAGTAACTTCAGGATATACTCTTTAGGCCCCTCCAAAGTTTCTGGATTCATAACTGCAGGTTATCAGTTAAAAGATTATCTAGTTTCCAAATAAATGAGTTGTATTTCTGAATTATCAGACATGTGTGCTTTGTCAGGCTTTGAGCTAAGCATTCATGGTTTCATTTAATTCCTAGGGCAAGGCTTGAGTTTGGTGCTGTTTTAATGTCTATTTTATGGTCGAGGGCATGGGGACATGGCAAGTTGGAATATGTAGCTGGTCTTAGCTACTTTGTGGGTTCTTTTTCCTACCCTTTATCCCCCTAGTTTCACCCCCTAACACTAGGTAGGAGAGAAAGAAGGATAGAGGAGGGAAGGAGGGAGGGAGGGAGAGAGAAAGAGAGAGAGAGAGAGAGAGAGAGAGAGAGAGAGAGAGAGAGAGAGAGAGAAAGAGAGAGAGAGATTCTTTCCTTTTATATCTTTTTTGAGCATGACTACTAATGAACCATAACCAACACCCCCTATATGACCAGCAATCACTGACCCTGATAGGGGACTCTAGATTTTATACACCCTCTGAAAAGTTCCCAGAATTCCAAATGCCACATATTCACAGAAACTATCTGCAGCTGGCCAAACCACGTCTCTGCTGGAGCATGAGGCAAATCACAGTCAACTGCTGTGAAGCAGCCTCATATCCCATACCTGGGATTAAAATGAGAACATATTCTTATAATATTTCTGTGTCTTTTAAAGAACTCCAAATTCCAGTATTCTCACTACAGGAATCTCCTACTCAGGACATGTTCTTAGAAGGGGTAGATTAGGGTATTGCAAACTTTGCATGTAACATCTCGTATCCAGCTGATGGATACAGGATCTCCTGGGGTCCCCACTGTTGGCTTATGGATACAGGGTCTCCTGGGCCCCCACTGTTGGTGGATGGATGACAGGGTCTCCTGGGCCCCCACTGTTGGCTGATGGATGAGAGGGTCTCATGGACCCCCACTGTTGGTGGATGGATGACAGGGTCTCCTGGGCCCCCACTGTTGGCTGATGGATGACAGGGTCTCGTGGACCCCCACTGTTAGTGGATGGATGACAGGGTCTCCTGGGCCCCCACTGTTGGTGGATGGATGACAGGGTCTCCTGGACCTCCACTGTTGGTGGATGGATGACAGGATCTCCTGGGCCCCCACTGTTGGCTGATGGATGACAGGGTCTCCTGGGCCCCCACTGTTGACTGATGGATGACAGGGTCTCCTGGGCCCCCACTGTTGGCTGATGGATGACAGGGTCTCCTGGGCCCCCACTGTTGGCGGATGGATGACAGGGTCTCATGGACCCCACTGTTTTGACACTGTTCAGTATTCTCTCATCTCTGAATGGTTCCTTATAGGTAAGGTTTGGTAAGTGTCAGAACAACTGGGATCGATGGGGCTGTCACTTCCTTTGTCAGAGGCCCTAAACATCACATCAGAATGTGTGCACACATGAAGAAGGTGTCCCTTACAGTGGGGTCCCCACAGCCATAGCTAGTGCTGTTCAAGACATAGTTGGTGCTGCAGTTGCTGGATGGGTGGGTAGTTGGGTATGGTAGATGGGATAAGAGCTTTGCCTGGCTTTCTGATTCCGTGAGAGGAGGCAATCAGTGGGTCATGGGGAATGGGAGGGTAGATATTGGTGACACATGAGCATCTGTGTGTATGAGCTGGCTTGTGTCATTACTTTGCAGTTGTGGGACCTAAGACAGACGAGAGACAGAATGTGTGAGTATAAGGGGCATTTCCAGACAGTTGCATCCTGTGTCTTTCTACCAAAGTTCACGGCCTTGATGCCCATGATTGCTACCTCCGCACATGACTCCAAGGTGAAGATTTGGAACCAGGATACTGGAGGTAAGCAGTCTGCTCTCAGTGCTGCTCAGGAGCTAAATGTAGCCTTTAAGACTCTTTGCATTGTTCACCATATGCAAAGCCACCCACCATGTCCTGCCATTTTATAGTCCCCTTGTGGTTAAGAGTCGAGACACCACAGTGCCCACATCTTTCTGTTCAAGCTCTGGCTCTAAGCCAGCTTCATGCTTCCCTCATACCATGATGTACAAAGTTATTCCTGAAACTCTAGAGAGAACATGCTTTACTCTTAAGTTCTTTCCACCTGCAGTTCCTCATCAGATTTGAACTTGTGATACTCAGGATATCTGGAAAGAGGAAAAGAATGCTATTTTTTAGTTCTTATTTCAAGACTACAGAACCTCAGCTCTTGTTGGGACTATGATAAAATAAGAATGGACTTGGAAAGGCTCCACCTGTTGAGACTCTGAGGCTGTGTTTGAGATCACAGTAAGGTCAAGGCCCCTCAGCACCAGAGAAAACTGGGTCTTGTGGGCCATAGCTTCCCAGAGGCTTCCGTGTGCAGAGCCATAGGGGTCAAATGGGAGATCCCTGAGAATTTTGTGAGTCAGGGTTTAAACTTTGGGTAGCATAGAATTCAGTAATGGTAGAGAATTTATACCATGGGCCCAGACAAGTGCTGTGAGCAAGTGTTGGGTTTTCTTCTAGAAGTCTGATTTCCCAGCACTGCCTCTGTGCTGCTTTAATTCTGACAGGATTTGGCTAGAGACAAAAATCAGTGTTATTTTAGAGCTCTTCAAAATCTTCTCAGTTACTCTCCAGAAACTCAGTTCCCCTCAGGGAGAGATAACTGCCCTCCCAGAGAAAAGAGGTAGGCGTGTCTAATATTCTGTAAACAGCTGTGGCCATAAAGCCAAACTTCTATAGTGAAGACAGGCCTGCATACCCCCACCTGCCCCCAGTGTAACACCTGTGGGCAAGGGGAAGCGGATGTTTCAGGTGAAGTGGCCACAAGCCTCAGTGTGGGGAGCACGGTTGGGAGGCTTGACCTGAACAGGTGGCACCGCTGCCCTGCAAATGCTCCTGACAGTCCTAGAAAAGTTGCCTCAGAGGTGCAGATGGAGGGAAGCTGGCCCAGTTAAAAATAAACTCCAGCCTTTAATCCCAGCACTTGGAAGGCAGAGGCGGGTGGATCTCTGTGAATTTGAAGCCAGCCTGGTCTACAGAGTGAGTTCCAGGACAGCCAAGGCTATAAAGAAAGGCCCTGTCTTGAAAACACAACAAAAAAAGCAAAGGCCAAGCCTGACCTCCATCACACCCTCTCCTTCATGAAGAGAGCAGGCAGCCTCAGATTACTGTCCTTGTCTGTCTCCCCTGACTTAGCCTGTCATCTTCTCTACCCCTTTTAAATATGGCCTCATGGAGGTAACCCAAGTCTTCCCGGTCAGGTGCACTGTACCTTGATGAGAGGCAGAACTCTCATGGCTTAGATAGCACAGGGCATGCTTTGTTTCCTGTTCTCATGATACAGTCCCACACTTCATAATGATATTTCAATGAACAACCGACCACATCCAATGGTTTACAGACCACGTCTGGTCAGTTAGACATGCAGTTGTACGTAGGCTGTGCTATCCGCATGTGCATAAGCGCACTCCTCGATGCTTACAGAGTGGCAGCACTGCCTCAGGATGCATTTTTAGGTATGTCTCCATCACAAAGCACATGCCCAGCTCTCCTCTCTTCTGCAGCTTGCCTTTTCACCCTGTCTCTGGATGGATCAGGACCCCTGACCTCACTGGCTGTTGGTGACATCACCTCCTTGTTATGCGCAAGTTTCTACAGAGGAGTTCACTTACTCAGAGTGGACCACAGCCAAGGGCTGGAACTGCAAGAAGTGGCAGCCTTCTGAAACCAAGAGATACTGATTGGATAATATCAAACCGTGGCCTTTCTTTGCTGTGTGGCTTTGTGTTTTTCCACATGATCTTGGGGGAGTGGGGTTAGAGTTGGTGTTCCTTTCTTAGCTTTACTTAGAAGACATATCACTGTTAAATGATTCAAAAAATCAGGGCATTTGTTTGTTTGTACAAGTCACACTCTGTAGTCTAGGCTGGCCAACAATTCAGCACATAGCCCAGGCTGGTCTTGAACTCAAAATTCTCCTGTCTCAGTCTTCTAACTGTTGGAATTATAGATGTAAACCAGCATTCCCAGGAAAATTGAGGTTTAGAAACATGGACTAGCCAGGCATGGTACACACCTTTAATCCCAGCACTCAGGAAGCAGAGGCAGGGGAATCTCTGGTCTACAAAGTGAGTTCCAGGACGACCAGGGCTACACAGAGAAACCCTGTCTCAAAAACAAAACAAAAATAAAAGAGAAATATTAAGGTAAATCCAAGTGCAATTTTTAGTGAGAAATGTATTTATTGCTCAGGATAATGACTTGCAATAATAAGAGTGGCAGGCGTCCTTGAGAATGAAAATGTGCTGGGTCCATGACATTCTCCATGTCTCTATAAAGGAGAAATGTCTCAAGGCACATCAATCTGGGTAAGGATATGGTGTTCCACAGGGAAAGTGAATGGAAGACGTTGAGGTCAAGCTCAGTCCTCAAAGTCACTCAGAGCAAGAGAGCAAAAGCCCTGGCGTTGTCCTGAGTAGGAGTAGAAGGCCATCTCCCTTCCTGACCAGTGCTGTCTGGGGGGCATGCAAAAACCGCACAAGGACACTGCCCCAAATTACAGGAATTATAGCCTGCTCCATGTTCCAAAAAGTAGAGGAGATCAGAGACTAGGGCTAAGAATATGCATTTGTAATTTGAATATTTATATAAAAACACTACACACCAGGCCTCCTCCCTACACCCCACCTCCTGGGGATGGCCAGAGGCACAGGAGCCATCTGTATATAGACTGTAGAAGACAGAAGGGTGGAGGCCACCGAGCCTGGCCACTGAGCACCTCAGCAAGGAGGGTCATGGTGCTCAGATCATCCTGTGTGGCTCCTCAGTCCTCAGGCTGGGGCTCAGGGAGTCCTAAGATGGGGCAAGTGAAGCCTGGCCAGAGAATGACCACATGTTAGCTGCTGGCTCCTGTCTGTCCGTGGCTCAGGGGTTGCTCCAATGTCCTCTCCCTCCTGCTGTCTCCAGGATCAGGAAAACATGTTCTTGGGGGGTGTGCAGAGTCTGACCTGAGTGAAGCCCATGGAGCTAACCTCGGGAACATTATCAAATCTTGGCTTCCTCACAGGGCTGTTCCTGAGGGCAAGCTGCAACACAGCAAACAGCAGGCAGGGGAATCACTATCTTGTGTGGACTGAATGGCCTTCCACAATAAACATTTACCCTCCCTCCTCTGTTGTCAGACCTTGTTTTCTAACCTTACAGCCATTGAGTTCCCTAATTGATGGGTCTTTGAGCTCTGGAAGGACAAAGGAGTAGTACAAGAGGAAGCTACTCATCATGAACACCCACAGAGGGCTAAGTAGATTCTCCCTAAAAGTCCCAATGATGTTCCCATTCCACAGGTGGGAAAGCCAAGGCCCAGGGGCATGCATTATTTTGTCCACAAAGGAAGGGGAAGAGCTGAGATTTGAATCTGGGTCTGCCTGACTTGAAGCTGGGAAGTCTTCCTTTGCCTTTGTTATTCTAGACACTTAGAGACCATAACATTGCTTATTTATTTTTGAGGCTAATTATTAATCTAGTTCTGGAGATTGAATTCAAGATGTTGTTTCTGCAGGCCAGGAGCTCTGCCACTGAGCTATCCCCTACCTAGCTCTGATTAACTTTTGGCTCTAGGGAAATCTGAGGCTGTAGACAGGTCTTCTCTTAGGGCAGTGAAATGCCTAGCATATGCTGGATGTGTGGTGCTGTGGCTGATAGTTTCTTGTAGAAGGAGACAGTAAGTAAAATAAATAGAGGAAGCCGGGCAGTGGTGGCACACGCCTTTAATCCCAGCACATGGGAGGCAGAGGCAGGTGGATTTCTGAGTTTGAGGCTAGCCTGGTCTACAGAGTGAGTTCCAGGACAGCCAGGGCTACACAGAGAAACCTTGTCTCAAAAAAAAAAAAAAAAAAAAAAAAGAGGACTAGGTAGGGAGGGGGTCCCTCTGGTGAGTTAGAGGGTTCTGCTCCAATCCCACCCTCCTGAGCTCTGCCATGTGCTCTATGCCAGATTTACCTATCTGTGCCTGAGAAGCAGAAAGACGAGCAAGTGCTCGGGTTTATGGAGCCTTTTAAAAGTTATTTTAGCCTGGTTTACAAAGTGAGTTCCAAGATAGCCAGGGCTACATGGAAAAACTCTCAAACAAAACAAAACAAAAAGTTCTATTAGAGCCAGGTAGTGATGTTGCATGCTTTTAATCACAGCATTCAGAAAGACCGGCAGGCCTCTGAATTCGGGGCTAGCCTAGTGTACAAAGGCAGTGAGGGCTGCGCAGAGAAACCCTGTCTTGAAAAAAAGAAGAAAGAGAAAGAAGAAAAAATGATTTTAGGCCTTAAGTAGGACACTCTTAGTGTTCAAGATTCTGGCTGCTGAAGTCATGAACTCTTCATTTTTGAGCTGCCCTCTACATTCATATAAAGGAATTTTCCAGACAGTTTTTCCCTGTAAGTCCTTACAATCTTGTCAATTACATATTTAAAGTTTAATCATATCTCTGTGTTTATTAACATGTATCATTAGTAAATGTAAGGAAAATGGGTGGTGATTATTAATGGTCCCCACTTAGACTTGGTTAGACTTGGGGGTCCTCAGCAGAGTACAGAGCTCAGGTTACCTGGAGAGTAATCTTTTGGCACTGGGAAGGACTGTGGCTGTTTCTGAGTGGCCTTTTGAAGACAATTATTAAAGAGCAGTTTCATCATTAAGCTCAAGAGCCTGTGTCCCAGCACTCGGGAGGAAGAGCAGGAGGATCAGGAGTTCACGGTCACTGTCACCCATACAGTGAGCTGGAGACCAAGTGAGGCTGCCATGCCCTGTCACATGCCAAAAAAAAAAAAAAAAAGATTGTTACTGTTTCCCCAAGGTTGGCCGATTTGTCATGGGTGCCCAGGTGATTCTGCACCCCAGCCAGGCACGTCATGGGGTAGCACTGGGATGGTCTGTTACTTTTACCCAAGTGACTTGAAAGAAATGTGAACCTGTATGTCCACACTGAGCCCCCAGGCTCACCCCACTAGTGGAGTGAGGCATTTGGTAACTGCTTCAGCGGCTCAGAACAGGTCAGGGTGCTAGAGTTGCAAGACAGAAAGAAGCCAAGGCCCTGAGTCACCTTAAGTTGAGCTACTTGGCCACCCTGCCTGGCTGCACTGTTGCTGGAAGAGAAATGAACCTCTTTAATCTACTATATAATTATTTTACTCGGTTTAGTAACCATATGAAAACTTTCAAATGTCCAAGCTTAAAGCTCTGAATTTTCATAAATTGAAAAAAAAAATACCCTCTAGAAACCAAGACCTGAATGTGTGCAGGACTGACAACCAGTAGGTTGCTGTGTTCCAGATCAAGTCAGGCAGACCCAGAATAAAACCTCAGCCTGTCCCTTTCTGTTTGTAACTATGGGCAAAGTGCTGCCAGTCTCCAGGCCTCAGCTGTCCCATTTGTGAAATGGGAACATCACTGGGAATTTCCGTGAGAAACTGGATCCAGCCTCGAAGCGCTGTTTCATCTTCACGGACTTCTGCATTGACAGGTAAATAAGGTGGTCTAGGCTCTGAGGAAGGGAGTCTACACTGCAGGAATGAGGGCTCACGAATGACGTCACAGTGGGCCTCCAAGCCCAGCCAGCCTCAGCTCAGCACAGCCTGCTATATGATCTCGCAGCCAGCCATGATTCACAAGTGATGGCAAATCACTCTTGCTTTAAGACTGAATTCTGAGTGGTTTGTGATGCTGCGAGAGACATGAGTCAAGCAGGTACTGGTTAGGCTGCGTTTGCTCAGCGTGCTTGCGACATTGACGCAGTGGTCACATGTCCTCCTTGTATGGAGACACTGATATGTGCTTGAGTTGGTACTTGGGTAGTTTCTTGATTGGACTCACATGACATTGCTCCTAGAACCTTCTCATAACAGGTCCTTTGGTGAACAGATGTGTGTATTTGCGCTCATTCTATAGCAAGAAGAGAACTTGCCAGACTATTGTAATTTACACAACCAGCTTTAGTAGATACTGCCAGACGCTTCCCCAAAGAATTTGTGCCTCACTGCTCCAGAGCAGTTATGCAGGAAGAGTCAGTTCTGGCTTTCCACCTTTGGCCACCCTTGACTTATGAACTTTACAACCCCCCACTGTAGAAATAAAAGTGCTGATGCCAGAGACTGTTCCACCAGAGTGAGCTCCCGGAGCCAAAAATAGAAAGAGGCTGGACCAACTGGCCTGGCCATCTACTCTTGTCTCTAATGCCTCCAGTTAAGAGGTCAGAATTTCGTAATAGAGCCCCCTGCGTAGACAGTGCCCAGTATTATTTTTACACACTCACAGCCACAACCTCATTTGCATCTTCCAAGAAAATACCACAGAGGTAGATGGCGTGGAGATTAGCATCTCCCTGCTACAGCATGCCCAAGGCCCAACAGCATGTGGTGGGTGCAGGCAGGAGCTAGGGCCTTGGACGCACAGAGAGGTTTTTCCTGGCAAGGCTGAAGAGGGGACAGGTAGGAAGTACTTGTGCCTATGGAAATAAGTAACATTAAGTCTAAATATCACACACAGAATACCCAATTCATTCCCTATGTTAATTCTTCCAGATCTGGGACACAGCAACCTGCCAGTTCTAAGTCCTGCACAGAAACAAGTGAAAAGCCCAGCCTTGGGTGATGGAGACTGGAGCCACCCGGCACTGCTTGTCCAATGCTGTGCCCGCGCCCCCACCCCACCCTCACCCCCACCCCGCTTCATCTGGAAATCACCTTTTAGCAATTGGCTGACTTTTGTGGCTAAAATGTGTGCAGCTGTTTAAAATGAGGTCACACGGAATGTTGCCCATGCTCCACCCTAAGTGAGAAACAGACAACAGAACACCACACACAGCGACACTCCACTGTGGAAAAAATAAATCTATAAATCTATACACAGATGACGGCGTGGAGGAAAGACAGATAAGGTACTACTAGTGGGGCTGGAGAGGTGGTTCAGTTAGGAGCACTTGCTGCTTGCCTAAAAGACCAGGTTCAGTTCCCAGCACCCACTTCAGGCAGCTCACAACTGCCTGGAACTACATCTATATGGAACCTGGTGCTCTCTCTCTTCTGCTCCACTTGAGCATCTTCACGCATATGCACATAAGACCACTTACACACATACACACACACACACACACACACACACACACACACACACACACACACACACACTTAAAAAAATAGGATCTGCCGGGTGTGAAGCATGCCTATAATCCCAGTTGGTAGAATGCTGTCGTTTAAGGCTGGTCTACATAGTGAGTTCTAGAACAGCTGGACTATGCAGACAGACTCTGTCTCACAAGGCTAAAATAAAATCTTTAAAATATACTGACTGTGGTTTATCTAGGTGTTGAGTTTGAAGGTGAGCTCACCACTTTCGTCTGCCTTAACTTGTTTTGTGATTGGGCATATTAGCTTTATTTTGTAAACTTACTTTGGAAGTAGATGATACATCCACATATTCACAATTGTTTAGAGAGGTGTGCCATGAAAACTCTCCCTGTCCTCACTGCCTGCCATCCACCTGGCCCCTCTGGAGGTAACAATATGGCTGGCATTTCTGCATTGTATTTTATGTAGAAGTCAGCAAATACATATTTTCTTTTTTGTTGTTGTGTTTTGTTTAGACAGGGTTTCTCTGTGAAGCCCTGGCTGTCCTGGAACACCCTCTGTAGAGCAGACTGGCCTCAAATTCAGAGATCCACCTGCCTCTGCTTCCCGAATGCTGGGATTAAAGGCGTGCATCACCAACTCCTGGCTGACTTTTCTTTTCTCTTTTCTCTTTCTTTTTTTTTTCTTTTCTTTTCTTTCCTCATTCTTCATTCTTTGCTTCCTTCCTTCCTTCCTTTCTTTTTTTAAAACATAGCTTTTTACAGTGAAAAGACTGACTAAATGGGACAGTATAGAAAAACTAAGCCAAAACAAGACCTTTGTTTGTTTTTAAGGTGTCTGAATGTTTTGAGTGTATGTTAAGTGTACTGCATTCATGCAGTGCCCATAAAGGCCAGAAGGTGGTGTTAGAACCCCTGGAACTGGAGTTACCAATAGTTGTGAGCCTCTGTGTGTGCTGGGAACTGAGCAGCAGTCTCCTGAAAGAGCAGCCAGTGTTCTTAACTGTTAAGTTATCTCTCCAGCCTTTTTTTTTTTTTTTTTTTTTTTAAGTAAAGGCTTTCCAGCCTACATGACTTTATTATATAGAAAATGGCAAAGTGAAAAAAATGGTACATAGAGATGATAGAGGCAGCAGTCTACAAAATATATTTCTATATTTAAAATTCAAAGGGAAGAGACAGAGGGCTACACACCCCCTAAAGTGTCAAGGAATAGCTCTGCATGTAGGATTCAGGGCAACCTTATTTCCTTCTTCCAGGAGGCAGTGTGGCTTTGAAAGCCGAGGGGTGGCTTAATCTGTGCATTAATGTCCTCATCTACAGAATGGAGAAGATGGTGATAGGCTTGTCCTCAGGGCCAAGTTATGAAATTCACCGACCCTGGAGAATGTGCTTGCTATATGTCAATATTATATTACCTGAGTATCATCATTTTTCAGTACTGGATGTATATTACAGTAAAAGTTAAGCTTCAGTAGTTGAGAGGGGAGCAAATGAGAGAGAGGGTGTGTGTGTGTGTGTGTGGCCATAGAGAGGTGACATCCAGAAGGCCCTAGAGAGAGGCAGTGAGCCTGCACACCCAGAGACCCAGAGATCATGACTTCTGGCATGGGAAAGACTTTTCCTGCTGTTTACTCTCACTATAATGGCATGCCTGAGACCTGGTGATTTATAGGGAAAGAATTTCCAGATAATGGTGCAGGCTTCTGGTGAGGACTTTCTGCTGCTTCTTCAGTGCATAGTGGAGAGAGGATGGGTACCTGGACTGCTCTGTCACAGCCCACATTCTCTAGGATGAATCTGCAACACAGAGGAAGCCTTACTCCTCCGTATGATCTAATCCCCTCTTAATGGTGACACCACCTCTCAGCACTGTCACAAAGCAAATGGCAAAGACTGTCTTTGGAGGGGACAAGACACACAGCATTCCACACCTGCCTCCTCACAATGTAAAATACAACCACTCCGTTCCCAAATCTCGTTCCAAAGTCCATCCCAAAAGCCTTAATTTGCTCCCACACCAACTTCAAAATCCAAAGTCCCACTTATCATTCCTGTAAAATCAAAATAAGTTCTCCACACCCAAAACACAACATCAAGACCAACATAAGATAGATACACACCTGCTCCCAAAGGCTGGCTTAGGCCATCCGCCCACTAAGCCCTGAGTATCTAACATAGCTGCCAGTGTGTTCAGCAGGTGTTGCACTCTTCATGGCTTGGCTGGATCCCATGTTCTGCCCACACAGCATGGACACAGAGAGCACAGCAAGTGCCCAAGAGCTCAGATCCACTGTCCTCGGGGAAGAGAGGGAAATTCAAGGCCTGTTTCACCCTCAGCTCTGACAATTAGCATCCATATTAACTGGACTAAATGGCTTGGTATCTGGATCAGCCTGAGGTCAGCAAAGGCTTGAAGATAGAACTGCATAAGTTTCCAACTTTTGTTCAATCGACACAGTCTCCAAGTAAAGTAAAATAGTAACATCGGAAGCCCTCAACCTTTAATTCCCATATCCCCTGCTCTGAAAAAAAAAATCAAGATTTTTTTCATTTAATTTATGCCAAAACTTAATATACTGTTGTGTTGTTTATTCTTCTGGTGTCAGTGTTTATAATAAACTGTAGAATATTGTCCAAGATTTTGGGGATGGTGCATAAACTGGCTGACAGTATGACTGGCTATGTTATATTAACTGCTATGATTAAGTGGAAGGTTTTTCATTATAGATAGGAAAGAGGTATTTGGAAGAGTCCAAAGCAGAGAGAGAAAATAATAGGCTAAACATGGCCAACAGACTGGACTGGGATAGGAGAGCAGGGACAGACGGGGAGAGCAAAAGAGGAAGAGAAAGAAGAGAACCAAGAGAGAGGACCCAAAATAGAGGAGCTTCTCTGAGATAACAGGGTGACAGAACAGATGCTCCTGAGCTGGTTCTGTGGTACCTGTGAGCCTGGAGGCCAGCATGCACTTTGGGATGCTAATAGGAACCACAGCCATTTGTCCCTTCTGCCAGTGATAAGGATCTGGCTCCTTTGGTAGAGGAGAACCTGCTTCACAAGTTCCAGAGGACTGCTGGCCTTTGTCTAGTGGCCGGAACTTGAACCTGACAGGAAGTATTTACAGGAACAGGGAAAAGCCAGGCTTAGATGCAAGTGTCTACAAGGGTGATTGACCAATCAGAACTTCCTGAGGAGACGTTTGAATTCGAAGACCCAGAGTCAAGATTACCTTATCTGTTATCCATCTGTGTGTCTGAGTGCCTTTTTAGGAGACCTCTTGTACCAATTCAAAACCTGAAGAATGTCACGGATAACATCTGAAACCCACTCTTCTGTAGCCCATCTACCCATGGCTCTCTACGTGTTTAGTAAATGTGTTGGCTTATGGTTTTATTCTGTTCTGTAACTAAAAAAAAAAAGTGTGTGTGTGTGTGTGTGTGTGTGTGTGTGTGTGTGTCAGAGGTTAGGAGCTCTTTCTGCTCTTGAAGAGGACCTGGGTTCAGTTCCCAGCATCCACATGGTGGCTTATAATGACCTGTAACTCTGGTTCCAGGGGATCCAAAGACCTCTTTTGGCTTTCATGGGTTTCTGAATCACACACACACACACACACACACACACACACACACACACACACACACACACACACACGAGCACGCGTCTCTTTTAAAAGAAGCTTATGTAACTACTTCAATGGCAGAACGTGCCATTCAGGACAACTTGGATCTGTGTTCCTGGGTTGTGATCATCCATATTTGTCTCGCAGTAAACGTCCTCTTTCCAGGTGAGTAGTGTGCTTTGCAGCAACAGATTTTAATGCCAAGGATGGCCCACTTTGTCTAGAGCACTCGCCAAGATCAGGGTCAAGTACCGTCATGGAATGCTCAGGCCGAACTGTCGACGTTGTGTTTCAGTCTGTGGTCCACTGATTTATTCTGAGCCGGTCTCTGCATGTTCTCCCCTTTGTTTCAGAGCACCCGTGTTATTTGTTTACAGCGTATTTATTTGGTCAGAACATTTGTTTGCTAGTATTCAGCCTTTTCTCCTGCCATTTCTTCATGTCATATGACTTTTCCTGGGAAGACATGAACAAATGTCTATTCACCCCAGTGTGTTGACTGGTTTTATGTCGACGTGACACAAGCTAGACTTATTGAAGAGGAAAGAGTCTCAAATTGAGAAAATGCCTCCGTGTGATCAGGTTGCAGGCAAGCTTGGAGGACGTTTTCTTAATTAGTGATTGATGGGGAAGGCCCAGCTCATGGTGGATGCAGCCATCCCTGGTCTGGTGGTTCTGGGTTCTGTAAGAAAGCAGGCTGAGCAAGACATAAAGAGAAAGTCTGTAAGCAGCACCCCCACCTTCCATGGCCTCTGCATCAGCTCCTGCCTCCAGGTTCCTGACCTGTTTGAGTTCCAGTCCTGACTTTCTTCAGAGATGAACAGTCTGATGAAAGCATAAGCCAATAATCCCTCTCCTCCCTAAATTTCTTTGGACATGACTAAGGAACCCCACATAAGACACAGATGACTGACTAGAGAGAAATGGTTGCAGCCAAGTCTGTCTTGGTAAATGAGTGAGTTTACTAGGGTCACTTACTTCTGCTCACCTTAGAGTAACTGTGACCCCACTGGCTCTTGTTGGTAGTCATCCTTGAAGATTTGGCCTTGATTCTTTTTATCAAAATGATACAGAACAACTCATGCCCAGGAACAGCACTGGTGTGATGTTCCACCCTCTTGCCTGTTTCCTTCCTCCCATCCCTTCCCAGAGAGCCTATCCCTCCTCAGACCCAGGCCTGCATCTTGGCTGTGCTCCATGGAGTCTTATGACTCTTGGTTCACAGGTTCCAAGGTACTGCTTAGGCCAGGTACTTTTCCAGCTGGCTGGCCTGCTCCTCTCAAGCATGAACTAAATTAATTTAATTCTCAAATTCCTGAGATGCCCCACCCTCTCTTCTGAGTATGTCTCAGATAAAAAAAATTCCACTGTTTACAAAGGACTTCTTAGCCTGGCCATCCACAGACACAGAGATGATAAGCTCACTCTCAGGACAAGTGACCCAGCGAAGAGTGGCCCAGAGAAGGTCCTGGGCATATTTTATTTTATGTTTACTTCACTTTTTGCAATGTCCTGACTGGTTTCTTACCTACACTACCTGCTTTAACTTAAAGTCTTTTTTTTTTTTTTTTTTTTTTTTTTTTTGGTTTTTCGAGACAGGGTTTCTCTGTATAGCCCTGGCTGTCCTGGAACTCACTCTGTAGACCAGGCTGGCCTTGAACTCAGAAATCTGCCTGCCTTTGCCTCCCAAGTGCTGGGATTAAAGGTGTGTGCCACCACTGCCCGGCTAACTTAAAGTCTTTTAAAAAATTATTTATTTTTATATTTATGGGTGTTTTGCTTGCATATATTTCTGTGTACCATGTGCATGTCTTCAGAGACTGGAAGAAGTTGTATCCCCTGAGACTGGAGCTACAAGCAGTTGTGAGCCACTATGTGGGTATTGATTATCAAACCTGGGTCCTCTGGGACAAGCAACCAATGCTGTTAAACGCTGAGCCATCTCTCCACCACGGAAACTTAAAGTCTTTAAGAGGGCTAAACATCCCAAAGTCCACAGTGTCATTTCATACAACTCTAGGCTAACCTAAAATCTATACTTCCCATTGCATTTATTTTTCCAGCCAGTATTTACATATTTAAAATTAAAGGTTTCTGCCAGCCATGGTGGCACATGCACTTAGTTCCAGCACTTAGGAACAAGGAGTTGGGAGGGTCACAAGGTGGGGGCCAGCCTTGGCAACATAGTGAGTTTGAGACTAGCCTGGGTTGCCAGGACATTCTGTCTCAAATATAAAATAACAATGAAACTTAAATTAAATTAAAGGATTAGAGTCTTGGTGGATTGGTTAAGTAATTGATGGCACAGCCATTCAGTGAGACAATATAGCCATTATGAAAATGAAAGCAATCGGTCTAGTGAGGTTCAGTAAGTAAGGGCAGTTGCAGCCAGATTCGGAACAGTCTGTAGAATTTGCACGTGTGATTAAAGGGATGAGAAGAAACGAGGAGCCCAGCCATTTTGCTTGTGCACACACAAGACATCTTTAGGAAGATACACTAAAAATAGATGGCCTAATACTTTCATTTTGAGTACAATGAAACTGCTGGGAAAAGAGAATTTTTACTACACAGTCAAGCTTTCCATCCACTAAAACACATGGATGTCCCTGTTCAAATGGGACGGGGTCTAGAATCTTTGATTTACCCTCAATTAGAGATAGCTATACACACACACACACACATATGTATATATATGTATGTAAATACATTTATGTCTATGTATTCAAGAGCCATTGAAAGGACATTAAAAAGGGGGGGGGGACTATAACTACAAAGAATGATACCAGTTAAAAATAAATTTAACTTAAAAATTTTAAATGTGAGCAAAAAATGGCCTTGTGAGATATATTTTGGAAGATGGTTAGGCCATAGTACAGATTACGGAGACACTTCCGGTCTTCACTTGAATGTCTGTGTGTGTGCTACATTTGCATTTTTCATTATTTACCTAGTCATGTTATAGTGATAATAATAAAGTCCTAACACACACCTACTGTGTTTCTGTGTGCCGTTTACTGTACGGTAACATTTCTAGATATTATCTCATTTACTCTGCAGCCTCAGTAGGCGTGTGTGTGTGTGTGCGTGTGCATGTTGCATGTAGCAGCCAGAGGAGCCTGTCAGATGTTTCTGCTGTATTTCTTTGAGGCAGAGTCTTTCATCAAACTGGAAGCTTGCTGTTTGGGTTAGGCTGGCTGGAGTTTCCCAGGGTCTGCCAGGCCCCACCCTTCACCCTCTCCTGAGCTGGAGTTACAGGTTTTTCTATGAGTGCTTGGGATTTGAATTCAGGTTCTTGTGCTTGCATAGCAAGTATTCTTTCCCACTGAACCATCTTCCTAGTTGCACCCCACAAGGAAGGTGGATTTCCAACCCCCTCCCCCAGCTGCAGGTGAGGAACCCAAGGCTTAGAGAAGTGAAGTCCTGTCCTCATTGCCTGTATTTATTCAGAAGCCACTGACTCTGGATTCCTAATGGGTTGATGTCTGGCTTGTTGAAGAATTCAGGCACTTCCTGCTCATGCTTACCATTCATTCTCTCTCTCTCTCTCTCTCTCTCTCTCTCTCTCTCTCTCTCTCTCTCTCTCTCTCTCACACACACACACACACACACACACACACACACACACACACACACACACACGCACACTTTTCCTGCTGGGTTACATGTATTTTTGCAAGAGCTTTGGTGTGCCTTCATTACAAGGGCTCAGAGTAGCCATGTATCTGGCTTCAGGGATCTCCTACCTTCCCACCAAAGCCAGGCTAAGTGTGAGTCCAGACAGGTCAGCCCAAGGTAAAAAGGCTAGAGCCCCTCCCTTTCTAGAACAGAAGCTTGCAAGGATGAGTGGACTTCCTCCTGCCAGCTCAGAGAAAACAAGGGTGACTCACAAAAGCAAATGTCCAGGTCTCTTGTATATGCAGAGGTCCAAAGTCATCTGAGGAGGGAAGAGGAAAGCCAGCCAGAGAGGGAGACTCATGCAAACGAAGCTGGTCCCCAGTGACCTGGAAGTCAGTGAGGAAGCCAAAGCCCCTGCCTGAAGGCCAGGCTGAGAGAGGAAGAAGCTGGCCGAAGCTGGTAAGCTGTGGGAGGGGGTGGAGCAGGTGGTGGTTTGGGTGTGAACTCTGACCTAGGAGGCAGGTTCCTGGGTCAGTTTTCAAGCTCAGCCACTCCGGCTCTGAAGCTGATGGCCAAGTCACTCTACATCCTGAACCTGGGTTTCCCTACCTACCATGTGGGCGTTTATGGAATCATGCTAAGTTCAGTGTGGCACACTGAGGGTGATTCCTTCCTCACAGAAGCAATAGGAAGGGGTCATGGGCTTCCTCAACAGAGGAAAGTGGAGTTCAGAGAAGTAAACCATTGATTCAGATCAGGAAGAGTCTTGTTTCAAATTGGTGAAACTTCCTACTCCCTTAGTCTATTTTCGGTTCTGGGTTTAGCCCATCAAATGACCTCATGAAAATGCAAACAGTTTGTAAAAGGCAATGATGGTCTTTAAATGTGTTACCACACAGAGCTTCTAGCAAGAACCAGCCTCTTTGGAAAGCCATCACGTGCCACCAGAACGTCAGTTCTCTAAGCCGGCTATCAGGAAAATACAGGGGTAGACAGATGCTAAGACACGTTTCTGTTAGTGACGACTGCAGGGTGGTGTTTAGAATGTACTGTTGCCGAGTTGTTCTGCAGGAAGCTGGGACCCATAAATCACTGGTGTCTCCTAGAGACACTGAACTCTGTGCAGTGGGTTGCTGAGAGAAGCTCCTCAGATAAGGAACAAGCAACAGCTGCCATATTTTTAAATTGAACATCGATTTAGAGGTGTGGCTGTGGAACTTCAGAGAATGCAGGTCTAATCCAGGGTGATGGAGGGAGAGCTTTAAGGATAGTGAGACAAGTTTACTGGGATAAAGTTAACATTTTCTTTTTTTAAAAAGTGCTTTAGTTTTATTTGTGCATTGGTGTTTTGCCTGCATGTATATCTGTGTGAGGGTGTGGAACCTCCTGGAGCTGGAGTTACAGACAGATGTGAGCTGCAATGTAGATGCTGGGAATTGTACCCAGGTCCTCTGGAAGGGCAGCCAGTGCTCTTAATGACTCTGCAGCCCCAAAGTTAACATTTTCAAGTAATAGAATTAAAAACAAAAGCTCTGGCAAGAATCTAAACGGATGGTTTTGCCCACATTGATAACCACTATTGACATTTAGTTGTTTCTAGGAGTGCTAGCACACACCATTAAGCCTAGAACTTGGGAAGCATTAGATGGCAGATCACTGAGTTCAAGGCCAGCCTGATCTACATAGAGAGTTTCAGAGTAGTCAGGGCTACATAGTGAGACCGTACCTCAAGCAAGCAAGCAAAGAATCAAACAACAAAAACCATTTGGTTGTTTCTCTTCAGGGAGATATTTTTCCATAGTGCAATGTATTTTTCAAAGTAGGTTGTGATTGTCTTGCCACTGATTCTTTCATTTCTAATAACATTATAGCCTAGACACACTCCATAATAAGAAATGTTCTGTCACGTCATTTTAAAGGCTGCAGAATGTGCTTCTCTTACATCCATCTTCTGTAATAACACAAACCACCTTCTAGAGAGTTGTATGTGCATGTCTGTCTCTGAAGGTGTTTTTTATGCCACTTCTACTCCTTCCTTCCTTTCTTTCTTTTTCCCTTTCTTTTTAAATTAAAATTTTACAGTTAGTTTATGAAACGATATGCTTCATCATGTCACATTTACACATGCGCATCATCACTGCACTTTGCTGACTCATCGTTGCCCTTTGCTGACTCATTGCACACCTCACTGCCCTCTCCACCTCCTATACCCACATGTGTATATGTGCCTCCATTCCACATATGAGAAGCATATGATATTTCCTTCTCCTCCAGTTACCCTCTCTAGTTACCTCTCTCTCTCTCTCTCTCTCTCTCTCTCTCTCTCTATATATATATATATATATATATATATATATATATATATATTGAATAAACAGATACATTTAAATCTAGATTCTGCATATGAGAGAAACCACTGGGGCTGGAGAGATGGCTCAGCGGTTAAGAGCACTGACTGCTCTTCCAAAGGTCCTGAGTTCAAATCCCAGCAACCACATGGTGGCTCACAACCATCCATAATGAGATCTGACGCCCTCTTCTGGTGTGTCTGAAGACAGCTACAATGTACTTACATACAATGATAAATAAATCTTTGGGCCGGAGCAAGCGAGCAGAGGTCCTGAGTTCAATTCCCGGTAACCACATGATGGCTCCTAACCATCTGTACAACTACAGTGTACTCATATACATAAAATAAATAAACAAACAAAAAATAAATCTTTTTTAAAAAGAGAGAGGGAGAGAAACCATAAACCGTTTTCCATTTTGATTCTGACTTATTTTGCTTAACATAGTGACTTTCAGTTC
Source organism: Uromys caudimaculatus (assembly GCA_028551405.1). Classification (NCBI taxonomy): domain Eukaryota; kingdom Metazoa; phylum Chordata; class Mammalia; order Rodentia; family Muridae; genus Uromys; species Uromys caudimaculatus. The sequence continues at coordinate 60,725,078 of CM052702.1, read as the reverse complement.
CATCCATTTTCCTATGGATGAAATGATATAATTTAGTCCTTTATGGCTGATAAAACTATACATATACACATACACTGTGTACATATAGCACTAATTCTAAAAATCCACTAATCTGATAATGGGCACCTAGGCTGCTTCCACGTCTTGGTTAATGGGCATAGTGCAGCAATGAACAGATGTCTCTGTGGTGTGTGCATCTGTGCTGCTGCTGACTGAGACCCCTTGGGTTTACACCCAGGAGTGTGGATGGGTCGGACAGTAGTTCCAGTTGGTCCAGGAGCTCCTTAGCAGTTTTCACAATGGCTTCCCCAGTTCACACTCCCACCAGCAGTGCACAAAACTTCTTCCTTCTCCACAGCCTTACCAGCACTTATTTTCCTTTTTATTTAATTAAATTTAATTTATTGAAGAGCATTCACTTATTTGGGTGGAGCTTGCCCCTCTGTGCACACGTGGAGCTCAGAGGACAACGTATGGAAGTTGGTTCTTTCCTTCTGTGTGGGTCCAGGGACCGGAACTCAGGTCACTGGCTTGGTGGCAAGTTTCTCACTGAGTACCTGAATGGACACCTTGTCACTGTTTGTTCTTTTTTGTTTTATTGATAGCCATTCAGACTAGTCAAGGTGCAATCTCAATACACTGTTAATTTACATTTTCCTGAGGCTAAGAATGCTGAACTGTTTTCCAAACATTTGTTGTGTGCTATATTCTTTCCGCTGCACTCTCACCTGACCTACATCAGACATCACCGTTATTCACTTGAATTAACTGCTGGAGCCATAACTGACCTTCATTTCCACTGCCGGCCCTTCCAGTGCATCCTCTGAACTGTAGCTGGAATGCCATTTTATCTTATTTTATTTTAAGATTTATTTATTTATTATATGTAAGCACACTGTAGCTGTCTTCAGACACCCCAGAAGAGGGCATCTGATCACCATGTGAGCCACCATGTGGTTGCTGGGACTTGAACTCAAGACCTTCGGAAGAGCAGCCGATGCTCTTAACCATTGAGCCATCTCTCCAGCCCCTGGAATGCCATTTTAAATAAGGGACTGGATATAGGGAACTGGAGAGATGGCTCATAAGTTAGGAGCACCTGCTGTTCACCTAGAGGCTCCAGACTCAATTCCTAGTGCCCACACAACAGCTCATAACAGTTTGTAACTCCAATCTCAGGGAAATCCAATACCCTCTGCTGGCTTCCATGGATACCAGGTATACACTTGCTGTACTGAAATACCAAAAAATTAAACTAAAAACAAAATGGATATAAGAACCCCGTGTTGGCTTACACCTGTGAACTCAGTACTTGGGACTCGGGAGGCCAGAGGACCAGGAGTGCAAGCCCAATCTGGACAAACAGCAAGTTCAAGGCAGCCTGAGCTGTAGCATAACGCCCTAGCTCAAGTAAAAAAAAAAAAAAAAGAAAAAGAAAAAAAAGCCTCCAAACAAATGAGAATAAGTCAAGGATTAGTTATACCCCATCAATAAAATTCAAATGAGTTTTGGGACTTAACAGACTTTGCCTCCTGCCTTTGCTGCGAGCACTTTGGACTCTTGCTCACCCCTGCCCTTCAGCCATCTGGCCTTTCACTTCCTCACACGGGCAGAACTCACTCTGGGCTTGGAGATGTGCTGTCACCTGTGCCTGGCATGCTCTTCTTCCACTCCGTCTGGCTGGTTCTTTTCAAGCCTGAGTTAGCAATCACATCAGCTCTTAGGAGAAAGCTTCCATTCCATGCCCATTTTTTTTTTCGTTCTTTATAGCATTTATTAAAGTCATGCATTTCAGTGGGTGTGATGGCACATGCTTTTACTGATATAAAGGCAGTGGTGGCACACACCTTTAATCCCAGCACTTGGGAGGCAGAGGCAGGCAGATTTCTGAGTTCGAGGCCAGCCTGGTCTACAGAGTGAGTTCCAGGACAGCCAGGGCTACACAGAGAAACCCTGTCTCGAAAAACCAAAAAAAAAAAAAAAAAAAAAAAAAAAAAAGGCATATAATATATATGATATATTATAATGAAACATATACACATATGAATATTATAGTGAGACATATATTATTTCTTTGTTTCTCATTACTCATGAGATATTGTTTTTGCCTCAACAGCCTATGAGTGTCAGGAGAGAAAAGAGAAGGTCAGTTTTATTCCCCTCTATCAGTACCTGGTATAGCACCTGGCATAGGATAAGCATTCTGTGATTGGGTAGGTGAATCGCTCATTGCTTGGGGCGTCCGCACAAATCCTAGTGGCCCTCCCCACTTTGGTTATGGCTTTACCATCTCTCCCTGAATGTCATCTCCCTAAAGATGAAATGTTTCTGGAGCTTCATCTTTGGAGCAGAGACTAAAATCTAGATAAAGCCAGGAGGCCTGGGGTAAAAGCGGACACAGGTTTTGCTTCAGGCATCAATTTGGTCAGGGTATAAAGCATCACCTCCGTTCTCTAAGGAAGTGGAACTACCCTGAATGCTTCCCTTACACAGATCCTGGGTTCCTACCTGGAGTCTTTACTGACCAGGAATCTCAGAGGAAACAGGAACACTTCCTGTTGAGCTCTTCCCACATATCTACCTTGCATGGACACTGCAAGGGGTAGAATAGAATTCCAAAACATGTCCCAGTGTCATCCCCATTGTCGTCACCACTAGCTAGAATCACTTCTCGTTTCCATGTAAAGCGAATGGTTTCGGTGGAGAAGTAGTTTTCTTAAGTACGCCCCGCCCCTACCCCACCCCCACCAACAGCAACTGGGCTCCTCAATTAATTTAAATGACCAATATAAGCAAGAGATCAAATCAAGTGTTTCCGCTTGAAATGAGGAAGCAGGGACAGAATGCTTCTCTTTAAGGCCGGCCGAATGGCCCTCTCTGGGACTGTTGACTGTCCCTGTCCTAAAGGGTTGCCCATTTTGGCTGCAGCTATCTAGTTAAAAGAAGAGGTAACAAAGAGGCTCTGGGGAGTCTGATGGTCAGATCTTTTAGGTGTATGCAGCAAGTGGAGCACAAGGCAGGGAGATCCTGTGTGCAAGGAGGAGATGCCTGCCTTTTAGAAAAGAAACGAGGGCCCAAGAGAGAGGAAACCCAGAAGACTTGTCCTCATGGTGATCTAGAAGGAGGAAATTGTCACCCTTCCCTTTCCAGTCTGGTGATTTCAGGTATGAAGGGGACAACCTTTGGACCTGTATCTGCTCTGCATTCAATTGCTAGCCCCACCGTGTGTGTGTGTGTGTGTGTGTGTGTGTGTGTGTGTGTGTGTGTGTGTGTTCATTAATGCTTTTCAATTGCTAGCCCCACCGTGTGTGTGTGTGTGTGTGTGTGTGTGTGTGTGTGTGTGTGTGTGTGTGTTCATGAATGCTTTTCTGTGTGTCTCAGCTGGGTCTCCCAGGCACCACTCTGGCCTTGACTCTAGGCAAGTGTGCTGAGACTGCAGCCAGGGCTACCTGGCAGCTCCAGGTGCAGTGAGCATGCTGTCATGGAAACGGCCCTGGGGTTGGTGGCAAGACGGCAGTTTCCCAAAGCTAGGCGGATTCAGGAGAGGAAGAGAGGAGGAACTCAGACCCTTCAGAGTGGTCTCTCTGATTCCCCTCCGACAATTCACAGAAACCCAGGTGGGTGCTGGGAGAAAGTGGGAGGAGCCAGGGGAGGCAAAGAACTAGGAAGAGACACACAGAGCTGATCTGGGGGTTGAGTAGGGGAGTCTTCTCAAGAACTGTTCACCAGGACCAGGATTAGTCAGTTGGGTGTGAAGAACTGGCTGCTGGCCCAAAGGAAAGAGCAGAAAAGGGGCTGGCATTTGTCCCCAGAGGAGGGACAGAGCCCATCTCTACTCTAGTCAGGGAACTGAGTTTGCAGGGAAGGAAGCACCTGTTCGTTAGCAAAACTCACTGAAACTCTCTTGCTCCATAGAGCCAAGGCAGCCTAGAGCAAATGCAGGGAGCATAGGCTACATTTTTAGCTGTCCCCTCCACTGCTGGCTCATTCTGATGCTGGAAGGGTGACCCATAGGGTTGCTCAGTCCTTCACTCTGGGCAATAAGCAGCCGTGTAGCGTCAGACTTGAGTCTGTGACTCCAGGACTGGGTGCTCTTGGGCAAAATGCTTTCAGACATACATTCCTCCACCTGTGAAATGTGGGTGGATAGCTTTTATCCTCTCAGAGCTGAGAGCTGCAGACCAAGTCCAGGGACAGTGTCCCATGGGTGTACTTTCTCTTTCTCCCCTCTACCAGGGCATCCCCGTGAGGTTCCGGCTCCCTGTATGTGATCAGAGGATGAGCGAGCCACAGAGCCAGGAGCTCAGAGCTGAGTGCCCTGTCTGCTGGAATCCTTTCAACAACACGTTCCACACCCCAAAAGTGCTAGACTGCTGTCACTCCTTCTGTGTGGAATGCCTGGCCCACCTCAGCCTGGTGACCGCGGCCAGGCGCCGCTTGCTCTGCCCACTCTGTCGTCAGCCTACCGTGCTGGCTTCAGGGCAACCAGTCACTGACTTGCCTACAGATACTGCCATGCTGACCCTGCTCCGCTTAGAGCCCCACCACGTTATCCTCGAGGGCCACCAGCTCTGTCTCAAGGACCAGCCCAAGAGCTGCTACTTCCTGCGTCAGCCTCGGGTCTACACCCTGGACCTTGGCCCGGAGCCTGGGAACCAGGCTGGGCTCCCTCAGGACACAGCCTCTGACACCAGGCTGGTGCCCATCCCCAGCCACTACTCTCTCAGAGAGTGTATCCGCAACCCTCACTTCCGGATCTTTGCCTATCTGATGGCTGTCATCCTCAGCGTCACCCTGCTGCTCATCTTCTCCATCTTTTGGACTAAGCAGTTCTTTTGGGGCATGGGGTGAGCACTCTGTGTTCCAGGACAAGGAACAGAGCCTTTATCAGTGGTTGCTGGACGGAGGACTATTGAGCAGCCTTTGGTGTTATCTTTCTTGTAGCATTGCTCATTTTACAGCCCTGGAATCAGCTAGGATTGCCTTGGAGAACAGAGATGGCCAGACAGGAAGGGAAGACCTGAAGGGCCAGAGACCTGATCATAAACTATGGATGGGGTCATGGAGGTAGAGAAGCAGTTCTATGGTGACATGGCCACATAGCGAGTTGTGCCAAAGGGCTGGACAGCAGCACTCAGACATCCAATTAGTTGAGAGAGCTTGTAGCATCTTTCACTGGAGCAGTGTTGAGCTGTTCTGCTGTGTTGCTGATAATTCTGTGGTGTTTCAATTCTGTGAGACCATGTGCTTGTCTCCCCTTTCAGCTTTTTCTGATTCTTGCCATGGTTCCCAGTAAAGCTAGCCTGCATTCTTTAAGTCATTGATTTTTTTTTTCCCCTTCCACAACCTTTACTGGGCAGACTGAGAGGAAGAAAAGACAGAATGATCCAGAGGTGGTAGGTGACCCTAGGGGAAGGGAGGGTGTACAGGGTGTCTTCAGATGGAGTGAAGAAAGGAAACTAAAGGTGAAGGAAGCCAGGATGACTGGGAAGAACTTGGGGTTGAGGTAAAGGTCTCCTGGTCAGTGCTTGCAGGACAGATGGAGCCTTGCTCAGCCCCCTAACTCTGGCCTCAAAAGGTAAGGTGGACACCTGGGCAGAGGTAAGGCTTCAGTTGCATCTCGGGCTTGAGTAGTGTGGGGCACAGGAAGTGACCTTGGTTTTCCAGTTTCTTTCCTTCCTTCCTTTCCTCCCCCCCCCCCCCTTTTTTCTTTTGGTGTTTTCAAGACAGGGTTTCTCTATGTAGCCCTGGCTGTCCTGGAACTCACTCTGTAAACCAGGCTGGCCTCGAACTCAGAAATCCACCTGCCTCTGCCTCCCAAGTGCTGGGATTAAAGGCGTGTGCCACCACTGCCCGGCTATGACCGTGGTTTTCTATTCACAGGACAGAACCTAAAATTTAACCCAGCCAGCTACTGCTTGACACGGTGCCACATAAATGCTGCTTCTTTGGTTTGAACATCTCCTTCTGGCTCCCAACTTTGAAGCAATCTCAAAGTGTCTAAAACACAATCAGAAAAAGGCATCTTTTTTTTTTTTAATTTATAGAATAAGCTGAGATCAGAACTTGAGTTTTATTTGCTCTAAATAATATTTTCACAGAAGTATCATTTATTTACAACTTCCTTAGAGGTACAAAGGAGTAAGATATTATAAAGTGATCAAGATATAAACTATATTTGGTTTAGTAAAACCAGACAGTTTTAAGCTCCGAAGTGGAGATTTCTCCATTATGAAGCTGGAAAGGTCCCCACATTTCCTCCTGAGACTAGCGCCTGTGTCTCTGTTGACCTCATCAGGTAATTGCACTGATAGTGAACCTCACATTTCCCAGACTTCACTTCTCTACACACTTTTGCTTAACTTTGTAGCAAGTACATTTGGCAATCATCTCTCCATATTCTATGAACTAAGAGGGATGGGGCAGAGAAGAGCTGGTGAAAGCCCAAGAAGGAACATTTCTCCTCCAGAGCCCCTGATCCAAGGAAGCAGATGATGGAGTGGAGGCTCAGCCCAGGGTTATTCTTGAAGTTCTTTCCTCAAGAATGCAAATGCAACTTACATTCTTGGGATGGTGGGGCCACCAAAGACTAGTAGTTTGTTACACTGAACAGATCTTCCTTCCTCTTTCCTTTCTCTCTCTCTCTCTCCCTCCCTCCCTCCCTTCCTTCCTTCCTTTCTTTTTTCTGAGACAGTGGGATTAGGATGTTAGCTCCTATTCATCAGTTCTAACCTTGGGGCAGTGTTAGTCGCCTTTATGTCACTGTGACCACAATGCCTGTTAGAGACACTGAGGGGAGGTTGATTTGGGCTCACGGTGTCAGAGGGTACAGAACATGGGGAGGAGCTTGTGGCAGATGCTCACCACATGGTAGCATACCAGGAAGCAGAGGGCAGCTGGAGATAGAAGCTGGGCTAATAACTTTCAATGACCTTTTGTTGGTGATTTATTTGCACCAGCCAGGTCTTACAGCCTGGAGGTTTAATGGCACAACAGTGCTGGGGATATTTCCAAATCAAATCCTAGCAAGCAGCCCCACCCATTTATGGGGCATCTAGAAACACATGGCAGCTCCTTCACTGGGTGTGCGTAGGCTAGGGACGGAGACCTGCTGCTGTGCCTAAGAAGTATCATTATCCTAAGATTCAACTCTGCTAAGCCACAGCAACAGGCGCCAAGTCAAAACACAGGAGTGGGAAAATTCCATTGTTCATGAAGTCAGTGATTTGTTCATGGCATCCACAGGCAGAAAGGTGGAAAGGCTGACTAGCCAGCGACCAGGCCATATGCCCTGCCCTGCCAATGGTCATTATACTCAATAAAGCACTGTGAAATCACTTCACACAGGCTCACATGGTTCCAGTGCTTACAGCTGGGTAGTTTAGCAGTTGCTCAAGTCCACCCAGCAATCTTAAAAGAATGAGCTGTCTTAATGTGCCTGCCGCACCACCTAGGCAGGGTTAAGCAACAGTGGTTCTGCCATTCAGAATCCACTATTTCCTCACAATGGTTGGAGAAATGGTTTATTTCCCCAGACACTTGCTCTGCCCAAGGCTTACATGGAACATTCCCTGCTCCAGTGTTCTATTAGATCAACCAAAAATTAAGTTCCTAGTAAGGTTTAGACCAGAGAAACCAAAACCTGGTGGTGTGCCAGATCCCGAATGCAGGTTGTACTATGCCAGTCTCATCCTTTTACTACCACCACAAGAAGTCAAGAAAAAGGCACACTACAATGGAAATAGGTTTAGGGTGGTTAAGTGCCAAGCGAAGGGGAGGCCTGATGGCCTAATAGCTACATGTGGAATATACTTGGCTATAACTGGAATCAGATGTTTAGCTGGGAGTGGTGAGCATACTTTTAACTTGGGAGGCAGAGGCAGGCAGATCTCGTGAGTTCGAGGTCAGCCTAGTCTACAGTGAGTTCTAGGACAGCCAGGGCTGCACAGAGAAACCCTGCTTTGAAGCCCCCTCCCCAAATGCTTTGTTATCTACCACATATCCATGATCTACAGAAGAGCAGGGCAGAACAGGTAGCTGGTAGAGTGTAAGTTTCGCATACTGGAGAGGAGCTAATTTTACACTATACACAACCTTTTCAAATTTCTGCTTTGTGTGGATTTACTGTGCACCTCTGGAGCGTAGAGGGTGTATACAGCAGTGAGAAGGTGAAGACAATCACTGACCGATGAGGAAGAACTATGGAGCTCAGACACACCTGGTAACGCGTTCTCCTAGGCCAACAACTCTACGTATAAAAGCTATTAATGCCTGGATGTGATGGCTTACACCTGCAATTTACAGAACTTGAGATGCAGAGGCAGGATGATTAAGAGTCTGAGGCCAATCTGAGCTACACAACAAGACCCTGTCTCACAAAAACCTACTCCCCCCCCAAAACAAAACAAAAACCCCACTATAAACATCTGAATAAAGTAACACAAATTGGAACAACTCATATGTCTAGAATTACATTAGATCTCAAAACTAAAGATGGGGGATTTTCTTTGGACTAATGGGAAAATGCTGAAATAGAAAATAATCCTTTGAGGTTTTTTTTTTTTCATTAATTTTTTTTTTTTTTTTTTTGGTTTTTTTGAGACAGGGTTTCTCTGTATAGCCCTGGCTGTCCTGAAACTCACTCTGTAGACCAGGCTGGCCTTGAACTCAGAAATCCGCCTGTCTCTGCTTCCCAAGTGCTGGGATTAAAGGCGTGTGCCACCACTGCCCGGCCCAAGAGTTTTTATAGTAAGATTTTACTCTCAGCAAGTTTGTGTGGGGTGTGTGTGTGTGAATGGGGTTTATGTTTGGTAACACCCAAACATAAATTAGGATTTGTTTCCAGTTACTTTGACATGAAGTGTTCTTTAATACATAAAGCACACCCTTTAAATAACCAACAGGAAGGAGGCTGTACAACACAGACATGTTTGTTTTCAAAAACTCCTTTGAATCTGGATACAATGGCCAGATTGTTTTATCACGAAGGATGCCAAACTTCAAAGCCAAAAGGAAGAGGCTCTAACTTGGCTCGAACAAGGCCAAGTGTGCAGTTCTGAGCTCCTGATGCAGTGAACATCCTCTGTGAACGCCACAGGAGAGGGAAATCTTTACTGTGGCGCCCTCACACAGCTGCAGTCGATGGCTCCGGTCTCATTCTTGGGGGCAGGAAAGGAGCCTGCCTCCAGGCACTGCTCAACATATGGCAACGACGTGCCCCAGTCTAACTGGGGAGATTCAAATACGGTCCAGTTATCTTGCTTGTTGAATCACACATAGTCCTGAGCACATACCATGTTATAGAGAGAGCCAAGTTCAACCATTAAAAATACAACTGCCAGAGCAGCACATTTTCGTAATGCCATCACTTGAAAGGCAGGGACAGGAGAATCACTTACACTGTGAGACTTCCTGACACATATACCAAGTTCCAGAACAGTCAGGGCTACACATACAGACTCTGTCTCAAAATGCCAAATTTAAAAAAAAAAAAAAAAAAAAAAAAAAAAAATTAAAAATGAAAGACTAGTCACAATCCTGAGTGCGAGGGAGAAGGGAGGGCACTGAAAAGTGTTGACTCTACACAACGTCTAGAGTTTATGGCAGAACCTGAGATGAGAACTTCGTTCTAACCACGAAGGGCTTACTATCACTTAAAGCCTGGCTTACTCAGAAGTGGGGCTGATGTGAATCCAATCCCACACATGGTATTTGGCAGGAAACATGATAGAACACATACAATTCTTTTCCTTTGAGGAAAATGGCTCCTTAGTGAGAACACGAGGTCTGAGTTCTCCCATGGTCTTGCCTACTCTGCCATCCAGAGCTTGAAGGTTCTGTCATAGGAGCAAGTGGCTATGAGCTGCCCATCAGAAGAAATGTCTAGGCCCATCACTTTGCCCTCATGACCAGCCAGCGTCTTCAGTGGGGACCAGCCTGGGTGGGTCCAGATCTTGGCTGTGTTGTCATAGGCACCTGTGAGCAAGAAGTCCCCATGGATAGCTGCAGGAGACATAAAGCAAACATGAAGAACTCAAGTATTCAGAAAGAGCTTAAGAAAAAGAAAAAAGACAAAGCTCTGCCAAAACACATTATTATGGTCTGTTCAGTAACATCAAGCATCTAGCTAGTGCCTGACCATCCATGGAGGACAAAATGACATGGAGCCTTCCCAGAACTGCAAGAAGCATGCTTTGTCATAGCACTGTTTATAGGTATGGCAGAGGGAAGGAAATTGAAACTTGCTTCTTTAACAAGGTTCCATGTCTAAGTTAGTCTAATACCCGGGATGTATTCCATGAAGCGAAGAGTGTTTGGTGTTAAGGCTGAGAACAAGAGAAAAGCTTACGCTCAAACTTGACACCGGTCACTAAGTTCTGATGGGCGGGGATGGTGTAGACACAGCGTCGTTGTCGAAGGTCCCACACTTTGCAGGTGTTGTCACCACTGCCAGTGGCAATGTGGTAGCTGTGGATCAGATGTCACAGTTAGGATAGAGTGTGTGGCCCGGCCAGGACCTTTCCCATTCACCGAGTCTGCTTTACCCATTGGGGGAGAAATTTATCCCGTAGATTTCCTTCAGGTGGCCTTCTAGGAACATAATGCAGCGTCCTGTGCGTAGGTCCCAAACTCGGCCAAATGCATCCAGTCCCCTGATGAGACAACATATGTGTGACTATACTAAATCCAGTTTGACGAGAAAGCAGGGTTGCCTAAGAAGTGAGACTAAGCTGCCCGTCCCTTACTTTGTAGAGGAAGTCTTACCCAGTGCCAGCCAAAGAGCCATCTTGATGGAAGGCAATGTCATACACACCCATGCTGTGGCCTTCTTGGTGTAGGATCTCCTCTTGAGCCTCTAAATCCCATAAGCGCCATGAACGGTCATAACTTAAAAATAAATAAGAATAAATTTGCCAACTTACCAATAATTACGCCAATGATCAACCAGCAGACTAAGTGTCTACTATGATGAGGTACTATAAATAACCACAGTTCAGCTCATGTTTCTGAAACTATTCATTCAACCATCCTGACAAGAAATGCCAGGCTGGAGAGATGGCTGAGGTGAAGAGCACTGACTGCTCTTCCAGAGGTCCTGAGCTGGATTCCCAGCAACCACATAGTGGCTTATAACCATCTGTAATGAAACCTGGTGCCTCTTCTGGTATGTAGGCATAATCGCATGTATACTAAATAAATAAATCTAAAAAAAAAAAAAAAAAAGGAAAGAAAGAAAGAAAGGCCTTTCTGACATGAACGATGCCTTACTATCCAAAACTTTGTTTTAGGTGACAGGGTGGAAGACCATGGACATTCTGTACTTTAGTGGCTATTTTTTAAAAAAGAATTCCCTGGGTTAGGGTTGGGGCTCAACAGTAGGGAGGCCTTGCCTGGTATGTGCAGGGCCCTGGGTTCAGACACAAGCACAAAACAAAAACAAACTTCTTGAAGAATGGCCCAGCAAAGATGGCACTGTCTTTCCCCCTTCATTCTGCTGCTGTATCCGTTCTCTCATCAAGCATTTGTATATTTACTGGAGTCTCAATTGAAATTTGGAAAATTCAATTAAAGAAATTGAAATTAAAGAAAATCCAGAAGGACAAATAGACAGAGCAGATCTAGAAATAGACCCAAATGTGTCAATCAGAATGTTTTCATTAAAGGTGCTAAAGGAATTTTAACAAGAATCTTAAATGATGGTTGCACACAGGCTTTGGTGGTACAAATATAGAACAGATACTCAAGATGGGCAAAGCATCTGGAGCCACACCAAAGCTATGCCAGGCCTGAAGCACATGGCAAACCACTCGAGTGCAGCGGCCATCAGGGTAGGAACACTGACACGAGGTATCACTACATGCTCTACTGTGGGCAAAACCATATGACCAGCATCAGTGAACACTGATACAGCTACAAGACAGAGTGGGCAGAGCTCAGCTGTTTTTAAAGTTTTATTCTGGGAAACAGGGTCTCACTATGAAGCCCAGGCTGGCCTCAAACTTGAGATCTTTGTGCTGAATGTTGGGACTGCAAGCATGTGGCACAGAATCTAGCTTGCCCAAATACTTTTAAAAAGCCAATACACATCTACTCTATACAGCACCACTCCATGAACTAGCAAATTGTACTGCTAAGAGAAAGGAAAAGAACCACTCATCTAGAAAAAGCTTCAATAAGAATGTTTATAGCTGGGGATGGAGAGATGGCACAAGATGTTCTTCCAGAGGACCCAAATTCCAGCATCCACATGGCGGCTCACGCCATGCGTAACTCTAATCTGATGCCCTTTTCTGGCCTCTGTGGGCATTTACGCACATGAGGCACACAGACATATACACAGGCAAAACACCCATACACCTAAAAAAGGGTATGTACAGTAGTTTTATCTTGACTATCCACAACCTAGAAACATGCCCATGTGTCCATCAACAGGAGGCTGCAGAAACTGTGGCTCAGATACACAACAGATTACAACTCAACTCAACAACACGAATGGGATAAACAGGCAGAATGAACAGAAATCAAGTCAGAGGTTGTTTGGAAGGAGAGATTAAGAAAAGGTGGGAGAGAATTCTGGGTGGGAGAAACATTATCTATACTGATGAGGGTGTGGGTCATAAGAGGTATGCATTTGTCAAGGTTGAACTGTATAATAAAACAATCACATTCTATTGTATGTTGCTTAAACATGAAAGAAGATTTTTAGTAGAACTAAGCCTCACTAGTCAACCTTACAGAATCAGAAAAAGAAGCCAACATGTTGGGAGGGAGAAATTTTACTTTAAAAAAAAAAAAAAATTGTTTTTTTCAAGACGAAATTTCTCTGTGTAGCCCTGACTGTCCTGAACTTGCTTTATATTTATAGCCCAGGCTTGCCTCGAACTCAGAGAGCTACCTGCCTCTGCCTCTCAAGTGCTGGGATTAAAGGCACGGGCCACTACCATCCAGCTCTTTTTTATTTTTAATAGTCTTGCTATGTAGCCCAGGCTCGTCCTGAACTTGTGATCCTATTCCTTCAGCCTGGTGAGTGCTAAGACTACAGGTAAGTGCCATCACACCTAGCTGAGGGAGATTTCAGTAAACTGTGTAGCACACTCAGTCAGATATAAAAGTAAAATTACTCTGCCCTGACTATATCATGCTCTTTTATTCTGATTCTATTACTGAAGTTTGAGAAAGTTCTAATTGAATATCCTTGTTCTAAAAATTTACCTGGTAGATAACTGAAAAGGATTATCAAAACCAATAAGCTTGAACATAATGGACAGTAACAGATGGCTTACCAGGTTGTGCCCAGGAAACGCCCTGATGGATGCCACATTACCCGAGCCACACGTACTGTATGGCCTTCAATATCTGCCACTGGTTCATCGCTGAAAGGAACCAAACACACAGGCATTAAAACATCTTTTTTTTTTTTTCCGAGACACAGTTTCTCTGTGTAGCCCTGGCTGTTCTGGAACTCACTCTGTAGACCAGGTTGGCCTCGAACTCAGAAATCCACCTGCCTCTGCCTCCCGAGTGCTGGGATTAAAGGCGTGCGCCACCACTGCCTGGCACATTAAAACATCGTGACAGCCATGCAGATGCCCACTGAGTTTATCTGCTGCTGTGTAGACCCACCCACTCTAGTTTGTGTACAGGCATTACCATGTATTTGCTACACCGAGCAGCACAGGGGTCCGAAGGCACCTTGCACAAGGCTTCCCTGCAATGGGTTACAATCTTAGGGATAACAATAATTTAAGCTACTTGCTAAGGTTCTGTGACCACAGGACACAGTGATCACTTCTCAATTCAGCTAGTTCACAAATTCTCCATCTTGGAGAAGAGAAAAGTTCTTCAGATTGCTGAGCAACATTCTGCCACTGCATCAAAGCAGTGCTTGGATTCAAACAAGAAAAGAGACTTTGGTAAAGGTGTGGACACAGAAATCAGTTTTGGTCCAAGTGGGTTCCAGATAATTGTTCTTAATCCTTTGCCCGTTCAAAGATCCAAATGGAAAAAGGAATCCTAGGCTAGAGTGACTTGGTGTCCTCTGGTCGGCCATTAGTTTCTGCTACCTAGCAACAAGAGAAAGACTCAAACAGCAGAGAGAGGAAGTAAACATGAGCCTAAAGAGAGCAATTAGAAGGGAGCGCTGTCAGTGAGCACACGCAGACCCAACCAGTGCCTATGGGGAGAAGCCAATTAAAACTTGTCCTGTAGGAGTGGAGACCCTACCTGGCAAAGACTGCAGATGCTAATTAGTGCTCTTAGGAAATTCTGCAATAAAAAAACCTTCCTATGCTTTCTCTAGGAAAGGAAAATGAATACATGTCTTTTAGATCACAATATGCTTTCAAAATGGAGTGACTAGTAAAAACACCTACATGAAGAAATAAAACGTGCTATACTTGGAGAAAATACATCTTAGGTAGAGGATGATACCTGTAGCCTTCCTGCCAGACAGAACCCCCTTCCCTCTCCTCTGTGGCTGTGCTAAGACCCAAGAGGCCACCGAGATGATCATCTTCAGTCTATCTACAAAACAGTGCCTCTCTCCAGTGCTAACCAACCATGTAGGTTAAACTGAATTGTTTTAGAACAGTGGGAGCCAGAAATCAACAACTACTATGCTAAAGGCAAAAACTGAGTGCCAAAGTCAGCAAGGAAAGCAAAATCTTAGCACACCTTCTCTGGAGAAGAAAGGTCTAAGAAAGATTTCTCTATTTTCAGTGAGTTCCCTGGACCCTTGGAGCATGTCTGTGGTTAGATGTCACATGTTTAGGTCTGAGGGCCAGCCGACCCTCTCTGCTTTAGGGATGGTCGTACGGACTGCAGAGCGGTAGCAATCACCTGTCGAGACTCCAGAGCTTCACAGAACCGTCGGCGGCACAGGAGGCCAGGTTGACATCTTTTTGGTCCAATGAGACAGTGGATTTGGGATGGAATACAATTGCTCCTACATTTGTATTATGGCCTAAAGAAAGACAGGAGAGCAAGTTAAAGAGCTCTTACCTCTTTGTAACCTATAAGCAAAGAAAGACTACTATGAACAACATGGAAAAGTACATAATTGGGAACATGAACACAGTACCAAAACGACCAAAAAAAAAAGAACATTTATTTTTGAGACAGTGTCTCCTGTAGTCCTGGCTAGTTTGGAACTTGTTATGAAGACCAGGCTGGCTTCAAATTTAAAAAGATCTACCTACCATTGCCTCCTGAGTGCTGGAATTAAAGTGTGTCACCATGCCCAGCAATTTATTTATTTATTTTTTAATTTTAAAGATACATTTATTTTATGTATGTGAATACACTGCGCTGTCTTCAAACACACACTAGAAGAGTGCATCAGATCCCATTACAGATGGTTGTGAGCCACCATGTGGTTGCTGGGAATTGAACTCAGGACCTCTGGAAGAGCAGCCAGTGCTCTTAACCTCTGACCCATCTCTCCAGTCCAAGCAATTTATTTTTAAATTATGTGTATGTACATATGAGCACAGGTGCCTACAGAGGTCACTGGATCCCCTGGAGCCAGAATTACAGGGAGCTGTGGGCTACCTGCTATGGGTGCTGGGAACTCAGCTCAGGGTCTTTTAAGAGCAGAACACATTTTTTAGTCACTAAACAATCTCTCCAGCCCTTCCCCCTAAATTGTTTGAAACAAATTTTTTTTTTATTTTTATTTTTTTTAATAAAAATTTTAAGACAAAAAATAAAAGGGTAGAAACTGGTGCAGTGGACTATATCCGTTAACTCCAGCACTTGGAAGGCCGAGGCAGGATACTGAATTGAAAGCCGTACTGGGAAACAGAGTAAGACTCCATTCTCAAAGACTAAATAAAACAAATCAAAATAAATAAAACACAAAATCTTGGAGTCTTTTAGACTGCATGAATGTGAAGTCATGACACTGGAAGGGTGGCTCCTCAGCTGAAAGACCTACTGCTCTTGCCGAGGACCTGAGTTGGCTCCCAGCACTCACATCAGGTGGCTCACAAATGCCTTTAACCCCAGCTCCAGGGGATCAGACACCTTCATGTGGTCTGCTGGCATTTATATATGTACACAGAGTGCACGAGCACGTACACACTCACAGAAGCAATGCTGTGCATTGTATCTGAGTGTCAACCCAAGTTTCATCGTTTAACAGAGCTTGTTGGGAAAAGAACGAGAGCTCCCAACTAGGATTTTAACTCACCTCGAAGAGTGTGAAGGAGGCTGCAGTCAGGGACAGACCAGAGTTTGCAGAGCCCACTCCTATCAAACACAAAGGAAAGCATCTCAGCCAGGGTTGGTCTGGGAAGGAAAAGGCACCTTCGTAACATCATTAAAGGACAATTTTGTCTTGACCCTATACACCTGACAGAGGTCATCAAAAAACGCAAAAGGCTTGTTGGAGAGCTATAGCAGCCTTTTAGACTACCATGGAATGCAAGCTGCTATTTTTAATGTCCAGGTCAACTTGCAAGACAAAGGTAAGACTAGTAATTAACATTTACCAATGGTACAGATAAGGGTACCAAGACTTCCAAGGATTGTCTACCTCACTGAGAGCACAGAACTAAGAAAGACGAGTTGGACTAAGCTCAAAACTATTTGGTGTATAAAGTTCCCATATGAGCTACTCCAGAACACCAGCAGAAGAACACAGTAGACATTACAGGTCATGGCTCTCTGGGCACCTCTGTGATTAGTTAGAACTGCCAAACAGAAGCTGTTGAAGCAAATAAGCAGGTGGAGGCCTGACGGCTGCTCATGAGGAGCCGAGGCAGGGGACTGAGGGAAGATAGCTGAGACAAAGATACTTTTTCTTCCTGAATCAGTGCCCAATGTAGGAAACTGTTACTGTAAAACAAAACTTACCAACAAGCCGTGGCTAGCATTTTAGAATTGGGGCTGAAGTGACAGTAGGAGATTGGCCGGTCATCTCCAATCTGACTGCAGAAATTATTCAAAGACTAAAAAGAAAACGAGAACAAGGTGATCATTAGAAAGCCAATCTGAGAGTTCTTTAGCTTTTTCACTTTTGGGGAAAAAAGGGCAGTGGGGGAAAGGCAGAGAGAGAAGGAGGCGATGGTGGTAATGCTTTAGTTTAACCAATCCCAAGACTTTTTAAATGCTTGCTGCTGACAGACACTAATGTTGATGAACGAAAGGGATGAAGGCTTATCTGGAATGCCACTTGTTTACCATAGCCTCACTAGCTTTTTTGTTTGTTTGTTTTTTGTTTTTGTTTTTTTAAATTTATTTATTATATGTAAGTACACTGTAGCTGTCTTCAGACACCCCAGAAGAGGGCATCAGATCTCATTACGGATGGTTGTGAGCCATCATGTGGTTGCTGGGATTTGAACTCATGACCTTCGGAAGAGCAGTCGGCGCTCTTAACCGCTGAGCCATCTCTCCAGCCCCGCCTCACTAGCTTTTATGTCAGCTAAACACAGACAAAAAAACAGAAAAGCAAAGCACAGCTTGAGCTATTAAAAGGGAGCCTCTGTGAGCCCAGAATGCTCCTTCACCGCGGCTGATGGTGCCTCCCACATCAGATTCACCAGGTGGCATGTGGTAGCTGCCTGTACCCTCCCATGGATGGGCTAAAACAGAAGCTAATAATTTAAGAGAGTGTACAGCAGCCAAGAGCGTCTTACCCGGAGAGACTTGTGCAGCTCCTGCATCTGGGAGGTTCTGGTTGTCTCTGGAATCTCCTTATGGAGACGGGCCTCCTCCAAGCGTTTCATTGCCCTGTGACCCATAAACAGTATCACTAAAGAAGCATCAACAAGGGTCTGAACATGTTCTAATTCCCAATACCATGTAATAAGTGCCATCAGCACAGAGCCTATCCTCAGCTCCTGAAATGATGGAATTCTTCTTCTGGACCTCTGCTTACCTGGGGAGTGAATAATTAGCAATCCACAATCTGGCCACCTTCAGGCTATTTGGCCCTTCATGGTACCAGGTTTGCTGATACTGAGAAGGAAATAACAGAAGAAATGTTAGTCTGAAAAAGGCCTGCTCTGGCAACCGTTGTTCCCGTCTGTAACACTCACAAAGAAGGTGACTGGTTCAGTAACAGAACAAAGCGGGCACTCGTCCTTCTATTAATTACTTTTTCTTTAACTGTGTGTCATGTGACCATGTGGGGGGATGGGCATACGAATGCAGGTGGCATGAAGGTCAGAGGATGGCATTAGATTGCTCAGGGCTGGGCATCGCTAGACTCAGGTATTGGGAACCAAACCTGACCCTTCCTGAAGAGCAGTGTGCACTCTTAAAAGCAGAGCAATCTCTCCAGACCCCTAATTTTTTTCTATGACTTCTTATAGTTTCTGGTTTCTTCTGGAGTGACACCAAGAGTGCCATAGCTTTCCTGAATGGAGAACTTCCAGCACCATCCCCAGTCACATAAAAATTACCAATTATTGCCATCAATCAGTCCCAAATGGCAGAGTCTGCAGACACCTCTCCTCATCCTAGCAAAGCAAAGCACTGGAAAGAATGTTCTTGAATTTCAACAGTTTACCTCTTCTTTTGACTTTTTAGATTTTTCATCATCTTTTTTTGTCTTTTTTAAGGCATCAGTCCCGACCACTGAGAGAATATTTCTTAGCCTGTAACAAAAAAGGTCAGAAATCAATATGGATGAGGTCCAGTAGTCCCCATCACCACTGTGGGAGAGATGTGTCAAGATCTCTAAAAGCTTACAACCATAGGGAGCAATGAACCCTAGCCATACTGTGTTTGTTTCACAACTCATACATCCTTATGATAAAGTTTAATTCATAAATTAGCAAGGTAAAAGGTTAGTAACAAAAAACCAAAACATATTTTTATAATTTTGTGAACAAGATCTGTTTTTCTATCTTTCAAAATACCTTACTCTCGTGCACACTAACAGGAAGGTAGCAAGGGAATAGCAGATGATGTGTAAATAAAGTGTTTACTTCTGGCATTTTCCCAGTCAGTATTTTTGGGCCTCAGGTGACTATGGTGAGAGAAACAGGATAGGCAAGTACAGGAGAAAGGCTGTGCACCTTTGCTCTTTCACCTCAGACTCCTCCCGTCTCCCTTAAGACTCAAGTGGGCATGCTGAGCCTTTCCACAGTCTGTACCTGAAGGCTCCTTAAAAACTCAGCAATTACTCTCTTCTACTTAGAGTCAGCTGGCCTATACACTGCTGCCACTAGGCTCTGGGGACAGTTGGAATCCACTTAATGCCATGATGTACAGGGCACTGATTCAAGGGCTAAGGATATGTAATGACTAAGAATAGTTCCAAAGGAACTAAGCTTGATGGCATACACTTTTAATCCCAGAACTTAGAGGCAGAGGCAAGTGGATCTCTCTGCGTTCAAGACCAGCCTGGTCTACAAGGAAGTTCTGGACCACTCAGGGCTATACACTGAGACCCCATTTCAATACAGTAAGAATTACAAGTCAGGTGTGTTGGTGAGCTCCAGGCCAGCTAAAGCTATATAGTGAGATCCTGTCTCCAAATATTAACAACAAAATTCAATCTAAAGGATTATTCTGAAGGGACTACAGAAGGTAGTACATTCCACCAATATTAGACAGCGGTGAACAGAATGTGAAGGGAACATGGAAGAAGTATAGAACCAAGGCTTGGAAGGAGGTGTGGGGTAGATATGGAGGCTTTTACAGAAAAGGTGCTGTCAACTGCTCATTCAGCCCACAGTCAAAAACAGAAGTTGGAGCAGAGGATTAAAGAAACGTAAAGGCCAACAGTCAGGGAAACAGGGTGGGCTCAGGCCTGCAAACGCTTTAGTAGAGCTGGACTATGGAATACAGGAGAAGGGCTGGTGATGGCCAAGGTTGGAAAGTCAGGTGGGGCCTGGTCACCAGAGCCTACGCTATACCAGGAAGGGTCTGCAATGAGAACAACGTGGCAGCAGGCAGAGGAGGAAGAATAGCACATTAAACTAGCCTTTATTGTTAAAGCAATCCCAAGTCACAATGGTGGCCCTGAGCTACCGCAGTGGCAGCTGGGATTCAAGGCATTCACCTAAGGGACATAATAATAGTGCATGACGGACTTGGCAGGCAAAAGGGACTAACAGCAAATACACCCTGAGCCAGGCTGGTAGGATGGCTCAGCAGGTAGAGGGGCCTGCTGACGTGAGAGAGATCCCTGGGAGAGAGGGAGGGAGGGAGGGAGGGAGGGAGGGAGGGAGGGAGGGAGAGAACACCAACTCTCACAAGTGGTTATGACCCCCACACCAGTATGAAGGCACATACATGTCTACACACACACACATACAACATTTAAAAAAGGCATTGGCAGAAATAATGGAGGGGCTTACTCCACAGGAGAAAGGCTTCTTCTGTGAACAAGTGGCACTTATGCTCAAACAAAATAACGTGACTCTAAAAGCTAAGAGAGAAACAAAAAATCAACTATTGTGTACTAGGGCCAGAAGAGACAGTCCAGCGGTCAAAGATTACTTCCTGCTCTTTCAGGACCCAAGCTCGGTTCCAAGCAGCTGTATTAGGCAGTTCAATATTGCCTGTAACTCCAGCTCCAAACTCAACACCATCTTTTGGACTCCCAGGGCACCCTGACTCACCTGTGATGCTTCCACACACACACATATTATGGATTTTATATAATTAAAAATATCTTAATAAAACAAAACAAAAAAAATCACCTAGCATATCAAACAAACAACTTCACAGCAGAGTAGGAAAGGGCCTGATGGGAAGTCTGCACTGTCTTCACAATCCATAAAACTACAAGAACCTTGTAACTTCAAAGACAAAGAATAGCTATAACCATGTATAAAGGACACCTTTCTCTTCGTTCAGCAGGGCCCTCTCCGAAGAGTGTGATAGGCTCTCCCAAGGCTCGAAGGCAAGCCTTGACCTCTGAGTCATCCGTGGAAACATTGATTTGCCGGGCTCGCTTTCTTCTTTCAAATTCTGCCAAGACTTCTGCCTGCCGCTCACTGATGTGCTCCTCAATTTCAAATACTTCTCCTATGCAAAGAACAGGCAACATGGGGAAAGAAACAATTAGCCCATCAGAGTTTGTGTGTCCTAGAGTACAGCTTCTTAAACTGGTTGGAGGTGCATATAGTGTTAAGTGTGTGGCTCACAAAGACTTCAGCAATATCGAAGGGTTCCTGCAACCAATAATCCCAAATCAAATTCAAAACAAATTATAGTTGCTTTGGCAGTTCCTGCTGGGCTGCACCAGGAATCTTTACTGCAGTCTTGGTTCTGAGCATGTGCAATTCTGTAATGCACTTACTGTCTGCCATGCCATGTGACACTAAGGAACACCGCCTCAAAGTGGCTCAGAGACAATTACATGTGAGATTATACTGTGTTAAAATGTTTGATTATTTAAAATTGCTGTTTGGCCACAACAGAAAAGAAAAATGAGGAGTAGCTCAGTGTGATAGGGTGTGCCTGTAAGTTCAGTACATGAGAGGAGGCACAAAGACCACGAGATCAATGTCATACTTGGCTAGGTACTGAGAATGAGGGCAGCCTGGGCCATACAGACCTTGTCAGAAAGAAAGGACGGAAGGAAGGGCCAACAACAAGAATATTATCTATCTGTGTTGCTGATTAAAAAAAGAAAAAAAAATTCAAAGAACTTTGAAAAACATTTGAAATGCCCTAACCTGCAATATTAAAATTTCAGCCAAGATTTAATTCTCTATTAATAAACAAGTATGTCCATTCTTATTAATATGCAAATTTGCTTTGGTTTTTAAAAGTTGTAAGCATACGAAAGAACTGTACCTAATCTATCGTACTTTTTATAGCTTACCAGCTTATTAAATGATGGCAACCACATAAACCCAAGTGATGCTTTAAACTGAGAGCAGGAGGGAGGGCCAGGCCACTTCTTCCAGTTACTTCATCATCTCTTTATATAGCCCAGAACATCTCTTATTTGGAAAGCCCAACAGAAATGCTGCTTGTCAACTGCTGAATTCACACACACTAACTAGTGAGAGGGAATAATGGTCAGAAAAACAGCTAATAAGGCTTTTTGGGTACTGTGGCAACTAGTTTTAAGACCCACAACAAACACACACACTGGGAATGAAGACAGGCTTGAGGACAGTTAAGAATGATGTATGTGTGTAGGGAAAAAGCATGCAAATTTTTTTAAAATGCCATAATAACTTAGTTAAATTAACCAGGTAGTGGTGGCACATACTTTTAATCCCAGCACTCAGGAGATAGGGACAAGTGAACCTCTGAGTTTGAGGCCAGCCTGGCCCAAGGCTACACAGAGAAACCCTGTCTTGAACAACAGAAACAAAAACAAAAAACTAGAAAAGTAAAGGAGAGAATCCTACAAACAGTTACACAGCAATAACGCCACCCATATCCAGCCAGATCATTCATTATAACAAGAACTACATTACATCTCCCAAAGACAAACCCAAACATCCACTGAAGAAGTCTGCAGAGATAATGAGTAATTCGTGCAAGGAACTATATAAAATATAAGAAAAAAACCCTCATTGGATGATGCCAAGTAGGCAAAGTCGTAGATTCAGTGGTAAAAACAGAAGGGTAAGGTTGCATGCCTGTGCATGTGCAAGTTAGTATGTCTTCCCAACATTCGATTCCGAGTAGGTACCACCACATTCAGCTTTTTTTTTTTTTTAAATGGGTTCTGGGGTCAATGTCAGGTCCTAATGGTTGCACAGAAAAGCTTTTGGCACCTGAACTAGCCCCCCAGACCAATAGAAGGTTTTGACCCTATAAACCTAATACTATGTGGTTTGGGAAGTTGTTCATCAGAATATTGAATCATCAAAGGTGCATGGTCATGTACACAGTACCAGGGAGGAGGCAGGAGGAGTTCGAGGTCAAAGGCAAGAGACTGGTGTAAAGATGGGAATGTGGTCGGTGGCAGAGCAGTTGCCCAGCACGCAAAAAACCCTGGGTTGGATTCCCAGCACTGTTTTAAAAAAGGGGCGGGGAGTCTGATTTGCAATTTGCACCTTACCGGATGTTATATTAATATTTCCTGCTTCAATGCCGGCTTTGAGTCCTTCTTTTCCCAAAATCCCAGACTCTCCTTTGGCCAGGCGTTCCCGCTCTTTCTCTTCCAAGCTTCCATAATAGATGTGTGGTTTCTTCACAACAGGAGCAACCAAATCGTCAGGTGCTTTAGTTTTGGTTGTCTGTTAAAACAAAGACTGATTAAGGTTTAGTTCTAGCAAACCATGCTTCCCAAAAGAATGAAGCTAATGCTGAGCTTTCATTTTATTTCCTCTCAAAACTAGAGGATAAAGTTGGAACTGACTTTGTGCGAGTTTAGGCTCACAAATACAACTAATCAATTTCTGTCTGATGTGCCTTGGTTTATTTGGGGCCCGTTAATCTATTGGAAATGCAATCTCCGGTTTTACGAAAATAACATCGCACCACTGGGCAAATACAAAGAACAACCTAAAACAATCAGGGCGGTTTTAGGTGCACCAAGTCACAATGTTACTGGAATACACATTTCAAATACTTTCAGAGCCTATTAGAAGTTGGGAGGCCTCATCATAGTAAGTACGAGTCGTACAGCTTAAGTTAAGACACAATCCGATTTCAAAGCGCCTTGTTTTGGAGCAGTCAGAAAAAGTGTTCATTGCTCAGGGCTTAAGTAAGAGCAGTGCAAAAAGAGCTGCAGTACACGAAGGCTTTTAGAAATCAGGAAAAGGCTGCTAAGGTCCACACCACGGTCCCTCAGCCTTCCTCCTCCTCCGCCCTGACCCGTAAGGTAACGGCCCTTTCCCACAGGGACCCCGTCCTCTCTGGGAGAGGTAGGCTTGAGCTGCGATACGGAGCTCCGTACCGTGGAGGAGGCTCGTGAGGAGGCCATGCTGGGCTCCAGAGCCGCGAGGTCCCAGCCAAATCCGCGTTCTGCTTTTCAGACCGGGAACCGCGCGCCTTGCAAAGTGGAAGTGCGTCACTGGCCGGAAGCGTATCAGGATCGTACTCCGTGCTCTAGGATTCGCGAAGTATCTTGGGAGTGGTAGTTGCCAAGTGTCGGCTGGCGTCGAGGGGAGTGGCCTTACCGAGCGTCCGACACAACCTCGCGGGAGAAAAGGCGCGTGGGAAAAGAAGCGCAGAGCAGCCTGGGAAGTGTAGTTCGGGCAGCGCTGCAATGGCTTCATGGTGGGAGTTGAGGTTCTGGGAAGCTGCAGAGGCCTGAAAAGAGGTAGGTTTGCGGATCGCAACTGTAATCTGGAAAAAAACGAGGGTCTCTGCTCTCCTTCGGGAGGCTTTCCGCCCTTTCGAAGCTGAGGCCTGTGTTGCCATGGAAATATCTCCCTAGACTTCTGCAGCTTTGGAGCTGAGAAAGAGGACTGTTGTCCACGACGGGAAGTCCTCCGGGGGGCCCCTCGTAACTGGGTGTCTACGTAGTGAATTTGGGCTTCAAGAAGACATTAAACTTGAAGAACCTTCTAAAGCTAAAATAGAGATGTGGTGGAGGAGCTGCGGCCTAGTTTGTTGTTGATTTACTTGTCTACAGCCTATTCTTTGTATGTGTTCTTTGAAATAAAGGGTCCAGGGAGGCCCCAGTTAAAGTGCATACCAGCAGCTGTTGCTCCAGTGATTGCTAGGCCATCAGAGATAAAGTTTTTTGTTTTTGTTTTTAATCCTTACATGAAAGTTGTGGGGATTGCAAAAATATTCGCGTTTGCCGAGCTGAACCGACTCACTTCCACTCTCAAGCCCCTCCCCAACAACTCCAATTAGAAGAGCACTTCCTCTTCGAGGACTTACTAAACGCCAAGTTACGCGCCAAGGAGCTTATTCTATTTTAGTCATTTAAGTCGCGGGACAACAAGAGTACAAACCAGAAAATAAATTCTGATGAGAAAAGATAATCCGTCCTTCTGGAGCCATAGCGTAGTAATGTGGCGGGTGGGGAGCCGCGCTTTTAACCAGTTCTCATTATTGCTCTCTAGTGGTGAGGCTTTCAGTACGCACGTAGGGAACTTTTTTCCTTTCCTCTTTGGAGCTGGCTTCCACTTCTCTACTTAGGGATCTGGAAGAAGGTAGTATCTGATGTAGAAAAAAGCAGTTTGAATTGCCACCGGCCAGAGTTTTGTGTTGATTATATCACCCCTTGCTGTGCTAAGCCTCCTGAAAGAGGTGTGAATGTTTTATATACATCGTAGGCTTTTGTTTCATTCTAGAGCATACAATAATAATTTATATGAATACACACTATAGCAGATCTTTCATGTAGATCATTATCACTTAAACTCTTTAATCTAGTGGTCTTTGT
Source organism: Uromys caudimaculatus (assembly GCA_028551405.1). Lineage (NCBI taxonomy): Eukaryota > Metazoa > Chordata > Mammalia > Rodentia > Muridae > Uromys > Uromys caudimaculatus. The sequence goes on along the minus strand of CM052702.1, from coordinate 60,699,811 downwards.
GTAACTTTTATAGGAGGCTGATTTTGTTTTTGTTTTTTCTTCTTCTTCAAGACAGGGTTTCTCTGTGTAGCCTTGCCTGACCTGGAACATGTTCTGTAAACCAGGCTGACCTCAAACTTAGAGATCCACTGCTTCTGCCTTCAGAGTGCTGGGATTAAAGGTGTGTGCCACTACCACCCGGCTTCTGATATTGTTAACTAAACTGTTTGTTTCAACTTTATAAAACTGGAATATTTTTCCAAGCTTCTCAAGGCTTCTGTATTAAAATAATATAAAGAATGGGAATGTGGGCTAGTTCAGTCATAAGGAGCCTGTGCTACGTGTAATGCCCCACATTGTAGACGGAGAGAACTGACAGCAGACATTGTCCTCTGACCTCTGCTTGTGAGCTGTGTGCTTTCACCAACACCCAACAAATAATACAATAAAAAATTTTTAAAAAAAGATTTATTTATTTCATGTATGTGAGTACACTGTCGCTATCTTCGGACACACCAGAAGAGGGCATCGGATGGCCATTACAGATGGTTGTGAGCCACCATGTGGTTGCTGGGATTTGAACTCAGTTTCTCTGGAAGAGCAATGCTCTTAACCGCTGAGCCATCTCTCCAGCCCCCCTTCCCTTTTAACTTTTCATTGATTCTTTGTGAATCTTACATCAGGCACCCCCGTCCCACTCATCTCCCTGTCCCTTCGTATCCACCTCCGCTCTTGCAACCTCCCCCTACCCCCAAAATAAAATAAGATAGAATAAACAAAAATCTGTCATGGAATCTGTAGTGTGTCACGGTGTGTCATACAGTATACCCCTTTGTCCATACATCTAAACTTGTAAATGTTTGTTTCAATGAGTCACTGGTCTGTTTTTAGGCCTCTCTGGCTTTTGCTACACTGTCTATACTGGAACCTCACTAGGACTCCTCTCAGATATTATGTCATGAAGATCCTATCCTGCAGCTTTGGGCCTGCCCATTCACGAGCCCGAGCAGATCACTGATGGGGAGATGTTAGGGTGGGCCAACTCAAAGCCCTAGATTTGGGCCTCGGAGGTAGCTGAGTTGATCAGCCCTCCAGCTCACCTGTACCTGCACCACCAGGGTGAACTCTCCAACACTGCCCCAGATAGTTCACCCAGTGCCACAGCCAGCAAGGGGTAGGATCAGCTCTCCTGTTCTCATGTCCTCAGGGACTGGCTTACCTAATTCTTGGTCAGCGGGGCCAGCTCTACTGCTGCCCAGGTAAGTTGCAGGGCCCACTCTACAGAGTGCTGCCAGCTTAAGTTTTTGTTCTGAAACAAACACGGGCTTTGTTAACACACGCATTCATTCACCATATGAAATGATTTTGAATTTCTCTGGCCTTAAGTCTGTCTGCCTACCCTTCAAATTCACTAAGAAACCTTTTCCCAGGGGGAATTGAGCTCCCTAGCCACTCCCATGCAGCCCAGCCTAGGCTAGACACTTATGCAGGGCAGTTGAAGGACCTTCTTTAGAGTCCTGTTTTTACACTAGATTGGCATGGTCTGTGTGTTGTCTGTTTTTACCACAGATTTTGACAGAGACTTTAAACTCTTATAGCTCAGCACAGGGAGCATTTGATGGATGAATGATTTATCCATTTAGGACCCACTTAGATCCTGTGGATAATCTTGTGAATTGGTAAGTTTAGTTTTCATGAGATTTAAGCCAGCTTGTAATATCCAGGAATGGTCACAGTCTCTGATGATGTTTATGGAAAGCAGATTGGATGGATGGCTTGTCCACTTTCCCTAACTACACTGAGTTTAGATGAGATAGTTAACCATTTCCCTTTGTTTCCTCTGTGTGTGTATGTGTGAGGTGTGTGTGTGTGTACACTGTGTGAGTGTGGTATGTGTGTATGTGTATACACCTTGAGGCAAGAGGATGTATGCTGGGTTTCCTGCTCTGTACTACTTTGCCTTACTCCTGGAGACAGGACATCTCACTGACTTCAGAGCCAGGCTGATAGCAAGCAAGCCCCCAAACTCAGAAATCTTCCATTCCTTCATAGCTCAGACACCCATAAGACTATGCCTTTTTTTTTTTTTTTTTTTTTTTTTTTTTTTTTTTTTTTTTTTTTTTTTTTTTTTTTTTTTTTTTTTTTTTTTTTTTTTTTTTTTTGTGACAGGGTTTTTCAGTGTAGCCCTGGCTGTCCTGGAACTCACTCTATAGACCAGGCTGGCCTTGAACTCACAGAGATCCACCTGCTTCTGCCTCTCAAGTGCCGGGATTAAAGGGCTGCACCACCACTGCCCTGCTATGGCTAGCTTTTTATGTGGGTGTTGGGGACTCGAACTCAGGTCCACATGCCGGGGCAGGAAGTGCTCCTGCTCAGCCATATCCCTAACTCCTTTGCTGTATTTGTTTCTTCTTCTTTTTTTTTTTTTTTTGGTGACAGGGTCTCCCTATGTTTCTTTGGCTGGTCTCTAACTTCCGGGCTTATGTGACCCCAAGAAGTTGTGACTTTTGTTAATGTGCCACTGCCCTCAGCTCGTTTCTTTTACCTAGTGTGTCTTTGGAGGTTATTGGAGCACAAGATTAAGGTGATGGTTGGGTGTCTTGCTTGGGAGCCCACAGCTGGAAGGGTCTTGGGACTTGAGATTGGGGCCCAAGCTTGGTTTCTGACCTAAGAGCTCTGGACAGAGAATAGTTTCTGTGCTGCTCTATCAGTGGTGCCCCCAGGTTTGGAATAAAGCATCCCAACAAATGTTAAAAAGGAAAAAAGAAAAAGAATTGCCTAGATTCTCTGATGGCAACTTGCTGGGTTTTGTTTTTAAAGATTTTATTTTAAATTTTGTGTATTTAAGGCCTGGAGAGATAGCTCAGCGGTTAAGAGCACTGACTGCTCTTCCAGAGGTCCTGAGTTCAATTCCCAGCAACCACATGGCAGCTCACAACCATCTGTAATGGGATCCGATGCCCTCTTCTGGTGTCTGAAGACAGCAACAGCGTACTCACATATATAAAATAAATAAATCTTTAAAAAATTTCTTTTTTGTATATGTAGGTACATGAGTGCAGGTAGCCAAGGAGACACAGGCATCTGCTCCCCTGAAGCTGGGGTTACAGACAGGATAAGTTGGGAACTGAACTTGTGTCTTCTGTATATGCTTAGAATATGCTCTGAAACAAAGAGCTGTCTTTCGCTCCAGCAATAAATGGATGCCTATAGATTTTGGAGTATCTGCATGGACTCTAAATGAGTTAATGTCCCATTCATTTTGTTGTTCATGTTTACAGATTCGTCTGTTTGTAGCTGAGACTTGGCACCTGCAGCTTTTCCTCTCCTGCCATTTTAACAGCCCATAGCTCGCTGGGTCGCTTGCTGGGTTGCTTGCTTTCTGGGTCTGGCTCCTCTGACGTCCTGGTTGACTTCACTATGCTGCGACGAAAGCCAACTCGCCTGGAGCTCAAGCTGGATGACATTGAGGAATTTGAGAGCATTCGAAAGGACCTGGAGGTGAGAATTCAGTTTCTGCTTCTTCTGAAGCTCAGACGCCACAGCAACTCGTTTAAAATCCATGTGGCTGCTTTACAGACCTCTCAAAACAAAAATGAATTTCCTGTGACTGTCACAGCAAAGAAGTAAGGACTTAGTGGCCTGAAACAACAGAAAATGATCCTTTCACAGTTACTTTTTAAAAATAGTACTATTTTATTTATTAATTTTTCATATATTTTGATCATGTTGCACTATCTGCGATTCCTCCTAGGTCCTCCTTACTTCCTTACCCACCCCACTTTATGTTCTTTCTCTTTCTCGAAAAAACAATACAAAGCAAATCCCCAAAGCAAGAAACACAAAGTCCACAAAAGTACCATTGAGTTCATTTTTGTATTGGCCAACTACTGGCCATGAAGCCTGCTCAGGAGTGTGGTTGATACATCCAGTGACATGGGAGATGTTGGAGAAGGTTGATTTTCCTTTTGACAGTGCTGTCAATTGCAGATGGCTTCGTGGTTGAGGGTGGGTGAGACCCTGGCTGGGCCTCTGTAGGGTTTGTTTGTGCTGCGTTCACATGTGCGTCAGTGCTGTTGTATGGATGACTCTGTTCCCTTGGAGGTCATCCTTCACCTCGTGTCTCACGATCCTTCTGCCTCCTCTTCCACATCAATCCCTGAGCCTTGGGGGGAGGAGTTTGATGAAGACATTCCAGTTAGGACAGGGTGCTTCAAGTTTTCCACAATCTACACATTGTCCATTTGTGGGACTCTGTGTTAGTTTCCATCTAGTGCAAGAAGAACCTTCTCTGTTGGGGCTGAGCAAGACACTGATCTGTAGCTATGGCAACATATTGTCATTTTATTGCTCTGCTCCTTCAGCAGAATTGTCTTATCTCCTGTGGCCTATCTAGTCTCAGGTTTGGGCTGCTAGGCAAACACTGTACCAACTGAACAACATCCCAGCCTGGTAGCATTTATTATATAGACAGTGTGTTCCAGTAGTGTCAGTTTTTGCTTTGTGCCTGTGTGTTTGTGTGTGTGTCTGTGTGTGTGTGTCTTTGTGAGTGTGTATTAAACTTCCTGTCACTCTACTTAGTCAACACTACAAAGAACTGACTTTATAAAAACTACTTCTAAGAAGCAAAAGAATCTCTGAGAATATTCAGCTGGAATGAAATCATTTAAAAAGTTTCACACTGTAAACAACTACAACTTCCAGAATCTAGTTACGTAAGTGTAAACAAAGCTTAGTAAAAATGAAATATGAAGGAATGGAGGCGGAGAGATGACTCAGCAGTTACAAAAGAGTTGCTGCCCTTGTAAAGGACCCAGCTTCGGTTCCCAGTCACACATGGCCACTTACAGCCATCTGCAGCTCCAGGTCAGGGTCCTGATGCCCTCCTCTGGCCTCCACAGACACTGCATACACATGGTACAGACTCACAGTCTAGTCAAAACCTTCAAAACAGGGCAGAGCCAGGCATAGGAGTACACAGTTATAATGCTGGTACTTGAGAGACAGGGGCAGGAGAAGTTAGACAGCCTGGGACTTAAACTAGGGAGGGAGGGAGGGACAGAGGAAGGCACACTTTTTCTACTGTTTTCATTTAATTCATAGCAAGAGTGTCCCTCCTTCCTAAGCTTCTTCTTTTTTATTTTGGTTTTTCGAGACAGGGTTTCCCTGTGTAGCCCTGGCTGTCCTGGAACTCACTCTGTAGACCAGGCTGGCCTCGAACTCAGAAATCCGCCTGCCTCTGCCTCCCGAGTGCTGGGATTAAAGGCGTGCGCCGCCACCACAGCCCGGATGCTTCCTAAGCTTCTTGAAAGGATATCAAACCCACCACCTTTAGTGGAAAGGCCAACTCTGCAGAGTCAGAATCCATTGTGCCAGTATTTATGACTCATTACAACTGAAGTTTAAACCACACTTGAAACTCATTCAGGCCTGATGATGCATGCCTATAATCCCAGCACTCAGGAAGGAATCTGAGGCAGAAAATCACAGTGAATTGTGAATTTCAGGCCATCCTGGCCTACACAGTGAGACCCTATCTCAAAAAAAAAAAAAAAGAAAGAAAGAAAGAAAGAAAGAAAGAAAGAAAGAAAGAAAGAAAGAAAAGAAAGAGAAAGAAAACCCTATCCTTAATAATTATTATTAATATGAGTTCTTAAGCAAAAACCGTGGGCTGAGAAGACTACTCAGTGAGTAAAGACACTTCCTGCCAAGTTTTAGAGTCAGAATTCAATCTCAGGAGTAAAGACACAACTTTCTATTAGTACTATGTACGTGATAAGTGTAAGTTGTAGCTGTGACTTTCTTTGTTACTGTCCAGCTCCCAAATAAGGACACAGAGATTTATTATAAGCTTTGGGCAAATTCTCAGCTATTCAAACCTGACAGTACTGGCCTGTGGTCATAGTCTCTTGGCACCTGCTTCTTCATCTGCACCCCTCTGGGGACATGGTGACTTCCCATGCCTGACTCTTTTTCAGAGGTCAGTCTCTCCAGAAGTCCTGCCTGTCCTCTCCCACTGTTATAGGCCATCCACTTTTTTATTCAAACCAATCGGAAGTGAGAGAGGGAGTGTCTGCAAAATATGATGCAGGTGCTGAACAGCTGGAGTAACAGATGGCCTAGAGTCAGAGCTCTGCCGGGTGCAAAAATCAGTATCTGAATAATACAAAGACATCTTTAGACAGTGCACAAAAGCATCAATGCAACAGCAAGTGAGGCTGTTTGTGTTCTAAGATGCTTATGTGGAGGTCAGAGGACAACTTTCTTGAGTTGGTTCTCTCCCACCTTGTTGAAGCAGGGTGTCTTCCTGTTAATGTTGTATACTTCAGGCTCGCGTTGCCCATGAGCTTCTGGTCGACTCTGCCTCCTAGCTTGTTAGAGGAGTGTTGGCGCTGCAGATCACCACCATATGCAGTTTTGTTTTAAAAAAACATGGGTCCTGGGAATTGAACTCAGATTTCAGGCTTGGGCAGCTATCCTGCTGGCCAAGTTCCTTATATTTGTTACTTAAAGATAACCACAGGGAATTTCATATTTGGACACATTTTAGATTTTGGATTTTTGGCTTAGGGATGCTTATCTCTGTAACTAATGCATAAGTTCCAAAATGTGAAAAAAAATTGAACTTCAAATGCTTCAGGTCCCAAGCACCCAGAGAAGGGATCCTTGGCCTTGCCTTACTGGATTGACTGGTTAATTAACTGATGCTGGGATTTGAGGGGTTACAGTTTACCAGTATGTGGTATGTAATGGCCAACATAATTTGAGTGATCAGAGCCCTTGAGCTGTGTGCCCAGTAAAGAACTTTAGATTAAGCATCTACTGTTATTTTTAGAAAGAGTTATTGATATCCAGTGCCATCTTTATAGTCAGGCAGTGGTAGCTATGGAATTCTGTAGCCACTGGTGACTTGGAGCCAAACCTCCTTTGTGAAAGAAAAAGCCAAATTCTTTCTCTGTATCCCATATTCAACTCGAATTGGAAAGGTTGAGTTCAGTCTCCAAATGGCCATAAAATCAGTCTGGGCTCCTTACTGTTACTACCACAGGAGGAATAAGGGCTGTGAATCAGGAACCAAGTCTTGATTGGTGGAACTTTACTGACCCAAGCTTTGAAGGTACAGATGAGAGCTTAGGAGGTCATTAGGAGAAGTGGGGCACACTCATGAACTGTCTGCTTTTGAGAAAGCCACGTTTATGGTCTAGTCCAGGTATGTCAGCGTTTGCTTATCCACAGCAGGTTGGTTGTAGGCATGGAGTGGAACCAGAGAGCCCTTTCTGGATGATTCCGCATGCCTTGTGCACATCAGCAGTGGAGAAGATTTTTGTTGGTAATAGTAAAAACTATTCAGAAGCATGCACTTTAAGAGACTGCTTTGAATTGTATGGCAAGACTGAAAGCAGTAGTTGTAAAAACAGTGGGAGAGGATTTGGTTTCTAACTTGTCCCAGTTATCATTCCGTTGATTCAGAAATAACTATTCGTTGGCATCATTTTGACATGGCAAAGGCCCCCTTTGAACAAGATGCACTCCACTGGATAACAAGGAGGCCGTGGGGGGTGGATCTGGGGACCTTGCTAGGTTGTGAAGGAAACTTTGGATGTACTAGAGAAACTTTGGATGTACTAGAGTAACTTTGGTCATGGTGGCAACTTTGGTAGAAGATGAGGCTACAGTGGCAGAGGTGGTGGTGCAGAGGTTGTCATGGAGCAGGCTATGGTGTCTGTGTAGATTGTAAACAGGTCAGGACATGGAACCTAAGGTAGATGCAGTAGTGGTTGAATATACGGTGACTCCAGTGAAGGGAATTTGGCATTGGTATAATTACAGCATGGTGAGAACTATCATGGCTTTGGAACTCGGGCAGGTGGTGGTGGAGGTGTAGCATAATTCTGTTTTTTTTTTTTTCTTTAAGGTAAGGTTTCACTATGTAGCCCAGGCTGGCCTTGAACGTGTAATAGTCAAGTAGCAAGAGTTCTGTTTTGTTTTTTTTTGACAAAGAGTTTCTCTCTGTAGCCTTGGCAGTCCTGGACTTCACTCTGTAGACCAGGCTGGCCTCCATCTTAGAGATCTCCCTGCCTCTACCTTCCTAGCACTGAGACTAAAGACCTGTATGACCATGGCTGGCAAGTAGCAGAGTTCTAAACCGAGCAGAGAAGGGCTTCCATTCTTAGGAAAGAGAGCTGTCAGGAGAGCTATAGGGTTACTTAGGGACAGTCCAGCCAAATGCCTTAAAGACATTCTAGGAAATCAGCTACAGAGGGAGTAACACCCATAACAGGAAGGTTTCTGCAGTGTAAGCAGGAAACCCTTCTTGTTTAGGAGGTCCTTAGCCACAGTTGCAACAAGTGTGGCAACTGTTGACACAATGTAGTGCCAGCTGGATTGTCATCAAGGTCATCTGTCTATTGTAGATTTTTTTCTTTCTTGTTTTGTTTTGAAGCAAGTTTTGTTCTCTGTATAGCCCTAGCTGTCCTGGAATTCACTTTATAGATGGTCAGAGATCCACCTGCCTCTGCCTCCCAAGTACTGAGATTAAAGGTGTGTGCCACCACCTCCTGGCTGTAGATTTTCTTTTCATTGTATCAAATTTATTACTCGGTGAGTAGCAGTACTAGTAGTACCAAGAGGAAAGTTTTCAAAAAATTTTTTTAAACACACCCAAAACTAAAACAGGGACTGGGATACAGTATGGTGGTTGATTACTTGCCTAATATTCATAAGGCCTTGGATTCAACTCCTGGCATCACCAATAGATAGATAATTAATTTATAAAATTTAAAAGCCAGAAGGAAGCCCTTCCACTCTAACCTACTGACAAGGTAGCATGTCTCTTTGAGTTGCTGTAGTCAACATGGAGCCAGACAGGCTGTGGGCTTTGGTGGCTGCTAGTTGTGTCATTTTTCACTTGTTCTTATTGATAGTAGTTTGCCGAAACACCTTTTGTTGCCCTGTATCTGCTATCTCCACTTGCGGGTTCCTGCTGGGCCTCTGTATGGTACCCTCATTCTTCACATCCCCTTTGTGTCTTTGGCATTGTGGGCTCTCACATTATAATCCAGAGTACTCTATGCTATAGTTAATAGTTTACATGCCTGTTTGCCTTCTAGACTGGGACATCCTGGGATGTAGGGTTATATCTTCTACGGTTACATGCCTGTATCCTTGTCACTATCCTAAACTTGGGATATTAGCTTAATGTTTATTAGCCCCTAACCTTGTTCCATACCCAGTACCTAATATATGGTAAATTCTAGCTAAACATTTGTTAATTGAAAGAAGACTGTTGTATCTTTTTTTTTTTTTTCCCTACTTCTAGGCACGTAAGAAACAGAAGGAAGATGTGGAAGGTGTAGGAACCAGCGATGGAGAAGGAGCTGCTGGGCTCAGCAGTGATCCCAAGAGCCGGGAACAAATGATTAATGATCGAATTGGTTATAAACCCCAACTCAAGACCAATAACCGCACATCTCAGTTTGGAAACTTTGAATTTTAGAGATGGATTCTCTTACATGCCAGACCCCTGGGACGGAATACAATGATGACAGAAGTACAAACCAGATTTAGACAATTAAGTGTATGCAACTAAGCAGAATGTTTTCGGTCTCCTGCAGGGAGAGATAACTTCTGTGTGAAATTATTACTGTCCAACCTTTCTGATAGGCTGGAAGCCAAATTCTGGCTTGTTCCTGGAGAATTGGACTGCAGAAAGCTTACCTGATTTTTGTTTTTAAAAATAAATATATTTTTGGAAAAAATGTGAGACATCCTTAAAGGTAGTAGCACTGCTAATCCCCAGCTCGGACAGGTAACTGCTACAAGTGACGTCATTCTCCTTGTCTTTACAAAAAGACCCAGACCAGAACACTTGCAATTGATCCCTTGAACTTTGACTTAACTTGTTTATTCAGTATTTAGTGAGTGCCGACCATCCTGCAAGCAACAGAGATCCCAGATCAGTATGCTCAGGCTGTAGTCCAGCACTTGGGGGGGAGGGCTGAAGTAAGACTCTTAAGAGTTGGAGGCTAGTCTGGGCTACAGAGCAAAACCCTGTCTCAAAATGTCAAAAAACCAAACGAAACCAAGACAAAGATCCCTGTCCTCATGGAGACTGGATTCTAATGATCAAATTGTCAGAATCAAATTCACTTACAGGAAGGTTTTACACAAGGGGGGAAAAGACAAGCAGCGCTAACAGTGAGCGACATTCTCTTCTTCACTTGGGACTTCACTTGCACAGGACCCATCTGAGAGCTACTCTGGATACTTTTGCACCATGCCCTATTATTACCATAAAATTCACCAGCTGTGGAAGCCAGAACATCTGGAATCAAGTTTCAAAGAAACTCCTTAGCTGGGATTTACCCATGATTTTGGATAGTTCATGAGTGGTGTGAATGGGAAGGTAGAGACAGGGGGATGTACGCTTCCCTCTTCCTGCTCCAAGCTTTTCTACAAAACCTTTATTCTAGTTTTATTGATGACCCCTAAGTCCTGTTATCTTCCTGTCTTAGAAAACAATAAAACCCCCAAGACACAGACTGTAGACAGACTCTTATTACTGCAGCCTCCAAAGGCCTTACAGGGGGCAAAGGAAAGAAAGGGCCTGCCTGCTTCGGTCCTCCACTGCAACTCCCCAGGAGGTTTCCCACAGCTGTCATAATTTATGCTACCTGAAGTCTTGCCTTTTGTACTTAAAGCTGTCATGCAGAGGGCTGTGTAAGTACTGAGTGATTGGTGCAGATTCTCTTAGCTCCTGAGAGGGCACGCCATTCTGAGTTTGCAGAAGTGAGCCAGAGCTCAGCCATGAAGTGGTATGTACCAGGCAGGCTGCTTCCCAAGCCCTGCTTCTACATGGCCTCAACTACATTGCTCTCTTAGTGTTCTCAGCTGAGTCTTCAAGAAAGCAGTGTGTCGTGGTGGAAAGTTTTCTATTTTTAAGTTTCCAAGAATTTCTATGCTCTTATTAACAGAATGAGACAATTATTCATCAGTAGATCAGGACTTACTGCAATTGCTAATCTTTTTGGGGCACATCTATATTATATGGATCAATTCTGTGTTCCTTAGGACCTGTTTGTTTCTGGATTATCAACACCCAGGAGGCTAGTCAGGTGCTTGTAAAGATACCTTTTTCAGAAGAGTGACCTTTCATTTTCCTGAAGCCTTCAGGTATAATATAATCAGTACACAGTACAAATGTAATAAGGCTTGGTCGCCTGTCTTGTGTGGAATGCCTTATCTGTAGTCCTCTTGATTTAAATAGGTGCTAGTACTCCTTTGTGTGTATGCACATGCAGGCATGATAGGGATCGAACCCAGAGCTTAGAAAGGCACACTAGGCAAGCTCTCAACCAACTAAGCTACACCTATAGCCATTTGTTTTTGCAACAGGGTCTCTCACTGTGTTAGAATTCCAGGCCCATCTGCAATTCTGCCCATCTGCAGCCTTCCCTGTCTCCATCTTCATAGCTGGTTCTGAGGTCCTGCTGCTACAGGGAGAGACAGACAAGCTGTGGGATGTCTGTAAACACAATACCCAGGTGTCAGGATCACACTTTATTTCCTCAGACGTACAGACCAGGTTGCTAGACTCTGGGACAGAGGGCCTCTGGTGGGGCACATCTGCCACCTGTATGTACCCCTTCTCCATACTTCCTCTATATCCTGAGTGGCACATTCCTTTAGAATTCCTCCCTTCTCCCTGCCACAAGAATCAGAGTTAGACTGTTGTTGGGGCCTGAGCTCTCAGAGCCTCTCAAGCTGCTGTCTGTATTTTTATGGTATTAATTAATAAACTTCTGGCTCCAAAGGAAAATTCACCTGTGTTCCCTTGAACCCCCAAACTGAAGACCTTTCACTGAGCAGTCCTGGTCTTTCCTCATGATCTTCCTGTGCCTCAACCTGCCAAACACTGGAAGGACAGGCATGTGTCATCACACTTGACTATCAACTGCCCTTTTATAAACAAGAACACTAAGGCTTTGAGATGGTTAGGATAGCTGTTCCTAAGTGGTACAGCCCAGATTTGAGCCCGCTGTCCCCAAAGGCCATGTTTATCATAGCATGCTGAAAGATTGCAGGAGTGGTGATGATGGGCCAGCAGGAAGACCAGTAACAACATTACTTCCCCTACAGTACAGGGATAGGCAAAGTCTGGCAGTGAACTTCCTGGAAGCCCACTGCTCCCGCCTAATGGCACGAATACCGGGATTATGAATTACGGATGAAAGGAGGCAAAGGTTAGCTTTTGAACTCCTATACTGAAATATTTGCCTCTTCATAAGACCCCAAGTGCTATGCACAAGGTCATGCTGACCTTCTGGCAGGCACTAGATTAGCTTGTTAAGAGTGAGATAAAAGCAGCAAGGCCATGCCATGGAAGAGACTGACCTCCTAGAACCAGCTTATTTGGACACTCCTTTGTATAGACAGACATGCATAGAATCACAAAAATCAAAATATTTATTTTGTTTTCTTGCACACAACACTTAAAACATTCCCATTACAGCACTCCTGCTCTCTGGGAGCTTACAGTCTCTGAAACAGTCAACGTGAATGTAGACCCAGTGATTAAGGCATTACATCAAATGCAGACCTGTTGTTTAGATGCATCTTCTCAAGTGGCTGGAAAGGGCAGGCTCAAGATTCTAATAAGGAACCCAGGCCCATAGCCTGAAAGGGAGCTTGGGACAACCCTACCACAGGAGTAGTGAAGAAACTTTTTGATGGATGCTGAGGAGGCTCCATATGTGGGCAATGGGGAGTTGATATTCTTCCATCTTGGACTGCAGTTAGTACCTAGGATCTGTAACTCTGGGGACGTTAATCCTTTACCCAGCTTTATAGAAATTCCAGTAGAGCAACTGCTTCTTGAAGCAAACTTAAGACCTCTACTTGCTTTGTAAATACCAAATTCTAATTATTAGGTAATTATAACCACAGCAATAGCAAGGTGAGAGAGATGTTAAACACTAAGCTACCTGGGATAAAAGACAGAAAGTAGGGCAGGGGCTAAAGAAACTCAGCTATAGCCTTCCCACAGAAGGAGACATTTAGATAAACACAAGGCTGGGCATTATAGGTCTCGAGGATGGGACTTAAGTTTGCCTCTGTTCTGTACTAACCACATTCTCTAGCAACCTAGTTCAGGGATCTCAAGTTTAGGATTTGCAGTAGACTATTTCTAATCCAAAGCCACCCTCAAGATCCACATCAAAGTGAGGTGTTTCGTGGTCTCAGATTCATAGCACCTTGTCCTTTCAGGCCTTGGTTCTTCTCGCCTCAATGATAAGGTCCTGTTTCCGACAGTTTATGCTTTCTTTTTAGGATGTTAGGGCTTAAACACAGAGCCTGACATATGCTAGGTAAACGATCCACATCGTAGCTGCATCTCAGCCCCTGGAAGGTGTTTTATATATAGCTGCTCATCTGTAGATTGTAGAGAGCACCAGGGTCACCACTGAGTGTGGTTTCTGTATTCCCCTGGGTTTATTCCTTGGCTTCTGAGATGACAGCAGACTGTTTGCACCTCAATGTTGGGCTCTGTCAGTACCTGTCATTCACATGTGGTGCTAAAAACTAGCACAGCAGGATGAACTAAGAAAAGCAAAGCTCTAAAGTTGATTGCTAAGATTTTTAGACTCCATCCAATAGGCTTAAAACCTTTTCGTGGTTCAAAGCCACTGAAGTACACATTCCTTGTTCTCCAATATTTAATTGGCACACACAGAGAAAGTACAAATTTCAAAACTGAAACAATGGGCCAACAAGATAGCAGGTTTGTTTCTTCTGCTCTGAGGCACAACTGGATCTAGCACCAAAGAGGGCAGGATTTAACAGACCAGCATAGGAAGGATCACTTTAAAGAGGTAGTTTGGGAACAAGCCTGCATGTAGATTAATGATTGACAGAACATCCAATGAGATTCTTCATTGAGAAAAGGGGTTTTGGCCACTGTGACCTACGAAAATCCCCATAAATAATAAAGGTGGTCAAGTAGCAGATGGGGACCTACATAGTTTACACTGAGAACAATCTGGCTATTGGCAGACCAAACCCCACGTCTCTCCAAACAAGAAAGCTTGGTTTTTGCCTTTCTGGCCTTTTTGACTAGCTGACTCACACAGCAGATCAAAGTTCTCTTGGCCTTCAAATAACTTCCAAGGAACCTTAGATCTTTAAAAGTCAGGACTAGAGACTTCATATATGCTGATGAGTGTACTTTGGCTGTAATCCCACACATTGTATGTGGGTACACATAAAGCATATTTGAGGTGAATAAATGTTTGTGGAATGATTAAGTATAGACCAGCAGCATTTAGATATGACGTGTGCCCAAGGCATATCACCTACTAACCAGCAATTCAGATATGCCTGATACCAGGTAGCCCCACCCTCTGTCCATTCCAGGTGCATCTTTGCTAGTTTAATGCAGAGACTCTTAAGGTAATCCTCTGGACTGTCAGAAGAAACATCACCTAGGAACTTAGAAATGCCAAATTTGGTGGCTCTGGGGCTGAGGCCCACCAAGTAGTGTCTTAACAAGCTCTCTGGGTGATTCTGAAGCACTGTAAAGCTTGACAATCATTGGTTCCGAGGAACACACACAAAAACAATACAAGCTCTTGTTCAGTTGGGACAAACCAAGGTACTGAGTCAAAGTAAAATACTATTGGTTTTATTTAACAATCTCTATTTCTGTTGTCTTAAACTGATTGCCCTGTTTTTGTTTTGATTGGCAAGTTCATTCTAATCAAATGTTAAGTAGGAACGCAAGTAAATTACCGCGCAGGAATCCAGCTCACAGCCTCTAGGCCCGTGTATCCCTACCCACTGCCCACACACTCTATGGGCTTCAGTGCACACATCACGCCTGGAGAGAGGCACATGCTCCTTAACTCACTGACCTAAGCCTGCAGCTTGTTTCCTAGTGTGAGACTTAAGTCCCGGGTGGATGAGATGTCCCTAATTGCCGTCAATCCTGATTAAGTTACAATCCTTTTCCATCACTGACCCAGAACCCCACCTATCAAATACACATATTATCTGTTTAAAACAAAATGTACCCCTATACCCCCTCCCCACAAAACAAACAAACAAACAAAAAAAGTAAAAAGAAGCAGATAACCAAGTCATGAACTAGGAAGCTACCTGGATTAGACAAGGCTCAGGATGATGATAGAGAAGACATTTCATAGGTGACTTCTCAAGAGAAAAGTCAATTTCATCTTATTAGAAAAACCACTACTCAGAGACTGTCAGCTAGGCCTCTATTCAGCAGGTGTGTGTGTGTATGGAGACAGGAGAGAGAAGGATGATTGGAAAGGGAATCTTATCTTCCAGTCCCAAGATGCTTCCTACAGCAATTAATAAGGCCATATGTGGAGTCTGACGTTAATGGCAGTGCTCTGTGATGTCCACCACCACCGCCTTCTTCCAGCTGAAGAGAAAGTATCCTGTCCCAGCCCCTGCAGCTACTGCAATGCATAGGTACCCATTGTAGGTCATGAAGATGAGCATGAGGAAGTAGCTGATGACTACCTGGATGACGTGCAGCACTGTCTGCAGGAGGTGGGGGAAGCTCAGCATCTGCTGCCTGGGGAATAAACACACAGGAGTCAGACTTGGAAGCCTGCAGGTTAGGAGAGCAGCCATAGCTGTTAGCACAGCCTCAACAGGACTGCAGCACAGCTATCCTGGAAATGAGTGAGTGAGTGTGTGTGCGCGTGCACCCGCCTGCCCCCATCTGTTAAGAACTTTTGACTTTCCTTGAGACAGGGTCTCGTGAACCCAAGCTGGTCTCAAACTCGCTGTGCAGCCAAGGCTAGCCTTGAATTCTGGTCCTCCAGCCTTCTCCACGTGCTGGGACCCAGCCATCCATCACGCCCCATCACGTCTGGTTAGATTTAACTTCTGACAGGAGGGATCAATTGCATTCTGCCGTTCTTTTCTGTTTTAACAATGAGGTCTTAAATACCCATTATCATATAGCAAACACTTTAAAGTCTGGGTACTGTTAAACTTCTTGTAAAGTGACAAACACCTGCAACGTAGAACAAGCATGTGTGTACCTCTGCAGGGTCCCAAATACCATAACCCACAACCTGGGACTGCTAACGTTACTTAGAGTCATTAGCTCCAGAGGAAAGAATACCTGCTTTATTACATTATTAACAGCTCTCTAGAATTTTCCTTGGATCTGTTCCTTCTTCTTCTTCTTTTTTTTTTTTTTTAAAGATTTATTTATTTATTTATTTATTTATTTATTTATTTATTTATTTATTTATTTGGCATACAGTTTTCTGCCTGCATGTAAGCCTACAGGCCAGAAGAGGGCACCAGATCTCATTACAAATGGTTGTGAGCCACCATGTGGTTTCTGGGAATTGAACTCATGACCTCTGGAAGAGTCGACAGTGCTCTTAACCTCTGAGCCACCTCTCCAGCCCCCTGTCCCATCTTCTTACCCAACAGTTTTGTGTGTCTCCATAAGGATGGTTCCATTTGGTCCCGGGACAGGCATGGAATTGTAGCGAATGCTGACTTGAGACTTTCGAAGCAGACCCTCTCGGGCTATCTTGAGTCCTTCATAAAACATTGCTAGTAAAAACACTGCCACGAAAGCTCCAGCCATTTCTGAGGAAAAAAAGGACAGGACAGGAAAGGGAAGGGGAGGGGAGGGGAGGAGGAGAAAAGAAGGAAGAGATAACGATACAGTCAAAACTGTTAGTGAGCATACTGCTGAGCACAGTAACACAGGCCTGTGATCCCAGTGCTCAGGAGGCTGAGGCAGAAAATGATGAGTAGCACATAGTTAGCCTGAGCTACATGGCAAGGAACTATCTCAAACCAAACCAAACAGAAAAAGCATCAGGCTCAGTTTGTGAATAAACTGAGTGGTGGTGTTTCTACCCACTCGGTGGAGCTGAGCTGTTAACGAAAAATCACTGCCTCTGCTCACGATCATACTTTCTGATTATATCCAAATACATTATACAGAATATTGAAAGAAGGCATAGCCAACTGTTGTTTTATTGTTTAATAGGATTTTGTTGTGTAGCCCAGGTTGATCCTGGAGATTCTCCTGCCTCAGCCCCCTGAGCAATGGGATTAAAGATGCGCACTATCACACCAGCTAAAACAGCCTGCTTTTACAGGTGCTGCCTATGTATTTAATCGGCATTTAAGGGCTTATGCATAGATAGCTAAGCATTGACATGATGAATGTGTTTATAGGACTAACATTTCACATACGACTTGGACTAGATGCTTTCTCTTCCTCTCCCAAAAGCAAATTGGTTTATTTCCAAAATAGGTGTGGTACCTAATGCAGTTTAAGTGACTATTAAACCCATGCAATTGTAGTTTAAATGTAAAGCATACCAATATATGATAGATACAGAAAGATAAGCTACCTTAAAATGAAGAGCGGCTCTATGATATGCCAAGCATCAGGAATATGGAAACCATAGTTTGATGCAGCAGAGAAAGCATTGATTTAGAGAGTTCTAGAAAGTACTGTTCTTGTTTTACCTAACTGTGTGATTCAGGGCACACTATTTCTACTATATGAGGGTTACTTATCTGTAAACAGGCAGTTATGAGATCAACACTGTGGTTTGTGGGGGCAGCATCTATGTAGTCCTGGCTATCCTTAAACTCTCTATGAAGACTAGGCTGGCTTTGAACTCAGGAAGATCTTCCTGCCTCTGCCTCTCAACTGCTGGGATTAAAGGTGTGTGCTCCCATACTTGGTAAGATCAACAGGTTTTTTTGTTTGTTTTTGTTTTTTTAAAAGGTTTCTTTGGGGGGAGGGTTTTTTTTTTTTTTTAAAGATTTATTTATTATATTTATATGAGTACACTGTAGCTGTTTTTAAAAAACATACCAGAAGAGGGCATCAGATCCTATTATAGATGGTTGTGAGCCACCATGTGGTTGCTGGGAATTGAACCCAGGACCTTTGGAAGAGCAGTCAGTGCTCTTAACCACTGAGCCATCTCTCCAGCTCAAGATCAACAGTTTTTAACCTAGGGTTATGCTGTGGTATTTGAATATGCTTATAGTATCAGGCCTAGGATCAGTAACTTGGCAAACAAGAAAAGGATTGAAAAAGATCTTTATCTGGCATTTTAATTATATTTTAGAGCTCCAAAGCATATACATTAATTAAAGGAAGCTCACTGGAGGATCAAAAATGTATCGCCTCTTCTGCCTAGGGACTAGGAATTGGGATGTAATGTAGCACAACCATACAGACCCGGTGACAGGACAGAGAGGGGCTGGGTTTCCAAATCTACATCATCATCTCTGGCATTGTCATCTTCAGAGGTTATTTGATGGTTACTCACCTCCAGGTGTGTTGATTACCAAGCCGGAAAACAATAGGTTCACATTCTTAAAGTCAAAGTAGAAGGTCATAGGCTGCCAGAAAACCAAACAAGTCAGTTAGAGAAGACTGGGGATCCTAACGGGAATGTTCTAAGAGACTTGGAACAGTTAAAGTAACACGTCTATGTAAGAAGAGACACTGAAACACTGGGGGGCTTCACTACCTTGGCACTAAGAGCGCACCCCCGCCCCCAATGTCTTTCTCTCTTTTCTACACAAAACACAAACACTAGGATTTCATTCAGGAAAAGGTGAATTTCAAAAGGAAAGATTAGGGAAGAAAGAATTCTAGAAGTTCTTGGTTCTGGTGTCACGCTGTGACAAGCCTGCCACATGAACACTGGTAAGTCACTAGACTTGCCTGAGGGGATCTGCTGTGGTCTCCCTCTTGGGCAACCCTTGTGTGCACCTTACCATCATCATCATGCTGTCCCCTCCACCGTGGGAGTGTGAGGCCGTGGTCGGGTGGTGGTGAGGTGGCATGGTAATGTTGTCGTCCGTGTGGTTCATCTCCATATGGTGCATCCCCATATGGTGCATCCCCATATGGTCGGAAGGATCCAGTTTTCCAGAAAAGATGAGATTCAGCAGAAAAGTCTTTCAAAAAAAACAATTATATATTAAGAACATAGAATTTTCTTGATAAATACTTTGTCTATACAGAATTTTGCCCAATGAACAAATGCTCTCCTAGATGTAGAGTAACTTGGACTACTAAGGATCACCTTTGAGAAAAAGGACCGAGGGCTTGTCCTGAAGGCTCGAGATACCCATTCCTTACTCTGCAGAATTACTCCT
Organism: Uromys caudimaculatus; assembly: GCA_028551405.1. Lineage (NCBI taxonomy): Eukaryota > Metazoa > Chordata > Mammalia > Rodentia > Muridae > Uromys > Uromys caudimaculatus. The sequence goes on along the minus strand of CM052702.1, from coordinate 60,680,641 downwards.
CTAAGACACAGGTTTAATGTGTGTTTAATTTAAGGTAGAAAAAAAGACCAGCCCCTTCAGATGGCAGGAAATCGATAATTTGTAATAATGTATAAGTGTAAGCCATTAACAAAATGTAATTGCTCTAAGGCTGTTTAATCATAAACAACAAAAAGCCAAGACTTCAGATAAGTCTCTTAATTGGGGTGGTCTGTGTTTAACCAGGATGTTCAGATTCCACTTAGGCTTAGAGGACAATCAACTTTGAGCTCATTTAAATCTGGAGAAAGGTCTGTTGCTGCCTCAGGCAAAGAGTGTGCTGAGACTTCAGAGACAATTTCAGTCGCACCAATACATTAGAGTTAAGAACATAAAAAACAAGGTATAAATTGGATTTATTATATTAAGTTAGGTTTGTACACTGCATATTCAGCCTGTGTCATGCACCACGTTAATGCTTTTCTGCAGAGGTCAACATGGGTCAAGGAGCAGTAACTCCCATGGTTGCTGTGGAGGCTGGGGCTGGGGAGTTGGGATATATGTGCAGAGGGAGATTTTCATAAAATCTGTCTTTTCCTTTTTTTGGGTTTTCAAGACAGGGTTTCTTGGGTAGCCCTGGCTGTCTTGGAACTTGCTCTGTAGACCAGGCTAGCCTCAAACCCAGCCTCTCAGGTGTGTATCCCGCTCCCCCGACCCCACTAAAAGTCTGTTTTTTCTAAGTTTTATTTATTGTTATGTGTATGAGTATTCTGCCTGCATGTATGATTTTGTATTACTTGTGTGCAGTGCCCATGGAGGCCAGAAGAGGGCTTCCCTGGAACTGGAGTTACAGATACATGTGAGTCACTATGAGGAGTGCTGGGAATGGAGCCTGGGCTTTCTGCAAAACCAAGTTTGCTTAACCTCTGAGCCAACCACCAAGTGTCTTTAACCTCTGAGTCAACTACCAAGTTTGCTTAACCTCTGAGCCATCTGTCTACCTCCTGAAATCTCTTTATGTGTCCCACAACTCCAGTATGTAGAAGAAATTCAAAATAGGAGCAGGGCATGATGGGATACACCTGTAACCTCAGCACTCAGGAGGTTGAGGAAGACACATTCTGAGTTTGAGGCAATCGTGAGCTACACTGTGGGACCTTGTCTCAAAAAAGTAGACAATTCCAATTAGGTACCCATAGCCTTGAGTCTGCGTTGCTTCTGATCACTCACTGAGCAAGTGCCTGTCAAGGGCCAAAGCTGGAGCCAAGTACCAGTAATGCACAGCAAGTAAAGCAAGGTACTTGACAAGGAGAGAAGCAGTGAGGTGGACAGAACAATCTCAGGGTGTAACCAGCACTATGGAGGAGGCAGGCAGGGCAGCATGACATCGCTGAGGTGGGCAGGATGCGCCTGGAGCAGAGCAGTCACAGCAGGCTAGGTGTTGAACTCAAGAGCACAAATGTGCAGCCTCCCCTCTCAATTCCTACCCATGACTCTATGACAGCAGGCTTACAAAACAGGCACAATTCTATCACACAGGCAGGTTCCACTTCCAACTCCAGTAACTGTCATGCTAGACCCTACATTATCATTACAGACTTGACAATGTATCTAGTCCCCTTAACACCATCGTTATGGTATTAAGTGGTTTTGCTCATGAAAATTTTATAATAAATACCAAATAACAAAATATAATAGTGGCTGGGCAGTGGTGGCGCACGCCTTTAATCCCAGCACTCGGGAGGCAGAGGCAGGTGGATTTCTGAGTTCTAGGCCAGCCTGGTCTACAGAGTGAGTTCCAGGACAGCCAGGGCTATACAGAAAAACCCTATCTTGAAAAACCAAAGGGGGAAAAAAAAAAATAGTGAGCCCACAAGTGTCAACAATGAGACCATGGGCCATTAGTCAGCAGTTTTCCTTTAAAAAAGAAAATTATGATGGAATAGTGGGATTATTGGTTATAACTTATGATTCTGAACCAAATAAATGAAATGGCATCAGGATAAAAGGAGCAGGAGCCAGAATGACTAATAAAGACTCACAAACAGAAGTCACAAATTTTATTTTCTTCCAGTACAAGGCTAGAAGCGATAGCAGAAAAGCACCAAAGATAATTTCATTCCATGTTATCAACAGGAATCCAGGCCTTGAAGAGGCAGTGAACATTTTATTGGGTGCTGTTATTTCTATGAGGCTGAGGGAGATAAAGAAATGAACCCGGCAGTCTTTCCTTAGAGACGAAGACTTAGAGAAGCTGAGCACACCTCATGACGTACTCCTTAAAAGCGGGAACACAGCAACACAAGAGCCCTGTACCCTTGATTTCTTCAAATTCTGCCAATACTGTTTTTAGTAATAATATTTGAAGATCTGGAGGCTTCCTTTTGTTTAAGCCCCATGTTCTAGTTAGAGATATCTGTTCAATGTAAACCTTATCAAAAACTCTTCAGACAGCCCAGTGGCCCAGGAATCATACCTTCATACACTCAAAGCTCAAGAGAAGCTTTAAACTATGCACCTGCTCTGCAGCGCCATGTGTGTGGGATGCATTCCCCACTCAAATGCACTAGGGAAGAGAGCAGGAAGACAATCTGCTTGTTTTTCTTGCAGTGGACAATGGACTTCTGTAATGGGAACCTTCTGCAAGGCTTACCCAGTGGTGTGTGAATAGGGAGATACAGATTGCTGGAAATCAATATACAGTATAGCTCAAACCACAACTTGAAGTCCTGTGCTCACTAAGCGTACTCTGAAGACTGTAGCTCAGTGATACATCATTTGCTTAGCATGTGTGAGGGCTCTGAGTTTGACCCTAACAGTGAAGGGGTAATATGGGGAAAGATCCAACAGAACTATATCAAACCAAATTTATATAAATATACAATATATAATATTAATGTATAAAAGGAAGAACTTAGAAATTATTTATGAAAACATAATAAATAAGGGCTGGAGTTACAGCTCAGGCTGGGCACTTGCCTGGCATAAGCGAGGCCCTTCAATCTATCACCAGCATGGCAACTTATTTATTTATTCATTTATGTATCTTTATTTACTTTTATTGTATGGATTTTTTGCCTTGCATACATGTCTGTTCAAAGTGTGTGCATGGTCACTGTGGAGGTCAGAAGAGAGCATCAGATCCTCTGGAACAGGAGCTATTGATAGATGGTTATGAGCCACTGTGTGGGTACTGAGAATTGAACTTGGGTACTCTGCAAGAGCAACCAGTGATTTTAACCACTGAGCTATCTCTCTAGTCCTCTGAAATTTTACATCATAATAAGTAAATGCTAGTTTATATTTTTTCTGTCAATTTAGCTTTTCAGTGATGTGCCATGTATCTGGATAACCAACACTCTATCTATCTATCTATCTATCTATCTATCTATCTATCAATCAAATTGGACACACACACACACATATCTCAAACATACTTAACCTATTCCCTGTATAACAGAAATTCTATTCATGGGAGGAAAATTAGTATTGTTGGCTTTCCAGTGATAAAGTTGACCCAAGCTTAGTTCATTCTAGAACAAAAATGGATACTGACAGAATAAAGAATAAGTCAGAACTCAGAGCCCATCAGACTGGCTTAGTGCCAACTTCATAGTAACCTGGAGCTGTTCTGTTCGACTTATTCATGCTTCTCAAACTTCATGGCAACTTGCTCTCTAAGAACTGTTTTCTGTAAATTAACTCCACCCTTACCACCTCTTTCTAAGAACCTGGTTCAAGGTCCACAAAGTAGCTGGTGCACATTTTATGGAATCGAGTTCTCCGTTATAAAGCAATTAGTGGACCAAGCAGTGATGAGTAAGAGGCAGAAGATTTTAAGGAACCTAGTCCGTACAACAGCTAAGACATCCCTTCTCCTCAGCTTCTCATGAATGTCTTATCTTTCGAGGTGCCTGACCTTGGTTCTGCCCTGTGATGGATCCCATCAGGTGGAGAAATGGCACACCCCACAGTGTAGAGTCTGCACTGACTGTTGGGGAGCCTGCGGTTCTTTCTGTGTTATCCTTTCCTGCGTCTAAGCATTTGTATTCACACAAACAGCATTCTTTCTATTATAATGCATTCAGCCTACCCCCTAAGAACTATCAGAAAAAGCAGTTTCCCCTCTCTTCTCTAACAAAGATTCACCTAAAAGATCCACTTGAGGCAGGGTGAGGTAAGTCATGGTACAGACCTGCAAACTCAGCCCTTAGGAAGCAGGCCACAAGTTTCAGTACAGCCTGCGCTACATAAGCCCAGTCTTAAAAAGCCAAACCAAGCCAGGTAAAACAAAATGCTTAAAAAGCCAGACTTTGGAAGTCCTCGAATCTCTAGCAAAATAAAAATGAATTTGTGGACAGAATCCAGAACATCAACAAGCTAAATCCTGATGTACTGAGTCTCAGCACTCACTGTATTTCTAACAGGTGAGCTCTAAGCTTCCTGTTCTTTTATTTTCCTGGTATTACATAACAATGGAGGAGAAGTACTCCCTTGCGACTATGGAGTAGAACCACAAAAAGCAAGAAGGAAGTAGCCATGCTTGGCAGGCAGGCCCTCCTCCTAGCCCAGGCAGATGTAATCTAGAGTCCTGGTCCTTCTTAGGAGACGCTGAGGTCTTTCCCAACTTACCAGATAAGGGGGATAAAGAAGGCTTTGTTCTTAAAATTATAAGGGTTAAGTTTCCTTTTACATTTGTACAAACACAAACCAGACACTCAGCTTTCCTGTTTCTGGCAAAAAAAAAAAAAAAAAAAAAAGATAGGAGAAACTCAAGGTCAAACACATTAAACCACAATAAACAGGGACTCAAGGTTATAGACTACATCCATATGATACAAGTAAGCAGTTTAGCTGCACTGCACTGATAGTACCTTTTGATGACCTGTACAGGGCTAGTAGATAGTCTAAGTACTGGCCAGACTCTTTGTTTCAAGTAACTTTTAAAACTTCCTTATATGAAGGATCGATCGACTCTCTCATAGTTCACCTCTGAGGATGACCATAGAATTTTCCTATGGCTAAACTTCAAAATTTCTTGATGGCTTTATGAAAATCAACCCCCCCACACACACACCCTCCCCTCTAAGCTTTACACATTTAAAAGTTTCCCAATGAGCTGGTCCTGGTGTTTCATGCTTTTAATCCCAGTACTTGGGAGGCAGTGGTAGGCAGATCTTTCTAAAATGGAGGCTAGCCTGGTCTACATAGTGAGTTCCATGCTAGCTAGGACTACATAGTGAGATTCTCCCTCCACCCCCACCCCCAACCACACAAAAACAAAACAAAACAAAACCAAATGAAACAATGCTTTGTTTGACCCTCTAACTTTTTGCCCAAAGAGGGATCATCTATAAATCCTCACCTGCTTCTCTTCACAGCACTGGTTGGGCTGAGAAAGATGTCAGGTTGGGCTAACAATTGATTGGTTAATCTCTGCAGATTTTCAATGATTGCTATTATTGTTAGTTTCTCTTTCTTCACCACAGGTCACAGTAAGCATTACTTCAGATAGTTCCTGGAGTTCCTGGAAGCACTTTTCACAGGAGGAAACCAGGCTGTGCCACTGTACACATTCAAGCAACAGAATTCATGTGTTGAATTACCCATACATTAGGCTCCCAGGCTACATCAAAAGGAACCAACCGCCAGACACATAAAAAGGAAAACTACTTCAAACAATTAGACTTAAGAGCTTTCGTTTATGAGAGTGGCCAATAATCTAGGCAAACAAGAAATGCTGCATGGATTGACAAGTTTTTAAAACCATAAAACAGCAGCTATCAATTAGTGGCTCTTCCTCCTGGAGGCTCTTGGCTAGGGATACGTGTAATTCAACAGGACAGTAATTCAGCTGCCCTGAGACTCCAAATCTGATTGTCTGCAGAGAGCAAACCTGTGATCTGATTCTAATCAGAAAATGACAAAAAAGCACTGTTTCCGGCTTTTAGTTGAAGGTCACCTTCCCGTGTCATGAGTTTCAGCAGCCCACATCACTCCACCTTATTAAGCTGTTCAGACTGAACAAGTGCAAATAGGAAACCTGTTGTGGCAAGACAGATGCTTGGGGACTGCCTGCCTGAGGAATTACAGAGCAACTAAGGGCCACCATTAAGAGAAAAGCATGCACGGGGCAGTGGTGGTGCACGCCTTTAATCCCAGCACTTGGGAGGCAGAGGCAGGCAGATCTCTCTGAGTTTGAGGCTAGCCTGGTCTACAGAGTGAGTTCCAAGACAGCCAGGGCTACACAGAGAAACTCTGTCTTGAAAAACCAAAAAAAAAAAAAAAAAAAAAAGAGAGAGAGAAGCATGCTGACGGCGAACAGTGCTAATGCCCACTGACCAGTCCCTCCATCACGTATGTCTCTCGTGTACAAACATGAATGAGTAGTAGAGCTACCACATAAGCAACAACAAAGGAGAGAAAAGTCAAAACTAGTTTAAACATGAGACATGATAATTAGTTTACTGTGAAATTGTTTTGTACTTTAGAGCTCCATTTTCCTTAACTGTAAGAATAAGACTGTATTATTAGTGGAGCCCTACCCAAAGCTAAAGCCTCATCCAACATTCCTGCTTGTATCTGGAACAGAACGAATACCTCTACCATCCAATGAATACCACTACTGCCCCACTTTACTTACCTTTCCAACTCCTACAGACCCAAGTAAAATCTAGGAAACGGACCTTTCAGACAGGACTAGTCATTATATATTTTTTGTGGTGGTGGGACTGAACCCAAGGCTTTGAGCTTGTATGAATTCTATCATAGAACTACATTCTCCAACCTGCAAGGTGAGCTTTTAAGACTTGGATGAATTAATCTTACTTCAACCATTTATTTCATATAAGTCTATAGGTTGAAACTACAAATTTGAATATTTGTATTTCTGGCCTAGCTGGTTTGTCTTTACAGATAGATGGCTTTAAAAAAAATGTTTATTTTGATTAACAAATATGAGGAGAGAGGCTGATAATAAGTTCTTACTTGTTTCTAAAAGTTCAAGTGAACTGAAATGCCAGTCTAGATCCTAGGAACTGAGCCTTGAAGGCCCTAAACCTTGACAAACAATACACAGATGTACAATAGAGGAAATTCAAGAGCCGTCAGGTTAGATCAACTTAAAAGTACATTTACTCTGTACATTTACTAAATAAATTGCATAGAACCTGAAACAAACAACATGTTAAAAAATCCTTTCTGGGGCTGGGCGTGGTGATACATGCATCTCTCCCAACACTCAGGAGGTGGAGACAGGCGGATCTTTGTAAGGCCAGCGTGGTCTACAAAGCGAGTCCAGGATAGCCAGGGCTCTGTAACACAGAGAAACCTGTCTCAGAAAACAATCAAAAACAAACCAAGATGGAAGAAGCGAGGTGCAGAGCACCTCAATGGCCTGCTCAGTACTGTACTAGAGAGTGAGGCCCTCTGCTGGGAACTGCAGATTTCCCAGCCAGCCTAGGCTCTGGAAGTTACAACGCCTTCTGGCTGGCCTTGGGGTTTCACCACTGACAGTTCTGTTCCCACCTTTGTGCCTACATCACTCTTATGCTCTAGCCTCAAATGTCCACCTTTCCAATGTCTGTGAAACAAGTCCTCCCTAGCTTCCAGTGTCTACTTCTCAGAATACTACACATCTATGAACCATGTACCTTCTCCAGTAAGTCTAACTGGGGCAAGGTGGCAACAAATCCCTAAACTGTCTTCATGACCTTTTCAATCTGTGATTATTTCTGTCAGTGTGCTAACAGAATGGTGTAGAGAGAAGGCAGAAGAAACAGTTGACTGGAGGCATTACTTCAAAATTCCTTTTCATCAACCACAAAAATTTCAAACCACTTCTGCAGACAACTCCTCCTCCTCCTCCTCCTCCTCCTCCTCCTCCTCCTCCTCCTCCTCCTCCTCTTCCTCCTCCATCATCATCATCATCATCATCATCATCATCATCATCATCATCATCATCATCATCATCATCTTGAGATGCTAGGGAAAGAAGCCTGGCTTCAAGCAAGCAGAACTCCAAAGAAATAAACTGGAAAGACCTTACAAAAGTTACAGCATGGACCCACTTGTAAATATAGTCATTTTCAATAACTGCTCAAGCGCCTGTGGGGACATGTCAGGAAGGTGTATTACTCCATTCCAGAAATATAAGCGAACTCCTCCAGCCAAGCCAAATACATTAGATGCTCCACAGGGATCTGAATTGTGCTATTTGACGGTGATGGTGTTGGCCCAAGAACCAGCAGTCCAGGTTAAACTAGTATCTCTAGTCCAGGTGTTCACTGTTTCTCAAGCTGTAAATTGCTTTCTAGGTTGCAATATGAGGAACTATTTTCCCTCATGGTACACTGATTTTACCTGACTGCTCCTTCGGTCTATGTCTGTCTCACTCTCCTCATATCTCAGCCTAATCCTCTTCACATGGGTCTCTCTCTCTCCCCCTCTCTCCCTCCCTCCTCAGTCTAATCCTCTTTTTAAAAACAGATTTATTTATTTTTATGAGTACAGTGTAGCTGTCTTCATACACAACAGTAGAAGATCCCATTACAGATGGGTGTGAGCCATCATGTGGTAGCTGGGAATTGAACTCAGGACCTCTGGAAGAGCAGTCAGTGCTCTAACCCGCTGAGCCATCTCTCCAGCCCCCCAATCCTCTTCACATGGACATGTTTCACTGAGACAGATCGTAGCTTTTCTGAATGAATTTAGCACTTTCAAACTTGCTTTTTTTGACTATGCCCTCTTGAAACTCCTTTTTCTCCCATCTCTCCACAGGTCCAAATCCTGTTCCCATTTACACTTATTGTGCAGTACACATACAGCACCCAATCTAAGGATAAATCAGAGCCCATAACTCTTTTGAGTGTGCACTCTAGTTCATTCTATGGAACTAGGGTATCTCTTTTTTTGTATTTTGGGTTTTCTTGTATTTCTAACAAAAGAAATCTAAATCTCTTTTTTTGGACTTTGCTACTTATAAAAATTTTAACCAATAGTTCTTAACATACAAGATGAAAATATCACATATACTCCCTAAGTTCCTTGAGGACAGGAAACTTTCTAATTCCCACCTTCCAGCCTCTGGAATAACACTCTACAAGCAGTCTTTCAAAGGGATTTGTTGGACTGTGTATGAAGCTCACCCATTTGGTTGAGGGCTTGCCAGTATGCAGGAAACCCTGAGCTCTATTCCTACCACCACCACATAAACAGGGCATGGTGGTGCAAGTCTGTATTTCTAGTATTTAGGAAGTAAAAACAGAGGATCAGAAGTTCAAAATTATCTTTAGTGACATAGTGAATTCTAGGCTAGCCTATGCTACATGAGAGCCTTCCCCTCTGCATAAAGCAAAAGTATTTATTAATTCTTATAAAAATCCATGTAGATTTAAATATCCATTTACATGGAACTAGATAAAAATAACAAACTATTTGCTTTTGGGAAGCTCCTCTAAGGGAGAAAACCCTCATTACTATAGAAGCAAATAAATATGTGTAGGCAAACACAATTTGTGGTAAGTGGATGAAGGGGAAAACAACTGTAGACGGAAGGCCATGAAGGAACAAAATTACACAGGATGGGGCAGGGAGGAAGAAAAGATGAGGACTCTTTACAGAGCTGCATTTAGGAACTGCTAAATTATCAGTGCTTGGTATATGAGCAGGAAAGTGTTCCACCAAGGCAAGAGATGCACTCAGGGCATCCGAGGTCAACAACACAGTTAGGGAGAGAAGAGGTTAATGAGAGTGAAGTGGCTGTTCCTTCGTTCAGACCTTGCTCCTGGGTAGAGTTAAAAAGTATCAGTTAAAGGACTTAAAGTTCATCAGTCAGGCGCCTATACACTGTATCTGAAGGGTAACCCTGAGTTCTTTCCAAGTTGCAAGCAGGGAGACCAGACAGGACACAAGCATGGAGTTATATAGTATTCAACTCCTGGCTCTGTTCATTTCTGGCTCCTGGAGATAATTCTTTAAACAGTCCATGGTCTTTAGGTTTGGTTCAGAAGTTGTGCTAAACTCAAAGCACTTGGATAAACCATTCAAATCTGATACTTGTCAGCCAGCCAGTCAAGCAAACAAATAAAAGGCAGGTAGACTAAGTTCCAGGAAGAACACGCAGCAGAATATAAAAAACAGCAAGGGCTTAATAATTTCTCCCTGGACCTCATAACTCTGTTACACCAGAACACTTTCTACAGTAATACAAACGTTGTGCTTCACTTACACCTCCCCCCACAGTAACAGTGACCAGCAGTAGGTAGCTCCAGTTTTTAATACCCTGCTTTAAAGACAGTGGACAACAGGGGAGATTGAGTCCACAAGTTGGATGCTTGTTGCGACACCATCATGCAGAATTATTTTGTGTAAAACATTTTCCAGTCTCAGTCTCGCTGACGTTTTGAGCTAGACAAGTCTTTATCACAAGCTGCCACATGCTGCAGGGTGTTTAACAGTATCCCTAGCCTCTCATGTGGTAACAGCTAGAAAACAATTCCCACTCACAGACTCACACTTCTCTACATAATTCCCAGGCAACATGGGTTCGAGACCACCCAAACTTTTATGATAATTACAATTAGAAAATTTGGTTCTAGCCCTGATTATTTCCCTTATACGTTAAGCAATTTAACCTTTTATAGTTCTCTTAGTCAAAGAATGGAATAATTTATCTTTAGTGCCTATTCAGTTTAAAAGTTCAGATGTGCACAGCAGTTTCAATAAAGCAAATACACACTTGCCTTTCTAAATGCGTCAGAGTTGATATGCTTTCTGGCCTTTCAGAGGCTTTAGCATTTACTTATCACACACATAGATCATCTGCACTTTCAGTTCACTCTCAGATAATCATCTCCTCTGAGAGGCATTTTGCCAAAATGGAGACTGCTTCCAGAGTTGGGCTGCTGACTAGGTGCACGGCTCGACACCACTGGAACTCAGACATGAACTCATATACGAACACATAAAAATGGGATAATAACATCACAACATTATAAAAATCAAGTGTAAATGCATACATGAAAGCAACTGCTACCCTAATAACATACACAATAAAAAATGCTAATCACTTTCTTCCTAACTCAGGTGCTTCTCAAAGTCCAAAGACTACTTGGATCAGAATTACTAGTAACATTGCTGAATATAAAACCCAGGGAGTGAAAGAGGCAGGATTATGAGGTCCAGGTCAGCTTGGGCTACATGATAAGTTCAAGGTCAGCCTGGTCTACCTAGTGAGACCTTCTCTCAAAAACAAAACAAACAAACGAACAAAGAAGCAAGGGATGGAGAGATGGCTCAATGGTTAAGAGCACTGGCTGTTCTTTCTAGCATCCAAATGACAGCTCACAGTAATCTCTAACTCCAGTCCCAGAGGGATCCCATACCTTCTTTGGGTCTCTATGGGTACCAAGCATCCACAAGGAAACATGGCCATTCAAGCAGGTAGAATACCTGTACACATGAAATTAAAAAAAAAAAAAAGGGAACCAAAATGATACCACAACAACACCCCCCCACCCCCCATTCAGTCTGTGTTCTGTGGCTACGAGGCAGTATAATACATTGAGATACTGTTCAGATGGGCCAGTGAGATAGTTCAGCAGGCAGAGAAACCTGCTGCCAAGTGCTTTTACCCTAAGACATCCCTCGCTGGCCCCAAATCATAAACTTTCTGTAGTTTTGCATTTCCGGTTTTAAAAACAAGGAAGCTATGCACAGGAAAGAGATTTTTCCTTCTTAGTTATGGCAATTCTTCAAATTTGCAAGTGATCTGTATTTACTTTCCAGTGGGTAGGATGGTGGGGTGGTACTTACTGGCTGTGTGTCCGTGGGCAAATGATATACTAGCTTTGTGCCTCAGCTCTGAAACAGGGAAAATAGAGTAACTTATCTTAGAGGGTTACTGTAAGAGATATTATCAGGACTCCACTGAGGTAACAGCATAAGAGAGAGGCTAATTCCCTCTAATAGGGGTGACAAAGCTGGGTGTGTTGGATCATGGCTGTAATTCCAGCCTGCATCCATAAGGCTGAGCCAGGAGGGGTACAAGGCTAGCCTGGGCTAAATACTGAGTGAGACACTGTCTCAGATAATCAGAATAAATAGATAAAACAGAGAGAGACAACAACATCTGTATCGAGACAAAGTGGATGTAAACACTCAAGCACAGTGTGAAAACCCAGGAAATCCTCCACAAACATTTAGAGTCATTACACTGTCAGTGTCACAGTGCATCCTTTTAACCTCAGCACTTGGAGGCACAAGCAGGAGGAACTCTGAGAGTTAGAGGTAGCCAGAGGGACAGAGGAAGAAACAGTCTCAAAAACAACTAACAACCAACCCTGCCCCCTAACCCTCCTAAACTATTACTTCTTTTAAAAAGGCCAGGAGGTGGTGGCGGCACATGCCTTTAATCCCAACAGCCAGGCAAGCGGAGCTCTGAGTCAGAGTGAGTTCCAGGACAGCCAGGGCTACCCAGAGAAACCCTGTCTTAAAAAATAATAAAAACCAAACCAAACAACCCTCTTACAAGTTACATTTATTTAGCTATTTGTCTGTAGGCTTTTAATCCCAGAACTCCAGAGGTAAGAGTAGAAGGATTTAGTTTTCTTCTTCCACCAATGTGAATTCTGGAGATAAAACTGGTTCTCAGAGAATTCCTGCAAAGGTGTCTGAGAGGCTGACTGATTGCTAAGAATTAAAAAATAATTAAGAGTCTGGATCTTGCCAATCCCATAGCTTAATTAGGGTTTCTTCTGGATTGTCTTTAGGCCTCTCAAAGAGCTACTCTTGCCAGCTCAGTAGTCAGAACTAACACCCTCATAAACAGAGGAAAACCTTTGTATTTACTTCACAAAATCCTATTTTCTGCCAACTGGAAGGGCGAAGAATGCTATCAGGTAACACTCAGCCCTATCTGCCTAGCTGCTAACCCGCAAGCCTGGAAGTCACATGTAGACCAGGATGGATTTGAACTCTCAGAAATTAACAGGAATTAAAAGTGTGCAGCACTTCACCCTTCCTAATCTGCTACTCTACAATGGCAGTTACAAATCCCAGGGCCACCCCTTTCCAGTCTCCATCCTCCTCAGCTGGGGGGTGCACGAGTGTGCCTCTCAACCTTTCAAAGGCAAGGGATACCCTTCGCCCATGTTTGTGGCGTGCTCAGTCATTTTCCTGGTTCCCATCTATACCTTATTTTCCCTACAATGTTTCAAAGTTACCACTTCTGCTTGCTTTCTGACTACAAAAGATGTTTTCTTATAACTTTTTTTTTCTTTTTCCAGACACAGTTTCTCTGCTTAGCTCTGGTTCTCCTGGGACTCTGTAGAGCAGGCTGTCTCAAACTCACAGAGATCCACCTGTCTCTGCCTCCCAAGTGCTGGGATTAAAGGGGCATGCTACCACCTCTCAGCATAACTGCATATCTTTAAATATACGTCTGTCTGTCTGTCCACCTATGTATTTACAGTAATTCCACTAGTATTTTGGGAAGGGAAAGATGAAGGTTCAACTGCCATCTTGAGATGGAATTTGATCATACTACAGTTTAGATATGTAGATAATACAGTATTCTTGTCCGTTTTACCTTTTCTACATTCAAGTTTAGGAATAGGAACAGTTCAGAGGTACAAGATGGCACCCTCTGATATTGCTGAAGTCATAACAAGAAAACTCTTTTCATCCATAGTTTTCTGAGCCTCTGACAGATTAGCTAAGCAGGAAAATGTGGCCTGTGGGCCTTCAACCATCCAACAGCAACTTTCCCTGGAAGACTGGGAGCCGGTAGTAAGGCTACCTAGGGAAGTCACGTGTTAGTCTACAATTCTCTCCTCTAGTTTCTAGGAGTGGTAGTTCAACAGTTGGCCTGGCTAGTGCTTACCCTCAGAGTTCACTGGAGCCATTCCACAGAAAGACTGAATGCTTAGAGTCTGGTCAACATGTGATTTTTTTTTTTTTTTTCAAAATCCAAAGTCAACACTAATCAAATTGTATCTTCTTATTGTTTATCTTGGTGACTGTAAGAGTTCATAGTTGTCAGATGTGATGGTGTACACCTTTAATCCCAGCATTTAGAAGGCAGAGGCAGGGAGATCTCTGTGGGTCTGAGGCCAGCGTGGTCCACATACTTAGTTCCAGGTCAGTCTGAGCTACATAATAGAGAGACCCTATCTCAAAACATCAACAACAAAACCCCAAAACACAATAACAACAAAAAAAACCCCAAACAAACAAAAATGAAACCAAAACAAAAAAGTTATCTCCTCATTTTGAGTTTTATGGTTTCATAAAGTGAGCTTTATGGGAGTGAAAGGGCATGTGTTCGATATACCCCATATGTTGTGCCTACTGCATGTGCTTTCCTCCACAGCCAGCAAACAATGTTCCAAATTTTCAATCAAGAATGACACTGGAAACCAGAAAGGCATTTGCATGTATTACTGTAACACACACACACACTCACACTCAGCTCAAGGTCGCTGCCTGTCTTCAGTCTTTTCTCTGGAATATACAAAGGGGTGGGGAGCTGAAAGGTGACAAAGCTGTGCAGAGAAAAGGACAGGCAGGAACCTGAAGGGCAGCAAGCTGGGGTCTTTGATTCAGTACCCTCTGCCCCAGGAGCAGGAACCTGAAAGGGCAGCAAGCTGGATTCTTTGATTCAGTACCTTCTGCCCCAGGAGCAGGAACCTGGAAGGGCAGCAAGCTGGAGTCTTTGATTCAGTACCCTCTGCCCCAGGAGCCTCAGGAAATTCACACATAAAGGACAGGAGGCTCTGGCTTAAAGCTGCAAAAGCACACAGCAAATTTCAGAAATGCCTTGGGAACTAAGCAGCAGAATGAAGGCGGTGAGGAAGGAGGGAGAAGGTTACGTTTATGCTTCAGGAAGTATGAGGGAAGAAACTGGATGTGGTGACATACAAGCCTAAGACCCCAGAGGGAGAGGCAGGAGGATCAAAAGTTCTAGGTTGTCCTTCAGCTACTTAAGGAATTTGAGGCCAGCCTAGTCACAAGAGACCCTGAGTCAAAATAATAATAATTATTATTATTATAATGAAGAAAAAGCAGTTATTGGCTGACAAATCTGACCTGTTTTATGGTCTCTCATCTCAAAAAGACACGGCTGGCTGTGAAGGTGCCATATACTTCAGAAAGTTGCCAGCCATACCCCATAATTATTACAACATCAGAGAAGAGGGGAAAACACATCAGCATGGTGCTCTTTATAGTCTCTCTCCCTCCATGGATTGTTCTAAAGAGCGAGTGTTCCTATATCTAAGTAAGGTAAGTATGCCTGGGACATGGTTCCTTTTTCTAAGTTTAGAATACAGTCACTTTGAAAATGAGCTCTTAAGGAATGCCATATTGAAAAGCATTAGAAAATGTCTAGTACTGTGACACAGGTAACTTACCTCAGTGTAGTTTGTAATTCTCAGCAGAAACCCCATTTACAGGAATGGGACAACCCCTTGTGCACTACTAGTGGCTCCTAGCTTTGCTTTATCAGCTCATAAGTCTGTCCAAGGCCTCCGCAGAGCCACCTCACTTATCAAATGAGAAAAGAAAACAAGGTTCTTAGCAACTTTTTAAAGACTGAATCACCAAAATGAGCTATGGCTAATCTAGACAGTTGGTTACATGTTCTTGGGGAAGCCCACACCCATAAGTGGGTCTATCTTGCTTTCCCTCCCTCCCTTTAGGAAGCTTAAGGACATCTGTCTTTCTCTTAATGTTCGTATTTGAGCCTATATTAAGGTATCTTTTATGTTCCTATACGTTTTCAGAGAATTTCTTGGGCTGTTGAGGATGGCAGCTTAGAGCTGCATCTGTCCTTTCATGCTTGACAAAGTGACCTATACGAGGTTCCCACTGAAGACCTGGTTTCTCAATAATAGAGGTTAAGAGGTTTCAAATGGTTTTCCCTTTCCTTCACTGTGCATTGGCAATTAAAACCCTACAAATCATAAGTCACCTTCAGTTGTTAGTCTCATGTATACATCCCCTGACACCTTGAAACAGCTCAAAATATTTATCCTACAGGCAAATATGTGAACTGTCACATGTACAAAGGTATGCACTACAGGACTATCTGAAAAACCAAAACACTGAAAGCACAACCTAGGTGTTCATCGATTAAATTAGCTGTCATATTTCCAGAAAACGGAATACTCTACAGCCATTTAAGAGTAAGGAATGTCTGTACACCTTTATAGGATGACCTTCCAGACATAGTATGAGATTGGGAGGAAGAGTAGAGCACAAAGTATTTAAAAGGGGAAAAAGCTGGGCAGTGGTGGCGCACGCCTTTAATCCCAGCACTTGGGAGGCAGAGGCAGGTGGATTTCTGAGTTTGAGGCCAGCCTGGTCTACAGAGTGAGTTCCAGGACAGCCAGAGCTACACAGAGAAACCCTGTCTCAAAAAACAAAACAAAACAAAACAAAAAACCCAAAAAAACAAAATAAAGGGGAAAAGTTTACAACTTGAAAAATTAAATGATCAGTCCAATTCCTTTATTTTCCACATGGGGAAACCAAGGCACATGTTATTGGAGAATGACATTAACATCCTTCCTATCCAACTTTACATTTGCTTCTGCGAAGACTCTGTAAGCCCTGCCCCCATTTCTCTACACGGTTTGCTGGGAGGTGGCTAAGCAGGAGGGGTCTCTGAGCCCCCGCGTCCTGTTTTGGCAGTAGGCAGCGCCGAGGCTCTTTCCTTTGGCTCACTCTCACCTTTCCACACACAGAAGATCAGGTATAGAAATACATTCGTCACAAAGGTCTTTAGAAAGCTTTTATTTATCTGTTCCCCATACACAACTCAAATTTGATACGACAAACAAACAGAAAGGTTCTTTAGTTATGCAATGGCAGAAGGTCCCAAGTCCATGGGGGAGTGGATCTCCTGGACACTGTTCTCCATGTCTCTGCTACCCTTTGTTGCTGGCTAAGCCACATCCTGGAATCAAGCAAGCATGACATGACCTTTCTTCCTTCTCTTACTGCTCCACTGCCGTCTGGGTGTGGTTTCAGTCCCATAATTAGAACTATTTCGAGTATTATTTATGTAAAGATTTCAGAATGCTTTACATATAGTATCAGAGTGCAGCCAAGTACTGCATTATGTTTCACAGACTGAAGTTTGCCACATATTAGCTATGTGACATTAAGGAAAACAAAACAAAACAAAACAACCAAACACCAGTGAGATGGCTCAGTGGGTAAAGCATTTGTTGAGCAAACCTGGAGACCTGAGTTCAATTCCCAGAACCCAACAAAGGTGAAAGGAAAGGACTCCACAAAGTAGTACTCTTATACACATATGCATGCCCATACCCACACCTACATACAAAAATAAAGAAATAGCTTAGGCTGGCCTTGAACTTACTTAGTAGCTGAGGACAACCCTAAATTCTTGATCTTCCTGCTTCCTTTTCCCAAAGTATATAGCTTTTGGGCAAAGCATTTCTTTAACTACTTGCTTGCTGTAGTCAAATCAGACTGTACTTGCTACAATCCAAGGTCTTTCATTGTTTAATCTGTTCTTTAGTTACAGAGGATTTCAATGGATATGCCCAAAATATGGTATGAAAAAGAAATTAGAAAACAGTTGAATTGTTCTTTTTATTCAGTAGAAAACTGCAATTAAATATGGAATAAGGACTGATGTCCCATCAAACCACTAATTAACAAAAGACAACATTATCAAAGTGCAGAAAGAGAGTGCATCTGAAATCATTGCTCCTGGGTAATGGTTCAGATCTTAACCGCAATGCCTGAGAGGCAGAGGCAGGTGGATCTCTGAGTTCCAGGTCAGCCTGGTCTACATGGTGAGACCTCTAAAACCAGCTAAGAGACTATGGGTATATAGTTAACAGCATTCCCCTTTTATTTTAGAAACCAAATGAAGCCAAATGACTACATTGTAGTGCATGGAACTGCTTGAAAATTAGATCTATCCAAATAGTTCTTTACCAAGAACTAATTAGGGAAGGGCCAGCAAGGCTAGAAAGGGTCCATTAATGTGCTGCTAATGTTCTGCTCTCAAGCCATTTTTCTGAGTTAACTTTTGAGAGGCAAACTTCCATCTCATGCTGCATTGCATAATGTCCTCAGCCTACAAAAAGCAGGTTGTATACAAAACCTGGGGCCATTGTGTAAAGGAAAAGAGGTAGGGTGGACCCTTCTCAACCCCTTCCTTCTCAGCAGGGTCCTTCTCGGCGGGGTTTGCATTCCTAAGGATGGGCCCCTCCTCTGCTTGGAGATGTTACCTAAATCATAAAATGATTTACAACTCAAAGCCATGGAACTTCAAAAGCATTTTCTTCCCAGTACTACTACAAGCTGTGTGTGTGTGTGTGTGTGTGTGTGTGTGTGTGTGTGTGTACTCAATACTGTACTGTATTGTGTATAAGACTTCATACCTAGTAACAAACAGGAGACCTGTTTGTTTGTTTTTTTTTAAAGATTTATTTATTTATTTCACGTATGTGCGTATACTGTCACTGTCTTCAGACACACCAGAAGGTGGCATCAGATGCCCATTACAGTATCCGTGAGCCACCATGTGGTTGCTGGGAATTGAACTCAGGATCTCTGGAAGAGCAGTCAGTGCTCTTAACCGCTGAGCCATCTCTCTAGCCCCAGGAGACCTGCTTTAAAGATGGCTTTTTTGTGCTAAGAGCTGAATGTGGGAGTATAGGCATGAGTACCCACTGTCCTATTGCCCTCCTCCCTGCTTTCTGGGTGATTTACTTGATACTTGACATCAGTTGAAATCCTGTCACTATAAACATTTCAACTTCTAGTGATAACTGTGTCATCTTTTCTCTCTTGTACTGCTCCTGGGACAAAAACTCAACAACAGAGCCAAGTTAGAAACAAAAGGGCAAAGGAATGACCTAAATAGCAGAAACATTTTAACACACACACACACACACACACACACACACACACACACACACACACACACACACACACACACACATACACACAGAGGCTGGCCTCAATCTAGTTATCTACTTGCCTTCTCTGATCCTGAACTCCTCTTCTCCTCAGTGCTGGGATTACAGGTCACCATTCCAGCTAAGGATCAGAGACTTCTCACTTAATTATTACCTTCACAACAGTCGTTTCAGTTTATTTACAGTCTGGAACTTTTGTTTTCCTCAACTCGAAATTGAGATTACAATCCAAAGGAAAACTGGATTGAAGCTTTTAAGATTGCTATCAGTGCCCTAAGTAGTGTTTACCAGGACTTAACTCACCTCAACCAATCTGCATGACCCCATGTTCCAGGATTACCAGGGAAATAAAGGGGGTATCTACCCAAGAAAGACAAACTTTTCCTTTATAGACTCCTAAACTAACCAGATTTTTAAAATGCTAATCATGTCATGCATATAATCCCAGCACTGGAAAGGCAGAGGTAGGTGGACCTCTGTGACTTGGAGGCTAGCCTGGTAGGCATAGTTCCAGGATAGCTGGGGATACACACTAAGACCCTGTCTAAAAATCAAACCAATCAGCCAAAAAATATTAATCATATCATGTGGAGTATAAATCATTTCATGCTGATCTAATTGGAAACTTGTCACCTTGGATTCTAATAAATATGGCTTTGGGTTGCTTTTAAATATTATGTATTAATTCTTTATGTATATTATCTCAAACTGTCAGAAAAGAATCCTACAGAATTCCCAAACAATTTAACTGACAAAGAAGAAATTTATTCAATGTGGCCACACTGGGAAAAGGGAAAAAAAAAAAAATCTAGTGACCCTACCCCCACAATCTGCCTTCAGGATTCTGAAGTGAAGGCAGTTTCAGTAGAGGGCCTGAAAGCAGTAATAATAGTCAAGATGTGGTCTCTACATCATTGTGTCTTCTGTAATACACAAAAATTGTGTCTAACAAGTTTAAATCTCTTTCCAGGAGAAAGGGTTTCTCTTTGGATGGCCAGGCTTCAAACTTTTTTCTCCTAGCACGAGGGACCACGGTAAATTAGCCACAGATAATATGTAAATAAATGAGCGAGGTTTGTGTTCCAACAAAACTGAAAAAACAGGCAGTGAGATAAGATTTGTCTGTAGTCTTGATCTCTGAGAACTATATTCCAAGTAAAAGTTGAGGTATTAGGTTAAAAACAAAACCCACAGAGGGCTAGTTGTGTTTTAAGTTGGAGTGAGCCGTGTAAAATGTGCATGGTTCCATACTTTAGCATACTTTAGTTAGCCAGTCACAGCCCTTCTTAAGTACAGCAGGTAAAAGGGTTGTCTTGTCTCGACATTTGCAAAGCCCCCTTTAGGCTGGTGATATGTAGCTCAGTGATAGAAAACCCTGGATTCAATGGCTGGTACCATGGAAACACGAGCCTACCTGTGTTTGCTAAAGCTGCCCTTTCAACCTGGAAAACCCCACCTCCCAGCTTCCTTCTGGAACCCTACTCATCTTCAACTGTTTATGCAACCCTGTACTTCAGTTAGCTTAGAGTCTATAAAGGAAATGTTTAATTCCTACAACATGATGTTATGCAGACTGCTTGAGGTAAGGCATGGTAAACATTACATAGGACACTGGTATTAATCTTAAAAACGTCAACCCAGTTTCCCTTTGGATTATAATGACTGAGATTATAATGAAGAGATAGGATCTCTTTCTACTTTGATATTCTACAATAATTTCTTAGAGGGTTCATTTGCTATCTACACAAAATCTAGCACTACACACACAGTAGACTCTCAAGTGAAGTTTCTCTAATTGTATTATAATATTTCTGCTTTTAGTAACTTGAGTGAATAGAATACTACAGAAACATTTGTAATCTTCATTCAATGCATATCTCTTTACCACTGGAGGAGAATAATATCAATTTGCCTGATATGAAAATCGTCATCTTTTTGCAAATTTGACTTGAAAGGAATTATTAAACTTGCAGCTTCCAAGTTAATCTTCGGGGAATGAAAACACACATACACACATATGTATACATATATAATTGTATCTTTAAAAGTCAATTCTCACTCTGGCTGGCCTGGAGCTTACTATGTGGACCAGGCTGCCTTCTAATCCTCAGAGATCTACCTACCTCAGCTTCCTAAATATTAGGATTAAAGGGGTATGCCACTACACCGGATGATAAATACATTTTATACATATTTCAGATAAATACATTTTATACATATTTCTTAACCATATTGTATGGTTAAGAAAATGAACAAAAATACTGCACTCAAACTTGACATCAAGGTTGTATTTATTTATTACTTACCTTTGAACTCCCAGTTCTCAGCAGGATGTGTCTATATCTGATCTGTTCATTTTTTTAAGGTGTTAGGGAACCTGGCCCAAACCTGGAGCGAGTTATCAAGGCTAGAGGGCAAGAATTCAGGTCTTTTGACTCCAACTCCAATAGTAGTAATCTGGATATTTTAATCTAGGAACACTGGCTTTCCAGATGAACCAGATCCTATATTTCCAATTCTAAGTCTGAAAGACTGAGGAAATCCGATTTCCACCTTCCTTATGTTGCTAATAAAATTCAAGATCAGATATGCCTGCCTACAGTGTCCCAATCACCAAACATGCCAGTTTTAGGGTTACTGAATACCTAAAAAGGGCCATTTCAACCACCTACCAGAGAAACACTTCCACACAGAGTATAGAATCCATACAGGGTAAGAGCTCAGATGCTCTCTTGGGTTTTGCTGGGTTTTTTTTGTTTTGTTTTGTTTTGAAGTTGCTAAAATCAGGTATAGTGACATAGTCTTTAATCCCAGCACTGGAAAGGCATAGGCAGGTGTATTTCTGTGAGAGTTCAAGGATAGCCTGGTCTATATATAATGAGTTTTAGGACAGCCAGGACTACACAAATAGACCGTTTCAAAAAAAAAAAAAAGGAAGATGAAAAATAAATAAAGCATTCCTGAAATATTTTAGTGCTGGAGTGACCAGGCCTTGAGCAGGGTTAGAACTTATCCATTCATTCCTACCTACTCAAGTTCACAAGTTAAACAGAGCTACTGTTACAGGATCCAATCCTACTGCACAGATCCCAGTTTATCATTGCTTTAACAGATTTCACTGCTTTAACCATCTTAATCTGTAAAATAAACACAGGAAGCAGACCAGCAGCCTTATCCACAAATAGACAGGAATAATTTACTCACAAAAATTTTAAGTAACATATAATATTTCTAACTACACTATTTCCCCTTCCCCCTCCCCTGGAGTTTTAGACAATAGTACAGTCACCTTCAATGAACAAAAGAAACCAAGCAACACAGACAGTTCACAGCCAGTACAGCATTTTTATCTTTCTGGAAGCTCCCTATAAAAGACAAGAGCCATTGCTGGGCTCTTTGGGTCACACGGGGGGGGGGGGGGGGGAACACCTGAAAGTAAATTAAGGAACAGGGAACAAAGATAAATTATATTATTCAATCTAATAAAAAAAATGAGAATCTACTGTGGGCAAGAAGACTTACAAGTTAGTTAAAAAACTGTAATAAAAAGCTCTACAGGGGAAGTGCCAAGAGGTACAAAGTTCTCTGGGGGAGAGCTACCAGTCTCTTCAGTATCACCAGAAGAGACTAAAGCATTCCGGTAAGGAACACTTACAGGACCAACCTGACTGGGAAGAAAAACAGAAAGAACTCCAATGAGATCTGTGGAAATGGTCTGGGACACACTATCTGCTTATCTAAGCGTGGCTAAGTCAGGTCTAGTTCAAGATCGTTCAAAACAGATACTAGGTTAACCAAAGAAATACAGAAGAAAGACACGCACGGTGAGGGCGAAAACTGGAAGCGTAGAAGTCAGCAACAACTAATGTTGACTTAAAACCTTGGCAGCAAAACTCAGCTCAGCAAAACTGGGCTGAGGATTTTCTACCTCCAAAGTTCCGTCTATCATCCACCCTCCCGAATATCCCAGCTCTTCTGGACCTCTCCTATCTGGACTTTAGAAACAAGGTCCTTTCCCAAGCCGTATGCCACATAGTCTAGTTAAGGGCCAGGCTTCTTCACTCATCAGCTCTCTAAACCCTGATGCAAAGGTCTGCCCTTTACTCTGTGTGACCTCGGACTAATCACCCAAGTGGCTAGTTCTCCTGTTTTCTTATCCGCAAATTAGTTTATCACGAAGAGACCCGGGTCGGACTCGATGATTTCAGAGATTTAAAACCTTGGCAAACCGCAAATGGAGACACTGGACACGCAGTCCTTTGCGTAGATGGGGAAACTGAGGCACCGAACACCCTGCCTAAGGTCATAACAGCAATGTCGCTGTAGGGTCCCTGCCACCGCCCGGCTCGGATCCCATGACTTCTAGTCGCGGTCTCTTTCTCCTTCCGCCCAGCCTAAGGGAGCTGCGGGGGGTCTTGGTTCGGGAGGGAAAAGGGCAGCGAACGCGCCGAGTTTGGGAAAGGGAGGGGAGAGGCCTTACCTTCCCAGGACAAGCCTTGCCGCCTGAGTCTTCCTCTCAGAACAGGATCCCCTAAATGAGTCTGGACTTCTCCCAAGCCCACGCCACTACTGCCCGGCTCGACGTGTCCCACGACCGCAGTAAAGGCCGCCGATTCCCGCCCTGGACCCGCCCCCTGAGCTATCTGACCAATCATTGCTCAGAACCTAGGAACTCCACCCCCTCGGAGGGCTGGCGAGGCCTTGCGTCACTGGGAGCTCGCCTCCTCATTTGCCTTTGCTCCACCTCCTCTACGGCTAGGTCTCCTCTGAGTACCCTGAGAGAGTTTGTCCTGCCGGAAAGCAGCTCGCCGCCACGGCGTTTTACGTTACCGGCGGTGACAGGCCCTGGGAACAACCAACTCCTTCCCTTCAGCTGGGCGAAAGCCGGCGTGATGTTCGGTGCCGGAGACGAGGATGACACCGACTTCCTCTCGCCAAGCGGCGGGTGAGTGATTGAGAAACTGGGCCGGAGCGCTGGACTGAGAGACTGGCGGGTGGTTGCAGGGGTCGGTCTCTTCTCAACTTCCGGGTCTAGACCCTCGTCACGTTCCACCGCTCAGACTTCGCATTCTTTTTTTTTTTTTTTTTTTTTTTTTTTTTTTAAAGATTTATTTATTTATCATGTGTGGGTACACTGTAGCTGTCTTCAGACACCCAGAAGAGGGCATCAGATCTCATTACGGATGGTTGTGAGCCATCATGTGGTTGCTGGGATTTGAACTCATGACCTTTGGAAGAGCAGTCGGCGCTCTTAACCGCTGAGCCATCTCTCCAGCCCCATAATTTTTTTTTTTGTTTGTTTTTTTGTTTTTTTGTTTTTTCGAGACAGGGTTTCTCTGTGTAGCCCTGGCTGTCCTGGAACTCACTCTGTAGACCAGGCTGGCCTCAAACTCAGAAATCCACCTGCCTCTGCCTCCCAAGTGCTGGGATTAAAGGCGTGCGCCACCACTGCCCGGCCCAGACTTCGCATTCTGAGCAGTGTCGGATCGGCCAATCTGGGTTCAGGACCTGATACCTCCCTTGACACCCTTTTGCTTTGTGAATCACAGTTTCTCCAGTGAGATGGAGTTGATTGCTGGGGAGACTGCCTGCCTCGGAGTTTATATAGGAGTCAGCTTCTGTAATAAATATATGAGCTGTAAATTCAAGAGACTTTCTCTTGCCCGTGAACAGGGTGGTGACACTTTGAACCAGAACCTGGTGGGTCATTTCTGGCATCCTTCAAAGCCCACTTCGGATGTTATCCTTTCGGTGATTCTCTGCCCTCGCTGTCCCGGGCGGAATAGACTGCTTTATCTTCCTTATTTCCACGAGTCTTTGCACATGGAACCTACTGAAATAAATCTAAGCCCTGACTAAACAGTTTATGTTGCTCATTTCTGTCTAGGTCTCAGAACAGTAACTCTTGGAGCATATTGATTGCTCACAAAATGCCTGGGAAATTACACTTTTTAAGCCCTAAGGCTTAAAGCCAATGAGAAAGACTGCATTCATTTTCCTCTGCCTTCAAATATCATATATACTCTCTTGGGATAGAAGTCTTTAGTGGCAGGCAAGATTTCCCCCTTTTTAATAATTAGCTCAGTGTTTTTCTTTGTGTAGTCTTAGTGGACCTCTTGTCTCCCTTCAGATTTGTTAACTGCAAAGCTCACATCTTTGCAGAGCCCTTTGACCATCTGCTTTACAAGTTTTGTGCATAG
Organism: Uromys caudimaculatus; assembly: GCA_028551405.1. Taxonomy (NCBI): domain Eukaryota; kingdom Metazoa; phylum Chordata; class Mammalia; order Rodentia; family Muridae; genus Uromys; species Uromys caudimaculatus. Next base: position 60,655,521 of record CM052702.1, on the reverse strand, counting down.
TGATGAACCTACTTAAGAATGACTGACACATCAATATGCCAATCATCCTACCAATAATGATTAATCTTCTAGAATACTGGGCATTCAATATAGGAGTGACCATAAAATGGCTGGCTCTCTTTTGATTGTGTGTGTGTGTGTGTATGCATGTGTGCATGTTGTGAACATCTTTGTCGAGGGCAGAGGTTCAGTATTAGGGGTCCTTCTCTGTACACTTCTATTTTATTTTTTGAGACAGATTTTCTCACTGAACCTGAGCTTATCATTTTTAACTAGACTGGTTGTCCAGCAAGCTCCCAGTATCCAGCTGTCACCACACTTGTCTTTTTTTTTGTGGTTGCTGGGGATCTGAACTCAGTCAGTACAGTAAGCACTTTACTCATGGATTTATCTCTTCAGCCCCTCTTCAATGGTCTTCAACGGTTAAGAACGTTTGACACCCAGTGAGTGGCTCTGCATTGTGCTCTCACCACCTCATTCTCCGAGGTCCCCACCTGAGAATGCCTGTACCCACTTAGCTCCACTTTGAATTCATTTAGTTGCTCCATTACTTTTGAGTTAATTGGGCATTGTTTCCTTTCTTTCCTATGTCACCCAAAACATTTACAGCCTCTGCTGCTGTTGGCTGGACATTTAGCCACAACCTGTTTTGCGTATGTCTGTATATGGGGCCTTTTGAGTATCTTCAAGGTTTGTTTATTTATTTGGGACAGGGTTTCTCTATGAAGCCCTGGCTGTCCAGGAATTGAACTCACAGGGTTCTGCCTGTCTTCTCCCTGAATGATGGGATTAAAAAGGCACGTGCCATCACACCCAGCCTTGAGGTATATTTTAATTTCATAATCTTTGCTATGTGAGAGTATTTGAGGAAAGTTTATGAAGGAGTTTTAAGGCTCCCCACTTTCATGTATCAAAGAATCTGCTGCTGACTAGGCAGTGACAGTCATGTGCTTTTCTCCTGATTCCTGGCCCAAGGTAAATTCTTCCTGTCTCAATTTCCTTTCCCAGCCGGGAAGGCTTAACTAAGGATTGAAGATACTTTACACATATGACTATGGGTCCTAGGCATAGAAAACAGACAATTTGATGATAAAGACTCAACAAAGAAAGCTATACAGATAAATTTTTGTCCCCTGTAGTAGCTAGGAAAGAAATTACATTTGTCCCCAGTAGTAGCTAGGAAAGCAGAATCAAACTTAAGATTAAGAATAGGAAAAAGTGAGCTGGAGAGATTGCTTAGTGGTTAAGAACACTGGAGGAACTGGGTTTGATTCCTAGCACCCACGTGATGGCTCACAACCATCTGTAACTCCAGTCCCTGGGAATCCAAGACTGTCTTCTGGCCTCTTTGGGTACCAGGCATGCAAATGGTGCATAGACGTACATGCAGACAAAACACTCACACACATAAAATAAAACAAAGAAAAGAAAAAGTTTTGTGTGCATTCTCTGATTTGGCTGTTCCTCTGTTGGTTTTGTTAAGGAAGTAGAACATCCGACAGTGAACCCTGCAGCTCCTTTCCAGTTCCCCTTTTATAAGTGCAGTTTACTTGAAAACTGCTTCCTAAGTTTGGCTCAACCTTCTAGCTTTCTTGATCTACGTAGGCCATTGAGGGCCAACTGAAGCAAGAGCACTGGTGTCTAGGGTGGCTGTTTCAGTGACTGATAATCTGCTGTTCAAGTTCCTGGGCCTCGTCTTGTTTGTTTACTTGCTTGTCTGTTTTTGAGACACGATCTTACAGTGTAGCTCCGGTTGTCCTGGTATGCACAATGTATACTATACTGACCTCCTACTCAGAAATCTGCCTGCTTCTTATTCCTGAGTGCTGAGATTAAAGGCATGAGCCACCAGGCATGGCCAAGCTCTCCAACCTTCAAGTCAATGGTTAACCTAAAGGTAGTAATCCCAAGGCATGTTTTCTCCTTCTTTCTTAGCCCTTTCCCCACCATTATGACTTTGAAATGAAGAAATAGGCAAATGTTTACTAAGTTTAATAAGATATAGTTCCTATGCCTATGACACTTTATTTAAGCAGTAGAATAAAAATCAATCCAACAATAATAAACATAATCACAAAGCTTTTGAAAATTTAGATTTATTTATTTAATGTTAATGTGTAAGAGTATGTGCACAGGCATCAGATGTCCTAGAACTGGGGTTACAGAATGTTGCAAACCACCACCTGGGTGCTGGGAATGGAACCCAAGCCTTCCGTGGCAGCAAAAGGTGTTCTTAACATTTGAATCATCAAAACAGATCATCATCTTATGTCTTACTTTTGAAGTCTTGTTCAGCTAAACTAGCTAGTCACCTATTTTCTAGTCTTATACTCAGAATAGAATTATTTACTCTTTATTTATAACCCTATCTTTTCATGGTGCGCACCAAAATCTGTGGCCACATCCCTAGATCACAAGATCCAGGGGCTAGAGAGATGGCTCAGTGGTTAAGAGCACTAATTGCTCTTCCAGAGGTCCTGAGTTCAATTTCCAGTAACCACGTGGTGGCTCACAACCATCTGCAGTGCGATCTGATGCCCTCCTCTGGTGTATCTGAAGAGATTGTCAGTGTACTCACATACATTAAATAAATAAATAAATCTTTAAAAACAAAACAAAACAAGATCCAGGAACTCAGACCCAACCTAGAATGAACGTTTTTTTTTTTTGATCATTAACTTGTTCCAAGCCTATTTTTCCCTTCCAAGTACAATTACATGCTTGTAACACATGAAAGCTCACTGTGCTCCTTTTCTAACCTATGCAGCCCTCACCACTCTGTAAGGAGGCGGCACATTCTATTCTTATTCTAACATTATTATATCTTTCTGGCAAAACAACTTAAGCCATCTCCTTAAACTCCCTATCAACTACTCTAACTTCCTAAAACTATTTAAATCAAACCAAGAGTTCTGTAAAATCATTAGTTCATCAAAACTATTATTTTATGAAAGTTCATCTTCATATTGATCTGCAGGAAAATTGTCCAATAGGGTAGTCTATCTCCCAAGAAATAAGCACACCAGGCTATAGGCAATGAGGGTCTCCCCACACCCTCTCACACCATGGTAGATACAGGAGGAATACAGCAATGACAAAATGAGAAAGCACAGCAGCAGCAAGAAGGAATCGGGAGACAAAACCCCTGGGGCTGTGCCTCACATGTACATTCACTGCATCTGTGCAAAATGGTAGACTATCTCCAGGAAGCTTACTTGCCCACTGCAGTTCCTCCTGTGTGGCGCCCACCACCAAATCACATTGAATGTATTTCATGAAATATTAATTTATATTTATATACACACACATAAATTACATTTTTTAAAGAGTCAGAAGAATTGAATTGTTGAGAAGCTTCAGAGTTTGTACACCCAAACTAAGAATAACTTTGGAGAAGAGGAGTTCAGTGCCAGACTGGATTTGAGAGTTAATTATTTTCTCAGTTGATTTGTGTTGTTATAATAGAATATAACAGACTGGGTAAGTAATTAAGGAAAAGAAATTTAGGAATTAGTTGGCAGGGTACACTGCCATATAACTGTTGCCCTTATGGATAACCCATACATTGTGATTAAATGTTACTTAATATATACTCTCCTCATTTGACTATAAACTTCTGTAAAAAATAATCCAGCCTTGTTCACGTGTGTTTACCTAGTGTCTAACATCTCTTAAGCTGTAGGAAAACATCTAACTTAGATTAGGGAAGCTTCCAGGAAGAGCAGCCAGAAAGAATGCCTCAGGCAGAAGGAATAGCATTTCTAAAGGCTGGATTTTAAAAAGCTCTTACAGTGGCCTGGAGCTGTGGCTTAATAATCAAGTCTGTGCTCATCCTTCATGAAACTTTTGAGTTTAATCTCCAGCATTTGCCCCCCCCCAAAAAAATTCTTACCTTGTCTAAGAAACTGAAGGGATTCAAAGATGGCCTACAGGTTAAAAGCACTGGCTTCCAGAGTATCTGGATTTGATTCTTAACCCACATGGCAGCATACACAATCCTCTGTAACCCAAGTCCTAGGAAATCTGATGCCCTCTTCTGGCCTCTGCAGGCACTGCATGCATGTGATGCACAGACACAGGCAAAACATCCATCCATACACATGGGAAAAAAAAATTGCTGGCCATTGTGGTACATACCTTTAATCCCAGCACTTGGGAGGCAGAGGCAGGTCTCTAAGTTTGAAGCCATCCTGGTCTAAATCATGATTCCTGGGACAGCTAGGGCTATATAGTGAGATATTGAGACCCTGTCTCAAAAACAAAAATATGATGATGATGATGATGGTAATTTAAAAATTCTTTATAAAGAAAAGAAACTGAAAGTTCCTTATAGTAGCTGAAGCACACAGTTGGAAATAAGAAATAGCCAAGTATGAAGTTGCGTAAGTTAAGACAGATTTTGAAATCTTGAAGGATCCTCTAAAACCATCTTGCAGAGTTTAGATTTTTTTAAAAAGATTTTTTTACATTTATTTATTTACTTATAGAGTGTGTGTGTGTGTGTGTGTGTGTGTGTGTGTGTGTGTGTACTCGCATGCACAGGCACACTTATGCATATATGTGTAGATGCATGGACACAGGCACACGTGTGTCATGGCATGAGTTTGGCGGTCAAGGGTAACTTGTAGGAATTGTGTCTCAACTTTTACCACATGGCTTCTACGGATTGAACTCATGGGATCAGGATTGGTGACAAGTGCCTTTACTTACTAAGCCATCCTGGTGGCCCAAGTTCCCAGTCTGTATCTACTAATATTGAGGAGTCATCAGGAGCAATCACGTAGATGCAGTGTGTAGGGTATATAAGTAGATATGAAGAATTGGATCCAGTGGCACAACCCCGTAATCCCTGTTAGACAGGAGGATTGAGAGGCCAGCTTGGGCAATTTAACAGCACTCCACTGTAAAGTGAGGTAACACAGAAGGGGTGGTGGGAGCGAGTGGTAGCACACTTGCCTAGCATGCCCAAGGCTCTAAGGTTAGTCCCCGAGTACTGCAGTAGAGCTTGGGCAGGGGGGAGATAAAGAACTACATAAGACATAGGCAGGGAAGTGAATTAGGAGATTGCTACAGTAGTCCAACTAGACAGAAGTGAGGGCAGCATTAACTGAGGAAGTGGTGGTGATCTGGGGAGTGGTGAATGCATCTGAGGAATCTTTAGGAAGAACAATCAGCTGGAGCTTGGGTCAGCCATTACTGTCAATTACAAACACAGTCTTGATTTCAGAGCCTCAACTGCTACTTCTGTTACTGAATAGGGAGTTACACCATTAGAGATATTTAAGTATGGGCAGCAGTGTGTAGAGTGATTGCAGTTTGGGATATGTCAAATGACATTTTATTTTTCTTTTCCTTTAACAGAGCCAAGCTGGCTTCTCTTTTTGGACTGGATCAAGCAACTATGGGCCATGGAAATGAATTCTTCCAGTACACAGCCCCAAAGCAGCCTAAGAAAGGTCAGGGGATAGCAGCAACAGGTAAGTTAAGAGGCATTAGGATTATGTCTTAAGTTAGTTGGAATGGCTTTCTTTGGAAATATTTGTTTATGAATTAGTGAAGGCCTGTTGAAGCTCTCAGGTTCTGGTTTCTAGCAGCTAGATGGTGCCCTTAGTTGGGAACTGACAGCCCAATAGCAGGCAAATTCTTCTACCCCTTTTCTCCAACACTGCCTGAAGCCCTTATTGTTGCATCTGGTTCATTCATCATGGAGGACACAGGAATCGTTAGTTAAACGGCATCTGCTAACATAAAGGGGGAATGAGAGACTGACACTTCTGAGGCGTCTGCTCTGTCTTAGGTGCTCCCCATGGATCGTTATTCCGTTCTCACAGTCATCTGTAAAGTGGATGACATCACCAGATTTTGGAGGCTTTGAGCAGTTTAGGAATTTGGTTAGTTAACTATAATGGCAGAATTGAAATTTGAATTCTGAATCGACTGACTACAACTTATTTTTTCCTCTACACTTTGCAAAGAGGATAAGGGGTTGGTCATAGAAGAGCCCTGAGGAGAGTAGGTAGTGAGGGACATTATATTAAATACTTGGAGCTCAAAGTGCGGAGGGCCTTTCACATGCCAGGAATGATGCTGCCTGAGGATTCTTGGCAAGATGTTGAGGAGTAGTTGAAGCAGACCCCTCATGTGTGGCCATGTAAGGAGAAGACACAAACACTCCTGCCCATTCCCGTGGACTGTGCTGCATGCTTCTGTGCTGTGAGAGGTGTGTAGGATTTGCCTTATGCACTAAGCAGTTCTGCAGCTGACACCATGTGAGTATCCTGTGATTCAGTTCAATTCTGAGGTTATCTGCCCAGACATAATGTCAGATCCCTCAGATAGAGAGGGTTTAGTTTTACAAGACTGTCTTACTTAAGATGCCAATTATTAGTCAGGCCATCTGTACTTCTGACCAAGGGTCCCATGGCATCCTCTCCTAGGTTCAGTTAATTGACAGGAATTGCTCAGAGAACTCAGGGTAATTGATTTTTAAAAAATATTTGTTTATGAATTAGAGAAGATATTATAAGGATACAAACAACTACAGCCAGGTGGACCACCCTCCCTCCCTCTCTGGGTGGAGCACCACCCCATCTCTGGGTGGATCACCACCCCATCTCTGAGTGGATCACCACCCCCTTCTCTGAATGGATCACCATCGTCTTTCTGGGCAAACCATCCTCCTAGCACTTTGTATGCTTTATAACCTGGAAGCCCTTCAAACTTTGTGCTTTAAGAGTTTTATACAGCTTGTTCTAGCCCATCTTTTCTAAAATTGGTGAGTGTAGGTGAAAGTTATAGTCCCTAATCCTGTAATTACTTTGTCTTTCTGGTGGCTGGCTCTGTCCTCAGGAGCCCCACCCTGAGTTACCTCAGCAACAATGTCAAAAGACAAAATTTCAGCAAAGTTTTAAGACCTTTCTTAACTGTTTTTTATTTGCAGTCCTAGAATCAACAAATACCATTCTATAAAATGATGAATTCCGCTGAATTGAGAATAGACAGAAAAAAACTGAAGAATCTAGAATCCAGAAAAGTAGATTAGCCATTTTGAAGTTCCTTACCTGGTAAAAGAGGAAAATAAGCCATAAAAACTTGGTCTGTGTGAGGTATCTCACATGGCACCAGACACAGCCACATGAAATTTGGGGATTTAGGTATTATTTATCTCTCTTGATTTAAAATTTCAGCTTAAAAATGTTGGTTTTTTTCTTGGTGACATGGAATTCTAAAATAAATAACTCTATTTTGGTTTCTTCTGCTGGGCTCAACATGTAGAGCAGCTCAACATGTAGACCAGGCTGGTCTCTAGCTTGAGATCTTCCTGTCTCTGCCTCTCACAGGCTGGGATTACAGGCATATGTCTCCATGCCTGACAATGTATAAACTGAGTTAAGAATAAAGGGACTAAACACAAAAGACTCCAGAAAATTTTGAGGAGCATTATGCAAGAGCCAAATATATTTCTCAAAGGACATTCCTACTCTTGCTACTCAAGAAATTACAAAGGATTTAGGAAGTGGGAACAAGATCAAATTGTACCCTGCCACAGCCCATCAGGCTAAGTGTGCCTTGTGTGTTTCTTTCCTTTCTTCCTTAGTTGTGTGCTTCTGACTCTGACTAAAGTGTTTGACCATGTAAGTGTAGAGAAAACCAAACCACTCCAGGCTTATCTGATAAAATAGCTTGAGTTTTTTCTCATTTAAAAAAATGGTTTGATTGCCTGGGGTGTAGTGGCACAACACCTTTGATCCTAGCACTGAGGAGGCATGGGCAGCCAGATCTCTGTGGGTTCCAGGCCAGCTTGGTGAACCAGAAGAACCAGAGCTACACAGAGAACCCCTGTCTTGACCCCCCCCCATGCATTGTTTGATTGTGTATGTGTATATAGGCATATGCATGCATGCCATGGCTCAAGTCTGGAGGTCAGAGGATGACCTGTAGGAGTCAGCTGTCTCCTTCAATCATATGGCTCCAGTTTTGTTGTTGTCCTTGTTGATTTTTGTTTTTTTTTTTTCCTTCATAAAGGTAGGTAAGTTTATTTTTTCCTATAAAAAATTATTTTTCAAGTGAAGGAGAAACTAGAAGGCACACAGGAGTAAATAAACAGAGATTTTACCTTTAAAGATACAGTAGGTTGAAGAAAGCCTTTTTTTAAAAAAATAAAGAGATTAAAAAGGACTCAAGATGAATTCATTAATGAATAATGAAGATAAGAAAAATATCTAATCATCCCCTAAACGAGGAGACTAAGTTGAGGAAACTTTTGCTCAAAAAAATTTTCTTTTCAAGACTACACATTACAAGATTTTGTCTTGAGTGCCAAGTCCAAGAATGAGAATAACGCCGACTTGAGAGAAGGAACCCTGAGCCAATGGGAGGGTCACAGATAATGCTGTGCCCTGCCAGTGTCCCTGGCAGATGCAGAAGGAACCCTTCTTCTTCAGGACATGAGCCGTAGTGATAATAGCCTGAGAGGACTGCAAGAAGCTGCCCTGGCCCCGAGAAGGATGCTGGACTGGCTGCCCTAGATCGTGACTTTTTTTCTGGGTTTCACACTTGTTTAGATTGTTCAATGCTGGCCTTTCCACCCCACTCCCATAGATTACTTCATCAGGATTAAAGATTTATCATAGTACTGCATACAACCAGAAAGTGTAGATTAAACGGAACTGCATATGACTCTCTGAACACAGTAAGAAAACATAGAACATACCGCCTAGAAAATAAGTGAATAACACAGTGGTCACTTCCTTTTCAGAGCTCATTCCCATTCTTTCTAAGCTAGCATCCTGCTTCTGGATCCTGGGAAATGTTTATTTTCCACTTCCCTATAATCAGTAAAGTCACATAAAACAGCAATGAGATGGTACTCCCCCTCTCTTGTTGTCCTCTTTCTCGGTGAAGATTTAAAAAGGCAGCTTCCCCTTGGCAGTGATATGGAGCAGTCCCAGCTGTACTCCTGATGGTAGGAGTGTAAATTGCTGAGGCGTTCCCAAAGGATGCTCGCTGGGGCAGGGAAGAGCCAAGACAAATTCGTTATTTATGCTACTTCATCTCAGAATTCTGTTTTTAGGAACTTTGTTTAAGAAAATAGTCAGAGAGCTCCCCCTCTCCCACAAAAGCGTTTTAAAGATGTTCTTCACAGCATTATGCATAACAGGGAAAATTTGGTGTCTGCCCAAAGAAATGTAGCGCAGTAAAAAATTAGGAAAATTCTCAGAGTCACTTGTAGTGTCTTGTGTAGCTGTCAAGAGGCAGCATTTCAGGCAGTAGCCATGAGCCACCCACCTAGGTTTGTTTGGGAGAATATAGAGAAGACTTATAATGTAGTCGGAGAAGTGGTAGAGGCCAAGTTGAATCTTTATTTTGTTTAAAAATACTAAAAAAGCCACTGCAGAGTTTATGTGTACAGAGAAAGGACTCAGAACAAACACTTAAGTTTACTGATGTTTAATTTTGGTTGACAAGGTTCTAGGTGGTTTCTATTTTCATTGTGGTTTCATATGTCTATCTGACTTTCTACAATGGACTTGTACTCTGAAGTTGAGAGGAGGTGTTCAAACAGAAAAAAGTAAGAAAGAAGGTTGTGAAAGCAAGCTCACTGCGGTTTCCTTAGTGCTCTCTCATTACTTTTCTATCTAGACACGCATCTAGGGAGCTTAGCACTGGGTGTGGTGGTGAACACCTGTGGTCTCAGCACTCAGGAGATGAGGCAGACCATGAGTTCCAGGCTAGGTTGGACTACATAAAGGAGATCCTGTTTCCAATAGACAGACAGACAGAGACAGACAAAAACCAAAACAATATCAGAATGCAATTTACTCTTAATATGCTATTTTAAAACAATAACGTTACTATAGAGCTCTTGATAGATTTAAGTAATGAGTGTGATTTAAATGTTGATGCAAAAATATAGTCATCATCTCAAAGGGCCCAAGAGTTTATTCTGAAGCCAAATATGAACCACTGGGGCCCAGGAACACAGATTGAGTTTTCCCCAATTCCCATGTTACAATATGGTAACAGTTTGGTGAAGTTTTATGGGAACAGAACAAAGAGAGTCACAAATCATGACACTTCACATGCTGTGCTGGAGACATGAGGTTCAAACAGACTGAGAAAAATCTCTGCCTTAGGTCTCAAATGCTATCTGATGACATTCTTAGCCTTTAGGTTGGTGGAACTAGTGATCTTTTAAGTCAATAGATTCCAAAAGGCTCCACCTGTTAGTCACCAGATGTTAGATTAGATATAGGAGTGGGCAGGGAGGGCTGTTAAGGGACCGAAGACAGCCGGGGATAGGTCATAATTAGGCTCTGAACCTGCAAAAACACTCCTACCTCAGCCTAGTCACTGGCCTTCTAATCAGTTGATCTGCCTTGTAGGAAGTTCAGTATTGGCTAGAGTTCCTTCCAGGAACTCAAGTCTCTGCTATCACCCTCCATTCCCGGTACCAGAGAGGGAAAAGCTTTACTTGTACATTCCTTAGCTGTCAGAGCATTGAAAAGAGAAAAGAAAATAGTAGAGTATGTCCCTGTTTTCTAGACTTCTTGTCCAGGCAGAAAATTTGTCTGTGGTGTATGGTGTTGGGGCTAGGGAGTGTCTAGCCTCATCTACTGTCGTTTAGAGTCTGTTTCCTCACTACCTTACAAGGTCACTGAGCTATTTCTGGATCCAAAGAGGATAGTGGTAATGAAAGCATTGTTACACTAACTGTAAAGCATGTAGTGGGATTTTTGAGGTTAGTTTTGAGGTTAAAAATAAAAAAGTGAATGACACCTTTGTTTTCTTCATCTTCAGGAAATCAGACAGCACCAAAACCAGCACCAGCTACCACAGGCACGTCCTCAGTGCTGTTTGCCACTGCAGTGCATGCGTACCGCTAGTAAGTAGCTGGGAGAGAAAGCCCTCAGAGCTGGGGAGGCCATGGGTGAGCAGCCTGCAGTTCCTGTCCTTTCTCAGAAGCCTGTGCTCATCACAGCCTAGTTCCTCAGAAAAACTCAGCATTAGCTTGTCTGTGCTGTTAATGTTTGGGCCCTCCACAGCCGCTTCTTGAGTTTTTAATCCCAGCACTTGAGAGGCAGAGTCTGCAGGTTTTCTGTGAGTCCTAGATCTGCCAGAGTTGTACCAATGAGACCCTGTCTCAAAGAAAAAGAAGTTGCAGAAGAGCTTTAGATTAAAGCTGCCCACCTCTGACCTTTCCTAAGGGCCAAATACCTAGCTGTTTCAGAACAGAGGACTGGCTCTTCATGGTTTAGAGGGATCCTGATATCTGTCGTATTCTTGCTTCAATAGCATAAACGGCCAATATGCAAAGCAGGGCAAATTTGGAGCAGCTGTCCTGGGGAACCACACAACCAGAGAGGTGAGAAGACCGACATTGATTTATATGCCACATCCCAAGTATCATTAATGCCTGGGGTCTGTTTCTTATCTGTTGGATAGAGACTTACGTGTCAAAGGATAAGAGTGGCCACTGATGATAACTAAGTGTAGATTATTAGGACTGAGTAATGGCCCTGTTTGCTTACTGTTATGCATTAAAACAAGTGCTGCTGTTCAGACTGCTTTAGACATCTCCTTTGTGGCACTAGAAGTGTAAGAGCTGGAAAGCTTTACAGTAAACGCTCGAGGACGCTCTTTGTGGGGTGGCTAGTGATCATTCGTCATTCTGTAAGTACATTCTATCGTTTTGTCTATGTTAAAGACCAATATTTATCCTTTGCAGTCTGAAAATAAGGCTGAGCAGTTGATCACTGTATAGGGTGAGGTAGAGTGGATGTCATTAAATGCCCCCAAGCCTGACTTCCTTGAGTTGGTACATCCAGCTCAAATACCACTCCAGAATTTTGAGTTAGAGGTTATTGAACTAGACAGAAGAAATTCTACTATTTCAGAGGCCCAGAGAACACAGAGTTCCTGCTGCTCTGCTGTTCTCAGCACAAAGCTAAGATTAGTTGCCCATGGTGACTGATACAATGGCCAACACTCTAAGACTAGCCAGTGGGACTTGAGTGTTACCCACAAGTATCAGTCCTAAGCTCTAGCAGCCATTAGTCTTCCATCAGTCGCTCCACCCTCACCTCTGTGTGCCCACTCAGGTTATTTTGAACAGATCTCTAATATACAATATCAGCAGTAAATGCTTTAATATATAATTCTAAGAGATGAAATACTTAAAAAGAAAACCATCACGCCATTATAACATCTGAAAAAGTAAACGGAACATCTTAGTCACTACCAGGACGTGTTCAAATTTCTTTTTTTCCCCTCTATTGTCTTTCTTCTGATACTTCTATTTGAATCTACCTCTAGTGAGGTTATCTACTGCAGTTGGTTCCTGTGTCCCTTAACTCTTTTATCCTCCCATCAGGAAGCAGATGAGTCTCTTGTTGTTTGTGTTAGCAGATGCTGATGACTGTTATCTGGACCTGTTCATTCATTAGAGATTACAGTTTATATCTTAGAACTCTAGTATTGAGATCCCACTATGCTTGACTGCCTGAAAGAGGTGAAAGGTTGGAGAAGCAATTATAAGGAAGCAGATAAGGGGCTGGAAGTATGGCTTAGTGGCTAAGAGCTCCAGCTGCTCTTCCAGAGGACCTGGGATTGGTTCCCAGCACCCACCTATTGGCTCATAACTATCTGTAATCCCAATTCAGGGACCTGATGCCCTCTTCTGGCTGGTGTAGGTACTACATGCATGTAATGTACAGACATATATGTGGGCGCAACACCCATACACAACAAATAAAATAAAGTTAAGAGCCCTGATTGCCTTTTCAGAGAACCCAGATTCAATTCCTAGCACCTGCATCACTGCTCACAGCCATCTTTAACTCCAGTTTTAGGGGATCCAGTGCTCTCTTCTGGCCTCAACAAGCACCAGGCACAAGGCATAGACATGATGCACAGACATACATGCAGACAAAACACTCAAAGAGTAGAAGCTGATAGCTGGGTGGTGGCCTTTAATCCCAGGATTTGAGAGGCAGAGGCAGGAGGATCTCTGTGGGCTCAAGGGCCAGAATGATTTACATAGGGGGTTCAGGACTACACAGTGAGACCTTGTCTTAAAAAATAAAGAAACAGAAAAATTGCTACAATTATATTGTAAAGTTATTTGGGAAAACAAAACAAAAAAAGCCTCACTGGAGAGCTGTAGAAATGATGAAGGGAAGATAATTAAATCTTAGAGAAAAAAAAAACCAACAATGAGATGTCTTTTTGTATCTTGAGCATATTGCTGATTTTAGGTGTAGTCTAGGCAGCAGGTATGACACAAACAGAGACTGCTTGAGAAAAGAGAAACTGACAAATCTGGAGAGTCTTGCAGCTCAACATTGGTATTCCCTGTGTGACATTTGTTGAAAACAGGGGTAGTATAGAAGTCCAGGCACTACCAGATCAGAACTATTTCTGCAGCTTTATGGTGCATAGGAGAGACACTTCTACAGCCAGAGAACCTGCAACAAGTAGCACCTATCTTTCTTTACCTGTATTTACTAGATTTTGAACTTCATGGGAAAGTAGCTAATGAATTCAGCTAAAATCCCTGTTGAGTAAACCTTTAAGAGCCAAGGAGTTAGAGACTTTCTAGGCTTTCAGCCAAAAGCTTGGAAAGGTCCTGCCTGAGTAAGAATCAGGACAACTCAGAGATAGACTGATTCTTTAAAAAATTAAGATTTATTTATTTTATTTAGGTATATGAATATTTTGCCTGCATTGTTTTCCCATGCACTGAGTACACAGTACCCACAGAGGTGAGAAGGGGCATTGGATCCATCTGGAGCTGGAGTTAGGGTGGTTATGAGCCACATGTGGGTACTAGGAAAAGAGCCTGGGTCCTATGCAAGAGCAACAAGTGTGCTTAGCCCCCAAGCCGCCTCTCTAGCCCTGTAAACTGATTCTTAATAATGTCTAGTCCTTTTACAACCAGTTCAGTCTACAATGGAACTGGGGTGATCAACCCTTCACTTTGAGAAATAAAATAAATATCTCATATCAAATCACACAGCAGCCCTCACAGCTCCCCATATTTCTAAGGACAGGTTTCATCTTTTAAAAATATTTATTTTTATTTTTATGCATTCGTGTCTGCATGTGGGAATGTGCTCTGAGTGCAGGTTCCTGCAGAGGCCCAAGGTATCTGCTCCCTAGAGTTAGGCGTACACATGGCTTTGAGCCTCCTCTCACGGACTTGGAGAATTGAACTCAGGTCCTTTGGAAGAGCAGCAAGTGCTCTTCACTGCTGAACCAGCATGTCTCCAGCCCAGAGGGCGAATTTTAATTATTTGGATGTTCATGTTTGTTTAATACATATAAAGTAAACATCTGTAAGTCTCTGGGAAATAGGTTCCAGGGTGCTCTCCTACCTAAAGATAAAAATCTGTGATATATACTAATGATATATGTGATATAAATAATATTCCTTATGTAAAGTGGCAGAGGGCTGTACTTGTACATCCCTCGATATACTGTAAATCATTTCTAGGTTATTTGTACCATCTAATAGAATGTAAATGCTGCATAAAGAGTTGCTACTTTTTTAAAGGAACATAAGAAAAGATATGTTTAAATTTATAGGACTAGAATCCATACTCATGGAGGCTAATTATAACATATATTTTTTATATATAAAATTTTGCAGTTTAACATTTTAAGTACACCATCTAGTGGCTATTTTATTTTTTAATTTATTTTGTATTTACTTATTTTATGTATATGGGTGGTTTGCCTACATGTATGTCTGTGTACTACTTGTGTGCCTGGTGCCAAAAGAGGCCAGCAGAGTGTGTTGGATCCCTTGGGGCTGGAGTTACTGGTGGTTATGAGCTCCCATGTGGATGCTGTGAATTGGATTCAGGTTCTTTGGAACAACAACCGTGTTCTTCACTGCTGAGCTGTCTCTCTAGCCCTAATCCAGTGGCTTTAATGACATGTCCACTACTAAGTACTCATCACCACTGTTCTCATTTTTTCATAATCTCAAACATAAACTATCCATTAAGGGGTAACCCTTCATCTCCCCTACTGCTTCTCCTTCATATCTTCTAATGTGGTATATCTGTGAATTTGACTGTCTTAGATACCTCATGTAAGTGGAATCAAGTGGTATTTGTCTTTTTGTGATTGACTTGCTTTATTAGCTCAGTATCCTTGAAGTTCATTTATGTTTTTTCTTTCTCATGACCTTCTAAGTACATGCTCTAACCCTGTGCTATACCCTGACCTTCTATGTGCAATCCCATACCAAGAAAAATATCCATAAGAAATAATCTACTGCCAGTAGATTGTTACTATGTGATACTTTGAAGGAAATTCATTAGGTAGAAGGAGGTATATGTGTCCATGTGCTCCACAGGGCATGGAGAAAGTTCACAGATGCGTTATCCGTAATGGTTTCAAACTGTACACAACATGAGTAGCCATGACTAGGAGAGTGGGTAAATAGGTTGTGGTATGTCCACACAGAATAATAGTAACTGACAGTATCAAATCACATACCGGCAAACAAAGGAACAAGGCTTAGTCTGTGTTGTAAGTGAAAGAAGCAGGACAAAAATCAAGGTCTGTAGGCCGTTTACACTAACTTAACTATAGAAAAATTGATCTGTGACTGAGTCAGGGTAGTGGTTCTCTGTGGTAGAGAGAGATTATTGATAATCCGGAGAAAGGGAGCTATCTAGGATGTAGGAAACACTGGCTTTTCTCAATCTGCCTGGTAGCCACATGAGCACATATATGTGTGAAAATTCACTGGGCTGTACACGTATGACTTGTGTGATCCCCCTTCCCCCAAATTTAAAATTTGTTGTTGTTGTTTGGTTGGTTTTGTTTTGTTTTGTTTTGAGTTTCATTTTTTGTTTTATTCTCTAGCTCATGCTGAAATCAAACTCATGGCAATCCTCCTGCCTCAACCTCCCAAGTGCTGGGGTTACAGACATTTACCACCAAATCTGACCTGCATTTTCTGTAAAGCATCTAGTTACCATCTCTTAAATGTCCTGCATATGAATGGAAATGCCAACAAGATAAAGCTATTGCTGATTATGGTTAAAGGGTGAGGCCGCAATGCAGAGAGATGGAAGAGGCAGTGAGAAATTCCAATTCAGGCCGAGCAGGTTTGGGATTTATAGCTGTAGGAAGCATGACCTCATTCATGTCTTACTGCTGAGTTTGTGTTACTTTTTAACATCAGTTTTCTTTTTCTGCCCTTTGTGAGTACAGTATAGGATTCTTCTTTACATCAGTCAGCAGCAGCCAGTGACTGTTGCTACAATTCATCTGAACTTTGAGCTAATGGTAAGAGTCCTCAAACTGGAATCACTAGCCCCTTTAGGGTTGTGGGAGAGATGGGCCTGAACATTCCTGGATTGTTCAGAAAAAGATCCTCTACTCAGGCCTGGACAGCAGTAAGAAGCCTTCCAGAAAGGTCTTCTGGCTCCTTCTGGGAACATGTGGGGGTAGAGGTAGGGATGGGGTGGGCTGAGGTGGGGGAGAAGGGCTCCTGCTAGCTACCTCTCTGAGTCCCCTGGATCAGCTCTCCTCCGTGAGCTGAGACAGTCAGATTTAGTCGCAGGTTGCTCTGCTTGAATGATCCAAACTTCCCTTTTTCTTTTCCCAGGTTCGGCCCAATAACTACAGCACCTTTTATGATGACCAGAGACAAAACTGGTCTATCATGTTTGAGTCAGAGAAGGCCGCTGTGGCATTCAATAAACAGGTGACGTCTTCTTACTCTTTCCTGTGCAAAGCCAAAGAAAGCACTTGTTTGGAGTCTTCCTTATTTTAGTTATGGCAAACCCACAACTGCCCTGTGTTATTAGTGACAAGGTAAAGAACCCACTAAACTTGCTATGTTTCAGGAAAAGAATAGATCTTACTGAAACTGCCTGAGGAAGAGTTTAAAGGGGAAAAATGGGGAAGCATAAGCTATTTGATTAAACACTTTTTTTGCTGGACTGGAGAGATGCCCCGATGGTTAAAATGCTTGTTGCAGCTGGGTGTGGTGGCCTATGCCTTTAATTCCAGCATTCAGGAGTCAGAGGCAGTTGAATCTCTGTGAGTTCGAGGCCAGTCTGATCCACAAAGAGAGTTCTAGACGGCCAGGGCTGTTACACAGGGAAATCCTATCTCCAAAAAAATAAAATTAAATAAATAAATAAATAAAAAATAAAAATGCTTGTTGCTATGCAAGTGTGGGACCAGAGTTCATATCCCCAGTGCTCACACAAGTGCTGGACTGATGGCACAGATGGATTTCAGGACCAACTGTTAGACTGGTTAGACTAACAGAATCAGGGAGTGCTGGCTTTAGCCAGAGATCCTACCTCAGTAAACACAGCAATTCAGGAAGACACCTGACATTAACTTCTGACCTCCAGACACATGTAGCCACATACCCATGTGCCCACACATGTGAGCACACATACTGCACATGCTCATATACATACAAAAATCCCCACTTTTTTTGCACCACAATTTTCTTAAAGATACATGAAACTTGTAAAGTAGCATTTCAAAAGACTGTCAAAAATTTATGAACTCATTATAGAGCATGTAGAAACAACATTTAGAAAAATCATTTAAGGGCCAGTTGGTAAAATGCTTGCCATGTACACATGAGGCCTCGAGTTTGATCCTGGAACCATGTGGAAAAGGGAGAGCCAAGAGTGGTGGTCCGTACTTGTAATCCCAGCACTGGAGAGGCAAACACGGGATCCCTAGGTTCACCAGGCCGCTAGTAAGTAGAGCTCATTTGGCAAGCGAGAGACACTTTCTCAAAATTCAAGGACAGCGCCTGAGGACCAACACTCAAGTCAGTCCTTCAGCCTCCACATGCGTACGTGTACACATGCAAATGTACCTGAACACACATGTGCACCACACACACATAACCCCCGCACATATACATACACAAGCATAACTTTACTACCCAGAGTAACACATATTAATACATTAAATCGCTTTTAAAGAACTATGTAACAGGTGTAAGTATGCCTATTTCTTCAAGAGCTCTATATTTTGTGTGTTTTGTCTTTTCACCTCATGAAAATTATATAGAAGCTTGTAATATGGATGTTGTCTGCTATGGCTTGAATGTGCCTTTCCCTCTAGAGGTCACATTACTGAAACCGATCACTAAGGTAATGGTAGGAGGTTGGGTCTTTGGGAGGTGGTCCTGAGGTCAGTCAGACCCACTGTGTACTTACTGTTATTTCCTAGCTGGATTGCTAAGCACTCTGTTTTGGCCCGTTTAATTTTCGTAGCCACCTTGTAAGATTTGCAAAGCTCTTTTCATTTTTGCAAGTGGGAACGGGTAGGTATATGGAAATTAAGTTATTTGCCAAAGGTCACACTTAAGAACTGGCAATGCCTGGATCTGTACCCAGACATTCTGACTCCAGTACTGACTTGTTGGGCACCCTGATTCCTGGCCAGATTACTGACTTTGGAATGGCTTATTTCTAACCTTGTAATCTTTGTTAGTGGGTGCAGCTGTTTGAGAAAGAATATTAGCAATGATGGGATGGCTGTGAAGCTTAAACCAAGCTCATGGTGCTCTGATCTTGATCTTGCAGGTATGTGTGGCCAAGTGCAATAGCATTTCTTCCTTGGATGCAGTGCTGTGCCAGGACCTGGTTGCAGCAGAGGGTCCTGCTGTGGAAACTGGAGATTCTTTAGAAGTAGCCTATACGGGCTGGCTCCTTCAGAATCATAAGCTGGGCCAGGTAAAACGGCATGCTCTGCAAGTCCTTTCTATGTATGTGACATGCAGTCTGTCATGTGCACATGGAAAGTGAACTGTGGCTATTGGCCAGTAGAAACATTTAGGGAGGCTGAATTTGTCTCTACAACTCCTTTTGGGGCACACTTATGAACTGCTCCTGGGCAAATGTGCTCAGAGCTCCACACCCTGTCTCATATTTAGGGGGAAACAGTTTCTCAAGGATAGTTCATGTGCACGTCTTGTCTCACTGCTAGTTTTAAACTTGAATAGATCTTTAAGAAATAGATCTTATTTTTAAACCTTCTCACTGTCTTTCTTTGTTTTTGAGACAGGGGCTCACTATGTAGCCTTGGATGGCCTGGAACTTGCTATGTAGACTAACCTGGCCTGGAGACCATAGAGATCTGCCTCTGTCTCTGCCTCTGCCCGTCTCCAGAGTGCTGGGATTAAAAGCACATGCCACTGTGTCTAGCTATCATTTTCCTTTTTACAGACACTATAAATATGTTGCAATTGTTGTGTTTTTAATACTGTTAAGTTCTCAAGAGCAATGTGATATGATAATAAGAGCTATATAACTTAAAAAGTGTGAATGTGTGGGGCATGGTGTCTCAGGTCTTTAATCCCAGCATTTGGGATGCAGGTGCAGGCAGATCTCTGAGTTTTGGGCCAGTCAGGGCTACATAGTGAAACCCTGTATCAAAGAACAAGGAGTCATGGAGTAAGTACCAATTGTATCCCAGGTTGACCTTGATCAACTCTCTAAGCTCTTATTTTCCCCATTTGTGCATGGAGGTTAGTGATCCTTGCTCTGCTTTCTTGGAAGGACTGTTTTAGCACCAAATGAGTACATTTACTGAAAGTATTTTATAGATGAAAAAGTGCTTCAGTTAATGGTGCCAGAAATGGGTTTGCCCCCAATTTGGCAAATTCTTGTTCCCAGGGGTATTCATTGTGATAAGTTCCAACTATGTGATAGTTCTGTCTTCTCAGCTTCTTCAGGAGCTCTGTGTTTGGGAAGCACTGACTCCCATAGTTTATTATCAAGATGATGATGATTGTTTTTGAAACTGGCTGATTTTTTTTTTTTTAACTTTATCAATGGCAGGTTTTTGATTCTACTGCTAACAAAGATAAGCCGCTTCGCCTGAAATTAGGATCAGGAAAAGTTGTCAAGGTAAAGATCTGTTTTGGAATTTAGTCTCAATATTGAAACATTTCCAACCTGTCCTTATCAAGAGTCTGGAGATGCTTGGTTGAAAAGTAGGAAGGAAAAAGGTGTTTTACACTGTGGACATCTGGGAGATGTTGACCTGTGAGAAGCTAGACTGACCGGAGTGTATTTGTTTTCTTAGACTCCACCCTTTCTTTTTTCTCCTGTGACTCTGAGGAATCATCCCATTGTTCCCCCTGCCCCCTCAGCTGCCATATGCTTGGTTCTCATCTGTTTGATTTGATGTAGCACAAGGAAAACTTCTCTAGGATTCGAGTTGTGAATTTTGCTTGATCAATGAACATTTTACATATGTGCAGTGTAATGTGTTAGTTACGTTAAGGCTTTGCACTGTGTTCATTCATCCATGTGCAAAAGTTTGGTTTCACTGTACTGCCTATGGCTATTTCACCCAAATTCTTTGGAGACTTTTCTGTTAAATAGTTAAGGCATGCCCCTCGAAATTAGCCAGGTCTCATGTTCAACCGCAACTTAATGCCTACTGATTGTGTGCTGTTAGGACCAGGGCCTTGCGTTCTCACCTAAGCGAAGGCAATGCTAACAATCATGAGATTAAACAAGCAGGTAGACTACTTAACCATAGTGCCTGAAAAATTGTGATTAATAAGTGATAGAGTCCATTCTCTCTTAATACTATACGACTGTTTTTTCTTGTCATTTAAATGTCTTACCCAACTCCAGATATGCCAGCTTTTATTCTTTTTTTTTCATTTGGGGTGTGTGTGTGTGTGTGTGTGTGTGTGTGTGTGTGTGTACACATACCACAGCATATATGTAGCAGTCAGAGGACAACTTTCAAGAGTAAGTTCTCTCCTCCCACCATGTGGGTTCCAGGAGTCAACTTCAAGTCATCAGGCTTGGTGGCAGGTAGGGCAGCCCTAACCCTGTGAGCCATCTCACTGCTCAACAGGACAGTTTTTATCTAGAACCTATTTTCTAGAGTGTGCGTTGTACGTGAGTTTATGTGTTTGTGTGTATGTTCATATGCTTTTTGTCTGATGAGCTTTTCTCCACTTCTGATTTCTATAGGGCTTAGAGGACGGGCTGCAGGGCATGAAGAAAGGAGGAAAGCGCTTAATCATCACTCCTTCAGCCTGTGCTGCTGGCTCTGAAGGAGTGATAGGCTGGACTCAGCCAACAGACTCCATCCTGGTGTTTGAGGTAGAAATTAGGCGGGTAAGTGAGACTGGCCCGTGCTGTGCTTCTAAATCAGATTCTGGAGCTACAGATAGCTTCTTAAATAGACATGGCAGGGTAGGACAAAGGTTGGGGGAAGTTCTTGCCTTCAGGCATGAGGTCTGACTTCAGTCCCCAGAACGTACATAAACATGCTGACCTGGTGGTGCAGGTTTGTAATGACGACACGTATTTGTATACATAGTCATACTTACAGACATACTCATGCATTCATAGGAATTTCTGAAAGCTTTAGAAGAAATGATAAATGCTTTTCTCTGAAAATGGCATTGGAGTTTAGCATCTTTTTTCAATGTATACAAATCTTGTCAGTAAGGTGTAGTGGGTCATATTTTTAATCCCAGCACTTGGGAGGCAGAAGCAGTCTGATTTTAATGAGTTTATGGCCAACTTGGTCTTCAAATGAGTTTCAGGCCAGCCAGGGACACACAGAGAGAGCCTGTCTTTGAATATGTACTATTTCTATACTAAAATAGCAACAACTTTTGGTTATAGTATTCGTTCTCCCAAATGACCTTGCTGTTATTAGGTTGAAATGGTGTGGTGCTGGTGACTATAAACTATAAAATACAGTACAAATAATATTATGGCTATCTCTATATAGTAGTTATACTTGCCACAGCAGAGAGGTACCCTACTAATGGGAGACCCTTTTCTCTGTTGGGTCATCTAATCTTACAGTGACATGTCCCCAGATGCCTTTTTTTCCCTAAACATATGGATTCTCTTAAGTTTTCTTTGAGCTTGAGGAAACTATGGGTAATGATAGACAGCAAACTATTTTGAAACTATTAATACTGACTTGTAAACATAAGCAAAGTTTTCTACTTTACCAGTAATCAAGAAATTAGAGCCAGGCATAGTGGTGCATGCCTTTAATTCCAGCGTTTGAAGGCAGAGGCATGTAGACCTCCATGAGTTTGAGGCCAACCCAGTTTACATAGTGAGTTCTAGAATAGCCAGAGTTACATAGTGAGACCCTGTCTCAAAGAGAAAGGAAGGAAGGAAGGAAGGAAGAAAGGAAGGAAGGAAGGAAGAAAGGAAGGAAGGAAGGAAGGAAGGAAGGTGTTAGAGAAAGCATATGTGAAAGATAAAAAGAGACTGGTAGGGAAGCAATGGAGAATGGAGTAGGGGTGAGAGGTGAGAGAGAGAGAGTATACTTTGTGCAAAGATCTAGACAGAGATATTCACTAAAGCATTATTTGTGATAGTAATAAGCCGTCTAGTTATGTGAAATAGGCTTTTATAAGAGCATACATGTTTATGATTTCTGTTCAAGAATCCTTTGGAGTCTTTACCTTGTAGACCATAGCAGGAATGAGCATGACCTTGAGGTTAGACATGCTCTTCAGTAGCTGAAAACAATGAAGGTAAGTATTTAGTGACGTGGGAATACTTTAATGCATATGCAAGTAAGCAGAACAGCTACAAAGCTATGGCCCCATTTGTAAAAGCACACATGCACTCATTCATACACACAGATGATATAATGGTAGGGGAATCACAACTGTTTTCTTTGTCTTTGCTTCAGCATATTTTGATTTTGCCTACACTAAATAGGCAATAGCTTTTATTGCTAAAGAATAAATAAAATAGAGTGTGGAAGTGTGAGTATTTGCATTCTGTTCCACCCTAGGTGAAGTTTGCCAGAGATTCTGGCTCTGATGGTCACAGTGTGAGCTCCCGGGATTCTGCAGCCCCCTCCCCCACTCCTGCTGCTGACAGCCTCTCAGCTGATCCTGTTGTGACACCACCCTTACCACTGCCTCTCAAACCTGGGTAAGGCTATGGCAAACTCTGAGGTTCTTCAACCGGGTTCTTCATCTTCCTGAGATGTAGTTTAAAACTGCAATCAATTTTAAGTAATTGAAAAGAACAAAAAACAGGATCAGGAAAACAATGTATCAGATTCGTTTGATAATGGATTAATAGCTGTCAAAGTGGTGATAAGAATACCTGCAAAACTCTGAGAAAAGGGCAAAGGGCAGGAACACAGAATGCAGGCCCATGGGAAAGTGGAGCAAATTTGAACAAAAGTCTGTTCAGTTTAGCTTTGGTGGCTTTCAAGGACTATACAAATAAAGAGGAACTAAAATTCTGTTTTAGCTATTCAATTGACTATTTCTAAAACAATGCTTTTAAGCCAGCTTAATTTGGGTTTGCAATTATAATTATAGATTTTGTATTATCTCAGGATGTTTTATTTTATTTCAGGGAGCCGGCTCTTCGTTCCAAATCTAACTCTCTTAGTGAACAGCTTACTGTAAATACAGTAAGTATGATTCTGTACCCCTAAGCCCTGGAATGCTTGTTTCATGTGCCTCGCACATAGTCTAGAGCCACTGACTTAGTATAGAAATTAATTATTACTTTATTTATTTTATCCTACTTGGAAATCAGTCAGTAGAAATTAACCTGGACTTTTACATCCATAGATCTGAATTAAAGGCAACAGTGGAAATAATTTTCATAGTTCCCAATTACAGTTTGTAAAGCTCTGAGTGCAGAGACTGTGTAAAGCTGTTTTTAATGAGCAGGAGCTGTGGTATTACTAGAGAGTGGTATGAAACCGGGAGCGAACCCCTCGAGTAAAGCTCACATCCATCCTTGAGTTGCCATTTATTCCAAGAGGAATGGATTAGAAGTTAATCTTGGCTTTCTTTGTTGCTTATTCTGTGTGACCATGAAGAATTTACTCTGTAAACATAGGTTTATTTCTTCATCTGTAAATTGACATAAGAAAACGAACACTTTTCAGTTTTCAGTATTATATCTGGCATATTATAAGTGCTTAAAAAGAATTGTTCCCATTATAATTGATGCTAATATAATTTTATGTTATATGTACTTTATCTCAAAAAGAACAAAATACTACCACTGCTACCGCCACCAAAGAAGGTGTGTGTGGGAGGGGGATTGTAGAGCACTCACCTACCTGAGCGAGTAGACATCCTGTCCTTCCATTCTCAGAGGAATTCAGGCTTCTTCATCCTCTGGTTGACCTTGAGCAGGTCACTAGTTTTGTTTCCCCAGTGGTGAGAGGAGAGGACCAACTGTTATTTCAGTTAAATTTGGATTTGAATGCCTTTAGGAAGGATGTAAATGTGGTTTGCTGCTGCTCTGCTTGGGCCATGCAGGCTCTGAATGTGCTGCAAGTGGACAAGATGGTAGACAAAGAACTTGAAACTCAAGCAAGGCCTTCCCCTAGCACTGAGGACAGTGGTGATGGGTGAAGCCAGGCCCTGCCTCCAGCCCTGTGCACACTCAGCCACAGCAGGAAGAACTTCACAAGCAGCTGGTCTGATGTAGTAAAAACTGTTGTAAACCTAGGAAGGTAGACCAAGTGAGCATAAGCACTCTCGTTTTACAGTGGGGACACTTGGTTAAAAGAGCTCATCCATATGAAAGCAATTCATTCCCAAGATATAGGGACTTAATTTAATGTTGACATTATGAATCTCATTATTTGTATTATATTTGGTATCATAAATAATTCTTGCTTTCTAGAAGAAATGGCTTCCACTAAGGAATAGTAGAGTTAAAGGTTTTGGCACAAGGCAAAGAAGTAGACCTGTTTGAAAGTCATAAACCTCAGTCACAGTGGTGTTTGTGCATTCTTTTCAGAGTCTTGATACAGTCAAGGCCAAGCTGATTTCTCGGATGGCTAAAATGGGCCAGCCCATGCTGCCCATCCTTCCACCACAGCTGGATTCCAATGACCCAGAAACCGAAGTATGTCTCCTTGACTATATTAAAACGTATACAGGTGCTGCCCTCTTCTGTTTCTTTGGTTCAAATAAGTGCATTTCCTGCTTCTACTCCAGAGTCACTATTTGAGACCAGTGTGGGCACATGTCTTTTAACTGTGACTAGCCCATCCCTCCCCAAACAGAGGTTAAATTCTACATATCTGACCAAAAACTAGACCAAGAGGTTGCGTAGTGTTCATGTATTGGGATCTGGAATCTGTGTTGCTCGTAATCTTTAGCTGCCTGTCTGGAAGTAATAAGTCTGCTTCATGTTGAGAAAAGGGATCAATCTTAGACATAAGATATGCAACCTGTACAGGCCCTGGGTTCTGTTTTTGTTTTTGTTTTTAGATTTCTTTCACTGTATTATTTTTTTAATGCACATGGGTATTTTGTCTGCATGCATGTCTGTATGTCTATATGCACAGCAAATTATAGTCACGTGACACATGCTTCAAGACATCTTGTCCTTACATGAAGCAGGAATACAGGGCAGCTTTGCTCAGAGTTACAGCTATGGTTTTATGAATTTTAAAAACTATTTTAAGAATGGGAGTTAACAGCAGGTGTGGTGACACACACACCTTTCAGCTCATCACTTTCAATTAAGGCAGAGACAGGAGGATCTTGGAGTTTGAAGCCAACTAGTCCCCATAGCAAGTTTCAGGACAGTCATGCCACGTAGAGAAACCTTGTCTCAACCAACCAACCAACAGCAACAAAAGGATCAGGACAAACATCCTAGACAGACATTACCAAAGCCAGCATGCTAGCGAGGTGCAGTGACTCTGCTCTGTCCAGTTTTCTGTGGGTGCTCTGAGGTCTGAAACTGCCTGGTAGAAGAGGAAGGCTGGGTTATTGCTGGTCAGTCTGGTAGCTGATGGTGCATTCTGTAGAACTGTCAGTTTAGCTGCCTGAAATAATAAAACACTGACAGAACATCTGTAGAAATTAACTATTTTAATTATTTGATATGATTTTTATAGGAAGAAGAACTCTTACTCTTGCATAATTGAGTCCTTCCTTTGTACAAGTCATATCTCTGACTACTGGCTTTCTGCCTGCCTTTCCTTCCTCTTTCTTGACTAGAAATCCTGTATTGCTAACCAAGTTAGAAACAGGCAGCCTCCGTCTTCAGCTAAGGTCTACACATAGTGATCAACCCTTGTGCTTCTTTCAGGATGCAACTGTTCTGCGAGGAGCTGGGCAGTCCCTTGTGACACCATCTGTCCAGCCTTCTCTTCAGCCAGCCCATCCGGTATTACCACAGATGGCCTCACAGGGTAAGAAAGGGACATTGCTAAGGCTTGGCCCTTGAGTTGAATCAGTTTTCATCCATGTTTCTTAGATTATTAATCAGCATTGTTAGTGCTGGGACCTGGGTTAGAGACTAAGACTTGTCAGTTTGTCTCTGAGTAGAACACTTTGAGACTCAGATGTATTCAGCCTGTTCATTGTGATGTCTGCTGTGTTGCTTTGCCCCTTTAGGAAGTCTGTGCTCAGCTGTTGAGACATCTCCGTATGTGTTATTTTGCACTTGTGTCAGCTGATGGGATCTGAGTCACATGAACAAGAGAACACTGCTTCCACCTTTGCTGGGGTGCCCCTGGGCTGCTTTGGGGGATTAAGAGAGGAGAGTGGTCCGGTTAAAGCATGGGAATGTTGGGTGCTAGTCCAGACTTAGGGGTGTGAAGGAAAGCTCCTGGAAAGAGCCCCACCTGACACTGAACCTTCTGCAAGGCTAGCTAGCTGATGAGAACCTCAGGGATTGTGAACAGGCAAGGGTCCAGCAGGTTCAAACCAGCTGTAATTTATCTTGGGCTATCTTTAGGACCCTTAGTTGTTTGTTTAACAAAGTTTCAATCTTTCAATTTGACCAGTGAAGACTTGGGGGCCAGATGCTGGGGTGAAAGCCTGCTAACTCAGAGGCAGAGAGAACACCCCGCCGACCTTCCTCCTCAGTCCATGTCCCAGAAGGAATGCCCCCCTCTCTCCTCAACTTGCCATCTCAAAGAACCTCCTTCAAACTGAATGCTCCTCCCTTCTACTTCCTATGTATGTCTCTATCCGTCCTCCTGTCTCGCTCTGACTGTTTTGTCCTAACACTGTTTACTTCCTGTCAATTGGTTGCTTGCTCTGCCTACCTCTTGACCTAACCATAGTTGTTTTTATTTAATCCTGTTACAGTATTCAAGCAGAAAGTTCTTGCATTAAAGGCTGGGCCACACCACAACTAAAACCAGGTTTTTCTAGTAAATAACCCAGTGTGATCAAACATTCTGCAACACTTAGTAGCCATTTATTGCCCCACTCTGT
Organism: Uromys caudimaculatus; assembly: GCA_028551405.1. Taxonomy (NCBI): domain Eukaryota; kingdom Metazoa; phylum Chordata; class Mammalia; order Rodentia; family Muridae; genus Uromys; species Uromys caudimaculatus. The sequence continues at coordinate 60,628,292 of CM052702.1, read as the reverse complement.
ATGTGACCTAACATCTCTGTCACTATTAGGTAAATCCTTTGGAATTTACAGAGTACCAGCCTCCACCAACCAAAAGCTAAGAATGTGGTCAGATAGTATCTGAGGCCTTAAACAGATCTCCTGACTTTTGTTTCCACCAGTGTATTTAAAGTATTTAGGCTTGTGAGAACTTCATGAGCCTGTTTACTATGGGATCTAGAGTAACCTGAATCTGTGTTCCCAGGACATGCTCACACATAATTGGCTCCAAAATAAATTGCCTCATCTCCTTTGAGGTGGGAGTTGTGTTTTTGCATTGACAAAACAAGCAAGGATGGCTAACAGTAAAAATGTCTTGATTCGTCTTAGCACCGCAGCTGTCTGTTTCTGGGCTCCAGACACCCTCTGCTGCCTTGATGCAAGCTGCCTCCCTTGATTCTCATTCGGCTGTGTCTGGAGATGCTCAGAACTTCCAGGTAACTATGTTTTAATTAACTAATTAATTTCTTTGTTTGTTATTTTGAGAGAAGGTCTCACTATGTAGTCTTGGCTGACCTGGTATTATACACACACACTCTCTCTTCACTGTCTACACACACACACACACACACACACACACACACACACACACACACACACACACGACCTGGTATTATACACACACACTCTCTCTTCACTGTCTACACACACACACACACACACACACACACACACACACACACACACACACACACACACGATCAGGCTGGCCTCAAACTCTCAGAGATCTGTTTGCCTCTTATCTACTGAGAACTAGGATTAAAGGTGTGCACCACCACATCCAGCCCTCAGGTAACAATACATTTTAAAACTCTTTTAGTCAGGAGATATAATTTATGTTTTTCTTGTATGAACATAGAAGATCCTCTCTTCTTTTTACACAGCAGCAGTTCCCCAAGTCAGTGCTTTAATTTCCCCTTCCCTAAATTACCGCTTTCTTATCCCTAAACCACACAAAGTTTTCTGTTTTCAAGTTTTTGTGAAGATTAAGTGCAAGAATAAGCAAAGTGCTTATTAAAGGCCTGGGCCTGGCACCTAGCAAAGTTCCTGTTAGTGCACATAAGGTAGTGAGAGCTGCCTCTCCTGTCCTACCCACCCTGAAGGTGATTCTGAATGGAGATGTGGGAGCCATGGTGGGCAGGCTTTGCTCCACTAGGATAGGGAGAATCAAAACTGAAAGAAGTCTCCCGCAATGGAAAATCCCTCTGCCACAGACTAAGATTTTTTTTTTTTTAAATAATTAATGTTTGGGTTGTTATATTGTCCTTGGAAATATACTAGTGTTCCAATGGGGAAAGCTGATGTTTATTGAGCAGTTGCCTTGTGCCAGGCACTTAATTTGGCAGTTGTTAGTGGCTTTGCCTGTATCACCTCATTTAGCTCATGTAGCAAATTCCCAAAGTTCTCATCTTCCTTTCATAGTTGGGATACTCCAGTTCAGAAAAATGAGAGCTTCTGGTCACCCAGATAAGCATCAGGATCTAGTAAGTGGTGCCATAAGCCCGTAATCGCAGCAGAAAGGAGCTGGAAGCAGGAAGATCAGGAATACCAGGGTATCCTCAGCTATAGAGTGAATTTAAGGCCAGCCTAAGCTACACGAAACCATGTCTGAAAATACACACAAACAAAACAGAATCCAGAGGCTGAGCAATGGATGGCTCAACTGTTAAGAACCCACTAGATTGGGTGGGTTGGAACACCCATGTTTGTCCTTACATAGATACATAGACACACATACATTCAGATTAAAAAACAAACAAACAAACAAACTTTAAATTAAAAAAGAATCTAGCAGGGGAGAAAGAAGCATTATGAAGAATCTCGGAAACTGGCTGGCTTAGTTTGGAATTTTGAAAAATAACCTTTTCATTCCTTCAAAAGAAACTAAACAGGATTTGCTTAGTTTCAAGTTTTGCTTAAAAATAGGCCTGATAGTAGGAAATAAATTCCCATTTCATTAAATCATATCGCCAGAGGACTGGGTAGCAATCCAAGATTCCTGTTCCTCAGGTTTTGGGTAGGACTGGAGTAACCAGATACCATCAAGTCCCATGGACAACTGCCTAACCCTGATCTCATCATTTCCAGCTTTAGTAACTTGAAGCTTCCTCCCTGGTTAATCTGCTTTGTTCTATCATAGGAAACTAAGTAAGTAACTTGTCACTTTCTCAGCCCTATGCAGGTGTGCAAGCTTACACATATCCCCAGACATCCTCAGTCACTTCCCAGCTGCAGCCTGTTCGGCCCTTGTACCCAGCACCACTGTCCCAGGCTCCCCACTTTCAAGGTAGAGAATAACTTCCCCCTTCCAGTTTTTCATCTTCTGCCCTTGCTGGGCTCCTCCTCCTCCCATTCTGTTTTCATTTTCCACCAGCTCTCTGCCCTTTCTTTTCATTGTTTGTTTTAGCAGCTTGATTGAGAGGTAATTTATATACCATATGATTTATTCAAATATATAATGCAAAGAAAGCATATATATAGTACATGTTATATATGTGTGTATGTGTGCATACGTATGAATGTGCGGCTATGCACTCCTGTGCACACATACATTGGATGTCTTCCTCTACTGGTCTGCAGTGTATTGTGTTGAAACTAGGTCTCTTTCAGTGAACTGGAAAGCTGCCATTTTGGGTAGACCAGCTAGCCAGGAGCTTTCAGGATTCACCTGTGTCCGCCCCCCAGTACTGGGCTTCCGGGTGTGTAAGAACCGTGCTCAGCTCTTTTGGCTCTTGTTTTTAGAAGGTGCTGAGGATTCACGTCCAGGTCCTGAGCTTGTGGAACAACTGCTTTACCAGTGGAGCATCTTCCCAGACCCCAGGATGTTTTTCTCGAGTGTGCAGAAGTGTGCATCTGTCCCAACAACCCATTTTTAGAACATTTCTATCTCCCTCAGAGGCCTCTGTGCCTCTCTTCTGGGTGTTCTTCTTCCATGACTCTCCTACCAGCCCTCTAGACCCTTCTCTCAGAGTGACAAGAGCTCATAGCAGATGCTGAAAGAGCAAACACTGGAGGGCACTGGGAGGAAGCAGGCACTGTTGTGGGTGGTGAGTGACTCTGAAAGTAATTCACTGTAGTAAAAATATCAGGCAATACAAAGTAGGATAAAGTGTCCTGTCTGTCATTAAACTCCTGCCCCTAGGAGACCGTCTCTCACAGCTGCTTGGGTACATTTGTATGCCTTTTATGCACTTGGGCAAGTATGGGTGTCTTTTGTCAACAAGGCAAGTGAAATGTTGCTGGATTCATTGGTTTGCTGCTCTGCTGTGCAGCTTGTCTTTTGCTTGGTAATCACTTTGGCATCAGGATAGTGGCAAGAGGAAATGAGTATATCCAACAGTCTAAGTTGCATTTCTGCAGCGGGAAGGGCTTCCTAAATGTAGCCTTTGTCTGGAGTCCTGTTCCTTCTCCATCTTTGAAACACTTTGACATCCGTCCAACCTGACATTTCCTCTGGCTCACCACCTCTCCATCCACTGCTCCCATAGACACAGCTACATAAGTTCATTACCAAAAGGTTAATACTATTTTTAAGGTACTTTTGTACTTCCTACATGGTCTTTTTTCTACACTTGAAATCACTTCCTTCAAAAAAAAAAAATTGTTTTTAAACAGCATTTCATGTAGCCCAGGCTGATCTTGAACTCTGAGTCTTCTGTTTGCCTTGTGAGTTACAGTCACATGCCACTATGCCTATCTTGCATTTAAAATACTGTGTTGTAATGATTTCTGTATGTGTCAGTTTCCCAACTGTAGCCCACTAAGATCTGGAACCATACTTTATTCATGACTGTACTCCTGCTGCCTGTGCAATGCCTGGCATGCAGTTGGATGAATGGGGAAATGATGGAAGTGCAGGATTATGGTATCCAAACTGGATCCAGTGGGCTGGTGTACATCTGAACCAGATTCTAGGTCCTGAAGCCTTTGGCAGGAACATAACTTAGTTATTATTAGCTTGGGAGCCCGTTAGTCTCTATTGCCTGTTCTATGTCTTCTCCTGAGAGTGTGAAATGACCCTATTGTGTTTCCTCATATGTGGTCCCTTCTTTCCCATGCTAAAACTGCCCTTGACTTTTCCATACATAGTTTTCTCTTCCCCGGTTTATAAGTTCCTTTTCATGTCTGTTTAGGATCAGGTGACATGATGTCCTTTCTCATGACTGAAGCCCGGCAACACAACACTGAAATTCGAATGACAGTCAACAAAGTGGCTGATAAAATGGATCATCTCATGACGAAGGTGACTGAGACAGAGCTGAGGCTCTGTTGAAAATAGGGCAGTGGGCCAGGGATGGCTCAGCAGGTAAAAGCATTTGCTGGACAAGCCCAGTGACCTGAGTTTGATTCCTGAGATGTATCAGGGAAAGAGAGACCCAATTCCTGCTCATTATACTCTGACTCCCTGACTCCCATTCATGTGCTGTAGCATAGGTGTACATGTCCATACTCACTCAGACCATATGTGCACATGATAATAGGTAGGCACAATAAAGACACGTTGTTTAGATGTGTGAAATTGTAATACAGAAATAATAGCAGGCTGGAATGACAGTTCAGTGATTAAGAGCACTTGCTGCTCTTGCAGAGGACACAGGTTCAGTTCCCAACACCCACATGGTGGCTCACAATCATTCATAACTCCAGTTCCAGGAGATCTGATATCTTCTTCTCATCTCTGATGAACCAGGCACATACATACTTGTAGGCAAAACACTTAAGACACATAAAATAAATAAATCTAGAAACATGTTTTTTAATTTTAAAAAGAGATAATAAGTTTAAAATGTTAAAGGGGGGCACAGGAAGTGGGCAGTAAGTAGGATGTAAAGAACACAGCTGTAAGAACACTCTTCCTCTGCCGGGCAGCGGTGGTGCACGCCTTTAATCCCAGAACTTGGGAGGCAGAGGCAGGTGGATTTCTGAGTTCGAGGCCAGCCTGGTCTACAGAGTGAGTTCCAGGACTACACAGAGAAACCCTGTCTCAAAAAACCAAAAAAAAACCAAAAAAACAAAAAAAAATTCTTCCTTGGTTTCCCATATTCACAGTCCTTGGTCATTTCCCTAGAAGAGTTATCATCTTTACTTTGGGATTAATTTAGCAGAGAAAGTAAGTTTACATTGAGATATTGTCTCAGAAATATATTGGCTCTCTCAAAAACGTGATTGATGCTGGGTGAATTGTATTTTTCCACTTAAGCATGTTCACAACCTTCCTGGCCTCCCTTCTGCAGGTTGAAGAGTTACACAAGCACAGCTCTGGCAGCTCCATGCTTCTGCCTAGCATGTCGGTCACAATGGAAACAAGCATGATTATGAGCAGCATCCAGCGGATCATCCAGGTGAGGACGAGGGCGAGCATGACACAGCTGGGGGCTTGGCATTTGCCCTCCTCAGATGTGCTACCCTTTAAAATCTGTCCCCTCACCCCCAGAAATAGTATGTGTTGAGTACTAGAGTTGGAAAAGCCATTATGGCTTAATTTGGTTCTGTGGCTTATACTTTCATTTTAGTTATTTTCCTAGTTGTTATGACCAAATACCTGACAAGAAACAACTTAAGCAACTTTTCTTTTGCTTCCTAGTTTGAAAGCATGCAGCCCATTGTGGCAGGTGGGAGTGGTGGCAGAGTTGAGGCAACTGGACTCATTGAGCAGAGAGCCAACAGGAAGTGGAACCTGGCTAGGAACACCCTCAGTGGCCCACTTCCTCTAATTGGACCCCTCTTCCAGTCCACTCCAAGCTGGGGATCAAGTATTCAAACATATGAGCCTATGGGTGACATTTCACATTCAAGCCACAAGTATCTGTATTATACTATATACTCTAATATATTAAGCTATATTATACTATATTCTACATGCTACATAGCAGTATGACTTATGTGGTCAAAAAAGAAACACTGCTTTTTAGGCCTATTTTAAACTCTCTTTTCATTTTATGACCACCTCAGCCTATCTAGTCTAGTGATTAGAATTCAGCAGATATAATTTGATTTGCTACTTTAACAGTAACATCTCTGGGAAAATAAGTTTTAGTGTTTGTTTCAAAATGTGTTTACAAGATCATCCATAGGTGAAAGTTGTTTTTCTGTACAGTTTGGGGATCCAGTCTACTATGGCAGGGAAGACACAGCAATAGAACATGAGGTGGCTGGTCATGTTGCAGCTATGGCCAGGAAGCAGAGAGTGGAAAGGAAGTGGAACTTTCAAGATGCTTACTGACTTACTGGGCACTTTTAAGATACTTACCTTGTATGTTGTATATTTGGATTTAGGAAAATGAGAGACTGAAACAGGAGCTTCTTGAGAAAAGCAGTCGGATAGAAGAGCAGAATGACAAGATTAGTGACCTCATTGAACGGAATCAGAGGTAATGGCAGGCATGAGGCAGGGCTGGGGCGGGTGGACAACGGGTTTAATGTACGTTTACCCACTATAATACACATTGCTGAGGGTAGAACATTAGTTACAGTCCTCCTCTACACTTTGTTATGTTTTGTTTTTGAACCTGAGCACCTTGCACATACTGAGCATGGAATACTTCTGAGCTGCAACCTGTTCCCCATCCATGTATTTCAGCCATTTCTATCTCTGCTCCTTGTGTGAATTACCTGTTCTACCTTCAGTAGAAAAGGCTGAGGTGGCTGTGGTTGGGATAATGAAGACCCACCTGCGGTTGACTATCAGCCCTGCACGTCATTTATTGTGTGGCTTTGGATATTTTGTTTATGTCTGCAGGCCTAGCTTTCTCGGAAAATGGTGCTAGGTAGAAAACTGTGTGGGCTGTTTTATCAACCAGAACTCAGAGCCTCACTGATTTCATAAAGCACATTTTAGTTTTTAGTCGATCCTTCTGGGGTTTTTGGAGGGTGGAGAGGTAAACAGAACTAGTCTCAATTCAGTGTTGCACTTGGAAAAGTTATTTTTTCCATGTGTCTCTTGTCCAGTGTTTTTTGTCTCTCACATGGGAGGATTGGAAGAGTGGCTTCTTTTCTTCTTTCCCCTGAGAGTCTTCTTACCCCTTTTTCTTTTCTTCCCATCTCCCATTAACATGCACCCTGTGAATGTCTGCCTTCATTATGCAGAGAGTCATCTGTGACCCAGATTGCTACCTCCTTCCTTGTTCATTGCAGACAGAAATTGGTTAATTTCTGCAGGTCTCAGGAAAGCAATGGGATTTTAGATTGTTTTTTGGCCTTTTAAAAATTAAAAAAAAATTCATACGGATATTTGGTTTGATATCTGTGCATCATGTGTGTGCAGTGCCCTGGGAGAGGGAGCTGGATCCCTTGGAACTGGAGTTACAGAGGACTGTGAGCCACCATATGGATGCTGGGAACTAAACCAGGGTCCTCTACAAAAAACATCAAAGGCTCTTAACCTAGGAGCCTTCTCTCCAGCGCCCTTCAGATTGTTTCTGATGAAGGTGTAGAGCAATGTTGTGAGAACTGAGGGTCTTGTGCCTGCCAAACATTCAATACTTTGTGAATGTTTTCTTTGCCTTTATTTCTGTCTCAGGTATGTTGAGCAGAATAACCTGATGATGGAGAAGAGGAACAACTCGCTTCAAACGGCCGCAGAAAACACACAGGCAAGAATATTGCATGCTGAACAAGAGAAGGTAAAAAAAAAAAATCACTGGGCCGAGGAAGGCCCAGGTCAGGATGCACTGAGGTGTGGAATAGTCCTAGATATGAAGTTCCCAGTTTCTGTGCAGCAGGATATTTGCCATCTTTTGGAAGAGACCTGGAAATCCTCCAACAGATTTTCATGTACTAAGCACCTCTAGTTCTGTTTTACTAAAGGTTTTGCAATAAGTTAACTCAAAAACAGATTGAATTCGGGGTGCTGTTTCATGCCTGTAACCTCAGCTTCTGCCAGGCAGAGGCAGGGGAATCTGTAGTTCAAGGACAGCCTGAGCTACATAGTAAAATCTTCTCTTAAAGAAAAAAGGAAACAAAAAGAAAAATAATCCAATTACCTGTCTGAATAATTTGATAATGATGAGATTCTTATAGTTTACAAGAAGCTAAATTTATTCTTTTGGTAGAATTAAAAGAAAATTTCTATTATGCCATGTAACAAATGTATATGTTCTTAGTGGAATTTAAGACTGTCTAATTTGCTCCTTTGTCTGTGTTTAGTATGTTATTCATTTTGATTTGACAAAAGCATTTTAAAGTGCTACTTTGGAGCCAGACAGGTAGTGTATGCGTGCAATTCCAGTGTTGGGAGGCCAAGAGAAAGGATTGCTGTAAGTCCACCCTGATACATAGCAGGCCAGGCAGGGCTACATAGTGAGACCTTGGCCTAAAGAATAAAATGCCAGGTGACGTGCCATACACCTTTAATCTTGTTATTTGAGATGAAGAAGCAAACTGATCTCTGTGAATTTAAGACCAGCCTGGTCTACATAGCAAATTCTAGGCCAGTCAAGGTTACATAGTGTAAAACAAAACAAAAGGAGAATAGTAGCAATGGGAAAGAAACAGTAACAGAAAAGGAGGAGGCACTGCTCACTTGATGATAGCTGGCTGTCTTAATTACTGTTCTATTGCTGTTTGAGGGGGAAAAGCATTTCACTGAGGGCTTCCTTACAGTTTGATAGTATTAGTCCCTAATCATCATGGTAAGGAGCATGGTAGTAGGCAGGCAGGCATGGTACTGGAGCAGTGGCTGAGAGCTCACATCTGATCCATAAGTTACAGGCAGAGAGAGCAAGACACTGCCTGCTGTGGGCTTGTGAAACCTCTAAGCCCGCCCCCCCCCCCCCCCCCCAGTTAAACAACTCCTCTAACAAGGCCACACCCCCTAATCCTTCCTAAACAGTCCATCAACTGGGAACCAAACATTTAAATATATGATTGGGGCCTATGGGGGCCATTTTCATTCAAACCACTGCACAGGCCAAAGATATTACTAACTGCATACTATGGTTAAGCAAACACAAGATAGCTTAAACCATAAATAAGAAATCTTTATTATCAGAATACCAGAAAGCACGTCATCACCACAAGTTACAGTGTTCATTCTGTTCAATTTTGCTTAAAATTTCATGAAAAAATACAAGATAAAGTGCAAAGATTTCCCAGCTGAAGAGTGATAACCCAAATAAGAAGGAATCTGTTCTGGATAGTGTCCAGTGGATAAGAAGAAGAAAATTGGGCTCCAGAATTAGTTGACCCCAATCCAAGACTGACTAGCACATTTCTCAGTGCTTTTCAAAGCAGGTTAGAATCCGTATATCTAAAAGGACCAAAGTCACAGTAATTCATCATCACTCCTGCCTCTCCCTACTTATTTGTTTGTTTACTGTGACAGAGGCTTGTATAGCTCAAATTTTGGCTTCAGCCTAGGTCAGTGGTGGCACATACCTTTAATCCCAGCACTTGGGAGGCAGAGGCAGGTGGATTTCTGAGTTCGAGGCCAACCTGGTCTACAGAGTGAGTTCCAGGACAGCCAGGGGCTCATTTTCAGCACTGTCCTCACATCCAGAGTGCTGTCTCTGCTGATGCTGCTTCCCTGCTTCTGGAGTCATTGCTTCCTTGTCTTTGAATCCTTGCTTGGTTTCCCAGCTCTGCCTCAACAGTGGACATTGTTCCAGAGTAGGAATCAGAGTCCTCCCACTACCATATAGGTTTCTGCTGATGTCCTTTCCCCTGGACATCACTGTCCCTGACAGTTTTTAAAATATTGTGAATATAGCTACATACACACACACATAGTAACATGTACTCTTTTCTAACTTACAAAAGTTGAATCTGTTCATTCTAATAAAAAACCCATAACATATAAATCACCTATAATCCTTCCACTCAAAGATAACCATGGTTAATATATTATTGTTGTCTTTGGGTATGGACATGTGTTTGGCTGGGAGGATTTCTATGCTTCTGTAATAGGCCTTTCTAGGTAAGAATCTGAGATAAAAATGTTGGAAGCTGATGATAGTAGTGCATGCCTGCAATCCTAGCATTTGCGCTGGGGTAAGAGGATCATTAACTTGAGGCCAGTCTGGGGTAAATAATGAGATGCCACTTTAAAAGAAATTGTGGGGAAGCACTTTTGAGAGTCTCCTACTCTGTTCTTTTGGACAAGAGGTGCCTTTAAGGTCTTGAGAGGGGCTCTGCTCTAATTAGTGAACTCTCTAAGCTACATAGTGGTTCAAAGCTGTCTGAGTTCTATGTTAGTTCAGTTTTCATGGGCTGTGTGAAGTAGAATAGCAAATAAACCTTACTCTTGCCAGGCAGTGGTGGTGCATGCCTTTAATCCCAGCACTTGGGAGGCAGAGGCAGGCGGATTTCTGAGTTCGAGGCCAGCCTGGTCTACAGAGTGAGTTCCAGGACAGCCAGGGCTACACAGAGAAACCCTGTCTCGAAAAACAAAAAACAAACAAACAAACAAACAAACAAGCAAAAAAAAAAAAAAGCCCCCCCAAAACCCTTACTCTTTATTCTGTGTTTGAAGCCCACTCTGAAGATTCTAGATAAAAATAATTATGTGAATGCTTACTGTCGTAGGGTTTCTATTGCTGTGAAGAGGCACTATGACCATGTAAACTCTTATAAAGGACAACATTTAAGTGGGGCTAGCTTACAGTTTCAGATGCTCAGTCCATTATCATCATGGCGGAAAAGTGTGTCAGTGTGCAGACAGACATGGTGCTGGAGAAGGTAAGAAGTGCTACATCTTGCTCCAAAAGCAGCAGGGAACAACTCACTTGAGTTTCCGAGACCTCAAAGCCTGCCCCCACAGTGACACACTTCCTCCAGCAAGGCCACATCCACTTCAGTAAGGCCACACCCCCTCATAATATCACTCCCTGTGGGCCAAGCTTTCAAACACACGAGTCTATGTACTCAAGCCACCACAGTTACTGTAAAGGTCACTTATACTCTCAGATTCATGGCCTATTTATTTTTAAGTTATACACACTTTTGTTTCATTTCCTTTACCTTTAGGGGAGTCAAAATACCAGACTTTAAATAGAAGCTAGAAAGTTGATAAAAAATACTTAGGGTTAAGGCAAGGAATAAATAATTTTTTGTATATGTGATTCTAGGGGGTGAATTTGGGGCCTAGTACATGTTAGGCAAGTGCCCCACTACTGAGATATAGCTTCAGCCCCAGCAACAAGTACTGTAAAAACAGGTGTGCACAGTGAATACCATCAGAAACTACAAATAATAGAAGAAAGTAGATAGCTGTAAAATGTGCACTGATATGTGTAACGATGTAGAGGGAATCATGGTACCAATATGACAGCACAGGGGAGTTAGCCCAAACGCAGAAACAAGCCTGATCCCACCGAGCATCCCACACTGCTTTGCCAACTCTGAGTTTGTGTGCTGTGGGGCAGCAGTTCAAGAGAATGGATGCAGTAGCTGGCTTTTCTTGACTGTCCTTCATCATTGTCATCATCTCTAGTGCTCAGAATACCATGTGAGAGTTCTCAGTCATCTCACCTTCATCATACGTTCTCCGAGGACACTTAGGCTCTTTCAGCTGGTCCTTGTCTAGCAAAGAAGTGTTAGGAAGTGGCACAAAATGACATTTCTCATCAGCTTGATTGAAATGTTGGCAGTGGGTGATGAAACATGTAGAAGAGCTGATGGAGGAAAACCAACAATATACAGAATTGCACATGGATTTACTCTGATCTAGCAGTTCTGCATCTAGAAATATTCTAAAAGGTTCTTGCATACAGAGGGGATCATTGCATACAGTGGATCTAAGATGCTCACAGGTGTGATGAGACAGACCAGAAACACTCCATGTGTGCTACAATACAGAATAAACTACCTCCATCCACACACTAGAATATGATTCAGATTTTATAAAAGAGGAGGGGAGAAGGCCCATATGTGCTATTGCAGAATGTATAGCATATCTGCTGTTTTATCTGGAGTGCGTGAAGACTCAGTGTGTATATGAAGAATCACTTTATACAAATGGGAAGTTGAATACATACGTCTTTGCTACATTGTTATTTATTTTGTGTTCGTGTGTGTGTGTGTGTGTGTGCGCGCGCGCGCGTGCGCGTGCACGCATGTATTTACTACAGTGCGCATGTGGAGGTCAACTTTCCAGTATCAATTTTCTCTTCCCACCATGTGGGTCTGGGAAATCAAACTCAGGTTGTCCATCTTGGCAACAGGCATCTTTACCCACTGAGCTATCTTGCCAGCTCCTGAAAAAAATATTTCTCTGTGGTTATCAATATGAGGCAAGACAGAACTGGGTAAAGTGGGAGATTGTCACTGTTTACTTTTTAAAGTTTTTTTTTAAAAATTGAGCAATAGAACATTATCTTTTTAAAGAATAATTTGTGACAAATCATTTTGAAAGACTCATGTAAAATATAATCCCATCATCAAGAAGAAAGTAGAAAGCACTCAGGTTCTCTCTAGAGTAGCTATTTGTGCAAAATGCCTACACGCTCTTTTTCTTTTTTTACATACAGACCATGATACAAAAACAGAATAATATTTAACATACTATTTGATAATTTACTTATCTTCTTCATTTAGCAGTAGGTTCCAGCTGTATTCCATGCCACTGAGTGTTCTTTTCAAATATAATGTTGATAGCACACAGGATGAGCGTTTCCTATTTTGCTTAAGTCTTCTCAGTGTTTTGTGTTGATTTTGCATTCTGTTGCAACTTAATGCTGCATTGAACAGCCTTGAAACAAGCTTTTGTCATCTCCTATAGTACTTGTTTCTTTGTATATTTGCTTTTGAAACAGTTTTGTCATATAACAAAGGCTTGTCTGGAACTTATCCTCCTGCCTCAGCCTCCCAAGTGCTGGGATTTCAGCTGTGTACCACCACATTGGCTTGTGGAGTATTTACTAAGAACATATTTGTGCAACAGAATTCAATCTGTGCACTCTCAAGGCTTGATTTTAGCCCAGTGCAGGTGGAAGGTATTCTTTCCTCCCTTCCTGTCTACCAGTCACAGGAGGTTGAATCAGCACTTGGAATGCCTATGTCTAAAGTGATGTCACCCTTTGTCACCATCCAGGCCAAGGTAACAGAAGAGTTAGCAGCAGCCACTGCACAGGTCTCTCACCTGCAGCTGAAAATGACCGCTCACCAGAAGAAGGAGACAGAGCTGCAGTTGCAACTGACAGAAAACTTGAAGGAGACAGATATTCTCAGGGGCCAAGTCACCAGACTCCAGGTTGACCTCTCAGGTAAACTCTCAGAGGAGAAGGCCAGCATGGCGCCATTTAAACTTAGATTAAATGGCATCCTTCCTGTCAGTCCCTTTGGCATAATGTTTGTGGCACTCATGAAGGGCTGAGCATCAAATGGGGCTGGTAGAAAAACTACACCATTGTTTTACATAAACAGGAAGACAGCCCTCCCTCAATTCAGTTGATGAGTTGCACTGTTTCTCTGTTTGAGGAAATACTGACTGTGACTTGGTGGATTTTGAAGAAGCACTTCCGTTGTGGTTTCCTCCTTCCTGGAGAGTGGATTGCAGAGCTCCAGCTTGGACTGGAGGCCCAGGGCCCTGCAGTGCCACGGCACTGCTGACTGCTCTGCCACCCGTTCTGTTCTGCTTTTCATCATGTTTTCTTGGACTAGCGGTGTTTAGAGGAGTGTGCTCACTTGGCACGCTCACCATCATTGTATCTCCAGTCCTCTCTAAAAATCTGCCTCTCACAAGTTTCCCCAGCCTTTCTAGACCATCCATCTTTCTTTAAATCCATTATCTCTTAGTGCTTTATTCTGATCATCAAAGAGCCTTTGATGAGCATTATTTATAATTCTATTCTTCCCACTAGAATACAAGCTCCTGGAGGGCAAGGTCAGTGATCCTCCTTGTAAAATCCTTTGCTTCATATGAAGGTTACTTCAGTGCTTGGCACAAGGGTAGTGATGAAGACATGCTGATTAGCTAGAAGTTGTAAATGCCAGCATGTTCACTCGTGTCTCGGTGTGGAGATACCTGTGTAGAAGCGACTGGGCCAGTGGGCAGGGACAGAGGCTGCTGCAGCAGAGTGGATAGATGTTGTTTTTTAATAAAATCTCAGTCGTTTGATTTTACCAATAAAGACTCAAGAGCCAGATGCTGGGGCAAAAGCCTGCTAGCTCAGAGAAGCAGCTGACCTTCCTCCTCAGCTGAAGTCCCAGAATGAATGCCCCTCTTTCATGCTGTCTCAAAAAAACCTTCAAACTGAATGTCCCTCCCTTCTACTTCCTGTGTGTCTCTCTCTTCATCCTCCTGACTCCCTCTTACTCTCTACTGTTCTTTTTTTTAATAATCCTATGTTCACTCCCTGTTAACTGGCTGCTTGCTCCTCCTCTTGACCTTGGTTGACTTTATTTAATCCTGTTTACAATATTCAAGCAGAAAGCTTTTGTATTAAAGATGTGTGCTAAGGCTGAGCCACACCACAACCACAAATAGATTTTTCCAGTAAATACCACGATCTCAGGGTTCACAGTATGATCAAATATTCCACAACACATGTAGATATTTCACTTGTCCTTTGTGGTTTCTACTGACAGTTCCTAGTGACAGTGACTTCAAGAGTCAGTTTCCAAACAAGTTTTAGTATATTAAATTAAAAGATAATCCCCACCCCAACCTTATTTGAGAAGGAATATTTTGAAAACAATTCTTGGTCAAACGTCCTAGCTACCAAGAAGGCTGAGAGTCTTACCCAGGCTTGAGAGGGATGTGAGCTCTGAGCTCTGCTCAACAAGATACCTGTGTGGTCGTATGGTGATGGAAATGGAAGTCTATGAGTGATGGTGTTGAAGGTGGTCTCTGACTATTCAGAGAACATTCTCTCTTTACACTTTGCATATGCAGAAGGAGGTGTATACATATAGAAGTTACCCTTTCCAGGTTTAACATGAATTGATAGCAGAGTCAGTACAGGGCTTGCTAATCCTTATTGCAGGTCAGGGAGGCTTGCTCATGCACTAAGATTGGGGGATCAAAGCATGCCACTCTGAGAGAGCTTCTGGGATGGCACATTGTCCACTGCATCTCTGGTTCTATTCTTTCTCTGTCCTAGAGCTTCGAGACGCCTCTGAGCAAACACAAACCAAATTCAAAAGTGAAAAGCAGAGCCGGAGGCAGCTGGAGCTCAAGGTAACGTCCCTGGAGGAAGAGCTGACTGACCTCCGAGCTGAGAAGGAATCCCTTGAAAAGGTAAATTCCAAAAGCCAAGTTCTCTTGGACCCAGGTGCCAGGCATAGCTGATTGGTAAAGAATTTTGTTTTTCTTTTTAAAAGGTTATGGTATGAATATATTAGGGAAAGTGCAAACAATATAGAAAAGTATAAAATTAAAAAGCTGTTTTTAATTCCTTCTCTAATTGTATGAGTTATAAATAACAACTATAGACAACACATTAACCCTCAGGGTAGTAGGTTATTACATAGCCCTGTATTCAAAAAGCATTTGTAAACAATATTGAGCTCATGTTAAATGCCTTTAAAAGTGCTGGGGATACTGGATACAGGATACTGTACTCATTACTGCTGCACAGTAGCCTACTGTTAACCTACTGTGTAGCCAACCTATGCTTGATCAATGGATATTGATGTTTGATTTTGTTGTGCTTTTTAAAGCAGTTCCTTCTGACTTGGGGCCATTTTCAGTTTTATCTTATTGCAGACACTATAACAGTGACTATCCTTACAATCTTTGACTGACTTACGGCTTTTTATGAGAACTGTGTCCATTTATTTTTTCTCACCAGCCAGTCAGATGTGTCTGCCTTCTTGTACCTACACTAAAGTTATGCCGCCCCAGCTTTTAAGAAAACAGTAATCTATTGTCTGCCTTTTCCCTGTCACAGTTCATCTCAGTAGTGGGCATGCAAGATACAGAGGTGTGGGGGGCTGCTTAAAAAGGAACCATTCCTAGAGATGACCCACTGAGGTCATCAATCAGTACCCCTCCATACGATTCAACTAGTGCTGAGGATGGTTCTCTTGTTCCTAAGAACCTCTCAGAGAGGAAAAAGAAATCAGCTCAGGAGCGCTGCCAGGCAGAGGAGGAGATGGACGAGATTCGCAAGTCACACCAGGAGGAACTGGACAGACTTCGGCAGCTCTTGAAAAAGGCTCGGGTGTCCACAGACCAAGCGGCTGCAGAGCAGGTAATGGGCTCTTGGCAATACAAGGAAGCTGTGAAGGACACATAGCTTCCACTTAGCTTAGGAAGATGTTTCTTAGGGCTTACACATACCTGGGAGAATAATGGAAATCCTGACAACCGGCGACACCCCCCTTAATATTTAAGTCATGCTTACTTTGGGACTGGGGACATGACTGAGTAGGTAAAAGTGCTTGCTGTGTGTAAGTGAGGGTAGGGAGAAACCACCGAGCTGGGCCTCAAACTACCATGTCTGTCTCCTCAGGTGGGGACTGGGGGTTGTGCTAGAAAGGGGGAAGCAACATGGTGGGAAAGCAAGCAAATTTTATATGACAGTCAACAGGGTGGAGGTCTTTGAGCTAATATAGGCTGTTTTGATTGAGGGGGTAGTAGGTGGCCTTCGAGGCTGCTGACTTTTGGTGGTAGATTAAGGGAGGTTCCCAGTAAACAGAAACCCCCAAAAGAAAGCCTAAAGAAAGGTTTCTGTTTACCCAGCCAGAGTCCTATTTAGGACTTTGTCACCAGCTCTGCCATTTTGCGGGGCCACTTTGGACCTAACACTGTGCAAGCATGAAGACTTGAGTTTGAATCTCTAGCATCCAAGTAAAATGTTGGGTATGGCTACATGTGTATAACAGAGACAGGATCACTGGAGCTCGCTGCCTGCCATCTAAGCTCCAGGTTCAGTAAGTGACCCTGATATCATAACATAGAGACCGAGAAGGAGTAAAAGGCTACTTTCAAATTAATTAAGATCATTTCAACAGTTGTTTTCTACCTAAATGGGCCATGAGTCTTTAATTTTTTTTAAAATTTTATTTATTTATTCATTTATTTATTATATGTAAGTACACTGTAGCTGTCTTCAGACACCCCAGAAGAGGGCATCAGATCTCATTACGGATGGTTGTGAGCCACATGTGGTTGCTGGGATTTGAACTCATGACCTTCGGAAGAGCAGTCGGAGCTCTTAACCGCTGAGCCATCTAATTCTATGGAGAATGGGCTTCCTTTGTTATAATAGGAACCAACTTCCATCCCCTATGCATGGCTGTTGTTTGTCTTGGCAGCTGTCTCTCGCACAGGCTGAGCTGCAGAGCCAGTGGGAAGCAAAGTGTGAGCAGCTTTTGGCCTCTGCAAGGGATGAACACCTGCAGCAGTACCAAGAAGTGTGCGCACAGAGGGATGCCCACCAGCAGAAGCTGGCTCGCCTTCAGGATGAGGTACTTCTTTCCCTAAGTCAGCTTAATAACTGGGCCCAGGATGGGGGGAGGGGTTGTCAAGCCTTTTGAATCTAGGCAGTATTAATAGCTTGAAAATACAGCCAGGGTAGTCTAACTTGCAGTCAGTTATCTTTTACATGTTTACATAGGGTGGTAGGTCAGAGACAAAAAAAGCCAGTATTCTGGGACTTGTTTCCCACTATTTGATCCTGCATCTACTAAGCAAATATTTACTGAACATCAGTTTGGCTGTAGCCACTGCTTTAGCGAAAGGGCATGCAAAGAACTCTGCCCTCAAGAAAGAATCATGTAATCACAAAAAAGACAGATAAGTGATTAGGTGCTCTGAGAAGAAGTGCCTAAGGAGTTGGGAAGGAGTCCCAAAGGAGGTGATTTTTGAGGAGAGCCAAGGACAGGTAGCTGTGGTAAGGTAGATGGGTCGAGTGTGGGCTTTGGTGGGATACTTATATGTGAAAAAGAGATCTGGGGAGGGGACTTGGGGACATGCTATGGAAGTCTTTTCTCTGAGAAGCAGTTCCTTGCATTATCCAGTTAAAACCTTTTGACATGGAGGTCTTGGACGCAGTCTTGGAGGTAAATGGGTTGCTGAATGTTTGTGTGTATGTGACTCCCATTATCCACATCCCCTCGTTTTCATTATATTTATGACCTCATTGGGAACAAGTCAAGTATCCTTGATAGAAAGTTAGAATGAAGCTGAAAGTTGATTGTTGAGGAAGTAGGGTGACCTGTATCAGCTGGTCTGGAATGAGAACCGGCTGGGCCTAGCAAACCTGGGTGAAGTCAGGACTTGTGTTCAGAATGGTTCTTGTGTGTTTCCTGGCCATCACAGTCATCCAGGTTCCCAAGGCCACAGCCCCAGTCTGTTCATTTTGCAGTGCTTAGCTCTCCAGGCCCAGATCACAGCCTTCACTGGACAGAATGAACACATGCAGCGACTGGAGAAGAGTAAGTCCCAGGCACCTGCAGGCAGAGTTGCTGCCGACCCCTCAGAGAAGGTGAGCTGGCATTCAAAGAAGCAGCAACACCTATCACAGCAAGGCAGTGAATGTGCTTATCAAGTATTTAGAAAACATACGATGCGTATGTGATGCCGACAGACAGCATTTCTCCAGCTTCATTGATACATCACTTGTCTGAGATAAAAACCAACTCTCTGTAGAATCCACCATTCTGGTAGCAAGCCCAAAGAGACCATTCCTCGGAAGCTTTGACGACATGGAAAATGCGCTTAAGTCATAGAGAGGGGTTGGAGGGTAGTGCTGCACCTGGAACCCGTGGTCAAGGCCACACAGCTTTCGGTGGTACTCAGAGTCGAAGTGACATCAGATCAATAAATGGGCAGTCTTGTATACTCAACCATCACTTGATGGGGAATTCTTTTAGCTAGCCTTTCTGTTAAAGGATGTTTGTCTCCCTAGTTGGTGTCCCACTGGGAAGAGAGGAGGGAGGTGGGGCTGTGGCTGGGATGTAAAGTGAATAAAAAGAAATTCAGATTTTAAAAAAGTGTTCGTTACTTAATACTGTTTTCTCCGTGGTGGCAGATCTCAATGTTACCAGCCATTCATGAGCATCTACGCCCCTTCATAGAGTTCTAGCTCAGCGATTTGATGTATCACTAATGCCTTGAGTTTAGTAGCATGCGTTTCTGATCTTGGCACAGGTCAAGAAGATCATGAACCAGGTGTTCCAGTCACTGAGGGGAGAGTTTGAGCTGGAGGAATCTTATGATGGCAGGACCATTCTGAGGACCATCATGCATACAATCAAGGTACATCCAGAAAGCTGTCAGTTGGTTCACTGGAATGGGCATTTTGTTTAATCACCTTCTAAGCACTCATACTAAGTGATGGGAACCCCTGAAATGACATATGTCCAGATGGGTGTGGCCAGCCTCTTCCCACAGGAGGGACAGTCATGTGAGTTAGGTGGCAGCTTTGCTTCTGAGGACATGGACCTGTCAGTATCACCTCTTCCTTGGCTTTTGAACAGATGGTGACACTGCAGCTGTTGAACCATGAGGAGGAAGATCAGAGAGAGTGCAGTGAGGAGGAGGAAGAGGAGGAACCCCCGAGACCTTCCCTGGAGCAGCCGGGCCCTGCCACTCCTGGGATGCCTCCAGCACCCCCAAGTGGGGAGACGCAGGAGGCTCCCAAGGTGCTGTCAGAACAGGTAGTACGGGAGAGCACCCCACTGCCTCTACAGGCTCTCCCCATGCCAGAGAATGGTGCACAGACAAGGAAAGAGGAGCTCTCAGAAGCAGAGGCACCCTCAGAAATCAAAGACAGTTCTCTCCCACCTGAGCCAGCTGGCATCCCAGCCCACAGAGTCCTGGGGCCCCCGACTTCAATTCCACCTAAACCTCCAGGACCTGTAACTATGGACTCTGAGTCTGAGGAGACACTTGCTGTTGTCCAGAGAACAGTGCAGCCCAACAGCCTATTGGGAGAAGAACATGTCAGGGAAGTAGCCACAGATGGCCTACTGCAAGGAAACTCCAGGAGATTGTCACTGACTCCAGACCCTGAGAAGGGAGAGCCACCAGCCTTAGACCCTGAAAGCCAAGGAGGAGAACCTCAGCCTCCTGAGCTCAAACAAATTGAGGATGTTAGTAGTTCTGGTCCCCGTGAGACATTGTTGGACACAGAGCTTGCTTCAGCAGCTGCAGGAGTATCCCTCAGACACAACCAAGACTCCCAGCACTGCAGGTGAGTATCTGAGCAGGCACAGATGGTGTGCGTGAAAGTGGATTCTCTTTCTTAGGGTTGGCGTGAGTGCTGTACTCATTCGTTTTCTCAGCAGCAGCTCTATATACAGGGCTCTGTGGCAGGCAGGACCATGGTAGCATGGCAGGTGGGCACCATGGTAGCGTGGTAGGCGGGCACCATGGTAGTGTGGCAGGCAAGGCACCATGGTAGTGTGGCAGGCAGGCACCATGATAGTGTGGCAGGCAAGGCAGGTGTGGTTTATGAGTCGGAGCTTACAGTCTGGTGGGGAAGACAGATAGATGCTTACATATTATAAAAGTGAGGTAAGTGATAACAAAGAAACTGTGGTAGTATTGAGAATAAGGAGAAAGAATTCTGTTAAAGTGGGTGGTTAGGGATGCAGCTAAGAAGGCAACATTGAACTGTGATTCAAGGAGGACCAAGGGTCGTCCAGACTGACAACAGGAAGAGATGCAGAGAGAGGAGCACACACAGGGGCTCTGGTGGGATGGACACACCATTAGGAACTAAATGGAGCTAGGCGGGGACAAATGGAGTCAAGCTGAAGTTGGAAATAAAGAAAGGGCCAAGATATGTGGTGTTTTATGTCACTATTCAAGTTTGAGTTTTGTGCAAATACAGTGAAAAGCTAGTAAAAGGATTTAAGCCGAAGAGTAATGAAATTGTGCTGACTGTAGACTGGAGGAGATTGACACAGGGTGTAGTCTGTAAGGACTGACAGGGTGGAGACTGGAGGAAATGACATACAGTGTAAACTGGGGGAATGAGGCAGGGTAGAGACTATAGAGGGCTAGCTCTGTAGATTGCAGAGGGGCTAATGGACTGGAGAGGGCATTGCACAGGGTGTGGTCTCTGGAGAAACAGACGCACAGTGTAGGAAGAGAGATTTTAACGGAGTGAGTGCGTCTCACTTCAAGGCCCATGACCCTTGAAGTGGTGGGCACTGTGACATGGGCAGAAACAGCAACATATTTGTGGCTTGATTCTCCTTTAGTCTCTCTGGGGATGAAGAGGACGAGCTGTTTAAAGGGGCAACTCTCAAAGTTTCAAGGCCCACAGCCCAGCCCGAGGAGGAGGAGGAGGAGGAAGATGAGGTGGTAAGGAAATCTCAGGCTCTGCGGAGTCCTCACACCACCACCTGGGGGCTCTTCCCTGCAGGGTCAGAGACAAAACGAGTCTGTTGGTGGCTTATTTCCTGGACTCTGTGTACAGGTACCTGTGGGAGCAAGCTTGGGGCTCAGAGTGGACAGCTCTGTAAACATGGTGGCGATGGCCAGCTGCCACTGTACTCTTAAGAGGGCACTGTAAGCTCTGGGCCCTAGGGAGTCATTCCCATTTGGAGTGAGGGAAGGTGGGAAGGATTCTGAAGATTGGCTTGTTGGGTCTCCTCATCTCTAGATAAAGAGATGGATCAGAAGGGTTATTCAGGAAGCTACTCTTGGGGCTACTCATTTCTAAAAACGTTTGCTCACATGGCCCACTTCCAGTCTGCTGTTTGTTTGTCCTAACACCCTGGGCAGCAGGTGGCTTCAATGTTGACAGTGTAGCTTCAGCTTAGGGAGCAGGAGAGCCAGGGACAACAAAGCAAGTTGCTGATAGAGCCAGGATTGGAGCCCCAGCTTGCATCTGACACTTGACTATTTTGGCTCTGTGATGGGAATTTCACTGTCAGGAAATGTGTGTATCAGAGACAAGAGCATTAGACTTGGTTCATCCCCAGGACAGAATAACGAGACTGAATATGGGCAAAGCCTATTTCCTTTTTACACCATCCACCTGGAGTGTGTTCTGCTTTTTCCAGAAGGCAGTGACGCCTGGAACCTAGCTCAGGTGAATCAGAGCCCTTTCCTCTTGCCTGCCTTCAGAGAAGGTGTACCAACTCTTTCCATTAGCCTGCCCTCCTAAAAATTAAGTTTGCATTTGAGAATACTAACAACAAATTCTGCATAGAAATTGAAGGAAATACTGTCAGTTCCATCAAGTTAATAATCTGTTTATTGGTTACTCAGAAAAATACATCCTCATTTAACCTTCTACTGATGTGTCCTGTAGAACAGAGGGATGAGGCTCAGGGAGATCAAATAATGTAACTCGGTCATATGATGAGTAAACAAAGTGGACCCTTGGCCAGAACAAAACAGAAGCTGCAGCCCACATTTCAGAGTCCTGACAGGCGCTTTTCAAGATTGCTTAGCTGATGCCTAGACAGAAATACGGGTCTGCTAATAGATGAACTACAGGATGAACCCAGTCTTCCCTTGGCTTGGCTCCCTGCTTAGCAGAAGCTTACAGAAAAGAAAATGCCTCAGAGATTAGTCCAGTGTTAATTATCCTTGTCTGCAGTCACAAGCCCTGTTGTCGCCCTAGCAAAGCAGAGGAAAAGCTAGAGCTTAAATCATCAAGAGTAGGAGAGTCTTCTGCATGGCTCCTGGTGCTAGTGAGCATTCTGTTACTGGCACAAACGCCTGACACAGGAAGTGCATAAAGACAGGCTGTGCATTTTGGCTCACAGTTTCACAGGTTTTAGTTCAAATGGGTTCACTCCATTGCTGTTAGGCCTGTGGAAAGATGTGTAGAGAAAACACAGGAGAAAAGAAGGAAGTGGAAGGCTAAGGGAGGAGGGCCAGAGCTCCCCTCTCCTCTGAGGGCAACCTCTAATCATCTGAGACTTTACTGGGCCCCACCAAAGCAAAGTTCCCACCACCTCCCAGTGCTACCAAGCTGAGGACTTGAACCTTTAGCACAGTAGCCTTTGGTTAGGACTCATAGGGGTTCTAGCATGCTGTAGCCCCTTCATTCCACTCCTGAATTAAAGAGAGCATGGGCCCTGCCTTTGCAGCTTTTTAAAAAAAAATCTCTTGGGATACTCCACTTGAGTTTGTTTCTACATACACATCTTTATGAGTTTGACTAGCTACCTCAGGCAACAGCTGGCTTTCAGATATGACTGCCATCTTCCCTTATTCTCTGGTCCCAGGCTGCTTCGTGTCTGTTTCTTTCTCTTACCCCATCTCTCCTCAATGGCCCTTCCTTTTTCGCATGAAATGTATACGTTGGCATATCTGTCTAATCAGTACACTTGTTTCACAAATAAACTACAAAATCAGCCAAGTAAAGTTGGTCTTTTGTCTCTGTGCCTGTCTGTTCTACCTTTATCTGAATGCTTCAGTTCTCTGGCCACAAAACCTGTCCTTCCAGTTCATCTCCTTTCCGGCCAGAGGCAGGACAGACATGGACCACTTCTCCTCCTAGGCAGGAAGCCACCTGGGCAGGGATGAGTGAGGACTGACCTCTCTTTCCTGTTTTGTCAGAGCATGAAGGGACGCCCGCCCCCAACCCCCCTTTTTGGAGATGATGATGATTACGATGACATTGGCTTGCTGGGGTGAAGACCTAGGAAGCAGGCATGCAGGCTTCTCGCCCAGCCCTTTCCTAAGCACGGTTTTGCGCAGCTGCCCTCAGGTCTAGGTGAGCCTCAGGGTGTGGTCCTGGTGAATATTCTGAGGACAGTGGTTCAGGGGTCTGAGTTAGCTGTCATCTGAGCCCCCGCCTGACCTGCTGAAGAGGATCATGAGGTTGTCTGCAGAACTGGTGTCGTAACAGCCCTCAGTGGCCCTACCATGGAGGAAGGGCTGGGAGGGCCGCCTGCAGCCAGTCACAGGCATCCTGCCATCTCTCCCAAGATTTTTCTTATCATTCATTCTCAAGCTGACCTGGAAGCCCTCCTGCTCTCCCAGGGCTCATCAGAGCTGCTGCGACAGGGCCAGTACCCTCAGGAGGGTCCTCCTCAGAGAACTAAGAGATCGATCGTGCTGGCCTAGCCTATGGCTCTGGGACATGTATCTTCTATCTCTGCCTTAAATCCTATAAAAGAGGTCAATGGGTGTTTGGAACTAACAAGACTAAAATATCTATAATAAAACTTGACTCGGGCCCTTGAGGAGAAACTAAGTTTGGTTTCCAGGACTGTCGTGTTCCTTCTTGGGATCCTAAGGGTGGGAGTTGTAACTGGGTCAATTAATGTGCACAAATGCACTGTGATATATTTCCGTTGGCACCTGTCCTTGAATTTGAAGGTTTTTAAAGAATCACATGGTTGTAGTTCTAGCTTACCACAGCTGTATAAGCTTGGGGGATCATAGTTATCTGAGGACCAGGCCAATCCTGCACTGATTTCTGTGGGCTATACTACAGGCTGAGGAGCCATGCTGGGCAGGGAGGGGGTTCCTCACATTCACTGTTTATGATACCTGAGGGGTTCTTCTAGTCCCAATAAGCCCTGGGGGTCGACACTATTGCAGAAAAGAGCGGGAAGAAAACACTGTGGCCTTTTACTTATTCTAGGATCTTCCAAAGACCATGCAGCCCATCTTAAAAAAGAATAAACAAAAATGTTCCATGATTTTAAATGTTTGTAAGGCTGTATCCTGAGCTCCCCTTGCATTTGGCCATTACCCTTGCAGGCTTTGTGCCTGTCTCCTGCATTTGGGCCTGGGAAGCATTGAGAAAGACTGTATTAAATGGTTATTTAAACAGGTTACTTTGACCGCTAAGCCTAAGTTTTCTCTTTTATAAAATGTGGATAACAGGGTCTTCTGCAGTGGCTGATGACAGTAAGACAGTCTGTACACAGTGCCAGTCACTACAGAAGACAGTCATCCCCATTTTAAAAAGATTACTTCTTATCTGATATGTATGCGTGTTTGGCCTGCATGTGTGTCTATGTGTATGCAGAGGCCAGAAGGCAGCAGAGCCTCTGGAACTGGGAGTCACAGTTATGAGCTACTATGGGTGCTGAGAACCAAACCCAGGTCCTCTAAAAGGGCTGGCTACAAATGCTGTTAACCGCTGAGCCATTGGTCCTGCCCTGTTACCCCAATTTTACAGAGGAGAAAGTGGGCTTAGAGGAGCAGAGTAACCTGCAGAGGAGAAAGTGGGCTTAGAGGAGCAGAGTAACCTGCCCACAGTACATAGCAAGCAGGACAAGAATTGTGATCCTGCCCAGCTGAGCAAGAGCTGAGCTCTTGTCCGTCATTGTTGCCTGACCCTGGGTAAGAGGGAAGGAGCCAATCTTGCTTGCTGGGAATACTGGTCCTAGGACTGTGTATCTCAGTGGTAGAGCACTTGCCTAGCATGCACAAGCCCTAGATAAGACTCTAGTACTAAAGAAAAAAAGAAAAATTCAGGCTCCTGGCCCCACCTCCCAATCTGAGAGGATTCCCAGTCATTGTGGAAACAAAGAGCAAACATCATCTCCAGTCTCAGCCCACGTCTGTGTACCACAGGTGCTGTGTGACCTCTGCCCCTCATCAGAGTTGATGAGGAAACACTGAGTGCCACTCTGCTGCTCATCCTCAGGTGACTGCTCATGCCTCAGCTTCCTTATCTCTGGGATGAAGGCAGAGTTCCTATGTGGTAGTGAGGATGGAATGAGGTAATAATTGCATAACGAGCTACAACTGTCCAGTAGCACCTATGCAGGCAAAGCACCACCTTCGTGACTTGGCTCTGAAGAATATTAAAATGAGGGCATATGTTACCAAGTGTAACCAAATGTTCATTCTATAGACTCTAGGCATAAAATTTTATAAAGACCCCTACTCCACAAAAGTCTCAAATATTGTGACTGTAATAAAGCAGTATTAAGTTGAGAAACCCGCCAGTCACTTATGAAAATGTCCGTCCCAGCTGTGACCTGGGAGCGGATGCTGGTCAGCACAGGCTGTCACGACTCCTCTAGAGTGGGCAGCTGTGTGAATGGAGGGACTGCATTGTTAGCAACCCCACAGGTGCCCTCTTCCACACTTCCTTGACCCTTGGTTCTTACTGCAAATGAAAAGATGACCAGGGTTTTGCTTCTGCCCCCAGGAAGGGAAGATGCTGTCATGCCAACATGGGTATTTATCGTCTGCATGACAGTTCATCTTTTTATAGCAGGCACTTGTTCCAAGCAGTAACTCGTTATATGAACCTAACACGACTAATCTACCTACAGGCACATTTCCAGTCTGTTTCCCTGCACACAGGGGTGTCTTTATCACATACAATCTTAGTCCTTGGTCTCACAGAGTGTCCCCAGCTCCTGCATTGGTAATGTGTACTGTTGGAAAGAGAAGAAACAGACCAACACACACAGACTGGTCAAAAATAGAAATTTATTAAAGTGTATTTGTTTTTAATTCCCAAAGATTCTTAAAAACATCTTTTCATTGAGCCCATGAGGTACTTGAACACAGACATTACATAGTATGTAGCAGTGATTGTCGTGTGTGTGTGTGTGTGTGTGTGTGTGTGTGTGTGTGTGTGTGTGTATGTGTGTGTGTGTTTCACTGTGTATCTCAGGCTGGTCTCAAAGTCACAATCTCCTGCCTCAGTCTCTCAGATACTGAGAGATTACAGGCGTATGTCCCCATTCCTGTCTTAACTTTCTCTGTAGTTAAAAGGCTCAAACATCTGGAGTCCACTTAACTTTTACAATGACCTAGCTTTGGTTTGACTGCTATTGCACCCTCAGACAGTACCCAGCCCCCAGCACACCTCTGCTGAGTCAGGACTAAAGTGACTGACTCATATTTCCTACAAGATCATTAGCAGTAAGTAAATATAAGGTCGGCTCTGTTACCAGATGCTGTTCTCTGTGGTGCACACAAGAGACTCAGGCAAGGCCCTGACCACTAACCTGCTGCAGACAGTACTGTCAGAGCTCATCCGCACAGAAGACAAGCCCACAGCCTCTGTAACAGTCCTGGCTCTCTGCCTTTAATCAGTATCAGTCTTCCCTCAAGAAGGAAAGGCAAGTCTCAGCAGACACTGTCATCCATCCTGAATACAATGAGTTCATTAGAGATTTTGTTTTGTATGAATGTGCAAAATTGCCAACCAGGAGTTGAAAATGGAAAGCTTGTTTTGTCAATGACAATCTTCATGTGTTCCAAGGCAAAAAGGTGCGAACAAGGAGCTGGCATGGTCCATCCCCCAAAGACTGGAGATGACCCTGACATTAAGGCACAAAACAGAAGAGGGTATCCGGGTTCCATGGTCTTTATCACTGAAGCTCTTTGGAAAATTTTGCAGCCAGAGATCTGTGTCACAGGCTAGCCACCCTACCTCCAGCTTCCAGTCTCTCCATATTTCCTTTGGTCACAGCTACTTGCTTAAGGCACCACAGGAGGCCTGGGCCATATACAGGCTGGGAAGGGAGGTAGCTTCAATGGCTTCTAAGCTCCAGGGACCATTTGCTGGCTTCATCTCAAAGTCACCAGGAACTGGGAAAGAGGTGAGCAATGCCATCATAAGGAAAAGCAGCTGGAAGTACAATGCCTGGAACAGAGGCCCCAGCTCTCTCCAGCCCTCAGCACTGCACATCTCTGGCTCACTAAGTCGTGTTGAGAAGTGGGTAGGCTAGGTAATAGCCCACAGCAGAGCCCAGGACCACACCGAGGAAAATCCAGGCATTGTAGGACATAACAGTCAGCATCACAAAGTAGCCAATTACCACCTGAATGACATGGACTAGGGATTGGCCAAAGTAACACAAAAACCACCTAGACATAAAAGAGAAACAAATTAGATAAATAGGAATGAGCAGGTGTGTTTTACTAGGGAGAGAAGGCCCAAGTCACAGCATACCATCTAGCAGAGACTTCTCTCCAAAGAGACATCTCCAACCACATTTAGCTCTAAGCTTCCTGCTATCCTAGGCAAATGGGGAAACCATTATGGTTTATGTAGTCAATTTTGTCTGATAAGGGATGAGAGGAACTCATCGGGAAGACAGTGTCTCTCCCCTGAATTGAATGTAGGAAGTGGGGTAGCAATGAAAAGAACAGGGACTTTGGTGCCTGTTAAGTCTGGCCTACCACAAGTCTCTGAATTCTTTTGAGTGCTGGTTTTCTTATCAGTAAAACTCTGAAAGAGCTCCCTCCCAGGGTGGTTATGAGGGCGTGAGGCATCCAGGTAGGGTTGCTGGCGATGTAGCAGGCAGGCTTGTTAAGCATACGTGAGGTTGCAGAGAGCAGACTGGAGCCTGTAAATGGTTGCCTGATCAGCGTGGGGCCAGAGCACAAGAAAGGATACCTCCCTCTCCCACCAGCTGGGATACCAGGCTGATGGCAGTTCTTGCTTTAGTACACATGCATGTTTGAGAGCCTGGCAAGACCTATGGGAAGGTCAAGTGCCTATGCCTGCTGTTTGACAGGCCTGTAGTACAGGTTTGAAGTTCCCTGCAGAAATCTTTAGGATCCTCCCAAGAGGCTGATTGATAGATAGCTTTGGCTCAGACACCACAGACCCAGGATCTAGTTCCTCTTACTAAATACTTCCTAGAGCCCATATTATCTTTCTGTGCATAGGGCTAACGTTCTCTGGGTGAACCCAACCACCTGTCATGGTAAGGGTAAATGCTCTGGCCATCCTTCCACCTAGGGTTTGTACCTGAGGCAGGTCCTATTGTCTGAAGTTGACCTGGAGCCTGTGGAGTCCTGGTCTGATTCCAAGATGAGCTGCTGACTGGTGGTGGTAGGCAGGCTCTCCAGGGTCTTGTGGAGTAACTTTGCTTTGCCAACCTTGATGCCCTCATACAATACAGCCAGGAGCAAGACTACCAGCACTGAGAGAGCCATGCCTGTGAAGAGGGCATGTTGAAAAGTCTGTTTTGGTGTGCACATCCTGTATGTGACTACAGATAATGACAGCATGCCACGTTTCAAAAAAGCTAGGAAAGGGTTTTACATGTTCACCCTGAACAAGTGATAAAAGTTTGAAGAGACAGATGGGCTAGCCCTGACTTGAATGCACACAACCTGCATATGCATTGAAGCATCACAAAGAACCATTTAGGATGGACAATTTTTGCTAATTCAAAATAAATTAGCTGGTCAGGTGTGGTGGCGTGTGCATTTGATACCAGCACTTGAGAGGTGGAGGCAGGTGGATTTCTGAGAAGAACAAGGAGGATGAGAGAAGAGGTAGAAGGAAGGAGGAGGAGAAGGAACAAGGGAGGAGGAGGAGAAGCAGCCACCGCCAGCATGGCATAAGCTTGTATTCCCAGCACTAGGGGAGCAAACAACTCGCTGGAGAGCCAAACCTAGCGTATAGAGGCAAGCCAGTTAGAAACTGTGTCTCAAAAACAACAAAGATGTCATGTGATGAAAGATAGCCAAAGTTGTCCTCTGACATGCACACATAAGAAAATCCACTTCCATACATAAGTACACTGCACATATGTAAATTTACAAATAAAGAAGCAAACTGGATGTCGGACACAGCATGTATGTAATTCCAGGCACCCTGATGGCAGAGGCAGATGAACTGAAAGTTCAGGGCTGCCCTGGACTACAGAGTGGATTCTAGGCCATTCTAAACAACTTAGTGAGACTATATCTCAAAATGTAAAAAGGCCTGAAACAAAGTGCTTGCCTAACACAAGTGAGGTCCAAGGTTTGGTCCACAGTGCCCCCGAACAAGAAAGCCAGGTAGAGCTGGCCAGGCACTGTTTCTCTCTGGACACTTCCCAGTGAGAGCCCATTCCCCATCACTCTGAATCCACTCCAGCCACCTGTCTCTTCTTCCTCACCTTCATTAGGCTCAGACCTTCATCATCTTATATATGCTCATCCCCATATATCCTACTCACACCCTCCTTCATCATGGCAAGCAAGCCATGTTCCTTTTAGCCTAGAAGAGCTGAAGGGTAAGTCATTAAGGCTAGGATAATGCTATGTAACTTCCAACTATAGGTTTTACTTTTGTGTGTGTATGTAAATATGTATATATGTGTCTTTGTTCATGTGTGCATGCCTGTGTGTGAGTGTGCATGCTGCAGGATATTTGATCACACTGTGAACCCCAAGATTGTGTTATTTACTGTAAAAACCTATTTCTAGTTGTGGTATGGCTCAGCTCTAGCACACACCTTTAATCCAAGAGCTTTCTGCTTATTGTAATAAATAAAGTCAACCATAGGTCAAGAGGTGGAGCAAGCAACCAGCTGACAGAGTATGAACATAGGAAAAACCATAGAGAGTAAGAGGAGTCAGGAGGATGGATAGAAGGGAAAAATGGGGGTACATCAGTTTGAGGAGTTTTTGAGAGGGCTTGGAGGAGAGTTTCCTTTTGAGATGATGGCTATGGAGGAAGGTCAGCTGGGTGCTTTTGCTGCCTCTCTGAGCTAGCAGACGTTCACCCCAGCATCTGGCTCCCAAGTCTTCATTGGCAAACTCAAATTATTGAGATTTTGTTAAAAACGTGTAGAGGCTGGGGTCAACATTAGCTGTCCTCTTCTATTGCTCTCTACCTTGTTTTTGATACTGGATCTCTTGTTGAAGATAAAGATGTCTGGAAGCCCCAGGAATCCTCCTGCTTCTAACTCTTCAGTGCTAGGATTATGGGTACATACTGCCATGCCCACCTTTTACATGGTTGCTGGGAATCAAATTTAGGTATTCATGCTTTCTCAGCAAACTCTTTCCCGACTGAGCCATTTCTCCAGCCTCTGGGGTAGGTTTTTAAAATTTCATGCATTTCACCCATGTTCTCTTAGGATATCTGCTCTTAGAAGCTAGCCATTCTGCTATGAGGAGCCTAGGTCACAGAGGGCACCACTGTGATGCTCAGACAAGAGACCCAGCTGAGGCTGTTGTTCACAACCAGTACAAGGCATGAAACACTCCCAAGAAAACTGTATCCAACCACTGGCTCCACTGCACGAGGCCCTGAGTGCAGACCGCTTAGCACAGTCAACCCACAGAATCTTGGGGAGATACTAACAGAAGTGTTCTACCCACTGCTTAGTCTGCAGGTGTGGCTGGACAATGGCCATCCACTGAAGGGAAGGGCCCATCTGCCATGACAGGCATCTGATTGATTTCTAAGCTTTAGAATGATAAATGCAAACTTGTACCCCACCGTGCCTTGCTGACCCACAGAAAATAAAGAGAACTCAGGTTCTCTGCTGCCTGGCATGACAGGATTGCCAAGTCTGATCTGCCCAATTCTTACCTGTAGGGCTGTGGACTCTCCAGAAATCAAAGAGAAGCACGGCCTCATCTGAGAAGATGAAATGCATCTGAAAGAGATGAGGATTTCCATCACAGGATGCTTGGACACGGAGGCCCTGCTTCCCAGTGTCCTCCAGCAGCTGCCTTCAGAGACCTCCTGGGGCTCCAAGGCTCACAGGCTGGAAAGGCCATGAGAGGCTATATGGAAGAGGAGGGGTTGTCCAAGTGGGTCAATAATACCTGTGACTGAGCCCTGAAGATGGAGAATGCCTACTGTCAAACACCAACCAAACTCTTGATGACAGTCTCCTTGGGTCACAGGGAGATATTCCCTCTGGTCCTCCAAACTCAATAGAAAGCCCTAGGCTAAGCCTTAAACACTGGTTCAGGCCTTTTTCAGTTCTGGAACACACTCCCAGAGTGAGCAGAGAGTCCTCTTTGTCCTTGTGAACCTGGACAGATGTGTCAGAGTTTGTCATGCATGCAGGGATAAGGGCAGATGTCTCCCACCTGTACACCACACATCCACTCATTCACTAGACTCTTTGCTGACCCCAGTCTGTGACCAGCATTGAGGAGGGGGGGGAAGAGGGGGAAGTATTTGCCTCGAATATGTGAGGCCCTAGCTTCAACCTCTAGTACCACTAAAAAAAATAGTAATAATAATAATAGGAACAAACGGATTCAGTCCAGCTCCCACTCCCTGAACTCTGTCTCATTTTTGGATGGGAAAAAGGAGCCCCGAGAGGGAAAGGTATTTGCCCTGTAGCTCTCAGTGAGTGTTAGGAGAGGACTTAGAGAGAGAGGGTGGGTTCTCAGAAAGGCTGTGGGATTTTGGACTGAGGAATGTTTCCATGGGCAAGCAGATGGATAAATGGATTAGGTTAGCTGCAGCTTTGTTTGGAAACTGCCATGGAGCATCCTGGCCACCTGGGAGTGAGAGACACAAACTTGTTTGCAGGTGACAGCTGTAAGTCACAGATTATACACATCTATCTTTTCCTTCTCTCCCCTTCTCAAGATTTAGGATCAAGGAAGATAATAAAAAACAGTAGTATGAAGGTGGGCGTGGGAGTTCACTACTCTAATCCCAGCTCTGGGAAGGCTGAGGCAGCTGCACTATTGTGAATTCAAGGCCACTTGGGACCATAATGAGTTCCAGAGTGTAGGGGTTTAATTAAGAATGGTTCTTATAGGCTCATGTATTTGAATGTTTAGTCATCAGGGAGTGGCACAACTTGAGAAGGATTAGGAGGTGTGGCCTTGTTGGAGTAGGCATGGCCTTGTTGGGGGAATTGTGTCAATGGGCTTTGAGGTTTCAAAAGCCCACACCAGGCCGTGTGTGTGTGTGTGTGTGTGTCTGTGTGTGTGTGTGTCTGTGTGTCTGTGTAAGTGCATGCGTGTGCAAGTATCTCTGTGCCAATGGATCAGGATGTAGCTCTCAGTTACTTCTTCCTGCCATGATGATGATGGACTAACTCTGAAACCCTAAGTTCTGAATTAAGTGCTTTCTTCTATAAGATTTGTCTTGGTCACTGGTGTCTCTTCACAGCAATAGAACAGTGACTGAGATACAGGCCAACCTGGAGTAAGGTTAGTTATAATCTCAAAAACACAAAAGGATAGTAGAGCAAACCAGGTCTGTCAATCAAGGGCTTTCTGGAGCCTGAGCACCATCCCAGGGAAGCTTTGAGAAGACAAAGTGCAGCCATTCACATGAGGTGACAGTCAGTGGGTCTCCATGAGAACCACAGGCTCTTAAGACACTCTCTGAGAGATGAACTCTGTAATCAAGTAAATCTGGGAGCAGCTGTAACTGGGCAAAATAAAGCTTAATAGCTCTCTTTCCTGCTAGAAGGCAAACTCTAGAACCTTGTCCCTGCCTGCTTTCCATCCCGTTTTCTTGTTGGACAGGATCTAACTTGGGAGAGGGCTAATCTATCTGTGGATCATGTTGTCCAGCAGGTGTTTTGCCCAGGCAGACTGGCTTCAGAGTCTGAGCTCTCAACACAACCTCTAAGGAAGCCCAAGGCTACACTGAGGTAGTGGCGGCATCAGGAATGGAGCCCAGGTCTTCAAACCTGACCTTCATTTGCCGTAAGAAGTAAACAGACACTAATTTGTAGAGAAAACTCATGGGCATGCTTATTTGTTTTTAAAGATACCTAGATCCATATCTGCCTGTCTGTTTGTCTATCTACCTACCTACCTACCTATCCATCCACAGAGGGAGTGTGGAGAGATTGGAACTTGCTATGTAGACCAGATCCACCTACTTCTGCCTCCCAAGTGCTGTGATTAAAGGCATGCACCACTTTATCTGGCAAAAAATATTATTTTTATTTTAATTATGTGTATAAGTGTGTGTCTCTCTGTGTGTTTTGTTTGAGTGCCCACTGAGGCAAGAAGAGGAGGCCGCATCCTCCTGGAGCCAGAGTTACAGCCAGTTGTGAGCTGCCCAAGAGTGACATAGGTTCTTGGAACCAGTCCTCTGTAAGGGCAAGTACATAGTCTTAGCTGCTGAGCCATTTATCCAGTCTATTTTATTGTGTTTTAGTCAAGGTCTTGAGTAGCCCAGGATGGCCTTGACTCGAGAACGATTCTGAACTTCTGACCCTCCTAATTCCATCCTCTGAGTGCTGGGGTCAGAAGAAAGCACCACACTTAGTTTCTGTGCCACTGGGGCTCAGATCTATGGCTTTGTGTGTGCTAAACACTCAGCCAACCGAGTCCTTGATTGTTAGTTTCAATATTTCCAGATGATGTGAAAACAGAAGAGACAAGGCTGTGTTGGGGGAAGAGAAGGGAAGGAGCTGTGAAAGGAGGAAACCACAGGTGGGAAGATCCCCATGTAATGGCCATGGTGATGCTTGGGGCTTTCCAAGATAAAGAAAGAGCAAACAGGACCGTGGTATCCGAGGACAGGGAAGAAAAGCCAGCGGGCAAGACTACAGCTGAAAAGCAGGATGCAAATTGGCTGGAAAGAGGTTAGGAGAAAGATGCTGGAGCGGAGCACAGGTGTGCACAGGCCTGGTCCACATACACAGAGCCAATTACAGGTGAGCCACAGAGTGCAGAGACTGCCCAAGCAGCTTAGTGAAGGACATCATGTTCCCTTAAGACCCCAGGGCTTTACTAAAAATACTTGTGCCTACTTAGACCTGTCAATCAGAACCCAGGAGAAGAGCCAAATGATCCTAAGATGACCCGTTTGAGGAAAGGGTTCTGATGCTTGGTACCGTTTGAACAGAGAAGCAAAGCCGAGTGGACAGAACACAGATTCTGAAACTGTACATCCTCTATCTGCCTTCCTCTTTTGATAGGAAGAGCCACACAGCAAGCTCCTACTGGAGCTCAATGGGGACTGAACCCCAGGAAGACATTCCTTTGGTCTGGCTTTACTTTCTCAGATCTCTGTGAACTTGATGCAGAGAGGCTCCCATTGTGAGCTTCACTCCTATACTGAAGCACAATAACGAACAAGAGAAGACGAAAAATGACTGTGTCTCTGTAAGTAGAGAGGAGTGTTCTATTCCCCATGTTCAGACTTGTCCCCTGTAGACCAGACCTGGAAACAGGGATGACTGTCCTACTCGGCACACAGTTCTGAAAGGGGCCTGACTTGTGTCAGCAACACAGCTGTGCCTACACTAAAGCTGAACCCTCTGAGGACCCCAGATCGGCAGAGGTCTGATTGAATAGCACCACCATGCAGCCCTCTGAGGCCCTGCATAGGCTCACACCATGTTTAGCTCCCATCCGGTATATCCCCCACCCCGACATCTCTGCTACTGCCAGATACTTCACAGAGCTTGTTTACAGGCCCATGCATTCAGAGTCATACAACTTTCTTAGAAGTGTCTGTAGGGGTAAGCCTGGAGAAATGGTCTGAATCACCATGTCCCCTGTCTACCAGGCCTGTAAATTATGTAACAGCCTCGATATGGAGATATAAGTAAGCAGTCACTTCAGAATCATGTTGAATAATGAGTACTTTATCTTCCTAATATGAAAGCAGCACTTGGCAAATATAAATAGCTAAAATAGTACCAAATAAGAAAATAATTTTAAGTTCTACCACCCTGAGGCATCTCGTTAGAATTCCAAAAGAATAATTCTTGTTAACGGCCTGGGGAAATGCTCACAAAAGAATAATATGGTGAAGCAAACAATCAGGCACAACTCCATGTATACCGCAGGTGCCTTTATCGGCCTGCAGGAGAGACCTCCGGCACCGTCTCTGCCAGGTGGAGGTTGTGCCCAGTACTCTTTCACCCAGTCTGGCTGGTAAAGCAGTTGGCATGAATGGAATGTCTCCGGTAGCTCATTTGGTCACTGGGAGTTTCCACAACTCATTTTATCATCCTTGGGTCCAGGCCAACTACCTCAGGAGAAAAACAATAACAAAAAAGCCAACACCCTTTGTATCCACAGAAACCTATAGACATTTCTCTGGACCAGTCTATCTTTTTCTTACGCTAGGAATGTGCAGACTGAGACCAATGAGAGAAGGCTGGGAGCATCTGAACTGCTTAGCAGGGGAGCAGGAGACAGGAGGGGACAGGAGCAGACAGGAGCAGGGAGGAACAGGGAGGCCCAGCAATGACGTGGGAACAAAGGCTCCTGTGGGAGAAGAGGCAACTGGCTGGGACAGTTGGGAAGCAGGAACAGGAGGCAGCTGGCAGGGCAGACTGCAGGGTGTCCTCAACTAGGAGTGCCCATAAGGAGCGATTCCACATCCTACCAAGTTCAAAACTCCTGGCCCCTCTGCCCTTCCTCACTTCTGTATTTTGGCTAAAGAAAAGGATTCGAAATCAGCACATCCAGACTTAGGGAAAGGGACAGCAGTTTTCAGCTGGCAGGTCCTGTGGTGAAATATGCAAGGGCAGAACCCAATCGAGTTCCCACTGGGGATAAATCTGCTTCTCTGGCAGTTTATCAGTGCTTTATGCAGGGCGGCACCTCACAGAGGAGGGACCATGGCCAAGGAGAGAACCATTTACAGGACTTGGTTTCTTTTCTTTCATTTGTGATTAAATTTAAACAAAAGTGCCTTCGTTTTTAACCAGACACCAGAAAAGGATGAAAGCCTGTGTGATGCTGTTGACTGCCTGGGGACCTTTGTTAAGGGCTTCCCATACTAGCAGCTCTGCAGGAGGTGGGACGCTTCTCCACCAAACAGCCTGGGTAGGCTTCCTGCCGTCCTTCAGGATACCCTTTGATAGATGAAGAAACCCTGCATTTCCTCAGAGAGCAGAGTCTTGCCAGCTGTCAGTATCTGTCTAAGAGGAACCTCACCAGGAAAAGACTTCTGTTGAAAACCCTACTTTCAGATCCCGAGGGTAGGAAGGATTGGGAGAGTAACTGGGCCCATGTTAAAGAAACAATCCCAGGAACCTGCCCAGGACAGGCCGAGCAGGGGGTGTGTACTCAGGGGCTGAACCCCGCCGGGCCTCCCTTAGAGGAAACCTTTCCGGAATGCCCCAAATCTGGCTAGAGCCGGGGAAGAGATCGAGGACAGCTGTCCTCACTCTTCGCACCCACTGCAGCGTCCCAGCTGGGGCTGGCCTGACTGTAGTGACAGATTCCTACCTAGCAGAGAGGGACAAACTTCCATAGCCACAGCTAGCTCTACCAGCCGCGCTCCCCAGTCCTACTCCTGCTGTGACAGCCTTGCTGACACATTCCCCTCCTCTCCACCCCGGGGTCCGGGGCTGCGAAGATCTCCGGAGTACCGCCCAGCCCGCCCACCTTCGTCTCCTTCGCCGCACAGCGCAGACTCACCGGCATGGTGAGCACACTAGCCGCCCGCCCGGGTCGCGTCAGTCCGCTCGCTACTCGGGACTCAACTCGGGACTCCACTCCGGACTCGACTCCGGACTCGGATTGCAGCTGCTACCGCGCCCTGACCACGAGAGTCACGTGGCCCCGGTGAGGCGGCGCGCGGGCGACTGGGAGTTGTAGTCCTCACTCGCGCACCCCCCTACGGCCCAGGCCACGCCCACCGCGGGGAACCCAGGCGCACAACCCCTGGGTGCAGGCTGCTCTGACTCTATGTCTCCGAAATCCCCAGAGGGCTTGCCAACCTGCAGTTGACCTTGCCTCGGCAATTAGCATGAAATGCTTATTACTTTTTCTTTTTGATCAGACACATAGCGAAGCTTAACACATGTTGAGTGCAAAATTAAAAGGTTCATCCCATGAACACAATAACAACAAATTAGGATTGCATTAAATCAACTATGCCCCAGACATTCCCTGTCGCCACTTTATCTTCTCCAATCTGATAAGCAAACAGCAGTGCACAGTTGTAATTTTCTTTCTGTGTACATGTGCACTGATTATGTTTCTATATTGCACTAGTTTTTGTCTTCTTTGTAGGTAATTTTAAAAATCTTTATTTGGGTTACATTAACAAACTATCATAGACTGAGGTCTTACAAACCATGGAAATCTATTTCTCATAGTTCCTCAAGTCCAAGATCGGGGTACAGACTCCATGAAGCTCCAGGGCTGCTTTCGGCCCACAGACTGCTCTTTTCTCATTCTCCCTCATACACACTAGTTTGTATTTGTTTTATTAGTAGGTTGATAAACTTTTTCTCTCATTAACATTTCCATTTTTGTGTACTGCCTTTTCATCTCACAGATTTAATTTTATCCGGAATATATATCAAACTTTTAACATTAATATTTTCTTTTCCTAACACCAACAATCTTTTATATACTTTCTTAAATACACTTGGCAATCCTTTGCCAACCAATCTGACCATACAAAGAACTCTGACCAAGGCTTAGCTGAGACATTGAGACTGGAGTCGGACCTCTCAGCTCAAATCCCGAGTTCTGGAGTATTAGCCATGAGCCCTCAGACAAACAGCTTTATACATCTGAGGTTCAGCTTCCTGATAAGATCTAAAAAAATATAATAGAATCTATGTCACAGAGGTGTTGAAAGACTTAAATGAAAACATGGGTTGAATTCTCAGCATTAAACCTGACAGTGGAGCCTTGTTTGATAAATGGAAGCCATTGTCATTGTTAACAGCAAATATTTCCACCCTGTGAGAGAGAGCCATTTGCAAAAGGTCACACATTGCTCAGGGTCACACAGCTTTTGGCCAAAGCTAAGGAGGGCTGTGCAGCCCCCGAGGAAACGTACCTGCAGGCCTGGGAGATCTAACCAATGGCCAATGGGCTAGGCCGCTGGAAGCCTCTGGAACCCAAAAGCAGTGGAGGGGGATGGAAGTTTGGTGTCACTTTTTACTTCTCTGTGCCTTGTCACAGAGGCAGCCACGAGTAGGCTCTTGTGCCAACGCAGGCCCCTTCCCCCTTATTGTCCATGGAAAGATTAGCAACATAGCCTCATTCATCTGAAGGTTTTCGTTGGCTTTGTCCCAATCTGATGACCTTCACACTTAGTTCTAGCTTCCTTGTGGATGTTATGGTTACAGCTTTTAATCCTGTAGTTCCAGAGAAGCTGGTTTCTCTTGAGCCACCAAAGACTGCCCTTTCTCTGGCTCCCAGGAAAGGGACTGGACTCAGATACAGAATTCTAGACCTTAAGGTTACACCAGAGCTATCCACACTGGGGTCTATGTCAGGATTCTTTCTGTATTCTTTTTGGACAGCCCATGGACTTACTTCTCTCCCCTATCTCCACAGCGTAGACCTGGATCCTGAGACAAAATCTTGGCAGGAAAGATGGCAGCAACCCAGAGAGAAGCAAAGGGCCCTTTTTAACTGAGCACCAAGCGTACCTAGTAGGGAAATCTGACTGGTCACTATGTATTAATCTACCCTGCTCCATACAAAAAAAGCCTTTCAGGCAGCCTAGAGTCGAGGAAGGAAAAGGGGGGATGAAATCAGTGAAGGGAAGAGTCTCAATAACCAAAGAAGGGAAGCAACGAAGTTACTCAGAAGCACCATGGGACATGGTGCACATGGCAGGTGCTCAGGAATTGGCAGCTATGCTGGCCTTAGGGTGGGCACAGAGCTAGGATAGGGACCAGACTGAGCACTGGGCTAGGGTGGAGGACTCTCCCAGTGAGGGCTCTCAGCATCAGCAGGAAGTGTACATGGAGAGTCATCTGAGGTCGATCTACTGTGCACCTTCCAACCAGTGACTTTGCCCTGTCTACAGGCTTGGAGCACTGATTCTGTCCCTAAGTTTCAGGTTCCTCTCTGTGTGAGGGCTTTGCCACCATCGGGACCCTGATGTCTTTCCTTGCTCCTGAACATACTCTGTTCACGTAAGCAGCTACACCTGGAGGAGTCCTCAGGATTCCTTTTTCATATGTTCCAGTTCTGAAGGAGCCAGAGACTCACTCATGTTCCTTTTCCCTGCCACAGAATGTCCCATGTTCATCTTCCAGGGCTCTGCGCTCCTAGGTTTGAAAGAGTTGGCGGTGGCCATGCAGTATCTGCAGGGAAACAGATTCACTGATGGAACTCTACTGTGGCAAGGCCCATGGAGACCCCTTCCCTCTTGGCAAGATCTGTGGTAATATTGGCGGCCTCTATACTTATTACCTAGATCACATGTGCTACAAGCTCTCCTTGCTTTTACTATGTTCTTTATACTCATAGAAATATTTAGTTTCACTTTGTTGGTCTTTGGCAAGACCAATATCATGCAGGCTGAAGGCCCTGGGGATGATTCTATGCTTTTCTCAAAACTTTTTGGAGGGGTAAAACCCTCCTCTCCTCTCCACCTCTATTGATCCTCCAGGTGTGACCATTAATCCTGGGTATTTGGGGACACATTATTATGTCCCTAGAGAAACAGCTACAGTCACACTGAGTAAGTCTATGGCAGTTGTGGAAAGCAATGGTTTCTGCTTGCACAACTGTTCTGAGGAAGTGATGTCTGATCAACAGAGACTTAAATGGGGAAGCTAGGTGTACTGGCTAGTTTTGTGTGTCAACTTGACACAAGCTGAAGTTATCACAGAGAAAGGAGTTTCAGGCGAGAAAATGCCTCCATGAGATCCAGCGGTAAGGCATTTTCTCAATTAGTGATCAAGGGGGAGGGCCCCTTGTGGGTGGTACCATCTGTGGGCTGGTAGTCTTGGGTTCTATAAGAAAGCCAGCTGAGCAAGCCAGGGGAAGCAAGCCAGTAAGTTACATCCCTCCATGGCCTCTGCATCAGCTCCTGCTTCCTGACCTGCTTGAGTTCCAGTCCTGACTTCCTTTGGTGATGAACAGCAGCATGGAAGTGTAAGCTCAATAAACTCTTTCCTCCCCAACTTGCTTATTGGTCATGATGTTTGTGCAGGAATAGAAACCCTGACTGAGACACTATGTCTGATTGATAGAGACGTAACGTAACCGATGGTTCACGTCTTGGAAGGGTGGTATCAGAAAACTGACAGGTGCATATGGGGGAAGGTTGCTTGGTACAATGAACGTGTCTCTGTCTGCAGTTTAAAAAGTATTATGACAGAGGGTTCTTATTTGATGAATGGACTTACACCCACAAATGGTTACTCTGTCTTTCACCTTGTACACCCTATAACTGCATTTGCTGCGAGCTTGAGCATGTGCTCATGTTCATAGGACTTGCCTGGCTGGACATTTATTTTTGGCTTGCTGAAATTGTGCTTTGCAGTACAAAATAGGGTTGGGAGTCATTAACTCAGTGGGTGAGAGTAGGAGGAAGGGAAACTATTGGGGACTTTTTACAATAATTCCGATGTTATGACTTCTTGAAATAAAATAACCAATGATATCACTGCTCAGGCGAGCAGGATTGTGGTTGTAAAAATAAAGATGGCTTGGGATATTCAAGGCCATGTGCTCGAATGTCACTGTCTTCACTTTCACTGACACCACACATCTGTCCTCAGGTTCCAGAACCCCTGCAGCACTGGTGGTTGGCAGAGCAGAGGGTCCCAAAGAATTTGGTATGCACCTAAGTGCCTCTGTTCCTGGGCGCCTAGACTGTTTCTGAAACCTGCTGAGGCAAGGGAGGTCAGGGGCCAGTCAGCTTCTCTCTGGATGTCTTAGTTTCCTCTGATTGTTATAATAAATTTCCTGATGACTTAAAGCAACATGTACTTCCTCTCTTGGGGTTCTGCTGGTTTGAAGACTGAGGATAGGCTTATTGGGGGTGAAATCAATCCATCGGAGGATTGCACTACCGCCAGAGGCTCCAGGAAGAGTCTGGCTCCTCATCCCTGCCCTTCCCAGCTTCTAAAGCTACATTCCAAATACTTGTTGGCTTGAGGATCAACAGCTGTCCCCCCCCTCACCGCCCCCTTCTTCAGTGTCACCCAAAGATGTGGCATCTTCATCTTTCCCACAGCCTTGTGTTGCAAGAACTCCTTCCCCAGAGAGCTAGAAACAGGCACCCACCCCCTTGTTTCAGGGCACCAATACCAGTCTACAAAAGTCCAACTTAGGGAGCCAGCAAGCTTGGCTTTCCTCCAGTGTGTAGGTGTGTGGGTGGCCCCAAAGCAGCTACAAACTCTCATTCCAGCTTGGCTGCGCAGTGGAATCACCCCTTCAGTTAGCCTTCCCAGTTTATATACTATAGTACCTCCCAGAGTCACTAAGTCACGTGCAGTTAGGGCAAAATTATATACAGCCGACTAGAAGGTGGGTATAGGAGGAAGTGTGGCCAGAATTGTAGACAAACGCCCAGTGACCCTCTCTACCTCCTCTTTATTTTTTGAGTAAACATCAACATTCAACAGATCCAGTCCTGAAAATGGTCTCAGCTGCTCTGATGCAGATGGACGGTTGTTAGACTTGGAGGGCAGCAATCCCCAACTCCTCTCTTCAGCCTTCTTCTGCCTCCTTTTAGCCCTTGTGAATATTTCTAGACCTAGCCAGACGCCCAAGATCATCTCCCTATCTGAGGATCCCCCACTGGAGCACAGGTGCACATCCTCCTTTGATTTGGATGCTAACACTCACTGCTTCTGGGAACCAGGACCTGGGTGCTTCTGGGCCACTGTTCAGCCTACTCTAGAGGACATTAGGGTCTGTAACTTGTTGCCTGACTGGACAATCCTCCCGCTCAGCCGGAGCAAACATCATCAGGCCTACAGACAGCCGAGAGAGACAGAATGTCATGCTTTTGTCTGACTGGGAAGAGTAAGCGCTGTGTGTGTGTCCATTCACTGCTGTGGCCAGGGTTAGGAAGGATGGCCCCAAAGACTCGTGGGCACTGTACCCTGCCTGAACTGTGTTTCACACCCAATCCGAGGTTATCCAATGCAGGTACCAAGGACTCGCATGCCTGTGACCTGCAAGAGGAGATTACATGAGTTGCTTTCAAAGCTGTACCATGCTGCTAGGCCAGAGGCTCAGTGTCCTATATCTGTAGGATAAGCTGATCCGAAGAACAGTGCTATCCGTGTCCCAGTCAGCAAATAGCAACAGGTCACAATTACATTTTGAAAAAAAAAAAAAATCACTGAAAGGCAGGGGACATAGCTCAGTTGCTTGAGTGCCTGCTTAGTACGCACGAGGTCCTAGGTTCTATCCCTGTAACACATAAAACGAATATGGAGATATACCTCTAATCTCAGCATGTGAGAGGTAGAGGCAGGAGGGTTAGAAGTTCAAGGTCATCCTCAGCTACACAAGACTCAGTCTCAAAAATTGAAAAAAAGGAATATATATATATATATATATATATATATAT
Source organism: Uromys caudimaculatus (assembly GCA_028551405.1). Lineage (NCBI taxonomy): Eukaryota > Metazoa > Chordata > Mammalia > Rodentia > Muridae > Uromys > Uromys caudimaculatus. Next base: position 60,585,525 of record CM052702.1, on the reverse strand, counting down.
ATATATATATATATATATATGCATATATATATAATATAATGGGGCCTGGAGATGGCTCCATGGTCAAGAGTGCATGCTGGTTTTTTAGAGGACTCAGGCTTAGTTCCCAAGACCCATGTCAGGCAGCTAACAACTGCCTGTATCTCCAACTCCAGGAGAGCCAGTTCCCCCTCACAGCTTCCAAAGATACCCACACTCACCACCCACACCACCACATCTGTTTGGAATTAAGAAGAAAATGCAGTCTTTAAAAATAAAGTGAATATTAAATTATAGCAACATCACAGGGGCTGGGGGGTGGCTCAGCAGTAAAGAGTGCTTGCCATGCAAGTGTGAGGATCTGAGTTCAAAGCCACAGAATCCCTAGAAACCATGAAGAAAACTAGGTGTAGTCATAAATGCCTGTAACCTGATCACTGGGTGATAAATAGCAGAAAGAGGGGAATCACTGGACTCCCTGGCTGTCAGGCGAGCGGCAGGCTCAGTGTGACACCTTGTCTCAAGAGAATAAGACGGTAACTGATAGAATAGAGCAGGACATAGATCTTACTGAGGCCTCTTAATGCATGCACAGGTGCACATACCTGAACACACATTATGCATACACAGACACACATACATACATCACACACACACACACACACACACACACACACTACACCACTACACATATAGGCACACACACCATATACACACATACATCACACACACACACTACACATACAGACACACACACACACCACACACACATACATCATACACACACTACACATACAGACACATACACACACCACACAAACACACACATACCACAGACACACACCACACACAAACACACACCAGACACACATACATCACACACACATCATACTCACACACAAACACACACACCACACACACTACACAAACACACAGACACAGACTCAGACACAAACACACTACACAGACACAGACACACAGACACACACACACAATGTATACTATAAAATTGATCATCGTAGCCATTTCAGAGTATGGAAGTCAGCAGCACTGAGCATAATTATAGCACTGTGTGACCAATCCCCAGAACTCTCAACGTTGTGAAAGTGAAGTTCTAAGTTCACGATTCCCTCCTGCCCCCAAAGTCTGTACATTTTGTTCCATCTTTGTGATTTCACAACTTTGATAACTCAGATAAAGGGAAGCACACAGTGTTTGCCTTCTTGTGGCTGATCTGTTTCACTTAGCGACATGTCTTCATGGCTTTTTCCATGTTGGAGCCAGTGTCTGAATTTCCCTACCATTTAAGGCTGAATAATATTGTATTGTATGTTCGGCCCTGCTTTGCTCGCTCATCATCTGTGTTCACACTCGGGTTGTCCCCATCTGGCTACTGTGGATGGTGTTGCTGTGCATGGGGGGTGGGGACCCTAAGGTTTCCTAAAGGCAAGTCTTGATCAGCAATCTACTCTGCACTGCCAGTTCTTATGAAAAAAAATATTCTGACTTTTTTTCTTTTACATTTTTGTTTTAGGGGTCCAGACCCCCTGGTTTTGTTTGTTTTTTTTTTTTTTTCAATTGCCCCATCCTACTCTGGTCTTCTGTAGAGTCCCTGGGGCACACAAGGCTCCAGAATGAGTCCTTGGGCGTCTCCGCCTGATCCTGACTGAATCTTGTTTCTCGATCCCAGGGACTGACAGGTCAAGGCAGGTTTCAGCTGGGGGATAGTGCTCTGTAGCAGGTTTTTCCTCTGCTTGGTAAGAAGGACTAATGTTCACACCCTTGAAACCCTAAACGCATCCAGGAGTGTTTGGCCAGCACCGCTTAGTTGATCTGCGTGTGAATATTTGGCTCCTAGTGTATGCTAGACCCAGTGATTGCTTGATGCTGGAGAAAGATACCAACTGGGAAAACCTGATCTCTAGTGCTGTGAGGTGTATCTGTTTGAACCAGATGAAATGGCTGACAGTGGATCGTTCCTTTGACCTTCAAAGGTGGCAGCTTCTGTCCAGTTCAAATGTATATCTGTTCATTTTACTTTTTGTATTTTTGTAGCAGTTGGGCTCTCTGTGTATGCACATGGAAGCAGAGATAACCATTCTGTGGGGATTGCTCTCTAAATGAAGGCTAGGCAAACTTTGATATTGCAGAAACAGACAACAGACATCGGATCCTTAGGGAATGATGCCCTGGCCTCACCAGCATCTTCTATGAGTCCAAAGAGCTTCCTAGGCTTCAAAAATATTTGCAATATGCAGCTAGCTTATGCTATAATCAGAACCAGGAAACTGATGGAGACAAAGATTGCACCAATGGAGGGTCTTGTTCCAGTGAGAAGGATATCCTGGGCTGCATTCTCTTCACCATGAAGCTGATGATGACATTATGTGATCTCCATGGATTCTTTGAGCTCTGATAATACCTCATAATGCCCCTATTTGCCTCCCTTTCCACGATCTTTAAATTAATTAATAACCCCTGTAGTTTGGAACAGTGAGCAGGCAATGTAGTATCTCCTTGAATAAAATCTATACAAGAATGCTAAAAAACAAAACAAAACAAAACAAAACAAAACAAAACAAAACAAAACAAAACAAAACAAAACAAAAGATGGCTGCTTCATATAGTTCAGCCGGTAGTTGACATACCTGTAGGGAGACCATCCCTCTCCTGCATTAGAAGTAGACTCTCTTTCCCCTGACTGAGAAGAAGGAAGAAGATGGGAAAGAAAGCTCTGGCTTTCATCTTGGTGAGGCAGGAGTGTGTGTGTGTGTGTGCATGGGGTGTGTGTGTGGGGTGTGTGTGTGATGTGTGTGTGCATGCGTGGGGTGTGTGCGTGGGTTGTGTGTGTGGTGTGTGTGTGTGTGATGTGTGTGTGGGGTGTGTGTGGGGTGTGTGTGTGGGTGTATGTGTGGGTTATATGTAGGGTATGTGTGGTGTGTGTGGGGTGTGTGTGTGTGGGGTGTGTGCATGGGGTGTGTGTGTGTGTGTGTGATGTGTGTGTGTGATGTGTGTGTGTGGTGTGTGCGTGGGGTGTGTGTGTGTGTGGGGTTATATGTAGAGTATGTGTGGTGTGTGTGTGTGTGTGATGTGTGTGTGGGTGTGGGTGTGGGTGTGTGCGTGGGGTGTGGGGGGGGTAGGGTACTGGTCCAGCTCTGACTCCAAGAGTTATTCTCCAGAGGGACACTGAGTGGGCCCCTGACTGAGCCTCAATTCTGGGATGTCAAGTAGCACTCGTGTGAACCTCAGCCTGAGACTGCAGTGGTTAGCGTCATGCTAGCCAGGAGCCCACCTTGTAGTCACAGCCCACAGTTCTCTTGCTGGACAGAGAAGGCAGACTGTGGCTTCTAAATAATGGCCCAGTAGGAATTCATATATGATGACTGGTTTTGAGCAGCTTCTGTCCTAAATGACAGTGTGCTCACCAACTCTGCAGAAACCACACACAACCCGGGGTGTGGGGTAGACAAACAGGGAGCTCTCTCTCTCTCTTTCTCTCTCTCTCTCTCTCTCTCTCTCTCTCTCTCTCTCTTTCACTTCCCTCCATTGTCTCTCCCTTCCTCCCACTTCCCCTAGGTAAACCTTTTAAAACTTAAAATGTAATTTAATTTTGCACACATGGGTGTTTTACTTACAGGTCTGTGAACCGCTTGGATGTGAGTGAGTGTGCATATGTGAGAACAGGCATGAGCAAATGCTCGTGTATGTGCATGTGCGCATGTGTGTGTGCGCGTGTGAGTGTGTGTGCATGTGCGTGTATGTGTGTGTGTGTTTGGTGAATTTACGAGTTCGTGTTTGTGAACCAGAGTAAATGGTTCGTTGGCGTTGTGGGCACTGGTGTGTGAGCACAGAATGCAGGTGAGTGCTGGAGTCAGACCTGGGCATAGGTAAGCACTTGGGTCTGCAAGTGCAGACTTCAAAGGAAGGGGGAAAGGAGAAATGAGCAGCGGATCCTGTCTGCTGGCCATGGGAGCTTCCATCCTCTGGCCTCTGTAGGAATAAGTGAGTGAAATGAAGAAAAAAGGTAATTTATGGTATGGAATCTCTAAATGGGTTTCTATGTCCATATTTCCAGCCTATGACAATGGCCTGTCAGCTTGTCTGTCTGCTACCAGAACTTGGAATTTCCTTTTGAATGACCAGCATTTGGCCGTTTCTGGCACTTATAGCAGCACACTAATGGTGTCTAACAGTATTTTCTCACATCTGGTTCTGTGTTAGCCACTTCATGTCAATTACCTTTCACTATTGATGCAATCATGTTGACCACGATGACATTTGCCTTTTTTTTTTTTAATGTTTTATTTTTAATTATGTGTGAATGCAGTGCCTGCAAAGGCCAGAAGAGGGCGTCAGATCCACTGCAGCAGAAAGGGTTATAAGCCTATGTGTGGGTGTTGACAATCAAACTCCAGCCCTTTGGAAGAGAGGTTCTCTTAACATCTGGGTCATCTCTCCAGACCCCTTTAAGGTAAGTGTGTGTGTGTGTGTGTGTGTGTGTGTGTGTGTGTGTGTGTGTGTGTACGCCTGTGAGCATATTCAGAAGCCAGGTGTCTTCATCTACCATTGTCCACCTATTCCTGTGAGGCAGGGTCTCTCTCTGAACATAAGGTTCCTGCTACCTTAGGCAGACAGGAAGCCAGCAAGTTCCAGAATCCTCTTCTCTCCACTCACTCCTGAACTTGGGTTATAGGTGTGTGGGGGAAGCCCAGCTTCTTGTATGGATTCCGGGATCTGAATTCCAGTCCTCCTGATTGCTATGCAAGTTTTCTTGATGGATCTCTCCAGCCCCAACCTCCACCTTTTTGAAAAGGTTAAGGAGCTTACTGTGTGGCACACACGCTGATAAGAGAGCAACCCCAAGTGCTCCGGTTCTGAAAACTCTCTCTCAGAGCTGACTCGCTCCACCTTAGGTGGCATGCCCGGTGCTCAAGAAGCAAAGATTGTACTTTAGTTCATGAAAGAAGCTGCTCCCCGCATGCAAATGCTGCCCGTGTCTGTGAACCCCATCCCCAGGCCTGCTGCCCACCACTCTCCAGGAAGACAATGTACTGCCCCAGCAGTATTCTTTTTGAGTAATTTTTGATGCTTCTTTGTCATTCTTATCTTAGTAATTCTTGACTCCTGGGTTCTTTGTGTTTATTTACGCATCCTAGGTCTATTGCCTGTTGACATTACCAGACACAGAACAGATGGTCAGTCAACACCAGGTTACTGACTAGAAGAAAGTAAAGGATCTTCTGAATGTCCTCCTCAAAGTGACTATTCCCTGTGTCCGTGGCACCTTTAGAAGAAGCTACAGCCAGAGAGTTTTTTCAAGACCTCTGCTCAGGTAAAGCCAGGATTCTTGATCAGTGTGAAGCAGAGTTGGAGTTTATTAAGATTTTTTTTTTTAATTTGTTTTAAGTTTGAGTGCTTTGTCTGTGCACTACTTGCGTGCAGTACCTGTGGGGGACCAGAAGAGAGCATTGGATGCTTTGGAACAGGAGTTATAGACAGTTGTGAGCCGCCATGTGAGTACTGGGAATCAAACCCAGGCCCTCTGGAAGGGTAGCCAGTGCTCTTAAGCACTGGGCCATCTCTCCAGACCCTTAAGAAGGAATTTTTAAATTGGCTTAAGCATGGGTGTTAACAGGAAGAGAGGCACCTTCAGAAAGGACAGTGCACACCCAAGTAAGGGTTTCTCAAGAAAGTTGTGCACAAGGGCCCTTAATCACAACTGAATGCATGCTTAAAGTTCTTCCGAAGTTACAGGCGTCTCTAAGGGACCCCTCCATTCTTTTTTAGTAAGTGTGATCCTAGGGTGGAATCTGACGTCCACTGGAAGGTTGACAGTAAAGTCAGGCAAGCCAATAACAGATCATAGGTCGTGAGAGCTGCATAAGGAAACAGACACGTTTTGACTATAAACAAAGTTTATATTTTTGTTTTTAAAATTCTTTTTTTTTTTTTTTGGTTTTTCGAGACAGGGTTTTTCTGTATAGCCCTGGCTGTCCTGGAACTCACTCTGTAGACCAGGCTGGCCTCGAACTCAGAAATCCACCTACCTCTGCCTCCCAAGTGCTGGGATTAAAGGCGTGCGCCACCACTGCCGGGCTAAAATTCTTATATGGATCTCTCCAGCCCTAACCTCCATCTTTTTTTTTTTTTTTAAAGGACAAGTAGCTTACTATGGGGCACACACAGTTTTCCTGTCCAGGAAAATTGCAGGTTTACGCCTGGGAAAGGAGGAAGGCCATATACATTCGGGCCTCAAGCATGGCACATTGTTATTTTAACATTTTTATTTGAAAGATTTCTATTTTAACATTTGTATTCAAAATATCTCTATATCTATAAGAATAATATTGTTTCTGTGTATGGCAGGTCTTGTTAATTGCCCTCAAATACTTATGGAGATGTAAGTCTTATGGAATGGTGACAGCCATTCCCTGGCCTCTGCATAGGGGATCTGTGAGGTTGGACTAAGGGAACCTGTGCGAATCTCACCTTCGATAAGCTGTCAGCACTGTGCAGCATGAGCCACACAGAGAAAGGCAGGAAAACACAGCGTCGCTCTGTGCTCTGCTCGATGACAAACGAGGGCTCAGCCTCCTTTCTTTCATGGGACTTTGGGCACAGTCAGACACACAGGGACAATAGTTCTTTGTGAGCTGCCAGCTGGGTCTGGCTGCCCTTTCCCACTGCAGTCAGCCCTGCAACGGGGGACTGTCAGGCTCCCTGCTTTCCACCGAAAAGAATAGTTCTCAGTGCAACAGTTAACTTTTGACCTTCCAAAGGACGCAGCCACTTTCAGCTTTCGCTAATCGTCACCATTTTTGTTATTGTTCTCATTGCTGTTTTGAGAGTGAGTTTCAAGTAGCCAAGGCTGACCTCAGACTTAATATGGAGTTGGCTAGCCTTTAACTCTGAGATCCTCCTGCCTCTACTTGCCAAGTGCAGGGTTCCCAGGACAGTACCACCACACCCAGATTTCTAATCATCATTAGCCAAACCATTCTCCGTTTTGTTTTGTTTTCAAGATAGGGTTTCTCTGTGTAGCCCTGGCTGTCTGGAACTGTCTCTGTAGACCAGGCTGGCCTTGAACTCAGAGATTCACCTGCCTCTGCCTCCCTAGTCCTCAGATTAAAGACTTGTGTCACTATGCCCTGCAACCAACCAGTTCCCTATCAACACCTGCAGTTAAATGTTTTATAAACAGCCTACCTGGGACGATTCTATCAAAAACTATCAGGGTTACAACTGAAAGAGGCAGGAAAGAGAGCTGTAGACAGCAGCACCAACGTAACAGCTGATCTTTACTTTTTAGATTTATTCTTCCTGTTTTTAATTGTGTGGTTGTGTGCATGTGAACATGAGTACCAAGGAGACCAGAGCAGCACTGGATCCCTCTGGAGCTGGAATCACGAGCATTTGGGAGCAGCCCAGTGTTGGTGTTGGGAACCAGACTTGGGTGGTCTGGAAGAGCAGTGCGTACTCATAAGCACTGAGCCATCTGCCCAGCCCAGGAGTTGATCTTTAAACACTAACTGCACAAATCTATGAGTTGAACACTACGGTTCTCTTCTTTTACTTCATCTCCTTACAATTTCCAAACAGAAAATAGGAAAACAACAGACTTGGTTTCAAGCACATAAACAGTGGCTGGAGTTGGAAACATGGCTGGTGGCACTGTCTTGGCATCAGCACGCTCAGGGCACGTCAGTATTTCTGAGGAATAAACATGGTTTCTCTTCCCTCCTGCTCGGGTGTTCTCAGCGTAGATCACTGCTCTTTGACATATTTTCAGCGTACAAGACGTGGAGCCTGCAGGTCATGCTGACAGTTGGAGTAGGCCAGCCTTGATCCTATGCCAGAACCAAAGGCTGATGGCCACATTCTTCTTCCAAAGAAGGTGAGTGAGAAAATAACTCCTAATCTAAAGCCAGTTCCTAGCTCCGGCACGGTGCTGACCATGTGCCAGGACCACTTCCTGCAGAGGCTGGACTCACATGCTTGCCACAGGTAGCTCCCCCAATTGTTTTCAGTTGATATAATTTATAGTTATTTTCATATATAGTCTTAGTATATTAAAAACTGTTTATATACAAACACACAAAATATGTGAGCATATGTGTTTGTGTGTGTGTGTGCACACGCGTGCGTGCGCACGCACGCATATGGAGAAATGGGGGTGCGGCTTGTGTATCCCAGGCTGACCTTGAAGTTGTTGTGTAGCCAAAGATATCCTCCTGTCTTTACTTCCTGAGTGTTGGGATGACAGACATATGCTACCACATATGAACTGCTGCTTAAAGCAGTTAAGAAACTATAAAATCATTTACAGAAATGTTATTTAGGGAAAATATATTAATAAAACAAAAAATTGTAAATCCACCTAAAGTTATTTTTTATGAACAGAATATAGACATACACACACAGACACATACAGAAACATACACTCATAGACACACACAGACACACAGACGCACACACATACACACAGACAGATATACATAGACACACACACAGACACATACACACAGACACAGCTACACATACACACACACAGACACACACACACATGCTAGCATATAACAGAGCCTTATAAGAAAAAAATCTTGGCAATTAACAAAAATATTTTTACTGACTTATGAGTTACAACTACTTTAAAACTACATTAAAAAAAAAATCAAGACTACTGGGGTTGGAGAGATAGCTGAGTGGTGAAGAGCACAAACTGTCTTGCAGAGGACTGAAGTTTGGCTCCCAGCACTCATGCCAGGCGGCTCACAACTGCCTGTAATGCCAGCTTGAGAAGTTCTGATGCCTCTGACCTCTGCTGGCACCTTTATGTATGTGCACATACCTGCACTCAGGTATACAAACATACACATAATTAAAAATAATAAAATAAATCTTTAAAAAAATCAAAGTGACTAGCACATTAGAAAAACATTTTAATTCAACTATTATTTTTAAATGTCTTCAAATATAAGCAGAAACACTTATTAACCGACCTGATTAATGAAAAAAAAAACAAAAACTGGTAGTTATGCTCAGACACCACTGCTTAATATATCTCAATGACTTCAGTTTACAGATGAAGAAACAGAAGACAGTTGTAGGAGAACTCAAACCTAGGAGTCTAGGAACCAGAGTGATCTACCGTCGGCCCTGCCAAAAGCATGACCTGGGTTGACACACTTCAGTTAACAAGCACAGTTAGCCAGTAGCAGAACTACAGAAACCAAACGTTAGTCCATTTAGAGACTTCCCCAGATGCACAGTCTTTGATGGATTATGTCTATGTTCCGAGCTTTACAGCCTGAATGGCAGTTCCAGCACAGAGCCAGTTATGCTAAGGTCTGAGAGACCCTGTTACACTGCCAGCAGGCTCGCTGATGTCAGGCTGGCTCTTCCTTAGGCATCTGTGTGCAGAGGAGACTATCACATCATTCCTGGGGCCAGAGTTTGGATCCTGCCTCTCTGGTTCTCTGAAGCCGTGAGCCATTGAAACTGTTTCCTCGAGAGTAAAATGGGTTTGATGAGAGAACACACACACCCAGGCACTGTTGTAGGATTTTGATATAAAGAAGCACACGGAAGAATGGTGGGCATTAAAAAAAACCTCTGTATAAGTGTCAGTTGTAAGTGAACAAGGGGAAACAAAACCAAAGTCTCCATTGCTTTGTATATTAGAGTCCTAGACCCATAACACAGGCTGTTTGGGTGCAAGAGTCTTGATTATGTCAATGTATAATCATAGAAGTGTATTAGGTTAGGGGTTTTAAGTGCTGGCAGTTTACTGCATTTCAATTATAACCTACTATGTGTATAACTATACATTAGCATCTAGCCGTTTAAAGGTGTGCTCTGGGTGGTGGGGATTTGAGTAAGCTGCTAGCAGGCTGTGGTGTGCAGCTTCGGCTAAAAGCACGTGAGGTGGAAAGCCATCTGCCTCCGTCTTCCCACAAAGAGCCAACCCTTTACCAGGCCTGTGCTCATGTCTGCTGCATTCAACAGAGAGGGTGAGCTCTGCTTTGAGGGTTTTGGCAAAGTCATTCTATTACACAGAGACTCTGAGTTGCTCAGTCCTACGGTCCCTCCCCACATGTGGGGAGGGGTGTAAAGCTGCAGATCTTGAAATGGCTGCGGGGCTTGCTAGGAATTCCTGGGCCCCATGAAGAATTAACATAAGCAAAGTCTGGACCTTCTCACCTTAATCCTGATGTGGAAATAATTCTAAATGTGTGTATTCAAGAATATATGAAATCCCATTTAAACTAGCTGAGCTGTGCTGTTCCATAGAAACACTGCAGGGCCCGCACATGTGAGCTGCGTGCATTTTATGTGTTCTAGGAGTCACGTTTAAGAAATAAGAGGAGGGAACTCGAGGAGTTGGGTCAGAGCGGTTAAGATGCAGGTGTTGAGACCTCAGCTCAGCTCCCCAGCACCCATGTCAAAGACAAAAAAGCTGGATGTGTCATCATGTGCCTGTGATCTCAGTGCTGGGGTCAGAGAAGGTGGATCCAGGAGACTCAGCAGACAGCCAGTCTGGCCAAAACAGGAGCTTCCAAGTTCAAAGGAAAACCCAATCTCACAAAATAAGATGGAGAAATGACTGAGGAGGGAGACATGCCCAAACCAGCCTATGGCCTCCACATGTGCCCAGGAGAGTGAGAACACCAGCATACACACATACATATTACATGCACACACTTGCACACATGTATGTGTGCACATGTGCACATTCCCACCAACCTATACACACACAAAGTGAGGGAAGACAGGTGAAATTAGTTTAATGTAGCCGAAACAACAACACTCATTAGTCTTGTAATTGATATAAAATTATAGAGTAAACAGTTATAGTTATTTTTAATATTAGGCCTTTAAAATGCAACACATTTTACCTTCATGGCACAAGCTCCACTTGGACTAGCCACATTTAAGGTAACAGAAGTCACACGCAGCTAATGACTACGCCCTTTGGGTAAAAAGCTGCATTTTTTTTTTTAATGGTAATTGGCCACTAGGAGGAGACAGTGCTCATTCTGAGCCATACTTGAGAAAAAAATCCCAGCTGGAAGGAGAAGGCCAAAGCAAGATAATTTACTAGGCCTGTCCTTGACTCACCGATACCTTCAGAGAAGATTTGTTACAAAGATCCTGCACAAACTTCCTGGAACACAAGATGTGGCCTCTCAGACCCGAATGGGTGGCCGTGGCCGGGGCAATGAAGCCATTTGTCTGAGCCAGACAACCAGGCTGGGATGCCAGCTGGAACCTGCTGTCTTTGAACTGTCAGACTTCCAGGTGACAAGGACAGGCACTTTCCCAGGAGGGAAACTCTCTGCAAAGTCTCACTTAGGACTTTAGCTAGCCCAGTTGGTAGTGTCAGGTTTTATTAGACAACAGCGTGTGTACCTGTGACTCACTTCTTGGGGGAGTGGGGAGACTCTGAAAGGAAACGTGAAGGGCATTTTAGCTTCGAATCTTTCTTGCCCAGGTCTTGTAAGCTAGCTTTTACTCTTTTCATTGCTCTCTCATGGAGGGGTGTAGAAACTCCTCACAAACATACTGCATGTGTAAAAACCCTTGGTCTCCAAATGTGGCATGCTCAGTTTCACCCCAAGACGGAGCAGTCCTTGGAAATTTCGGTTTCTACACTGTTACAGCCCAGTGACTGGGTCAAGATTCTAAATACTCATATCTGCTCCATTGGCAAAACAAAAAGTAAACTGAATGGAATAGTTAGAAGACGTAGACTAGGGACTGTGTTTACAGCTCGATCTGTTGAGGATGTTGCCCTTAAAGCTGTGGTTCTCAACCTTCCTCATGCTGTGACCCTTAAATACAGTTCCTCATGTTGTGCTGACCCCCAACTATAGAATTATTTTCATTGCTACTTCATAACTGTAACTTTGCTACTGTTATAATTGTAATATAAATACCTGATATGCAGGATATCAAATATGTGGTCCAAGGAGGTCATGACCCGTAGGTTTCAGAGCTACTGCCTTAAAGCTTTTTTACTTACTAGGTTTGATCATATCTCCACTGGGACACCAGAGAGTTGGAGGCGGATACTCTGGGGGCCATTTCCAGTGTGGGGACTGAACAGAATACCTGCTACCACATGAGAAAGTCACCGTGTGAGTCCCTACAACTTGCCTTTTCTGATGTTTTGAAGTGTCTGGTGGCCCGGCTATCAGCCTGTATCCCCTCCTAAGAGGCAGTCTTTCTCCTGAAGGATAACCCTGCAGAAGTCCGCTCAATAGGTGGCCCAGAGCCACATCACAGCAGAGGGAGGGAGGAGCATTGTTCTGCAATCTGGGAACCAGGCTTGGCAAGGGCTCAGCAGCACCTGTTAACAGAGGCTAGCCCAAAGATAGCTCTAAAGTATCACCAGACGGTGTCCACCTGTTCCCAGCTGCTCCTCGCTTGCGTTCATCCCCATATTCATTGGCCACAGCCAAGGGGTTCAGACAAACTGTGATGCTTGAGGTACAATGAGGGTGAAGATGAGGCATTGAGCATGTGAGTCCTGATAGAGCTGAACCGAACGTCCCTGCGGACACACAGAGGCTTCTACCAACTGGCTTCTGAGATGTCTTGGCGTTCAAACACTGATTTTCTAAATATTTAAAACCTCAGACTGATGGATTTATGGACATCAAAATATCACAGATATAAAGGAGATGTTATGCATAAATGTACAAGAACATTTCTCTAGAGAATAAATCTACAGTTCCAGCCAATTTGTGGAAGAAAATAATAAACACCTCTGCATCCAACGTCTCTGAGTGAAAGGAGATAATCTTGGTGTTTTAGATGAACTGCTTCGATAACATCTACACAGGACAGTGTGGTTCCGCCAGTTTCCTTTTGAAAAAAGAGTGTCACAACAAGGTGTAAGGAAATATTTAGGATCTAATTTTTTTAAAGTCAGGGTCTTATTAGGTAGCCCCAGATGACCTGGACTTTGCTATGTAGACCAGGCTCGCCTCAAACTCACAGAAATCCCCTGCTTCTGCCTCCCAAGTGCTGGGATTGAAGGCATGTGTTACCATGCCTGGCTCCAACTATCTATCTATCTATCTATCTATCTATCTATCTATCTATCTATCTATCTATCTATGTCTATATATCTATATACTTTTAAAGATTTACTTATTTTTCTGTGCATGAGTGTTTTGCTTATGTGTACATGAGTGCACCACATGTATGCTTGGTGCTCATGAAAGCTAGACGTGTGCTGGATCCCCTGGAACTGAAGTCGTGTGTCGGTGCTGAGAACCCAGTGAGCCTGGGTACTTCATATAACCAGTTAAGCACTCTTAACTCCAGAGCCACTCTCCAGGTGCTCTGCCCCCACAGTTCTTTAATAAGGAAACACTCTCTGTATGTGTCGCCTTACTGACCCTCTCAAAGGTGATATTCTGACACGCTAAATGGCTTTTCTGGGTCACACAGCCTTGAGAGACCAGTCTCTGGGGCTTCTAACCCTCAGTGCTTGCTCTGAGACCTCCTACTCTGGGTGGCAGCTGACTGTCCCTGTTCCAGTTGTGACATTGGACATCTCTTCTTTCACATCAAGAGATACAAAATGTGACTGACCTTGGCCAAGATTTCACTGCCTAGGAGAGAGGTATACTCAGGTCTGTGGAGACTACAGCTGTGGCCCTGCTACAGAACTACTCAGGAGAAAACTGCTACTTCAGGCTTTGGGGACTCTGAGTGAGAATCCTGGAGAGGGGACAATGAGAAGGTCCCCACAGCCCGTGGCTTGGCCTGCTTCAGCTCACACTACTACTGGTGCTTCCTGGAAACAGAACAGGTTTCCTGACTCCCAGTTCATAGAATTGGCTCTCTGGCCACTACAGCATCTGATTTGAATAAGATTGGCCCCCATAGGCTCATATATTTGAATGCTTAATCGCCAAGGAGAGAAACTCTTTCATAGCTTTAGAAGGATTAGGAGGTGTGGCCTTGTTGGAAGAATGGGGGTGGGCTTTGAGCTTTCGAAAGCCCATGTCAAGCCTAGAGTCCCCCTCACTATCTGACTATTGATCAGGATGTAGTTTTTAGCTACTGCTTCAGCGTCTGCCTGCATGGCACCATGCTCCCTGCCATGATCATGAAGTAGAAAGCAAGCCTCCAGTTAAATACTTTCTCTTATGGTAGTTGCTTTGGTCATGGGGTCTCTTCCTAGCAATAGAACAGTGACTGAGACAACCAGTAATTACCTGAGCAAGCCAGCCAATCAGAATGCCTCTGTTTCTCTCAGTATGAGTCTCTCCTTCCAGCAGAATTTAAGAACACCTGAACAACCTCTGGTGTATGAGATTATTCCTAATAGAGAAAAAGAAAAAGACCAAACAGCATTAGAAAGATTAGGAGGTATTTTCAGTGGGCCAACTCCATTTTGAGTGTAAGTGTCTTTCATGTCCAAAATAGCATTTTAGAGCAGACAAGATATATTCACATTGTTAAAGAACACTTTTGTGTTAGACATTATATCACTGTGCCAGAATGCCTGACACAACTAAGAGAGAAATGATTTATTTGCTCAGCATTTCGGAAGGTTCAGACAATCCACGGTTCCTCGGCAACATAGGCTTGGGTGGATTATCATGGTGGTGGAACTAGGTGGTAGAAGACGAAGGTCAGGGGGCAGGGAGCAGGATGCAGACAAAATAAAGCTGCCAAGAATGTGTTCTTGGTGACCTGCTTCCTCTGACTAAGCCCCACCTGAGTACCCAACTCATATCAAAACTGCCAAACTGTCTCAGTTACTTCCTTCATTGTTACTTAAGGGCGGGGTTATTCTGATTCACAGTTTGACAGTACAGTCCATCATAGCAGGGAAGGCGTGATGACAGGAGTGTGAGGCAGCTGGTTGCATCATATCAGCATTCTAGAAAGCAGGGAAAGATGAATGCTGACCCCCTGCTTACTCTCTCCTTCCCCAGTTCACAGAATGACGCTGTGCATTGTTAGAGTGTGTCTTCCCACCCGATCGACCCTACCTAGAGACCCCTTCACAGGCACACCAGAGCTTTGTCTTCACAGTGCATCCAGGTCTTGTCAAGATGACAATATTATCCACCACACAAACCCCAACTCTGGAATATATTTATATGACTAGTTCAGTGCTAAGTAAATAGAATTCATCAGTAAGCAAGTCATTTATGGCCCTCACTTCTACGGTCTCATGGCCAGAGGACAAATGACTAGCTCAAGGTCACAAAGTTAGTGCTGAAGGAGGGGACCTCAGGTAGATGCATTACACCTACATTTAAAACAATTTTCATGGAAACTGGAAGGTCATGGATAGGAAATACAATCACACTTGGCAAGGAACAGCATCAGACCCTGGACTTGGGTATTGGAGGTTGGACTAATAGTGCATGAAGTGCCCACAAGAACGGCTGGGTCCCCAGGCAGGCAATTCATTCTGGAAAAGGAACAAATTCCAAAAGCCCTGGCAGTTTTCAGCAGTTCACTAGAAGCAACAGGGCTTTTCTGCATGGTGCAGCTTTATAGCCCGCCCACTTGGCACTGTCTAGCTCATGCAGTGCTCCATGTACCAGATAGATCCTACAGTGAGCAACACCTCCCATGTGAATGCTCTGAGGCCCAGATATATCTGACCCCGCACCCACACCCTATTCCTGACTCCACTGCATTTCAACCTTTGCATTTCTCTCTAGACCATAGGATCTCAGCAGAGAGAATATGATCTAAGGCCTCCCTTGCCATGCTCACCCTGGAGTTTAGCCGCCTAGCACAGAGCTCAGCAGTGGCTAACTTTTCCTTGCCTCCATCTGAGGAATGGTATATATACCTCTATCCCAGTCACATGGATGCAGATGTACAAGGGGGGGGGGGAGCCAATGGCACATTGAGATGTGCTACATGGCTTGTACTATAGCACAGTGCAAATGTAAAAGCGGCTAGCCTGTGCTTTCTGTGCTTTACTCTGCAGTGTCATGTGAGATCAATTATACCATAACCCACTAAGACAGGAGCAGTGGACCAGAGTACTAAGAAATAGAGGCCAATTCCAGCTTAGGAGAAAGGGGATGGAGAGGGGAGTGTTTCCTCATGTGATGGCATCTCTATGTTTAAGCTGGTCTTTGGGCATCGATCAGGAAATCCAGGAAGGAAAGCTCCCATTCTGCTAATTCTGAAAGCAACATTCCCCCTCCTCCCCCTCTTCCTCCCTTGTAAAAGGAGGACTCATGGGCAGAGGAAGACCATTCACACTCACTGTCTCGGGGAGCTCCTCTCCCCCATCCCAGCTAAGGAGATGCACCCAGAGGTTTACACCTTCCTCTCCTGCAGGGTGAACCCGTGGTCCAGGAGGTTTTCCTTCCCTCTGGAGTCTCTACAGCTCCTTGGCCAGGCTTAGCTCTGAAAGTGGTACTCAAGATATTCAAGAGGCTACAGGAAAGATATGATAAAAGGACTTATTACTAATTCTGAAAACAAATTCAGTCCACTGTCTCGATGTTTAGTAAATAAAGTGGTGCTCTGTGTTCTATCCTGCAGCATCATGTAAAATCTTTTTCTTTAGATTACTGAGCTCCCACAGATCTTTACAGATGTGAAACTAATTTCAATTACACTATGATAGAAGACTTGACTGACCCTCAGAGCCATGTTTGTAGTTACTGCTTCATGGCAGTATATCATGAGTTTGTTCAGATGGATGTCTCAAAGCATTTGTTTCCTTGAGGTTCCAATAAACATTGACTTGATTCTTTCAGAGTAGCCAACAAAGGAAATTTGTTTCATTATCTCTTGCCACTGAAGATGTCATTTTTCTCCTCCAGTTAAAGATCTACGATGTGTGTTTTACCTGACCTTGTATATTTGCATAAAATTTGCATATACCCACATAATCTAGTAGTTACCCAGCTCATTGCTATGACAAATGCCCGACTAAAACAATTTCAGGAAGGAGAGGCTAATTCGGGTCTCATTGTGATGAGGAAGACATGGTGGCTGAGACTGGATGGGGGTCATATGTTCAAACACATGAAGCTATAGGGGACACCAGACCCAAACCACAAAAGGTAGTAACTGCTCACCTCTTACTGCTACTCCTTTTCCTACTCCCTTTCTGTTTAATATTCTGAGTATTCCCTTCTATTTTGTTAGTAATACCACAGAATATTAGTTTCTAGGATGTGCCAATTAAGTATTTATGGATTGGACATGTATTGAGTTAGACTGCGAGGCACAGTCAAGATTCAAACCCCAGCACAACGAAACCCCAGCACGAGGACAGAGGCAGATGCAGAAGGGTGAAGCCTTGATGGATCAGCACCGTGGACAGCTCCCACGACCCTGGAGAGTCGGGAAACTAGACTGGTCAAAGGCAGGCTTTCAGTACGGGTAGCAGGCATTGGAACGCCTTTCCCCTACTTACTCTGGCATAAAGTGTGTGTCTTGTGATGATATTATTGTAAGCTTGTTTCAAAGTAATCTTTACTACTCTGCTCTTACACTCCTAACATGTCAGATGATAGCAGATCCGAGATTTTTTTGCTAGGTGTCACACAACCAAAAATATTGTGTGTATCAAGGGTAGATCAGAGACTTTAGTATCCTCCAGACAAAGCTTCAAACATTATGTCCTCTAGGAAGAAGTTCTAGGAACAGCCTAAAATAGAATTGTCACTCTCTCCTCTGCCCTCACTTCCTGCCATGACACCTCACACACATTCCACCTCAGCTTCTACAACTTGCTCTGTGTTCTTCACCTTTTCTCCTCTGATACCGTAGACCTCCTTCAGTATGGTCCACCTATCCCCCTTGAGGAAGACGTCACTCGACACTAGACATTCAATAAATTCTGTTGAATAGGTGCTGGAGAGATGGCTCAGTGGTTAAGAACACTGACTGCTCTTCCAGAAGATCTGGGTTCAATTCCCAGCACCCACATGGCAGCTCACACTTGTCTGTAATGCTAAGATCTGATACTCTCACACAGACATACATGCAGACACCAATGTGCATAAAATAAATTATTTTTAAAATCTGTTTAATAGATTTGGGGCAGCTACATGAATCAGAACTGGGGACAAGCTTCTATGATCAAACCCTAGCCATGAAGATTAGCAAGAAAAGTTCTCTGTTTCCTGACTGTGAACCCTTTCCCTGTATTCTTGAAGAATACAGCTGAAATGATGACTTAGCAAATAGGGACAATGATTACTGATGGTCAGTGGTTTTTTCCATGTTGCTGACTGGCTATTAGGATAACATTGAGATGACGATGCAGTGAATTCAGGCTGTTAAATGTTCAGAATTTCCAAGATTAGAGATGAAAATCTCCAGATGAATTAAACAAAGGGTGTAAAGCTGAATGTAATGTCCATGCTTATGGTTCTAGCACTTGGGATTCAGAAGCAGGAAGATTTCTATGAGTTCAAGGCTATAGAGTGAATTCTAGACTATCCTAGAGTGGAGAATAAGACTCCTATCTCAAAAGCAAAAACCAACCAAACACACAAACCAAAAACTAAACCAAACCAAACCCAAAAATCCCCATAAATAAATAATAAAAAATACAAAGGGCGGGTGAGACTCTGAGCATCTTTGTGAGGCAGAGGTGTTGTACATCAGACGCTCAGCCAGCCTGACTTTTAGAGACTCAGTGCCAGTAGCTTACCTTATCAGCCACTGCACAAGGCGCAGCACATTTCCACTGTCCCTGCAGGGTGTCTATTTTCCTATGTGACATGCACACCTTTTAAAAGGTCTCTCTGGATATCACAGTGTGCGTTCTCTCTCTCTCTCTCTCTCTCTCTCTCTCTCTCTCTCTCTCTCTCTCTCTCTCTCTCACACACACACACACACACACACACACACACACACACACACACACACACACACACACACACTAGAAGAAAATTATCTCTTGGTTGACAGGAGAGTCGTCCTTGTTTATATGAAACAAGGCCTCTGTGGATGGTGGAGTTTAGGTATGCCATTAGCACAAAGCTGAGTCCATTCAAAGAACTTTTTGTTTTTAAAAATTATTTATTTGTTTTTACAGTATGTGTGTTTTACCTGCATATATGCACATGCACTATATGGAGGGGGGTTGTATCCTTTGGAACTGGAGTTATGGGTGACTGTGAGCTACCATGTGGATGCTGGAAATAGAACCTGGGTCCTCTGCAAGAATAATAAGTATTCTTAACAGTGGAGCCATCTCTCTAGCTCTGGAAGCACCAATCTTTAAGCCATAAAAGGCAGACTAAAAGCCGACTGTGACATAGTAGTCCCACTGAGCTCCTCTCCTTTACCAAACCTCCACACCCTCTGACAGGCGTTTATATCAGTTACCTTGCTGATATAAACACCACCACCAAAAACAAATCTATGGAAGAAGTCACTTACTTTGGCTTCCACTTTCAGGGGGAAGATTTTTAAATGGTGAAGAAGGCATAGCAATGGGCAGCCAGAGCACATTTTCAACCATAAATAGTGACAGGAGAGGAAGAACTGGGAGTGGGCTGGGCCATAGTCTATCAAAGCTCACACCCAGTGACACACCTCCTCTGGCATAGTCACACTTCCTAACGGTTCCATAACAGGGTCACCAATCACCTACTGGGGACCAGGTACTCAATTACCTGAGCCAGTGGAGGAATGTTTCTCATTTGAATCATCCCAGCCCTGAGCACAGAAATCTCCTTGGACATTCATGCCTTGGAATGTTAGCTGTTGTCTTAAGGATTTGAGTTCAGTGTTGCATGCTCGCTGCAGACTGAGACAATAAGGTAGGGTGAAGATTAGGGAAGGAAAAGGCCAATTAAACAACTGAACAGAAAAGACATGTTTTGCACAAACCTGTAAGATTCACAATAACTGCAAGCTCTACTTCCTCAAACCATAAGGATTTCAGACATTTGAATGGGAGACTGCACAGAACAAATCAGGTCTCAAATGTCCTACTACAGTTTCTAAAGGAAGGAAAGTAGAAACATTTCTCTAGCAAACAAAGGATAGGAAGAAGTTGCTTTTAGGGAAGTTGGTTCTTCCCAAATGAGTTATATAGGTTCTTGTTAAAATTTTAGTGGGGTATTTGGAAGATGATACAAAAATTCCTCTGGGTTAAAGAAGACAGATCAATTAAGACATTGTTGAAAACCCTAATGATAAAAGATTCCATGAGAAATGTTTTTGTACTTGGATAGGTTTTCCCTCGGGAGTGTTAATGTTTTTCATGTTGATTAAAAAACACTTGTTATGCATGTACATGTGCATGTACATGAGCATATCATGATGGTTATTTCTATGGTTTGGATATGAAATCAAAGAGTCAGGCATTGAAGCCATGGCTCCTATCCTGTGATGCTAGCTTAGAAAGTTCTGGAAACTTTAAGAGGTGGGGACTTCCGGAGGAAGTAGGCCCGTGGGTTCTGTGGTAATACTTGAAGGTGTCCTCTCCTTGGCCTGTTCTTTCCTGTCTCTCTGTGCTTCCAAGCTATGTGAGCTAGAGAACCTCTATCATCATACATGTGTGCTTCTAGAATGTTCTGACCAAGAGCATAGGGCTAAGTAGCCATGAAATGAAACCTTGAAACCATGAGCCCAAAGAAACCTTTCTTCTTTTAAGTTGCTTTGTCAGGTATTTCCTCACAGACATAAAAACAGTTACATTGATTTTTACTTTTATTTTCCTTTCCAAAAGGGTCTCATTCTGTAGCCATGGCTAGCTTTGAACTCACTGTGTAGACCAGGCTGGCCTTGAACTCCAGTTACTCCTCCTGCCTCTGCCTCCCAAGTGCTGTGGCTGTACACAAGTGTCACCATTCTTGACTGGCTGTCTTTTACATCTTAAAATTGGTTTTGACATCCTAAATATTTTAATTTTGCCATGTATTATTCATAGGAAGCTCTATTTAGTATATTAATTACTTTCTCTCACATGTAAAAAGGTTTCTCTGCCCCAAGTTTATATAAACATCCACTTATATTGCTTGCAGCATTTTATTACATTATCTTTTAATCAAGTATTCCATCTTTAATAGTTTCATTTAATAGTTTGCATTCCTTAGCTTTTAAAAAGTCCTCAGTCACTATTATAAAAGGGATTTCTCCCTCTGCATTTTATTCTTTGAGTCTACTATTAAAATATAGAGAGCTATTTCTTGGGAGCTATTAGCTAGTACCTGCTGGTAGCGCCTTCAAGAGGAGGTGAAGAGAGGGAGGGTGTTAGGAGGGGGGAACGTCATGCATTGCTGGACCACTGGAAGAGACCACCTGTTATTAGCATCCCTTGTAATGCTAGGAGGTCCCAAGCTTCCACATGCTCTATTACCAGATTAGTCAAGTCTACCTCCTGTGATCTCCTTGTGAAAGGCTCTGAGATAGTCCAGAGTCATCATGAGTCATCATCTTAGTCACGTGATCAGCCCAGTGCCTGCCATCTTGTGTTTTATAGTGAATCTGGTGAGACAAGGAGACAGAAGCTACTCAGGCAGGGCAGGGACCCCAAGCAGCAGCTCTGAAGATGACTTTCCTGGAGGCCAGAAATGCCAGAGCGAGTCCTGCTTCGTAGTCCCTGACTGTCTTGTGCCCTTCCCTGTAAGCTGCACATGAGTACATGCCTGGAACTGAGGGATGATACCTGGACACCCTTTGCCTGGGCCATCTGGACTGGCCAGGTCACCCCTTTCCCCAGATCCTACAGTAGGGTCCCCCAAAGCTCCCAAAGCAGCACCTTTATGATATCTTGTCCCCAGAGACTGCCCCTGCTACGTGGAGCAGCCTCTCCCTTAAATTCCCACCTTGGAACCTGTAATAGTCTTCTCTCCAAAACTCACTCTCTAGCATCCATAAATTTATGCTTTGAATCTGAGAGGCAAGAACCCAGAAGCCACTGGCAGGGGTGGAAGTGGGGACTTTTGTGGCTGCTCAGTTTTCTGGGACTCTGGGACTCTAAGCTAAGCTCCATTAGGAGCCAAGAGAGACTCCATCAAATTCAAAGCTATCCTAAAATATTCCTGAAGCAATTGTCAAGTCAATGAAATGATCATTTAGTTATATTCATTTAGCAATTCCTTTGCTAGCTTATTGAAAACTCTTACAGGATCTCCCCCATTTACACACACACACACACACAACACACACACACACACTCACACCCAGACACCCAGACAGACAGACACAGACACATACACAGACAGATACACACATACTCACATTCAGACACGCACACAGACAGACACACACACAGAAACACAGACACATAGACACACACTCAGACATACACAGACATAGATACACAAGCACACACACATGCAGGCAGACACACACAGAGACACAGACACAGACACACACAGACACACAGACACACAGACACACACACACACACACACACACACACACACACACACACACACCTTTAAATACAACCCGAGGAATTCACAGTCAGTCTGCTGATTCAGTGACATTTAGATTAAGTTCTTCAGGAGAATGCCGAGACTCTCCACTTCAGCACTTGTAAGGGTCCCCTGCATAGAATTCATTCATGACCCTGATTTTTGTGCTTTGAAGGCTGTGCTATTGAACCCACTATGCTAGCTGAGTTCCCCTACATGGACCCTCTGGTGGGTAGGAGGGGTGCATTGCCAGAGGAGCACTTCACAAGCCTCACACATGCAGAGCATCTCACCTGTGTGGGCTCTTCTGAAGGCTGACCAAAGCCCTGGAGAATATCTTACCACCCTCACCACTCAGCAGGATTTCTCCTGAGTGGTCTCCTTTATGAATGTGGCATTCTGTGCTCTGGCTGAAGACCCCGACACACACCCTGGATTTTTAAGGCTTTTCTCTCGGATGCTCTTTTGTGAATGTAAGGCTGGAGAAATTCATCCTTTTCTTTTCCTTGTCGACAGAACTCTGATTTCTGTCCAGTGTATCCCTCCTGAAATCTACTGAGCCTCTCTGCCAGAGATGAAAAGAGAAGTCTCAGGTTCCCTTTCTCAAAGCAAATGGAGTCAATCAGATGATCATTCAGATTTAGCAATTCATTTATTTGCTTACTCAAAACTCTTAGGGGATCTCCACCCCTCCCATTACATGCGCGTGCGAGCACACACACACACACACACACACACACACACACACACACACACACACACTTTAAATACAGCTGGAGGAGTTCAGAGTCAGTCTGCTGGTGCAGTGTTAGACGTAGTTCAAGAGAGTGTCCAGAGGCTCCACTTTAGCACTTCCAAGGATCCCCTGCTGACCATGGGAGCCCCAATCTCTAGGCTCACAGAAATGTTCCTTTTCAAGGAGACAAACAGAACTGGAACAAGATTTTTGCCCTTTTCCTTTTGATCATTCCAGAAGCAGTGATAAAAATCATGTAACTAAAAGGCAGTAGGCTTGAAGACAATGACACTGGCTAGTGATGTGTGGGCAGAAAGTGAAGCAAGAAGGACCCTGGTGGCACATGGACCTTCATCTAAGCTGCCACATCTTTTATTCTTGTTACTTAAAGAAAATGAGTCATGAGAAACTTGCTTTTCTGTTCTGGGCATTCATATTTATTATTGACAAATACAAGAAGACTTATTATGTGTGTTTGAACGTAAGAAGAAATTGTGCCCAGAGGAAGACACAGATGATTGTCCTTAGAAGAGATAATGAAAGTATTTTCCACTATGACAATGAGAGAATGAAGAGATATACTGGGAAGATGTGTAAAAATGATGCTTTTAAAGAACTGTAAAGAAGACATGTAAAAATATCCGGATGGTTTCCCAACAATGGTTTCTGTCAGCTTCATGGGCCAAGGAGGATCAAGAAACCTACCTTAGTCACTCTTCAAAAGTGCGGCTTCCACAGGCGCACTTCCGGCAGGCACATGGTTGCAATATCCTTTTGCTGTTCGTTCTTGGGATTTCTCTCTTCATCACCAACACATCTTCTCCTTCCACGTCACACCTGAGGGTTCGGCTTCCTCATTATAGAGAAAGGCAAAGGAGTCAAGTGACCATGCTGTGGGCAAAACGATTCTGAAAATCCACCACAGTCTCCAGTTAGATCTCTAACTATGGGAAAGCTGAGTTTTAAGCCACCTCTGTGAGAGATGTGTAACATGGTACCAGGGGCAAGAAACCTCTTATTCTTGGGGTTAAAAGTGGGGAGGAAAGACTCTGAAGAGATGCCGCAGAGGTTAAAAGAGTACCCACAGCTCTTCCAGAAGATCCAAGTTCAGTTCCCAGCACGCATGTCAGGTATCTCACAATTGCCATAACTCCAAAGGGGATCCAATGTTTCCTTCTGGACTCTGAGGGCGTCGCCTGCACATGCACATCTGTCTGCACATGCGCATCTGTCTGCACATGCGCATCTG